>CM050406.1:4060765-4795305 GCA_027580255.1 Therioaphis trifolii | reverse complement strand
TATATACTTCTTATATGTAGTGACTAGTGACACATTACATAGTACGCTGTGCGATGCATATAAATAAGTAACTCTGGACAGAAAAAACACTACATTTTCAAGTTTACCTTTATATTAGACTAGAAAAAAGAGAGAGAGAGAGAGTAAAGTATCTTCTATAAAACCATATTATTCATGTTATTTGATATAAACATTTTAATTTTGAAGCTTAATTCTTAACAAAATGAAATTCCAACTTGACTAAAAATATGAATTCAATTCATTATTTGTCCATAATTGTTGAACTTTGAACAAATAAATTCGTTCATTTTAAGGTCTATTTATTAGGTATACAATACATAGTACCTATATATTAGTAGTTTAGTACACACTATTACCTATATACATATTTAATGTGACATTCGTAAAAAAAAGGTCATACATTTTAACCATCATGTATAATTTCATAAAAGTACTTATAAATACCTATGGTAATTGCCATCCATATTATTTATATAGTTATGGTGGAGAACGATTATATTTATTTTACGCCAGTAACATTTACAATGTAATTTTAGTAAATGTTACCAAAGAATAATATTATTTACAATTTTTTTCTCGGCTCAATGGAAATATTTAACTAAAACAGATGTTGATCAAATTTAATTTTTGCTAGCTTAAACTCACAGGACCAATAAAAGTATCATAGCCTGAATTGATAAACATCCACATTTTTGGACAGCTATAGGTACAGGTATTATGTTCACTATATAGTGCTTAAATCGTCTTTAGGTTCGAGAGTAATATTTCATTAATAGTTATAATACGCTAATATGCATGATGTTTTTTTTCACGCTGAGCGAGTGTCAAAAAACAACGAATAATAATAATAAGAAGAAATAACCGTAAAGCCTTTTCATACAATATTCAAACATGATGATCATAAAAGGACCCTATTATCCTTTCAACCAAAAATTAAAGCAGTTGTCAAATTACGCTTATAAGTATGATATTCTCATGTACACGCGTAGCCGTGTAAGGTATACACGATTACTATGTTCATACATTTGTAGTGGTTTCGAGATATACCTATAGATATGCGTGAGTGCTCGACATGTTTTCTCGGGGGAAACTTTCGTAGTTATACCCAACTATTTAAAGCGAACTTTTTTATTATTGATGAGTTGAAAGTTTTTAGTTGTGGGATACTGGAGAATGAATAGTTATGATTGCGTTGGTACTGGTAGGTTTGCAACAACAACACCGCGCCCTCCCGGAATTTATTAAGTTTTTACCGCGGTGTTTATGATACACAGTTAACGAAATCATAATCGAAGACGGGTAGGTTCATTATAATCTAAACCACGTAAAAAGGAATTTCGCTCTGAACCCTCGGGAGGGCAAACTTTCGTCTGGGCGAAGGTTCAGAATAATTACTCACGTATAACGCGTATCTACATATTAATATACGCCATATTAATACTATTATAATGATAATATTTGATAATGATATACGGAGTATCAATACCGAGGATTGATAGCTCGATGATAGTATTATAAGCGTCCCAATAAACATTCATCGTCCAAAAAACTTTTCGTTTCTGGTAAAAAAAAATAAAATACGTGCTCAATTAATTTTAATGAGGTTTTACACTCGTTCAAAAATAGTATTGATATTTGTGACATCAAGTTGCTTTCACATTATATTATACCCGTACAAATTGAACGACTGTACGTACCTCGAAAAATAAATTATGATCGAGTGTCTAACCGATGAATATAGAAAATTAAAACGGAGATGATGTATATAAATATTGTTAAATCATTATTTCTCAGCACTCGAGTGTCGATTGTAATATATTAAGGTTGGGTACACTCGATAGGTATCTGAATTCTGAAGGTGAGCGGAAACGCATTGATATTCTTTGTCAATTGGCATTACGTACATAATTTGTATACGAAACTAAAATAATTGATGATAAAACGATACAGATAACTTATACAGGTATATTGATTAATCAAATAATAATTTTGTAATATTACAGTGCTTTTATTCTTTTGTTGTGTGTTTCATACGCCTACATTTTGTCGATTATGTATTGACATGTATATATTCCAAGTTCATACTTTCTATAACCAGACAAAAAGTTCATGAATATTTTTTTTAAACTTTGTACGCAAGTTGATTTTTAAATGTGCTCTGTACCCAATTTTTAATCCTATTCGATGAAAATATTTTTTTACGTATAAATTAAAATACTAATGAAACCACATGTTTCTGAATTTATTATTTTATATTTACGTGATTTTTCATTTTTCATTTGTTTTTAAATTTCAATCAGTAATTTTAATGTGTAATTATAATGAAACTTATGTTTATAATCTTAAATCATTAGTTTAATAGAAAAAAATTGACTGCCGAAATTCACAAAGAAATCTTTTTTTTTATAATACCTAGGTATTATGCTATAAACATTAATTATTATTTGAGAAAATTAAAAATTGAAAAATTACGCTAGCAAAAATAATTAAAACAGATCTTTCATTAAATTTTAGCACTGTAATAAGTAGTATTGAGAATTTAAAAAAAAAGTTATTTAAAAATAAAATGATATTAACAAAAACTGTGAATAAAACAAAAGTTATTGCATTTTTCAAATAAACCTGTAACATTCTGCATATTTTCAATAAATCACTTGCCTCATCATACATAAAACATTGTTTTGATGAGTTTTACTAAGTCCATCTGCATCGTATGCGTCTGTTGCCAATAGTGCCGATATATTGTTATCCGTTTGAATATTTGATCAAAATATTATTCGACTATATTGGCCAACATTGCTCGTTTGTGTACGTCAGAGTTATTTTGATCGCCACTTCGTTTAATGAATTGGAAAATTTCCTATCGTTCGTTACGTCCATCGTAATAAGTTCGTATTTGAACTCATTGGTTTCAATTTGGCAACATGACGGTAAACTTCACTGTTTTTGTATTCGTATTATTTCAATAGTCCAATAACAGTAGGCAAAGAAACCTACTGTAGCTATGCCGTATTTTCGTATATAGAGTAGCGTGTGATCGGTGATGCTTTATTTGATCGTTTGTTTTTTTTTTCGTGCTTGCGTAAGTGACCTTCAAATCATAATATAGTATGAAAAATTATAATATAACAAACATTCCGATGTACATTTTATTTTAACACGATATATTTTGCGATAAAACTTTTAACAGTTGTTGTTTTTTCCATATTAATATGTCAACTAAAACAATTTATTTTTTATAACGATTACTAACATCGAATTTGAAATTAACACAATTCGTACAGGAAAACATCTAAACAACTACGCCGAGCAAATCTTACGTTAATAAATTTATTTTTATTTTTTATTTAATATAAAAACGCCAATTGGATTTTAACAATGATATCAGAATTTATATAAAAATATGCTTATCAATAATTATAACAGTAAAATAATGGAAAGAGTTAATATACTATGATATACCACTATCTTCTTCGTTCAAAACTGTATTTGTGTTACATTAGTATTATTATTATTATTATTATTATTATTATTTATACCCACACGGACATGGTCACATCACAGCATTGAAAACAGGTTTTGCTAAGTCTTACGGTAAATCCATACGACATCGTGTTGTTATTGCGGAAAAGTAGACTGTAACGCGTATAATAGAAATATATTATATCACAAAGTATAAATATGCGAAAAATAAATGTTGTTAATTAATAATCTCTTGTTAATATAAAGTACATGTAGGTACAATTAATTATTATTTCATAATATGTATCTATGGTGGATATTTTGTATAATGTAATGTTTGACCGAAAAAAAAAATTATGTACCAACATTCTACAGTTGTGAAAAAAACTAAAAAAGATGTATTTATAGGTAATGATAAAAACGATGAGAATATCTACCTATGTATTATGAGTGCAAATGTAATACAAAATTTTATATTAAACTTAATATTTACTGTCATATGCGGTTATTTATCAAAACGCGAATTTAAACGTCTCTCAATGGATGTATTTACTTCATTATTTATAAACTTACAGGGTACTTTATGAAAAAAAATGTAATAAAATACCCATTAAAAAAAAAAAAAAAAACAGAATAACATTTTTTATTATACTCTTTGCATAATATTTTTGCTTATTGGCTTTCTTTCTCCTTACCATTTATATTTTTACCATTCACCCATGTTAATGTTATTTAATGTTATATTATTTACATAATTTATATGTTCTTTTTCTTTTTTTGTAAATTGAAATTTGTATTCCAAGGATCAAGCACATTTAATTAAATAAATAAATAATGACGTGCCAATGACTAACTTAAATACTTGGGCTAGGGAGCAATTATTTTTCGATAATACTTTGACATTACATGTAGGTATTAAATAAAACCGAAATAATATTGCATGTATACATTTATATTACTTTCAATCTTTACTATTTGAACCTATAAAGTAAATAATCACTAGTTGTTATGTATATGTCTCTAAAAAAATATTTTTTCAAATTGTCTTTTTGCAAAAGAAAAAAATTATGACATATTGTATTTAATTCAATATAATATAAATGTGATTATTGACCTATGGTAACTCATAACAGTGAGATATTATAACGTTATAGAAAATAAAAGCTGAAAAACATGCACGTAATTTTTAATTCTTCAGGCTCCACTACATCTGCAGCTCTACATTCCCATTCGTTACGCCACTGAATCGTACAATCTAACATATTTTGTGTAAGACGATTTCGTATTAGGTATTCATAGACCTCACACATATTTTTTTTTTAATACGTGTTCGTAATCGTATACCTAGTATACATCTATATACCTATTTACCAACCTATTTAAAACAATACGTATTGATATTTTACTAAATACTCCGATAGGTACCTACCTCTATGGGTTCGTGTTATTTGTTAGTCGTGAGTATTTGCAATTCTTCGTAGCTTATCTAGCAAACATAATGTTGAGAAAAAAAATAATTGTGTCGTTTTAACTTACAGATGTTTGTTTTCATGGGTTAAAAATTTAAATCAGGATAATATTTTTTTACATTTGTCCTGATAAAATTCTCGAACATGCGTTTTTTTACAAAAAACATCGAATTGATTTTCGTATTCGATATTTCAACATTTCCTTTTGGGAAAAGCCAGTCCTCATTTTTCATTTTTCACATATATTATTTTATGTAAGTAGGTTACACATCATATTTTTTGACTAACGAGCATAAATTTATATTATTATTGAAAGATACTTGCCATTCAACATCCAAACTTTTTTTATAAAACATTTTCATCTTTTGAGTTTTATCAGGAACCCACCGTGACGTGAATAGGAATTTTTCCCGTGGAAATGAATGATTTTGGTATACAAGGGGGTCTTGAAGACAAGCATCTTTATGTTCTCCAATTGACTTATAAATATATCACGTACAGAGTATAAAATAAATTGTGAATAGTGAATTTATTTCTTCTATACAATAAATCCCGACAGTTTTTAATTTAAGACGGTTTGAAAAAAGTGAGCTGCAAGATATACTATTATACATAGTGATAAAGTAAATAAGGTTTTAACAATAATAAATACTTCGTAAGTTATTTTTCGAATTATTTATATTTGAGGGGCATTAGAAAACGTTGAAGTGTAAACTGATAAATTAATAGATTTAAATGTCTAGGGTCATAATATTTTAATGTATTGTTTCACTTGTTTTTATTTAAGTAGCAAAAAAACTACAAGAACCGGTGAAAAAAGCAATACTGTATTTTTATTAAGTCGTGAACATGTTTATAAAACCATAATTAGGCCAAACGCAATTCAGGTTCATTTTTTCAATAATTAAAAACTGATAAAGGTGACATTTTAATTAAAACAATAGCTCTGCATTGAGATGGGCAAGTCATAATTGAGTTGCTGGTAAAATGTTTTAAATTTAATTAAATTCTGCTTTGTCAACATTCTAATTTATTTTGACCGAGACTGTTAACACTGGTGCTGTAATAATTTTTCAAGATATTAAATAAAAATAAAATATTTAACATAGATTCTGAATATCTGAACATCTGGGCCTCTTACCACAATATTATCACGTGTGAACCAA
Source organism: Therioaphis trifolii (assembly GCA_027580255.1). Taxonomy (NCBI): domain Eukaryota; kingdom Metazoa; phylum Arthropoda; class Insecta; order Hemiptera; family Aphididae; genus Therioaphis; species Therioaphis trifolii. The sequence goes on along the minus strand of CM050406.1, from coordinate 4,789,187 downwards.
CAATAATATGCATTATAATATTAAAGGAAACCATCCCAAAAATGTACCTGAATGGTAATTTTCATACACAAACTTAAGTTTCAACACCATTGACAGTCACGATTACCGGACTTAGATATTCGTGACAGTGACATTAATACCTCGATGTAGTCAGTTAAATGGGTTTATAATGATAAATGCGGTTCGTATAATATACATGAAATAGGGTTATCATAAATGTATCCATGATTCATGGTCTGCGATGTTGTGAGTACTTGATATTACCTATTATCTATATCTAATGACATTTTATTCCTGAGTCTTAGCTGTTGTTATTATCAAGCCAAGTGTTTTTAAACAAATCGATTTATCGATTTGATACATATTTGTAGTTTATCTACTTAATGTTTACTAATATAATTATATAAAATGGTATATTGCATGGTGTATTTTTTTACATTTACATGCACTGTGTGTGTGTTTTACATTTACATGCACTGTGTGTGTGTGTGTGTGTGTGTGTGTGTGTGTGTGTGTGTGTGTGTGTGTGTGTGTGTGTGTGTGTGTGTGTATTATCAGTGTTGGGAAAATATAATGAAAAAATCATCTGGATAAGATAACAGATAATTCATCCAAAATTTATCTAGATAAGATAATATATAACACCTATTATTTTATCTAGATAAAAAACAGATAATTTTTTTTCTTCAATTATATAAATCATGTAATATATTTATTTGAATCTTATTATTAGGGAACAGATTTAAATGCTCTAAAAAACAAGAAAAATGTCTTAAAAAAAATCATTTTATGCACTCATAACAGATTATTTTTAAAAAAAATGTTCTAAAAATTTTTTTTAACACTGAAAAAATTTGTTTGATCATCAAAATTGTTATTCTAAGGAATTAATTAATCGTATCATTTTCATCATCTTCTAGTTCTCCTAGTTTATTTTTACTCTGAAAATTATTTCCAAAACATGAATATGATATAATTTAGACACCCAAGTGTTAACAATACATTTGTCTGGCATCACACTTATCTGATCGTTAAAAACATATTATATAATAAAATAGAAGTATGTAAACATATTGCACGATAAATTATATTTAATTTATAAATAAATACAGTTAGCTACAGTCAGGTACATCATATTATGATCACGCCTAAAAACTATTAATAAACATACGAAATCTCAATCTATTATCTAATATCTATTATTATCTAATATTGTTTAATATTGTAATTGTGCTGCAATTTTATTACATATCACCATGCTAGACGCATTGGCTATCGCAACGCAATGCAAGCATATGGAAAAATAAACTCGCTTTTATAATATAATATTTTGTTGGTAAAAATATGAAACTGAATTCATTGATATAAATTTATGAAAAACTATTTTATTTATAATAACATTGAACCACGAAAGTATTTCAATAAATTATGGTCTATTTAAAATTAAATTAAATTATTCTCAGTAATATAAAAAATTATCATTATAATAATATTTATCTAGATAAATTACCTCAGATGACCGATACGTTTATCTAGATAAGATACATATATATATATATATATATATATATATATATATAATTTTATTTGCAACAGCATAAATTTACAATGGTTAAATAGACAATATAAGTACAAAGTTGCAACTCATCCTATAAGCAAATAAGCTTGAATGCGGATGAGTTGAGTTCTATTAAGGTTTACAATCCTGCATAATACGGTAAACAAAAAAATAAAAATAAAATTAAAATAAAAGTTACAGATTAATTATTCCAAAATACAAAAAACAATAATCTAAGATAGAACACTAATAACATGATTTTTATATTGATTAAAATTATTAAATGAAAAAATATTTATATTATATACTCGTAATAATAAAACGCCTTTAATTATAGTGCTTTGATTACCAAAATTAGTTTTTATTAAGAGGAACATTTAGGTTGTTATTATTTTTTAATCTTGAATGGTAATCATGTGATGGTTGATAATCCTTAATTATATTTTTAATTTTATACATATATAATAATGTTTGACGTTCATATGTTATCCTAAAGGGTTGTACATTAAGAATTGTAAATATTAATTTTGAAGGAAAAAATCTTGGTTTACTTAAAATAACTTGTATTAAAGATTTTATAGTTGTACATAATACATTAATATGACTGGAGTATGTACATCCCCAAACCAAAGAGCCATATAAATAAATTGATTGTGCTTAAGCTAAGAAAACTACCCTTAAGGTTTTTAGATCTAATATATTACGGAGTATTTTAAATTTATAAAATAATTTTCTAATTGAATTATTTACAGAAAAAATATGGTCATCAAATTTTAGTCTGTGGTCAAAATTAATACCTAAGTATTTAATATTATAAATTCTCTCTAAAGGAACACAATTACAGGGTAAATTTAAATATTTACAATTATAGGAATGTATACATAATTACAAAGAACTATAAGACTTACACATATAGTTAGAAATATTAAAGATAATATATTTAGATTTAGTTAAGTTCAATTGAAGATTATTATTGTCACACCAATTCTTAATTAGATCCCGACATATATTCGACTCTTGTATTAATTTATTATAATCCTTATTTTTTAAAAGTACGACTGTATCATCAGCATAGCACATAACATCAGCATTTAAGTTTAAGTTTAAAAGTCCATTAATATAAATGATAAACAATATTGGGCCAAGAACAGTACCTTGTGGCTTGTGGCACCGAAAAACTATTGGTATTAATATCACTCAAGATGCCATCAATTCGAACTTGTTGAGGTCTATTTGAAATAAAAGATTTAATTAAGTTTAGGGCATTACCCCTTATGCCACAGAAATCAAGTTTTTTTATTAATAACTCATGATTCACGCTGTCAAACGCTTTTTTAAAATCAAGGAAAATACCCAAAACTTTAAATTTTTTATCCAAATTAGTATGTATGAAATGGGAAGTTTTAACTAATGGGTCAACTGTTGACATATTTGAACGGAAACCATATTGATAAGTGTGAAAAAATGAATGTTTATTCAGAAAAACCATAAGTCTTTTTTTAATACATTTTTCAAAAATTTTAGAAATAGTTAAAGTTAATGCAATGGGTCTGTAGTTACTACATAATTTTTTGTCACCTGATTTAAAAAGAGGCAGAATAATAGTGTATTTATATGTAGAAGGGTATTTTCCAGAGACCATAGAAGAATTAAAAATAATAGATAAAGGTATTGATATTGTGTCAACAATTTTTTTAAGAATAAAATTTGTCAAGTCATTTGTAAAATAAGAAGTATTTTCTGGAATTTGGCGAATGAAATTAGAAATTTCAATGGGGTATATTGGATCAAAAAAGATAGAATCATTTATATGGCAGTTTTGGTTTAGTTCATTCCAATTTAATTTATTATAATAATTACTAGTATTAATATCATCAGAAATATTTTTTCCAACATTAATATAATAATTATTTAATTCATTTAATATTTCAGATTTGTTAGTTATAGTAGTATTTGAAACGAAACTATTCAGACAGTTTATTGGAGGTTCTTTGTTCTTAGTACTATAAGAGACTTCATTAATTAATTTCCATCTTGTTTTCATATTGTTTTTATTTAGAGAGATTTGATTACTATAATATAAGCAACGCGCTTTTTTAATCAATAGGTTCAAAAGATTTCTATATTTGATATAATATTGTCTAAGATTTAGATCGAAAGGTGAATTAAGTTTTTTCTTATAAAGTTTTTGTCTATTTTTAATTGAGATAAGAAGACCATTAGTTATCCAGATTTTAATTTTATGAGTTTTTTTTAATTTACTTTTTGAAATACCTAGTAGTAACATTAGTAGCACTAGTAATTAATTCATTTATTTTAAAGTTAAAATTATCTACCAATATGTCTACATCATTATTAATTAATACACTATGCCAATCAAATGAAGAAATTAAAATATTTAATGTGTTGAAATTAATGATTTTTTTTTTTATTAAAATTATCATGTCTTACATTATCCTTTAGGTTGTCCATAAAATCTTCATTAATAAAAAAATCCAAACTAAAATGATCTGTAATATCTGATTTAATAACAAATGAATCTGCTTTAGATATATCTATATTTCTAATAAAAATATGATCAATACAAGACTTTGTAGTATCAGTAACCCTAGTGTAAGAGTCAATACATGAAAAAAAATTATAAGATGCAAGAATATTTAAGTAGTTAGAAACATCACTTGATTTTTCAAGGATATTAATATTCATATCACCACAGATAATTACTTTATCATTAACAGAAATGTTGGATAGGTAAGAATCAATGCCCATTAAGCAATTATTTATAACTAAACTTGGTGATCTATAAATTCCTATTATTTTATAATTATGTAAATTGTATTTAAAATTAATTTCAATAGAATTGCAATCTGTTATAATATTAGTATTAAGGTCCATGATAAATACATTATTTCTAATAAAAATAGTAACACCATCAGATTTATTTAAAAAACCCAAAGAATGATATGTTTTATAACCATTAATATTAAAGTTTAGATCAACACTTAACCAGGTCTCCGTTAAAATAATAAGATCAAAAGTTTGCGGAATTGAATTTAAATAAACTAAGAGTTCATTAAAGTGCAAGTTAATACTACGAATATTACAACGAAAAATTGATAAGTCAATAGTATTAAAAACAATATCAGATAAATTATCAATTACCTTATTAGAGACATTGTTACTAGAATTAATTTCATTAAGTATTTCAGGTTGGAAAAACATAGATACTAAAATATAAAAATACAATATAATTACTTATATGAAGTTATATGGAAAATTATTTAAAGTCAACACTGCTACTGTCCCATAACTCAGATATCTTTTTGTTTTGATCCATTTTTTGCAAAGATTCAAGGTTATGAATTTTGATGACTTGATCTCCTTCTCAGAGGCGTGCCCAGCGGGTAGGCCTGGTAGGCCCGGGCTTACCCTGATTTTTAACCTATTAGGCTGATTTTAACCTTAGGCCTATTAAATCAGTTTTGTCCTTTCAATATTATATTTGTTCTAACATTTCTTGATAACATTGTATCAACTGTTAACACACTTTCAATACACTTGCAATCGTCAACCCTCGATATAATTAAATGTTTAAAATTAGTTGAAGCTACAAAAGTAGAGCTTGAACGTTTACGTTCAGATGAACATTTTAGTAACTTTTATACAACATCTGAAATTACAGCTTCGAATTTAAATATTTCTTTATCAAATGATAAAAAACGACGTACGAATATTAATAGTATATTAACTGATTATGTTATAACTTCAACGACTGGTTTTAAAAATACTGATATTACGGTTCAAAATATGCAAGTTATGTATTTTACAGTGGTAGATAATATATTAAGTGAAATGAACAAAAGATTTAACGAAAATTCCGATTTTTTATCTGCAATATCAGTATTTAATCCGACATCAAACAATTTTTTAAATGATAATTTTGTTTTAAAATTTACGAATTATTATGACGATGATAAATATTTTTCGGATAAAGTATTGAGTCAATGCAGATTAGCAAAAAATATGTATTTTGGCTGTAAAAATATTATGGATTTTTACAAAGAAATATGCGATATGGGAAAGTCATTTGAGGAGATTAAATCGGTTATTGAACGCGTGTTGGTTATTCCAGTATGTTCGGCACCAGCCAAAAGAAGTTTTTCAACTATGAGAAGAATCAAGACATATTTACGGACATCTATGACAACTATGCGTCTTCATAATTTAACACTGATATCAATCGAAAGAGAGTTCAGTTCGGAGTTGTTGAAAGCTCCTACTAAGATAATTGACGAGTTCGCCAAAATGAAAAACAGGCGAATACAATTTATTAAATAAATACTCATATTATAAATAGTTCTTAATATTAGTACGTCATGTTACACCTCATGGCTCATACTTATGACTTAAAAAGTATAATAAAATTTTTCTTAAATTTAAAAATGTATTGACTATACAAATTATTTTTATAACCAGGCCTGTCCTAAATTTTGGTCCTAGACACGCCTCTGCTCCTTCTCCTTTTCGCATAAAAATCCCACTCATATTTGCCCAGGTATACTTGTAATTATAGTTTTTTGCGACTTCCTTAGAAATCCATAATAATTTCTCATTATGACTGGTTAATTGATCGTTAATAAATATTTTGTTTTCCGGGAAATTTCTATGAATTTCATTATCTAATAATGGATTATTATTTTTGTATCGTAGTTTTATGTTTTTAATAAACAATTCTTTGATATTTTTTGAAATTAGGTGTGTATAAATTTTACCGTAGATAAAAAGATAATTTAAATATTTTTATTTATTTAAGATAATTCAATAAAAAATTGTATCTAAATAATTTATCTAGATAATTCCCAACAGTGGTTATTATAGTATAGTTGTCAACCAAACTTTAATTTTGATCGTTAATCGAACTAAAATGGTATAGTGATTTTATACGCGGTCGAAGTATTGTAATTTTTGTTTACACCGCTATAAAAACAACGAGTCACTCTCATGTAATAAACCCTTATATATTTATATATTTCAATATCACATGTGTGTTATTTTCATGTATACATTTACAAAACCTTAAACCGAAACAATTTGCAAATAATTAATTTACAATTTTTAATCATCATATAATACCTTATTTAATAGTTTCTTGCTCGTACATAAATATTTAATGTTCATAAAATATCTGAACGATACAAGCATAGATATACATAAACTTACCAAAAATTGATCAAATTAATTTATTTGTGAAAACTATTTACCCGATCTCATGTCATTAAACGTCATCGTTAAACATATTATGTGTTCCTAAACGTCAAATTTCATACAAAAAATTAATACTCATATACTTATGCTAAACACAATAAACATTAAACATACATACACACACACGTACACACACATATACCCACGCATACACATACATACACACACAATATCAATATATACTAATACAAAGGTATACAAAGGTAAACAACCTATGCACCGGCAATTCGTCATTTCCCGCTCCGCTCTGGTGCAAATATTGTCAATGTTAACATTCCTTCCACTATTAATACAATTACGACACCAACGTAATGCTCTACATGCATGTATAATAATATAACTATGAACTATAACACACACACACACACACACACACACACACACACACACACACACACACACACACACACACACACACACACACACACACACACACACACACACACACACACACTCCGTAATACAGGCATACATTTTTTTATGGCAATGACCGTACTTGTGTAGCACAACCTATATATGATTTGTGTATTACATGAGTATTTACTGCTGTACGATGAAATAACTGAGCAAAATTAATCGCATGTAAGCACAGTGTCGTTATATCATGTATAATTATTGTAATTAAGTAATAAAATTATATAATAATAGGTATACTGCAAATTGATAATAGATTTAACATTTTATTTGTTTCTGCGTATAAATGCATATAAATTATAAACACATCCATAATAAGATAGAAATATTGATAATAACATACTATAATGATAATCATAAATGAATTAATATATTTTGATTTAGTCTTCTTCTCCTGTGGGAGGGGGAGCTTATTTTAGAGCGACAACGTCACCTGGATTAATTTCTGGGGAGGCTATATATGCCGTCAGTCAGATCTGAAATTTCAAATTCATTGACTGCAGTCTTAGGATGATAACGTCCAACATTTATGGCTCTGCCTCGATAAGTACCTCGATTGTTTGAGGCCGATTTTATCGGCGGAGACGCCTCCAGACATAACACTTTATCTTTGAGATCTTCGTTCCACGCGCCGAGGGGTTCGGGCGCAGTGAGATTTTTACAAAAACGGCTTGAGGCCGTCTATTCAGTAAATATACGAGTACCTACACACCACGGACTCTCGTACTACGACTACAAGGGAAATCCATTAAGCCCGTCGTCCGCCACCGTCAGTGTTCGCGACCCGAGGATGCGATCTAATGTCTTGATCCGTGGCTTCGAATCCGTGACACGAAACTGGACACTTCCCAGCCTAAGTGCCGTTTTCGAGGTCTTTACCGAGTCCGAATTCTCCACGGCCGTGGTTTTGCCAGACGTGTAGAGCTGCTACGTGGTAATAGCACTTTACAGTACTTCAGGAGTGATCACTTTATTATGTCGCGTGTCTCGTTCACGTTGAACTACATTATGAAGCGAGTCATTCGGAATATGGATTATCGAGTGCAATATGACCGCAGGGACGGCTGTAATAACACTACAGACGAGTGTGGGCAAATCAACTGTGAAAAATAAACGTAACAAATGGATACAGTCACCGGAGAGATTTCACGTGGTCGACCCTATTTTCCCATGAGCAAAATCATAGGTCTCATTGCCGTGTGAAATACCGATTAAACACGTTTACACGTTTATCATATTAACGCACGCGAACACTGCAAACTTTATGCAGCGCGTGCGCTTGGATCTTCACTTCTCGAGTCTCACATCACTCGTGTACAGGCGTATAAACATCCGTACGTTATCGGTACCGATCAATTATATATTATATTGTCACGTGTACCTGATATTTTTATACGGCTATTTGTTCGCATTGCTGAGAGATATCTACCACGTGACATTTTTTCGTGATGTTTTACGTGTAGACCGAACGTCAGCGTTGTAATTCGAATCATAATTTTATAAAAATACGCGTTCCACTGGCTCGGCTTTCGGTTCTTGCACATTTGTTTCACGATAATGATGACGTGTTATACATTTCTCCCAAAATACACGTTTCAACGTGACTATTAAATTCCGTTAGTAAATCCGCTCATAGTTATTATTATTCATTCACCTAGGGTTTTACACGTCGATCGCTGTCATGTGCAGAGTATTATAGTACAATCAGGCGTAGCGCAATGTTAAACTGACCTTATCTAATGACTATGGTCAAACCGCAAAACATTAAAACGATTATAAAAATGGTTAAAAACTGTTTGAGCGATTTCCTTGAGAACTTTGCCGTGACGTATAACCGAGTAACAATTATCACTGTGTCAGCAGTGTTTTACATTTTGTAAGAAAACTTATAAAATGAATAAGAGTCGTAGACAGGATAATTAATAGTTGTTGTATTGACAAGAAAATAATTTCCTGGAATAGTTAAATAAATGTATGAATGTATTTAAATAATACATTTATTGTATCTAAACGTATTTATCTATGTTCCGGTGTACACATTTTTATGAAAAGATAATATGTAAAGTTTTTAATTTTCTTAAATAGTGATGGCTATTTAAAACATTGTTATAAAAGAAAATGCTATTATTTATGCTATTTTTGATTTTGAATTTCGTTGTTTAGATTTTTATGATTTGTCCTATGTTCAAATGTTCAAAAGATATAACTTAAACGTTTTTAGAAAAGTTATTAGGAAAAATAAGTCAAGTTACTCCGCAAAATGTATCGCCTCTACTAAACATCTGTAACTTATATATTACCTATATTTTAAAACTATCGGTGCAACGATAAAAATTTGACTTTTTAAATTTCCAAAAAGCATCTTCTTTCATTATATTGTGTTAAAGTATGCTAATGGTGATTACCATAAAAACAAACAAAAAACTTAAAAAATTGTACAGATAAAAATATTTAAATTGAATTTTTTTCATATAATTGTAGATTTATAATAACACTTTAAATTAGATAAGAAACAAATTCAAACTTATGAATTTCTTAAGTTAAATTTTATTGTATGAATCTTTGAAGTGCATCCTGTTTTTTATTAATGTACATAATATATTGCTTTAAAATTTTTTTGTTATTTTTACAGTATATTTTTTTAAATATTATTTGATGATCAAGTAAGTATACGGACACTTGGACATACAAATAATTATCGTTCATTAAAACTCGAATTTATTTATTTATGTTTATCTCTTGTCGTACAAACAAAGATAATTTCTTATACATGTAATAAGATTTATTGAAGATATTGAACAAATGAAAAAATGTCGAATATTTATCCTATGTTTCATCTGAAAAATATATTTGTAATAAACGAGTTGTAAGTTTGTTCCTGTATATATATATATATATATATATATATATATATATATATATATATATATATATATATATATATATATATATATATATATATAAAGTCTTCGTATTAGTCTATGAAACTTAAGAACCTCGGAAACACACCGTATCTTCAAGGTTGCCATAATTGACAAGTAAAACCTAATCAAACAAAGAACTACACATAGTGTATATTATGTGTGTCGTCATCGTACATATAATTATTTTGAAAAATATTTATTTTTAATCAATTCGGTGTTATATACGTTATATTGTTAAATAACTATAGTAATACGCTACGATAATGTTTTTGTCAAAATAAAATAGTCTCCAAACGTGATTATTGATTTTAAGTTCAAAAGAATATTCAGTAGTCAAAATTATAATAATATTATTATATTAGTAAAAATCTATTAATACTTATGAAATCTCAAATACACAAATTTTTTTTGAATTCATTATTTACAACTACCGATATGATTATTGATATGTACATCTGGAAAGAACTTTATAGATAGGATTGTACAAATCATATTATACGTATATGATCAGTACGTTGATAAGTGAAACAATATTAATTTACTTCGACACTTTGACGTTCATCATAAATGTTATAAAATAGTTAAATTATATCATTTAACTAAAAGCAATAAAAAAATATAAAAGTTAAAACCAAATATGGGTAACTCAAAATTATTAATGGGCAAATTTTTAGAACTTTCAATTATTGCTGGCCAGAACATACATGTAGAAATATGTTTTACTTCAAAGTAAAATATTGTGTTTAGTAATAATTATTTTACACGAGAATGTATTTTAAATAAAATTCTGTATTATGAACATTGTAGTTAATTTTTGAAGTACAATATAATAAACAGGGTATTTCAGATATATACAGATGTACTTGATATATACAATAGCGTAATAAAATTTATTCGTATGTTTACTTTTTTGAATAATTACTATGATACTGCGCAACAATATTGTAGGAAACAATTTTATGTTAGTGAATTCTAAAGTTTTTTTAGATTTTTTAAATGTCAGCCACTATTTTTAATGGGCTTCTATACTATTCCCAAGTCAAAACTTTTATTGCTAATATCTCTTAGACCAGTGTTTCCCAACTTCTTTTACTCGCGGAACCTTTGCAGGAGCTTGAACTTTTTGTGGAACCTCCATATTTTTCTATAGTTGTAATGCTGCCATAAGTTTTTTACACTTAAATAAGAGGATCGTCGGATACTTCCGGCACCAGGTTTTCGCGGAACTCTTGGCGCCGGCTCACGGAACATTAGGTTCCGCGGAACACCAGTTGGGAAACACTGTCTTAGACTATTCGTTCAACAATATAAAATGTATGTGTTCATATTTTCAATAGGTATATAGTGTAAAAGTAGGTACATAAATATTTTGTGAAGAAATTTTTACCAATTTTTATTTTTTATTTTTTATTTTTTGTTCGACTTAAGAGAATTTACAATTACATTTTAAATGTAAACTTGATAAAAATGGTTCTCGAAATGCACTTTGCCTTGGAATTCGGGTCATTCATGAGTCATAATAAACCTTAAAACGAACGGGGTCTAATTTGATTACCTAATTTAACCTATACGATTAAAATGAAAAACATTTTTAGGGGTATCGAAAGAATTAAATGTTGAATTTGGGAGTCATAATTTTGGAACAGGTTTAGAGTCGTTGGAATATATTAAAATGTTTTTGTGGTATGCACTGTGCTCATGGCCCAACGATGACTGTTTGTCCGTTGTTCAACGGATATTGTCTTCTAGTAACAATATTAAAATATTAAATAAATATAAATATATTTATTTATATAATATTAATTGTATGTGTGTGTTTTCTAAACGTTTTCGTCTTAAAACATTGATTACGTCGACACGTCGTACGCGCAGCTGCCCCGCCAGCGGATGGACCTCGTTGTGCTTTACGGCACCACACGTTTAATGTAATGTGTTAACAACGACCGTATTAAAGTAATAAACAATACGTTTGTCGCGACAACCCGTATGACGCACTCCGATACCGGCGGACTTTTATGAAATTCGTTTCAATTGAAACACAATCGTCACGTTGTTATTACACTGACTATTACAGATCCTTTTGTGTGACAAAGTACGCACGACGTCGGGCGTGCTGGCGCGTGCGAGAGCGGGTATTCGTCGGGAAATACAAAACGAATCGGACAGAACAGCGTCCAAGTGTCATAAATCATAATAATATCATAATGTCAAACAGATGCGAAAAAAAAGATCGATTCGAAAACAATGATATACGTCAGGGGTGGCCAAACGGTCGATCGCGATCGACCGGTCGATCGCGCACAGTTTCAAAGTCGATCATGTTGGAATTTATTTTTAGGGACACGCGCACGAAAATTAATAGAGGTTGTAGTGAACAAAATGTCGATAAGTTTTATCTGTATAATTTTAACTACAACATTTTCTATGAAAGTCGATCCTCAAAGGTGAAGCATATTTTTAGTAGATCGTGACCAAAAAAAGTTTGGCCACCCCTGATATACGTAATATATATATATATCGTAACGATCGGTATCGTTTTACTTTTTTTTCATCTAGGGTTCGCCGACTGGACCGAATCTCTCGTCTCCTCGTGCATGGTGGAACCGTAGAAGTAATAATGTTATATTATTATAATATTATCGTAATAGTATGCAAATATATTTTCTACCCGTTGGCCGTACGATTTGTATACACTGCACCGAACATTGGATGCGCTGATGATGTGTCACGCATAATAATATGTACACAATATAATGATCATGTTATGATATTATGAAAACGATGCGTGGCGATAGGTCGTAAATACCATAATTCAGCCGCACTAATTGTAATATTATACCATTATCAACTAAATTTAATTTATATATAACAATTATAACATATTATTTAAATGTTTATAACACGCAGAGTGTCCCACGTGAATTCATTAATTGCAATTTGAACATGTTTTATTTATAAATTTGAATTTTTTCATATAGTTAGTTATAGCGATCTTCAACGTAAGCCTAGCTTAAAGGTGATAAGGTAATCGAAAAAAAAATGTCATAGTTTTTATTTATTATGTATATATTCTTCGATCAATAAATAAAAAATAAATAAAATAGCATGATAATTATTCTGAAATAAAAAAAAAACTAATAAAACTACATTTTTTTTTTTTTTTTTGGATGAAATTAATTTTTATTATTTTATTTTGTCTATTTGAATTATTATCATTCAGTCAATCGAATCATTTTAAATGCACAGTACCTGGTGGTAGTATATTTTCTCTGTGCACTTTGCATGATTATTCAAATAATTATGTCTCTTGAGACTTGAACTATTGATTAAAAAAGAAAAACTTCTGTTCGATAAACAAAAATTTTCGGTGAAAATATTTTCTTTCGTTATATTTAATATTATGAATAGTGGTTGGCTGTTGCGCATTTAGAAAACTTAAAAACTAAGGAACTTAAAAATCGCTTAGAAAAATAATTGATTCATAAAAGTTTACCTTTATTAGTGTTTTAAATTGTAAATATATCGGTACCTGTGTGAAAAAAAAGAACGTATATAGTATTAAACGGGACTACATGGCAGTAGAGTCATTCTCGGAAGACACTTTGACGTAACTTATGGGTTTTAGGTAATTGTATTTCGGTTTACGTTATTAACGATTGCAACGCGTAATATATACATTTTTTTTTTGAGTAGAAAAAAAATTGTAGCATTGTTTCTTCATTAAAACACGTTTGTAATGTTTTCGCCAATGACTCGATGTGAGAAATACTCCAATGACACTTTTCACGATTACTCGCCTCCCAGAATCATTTTATTTTTAATTTCATCGATTTTTTTTTTTTCTACAAGGAAAAAGCTCATGCCTATGTGCTCAAGTTTGACCTATTTAATGCGATAACTGCATGATGTACGAGTTTTTGTATTTTATTTAAAAAGGGCCGTTATGAAATAAATATTAATTTTATTATTTTTTAATTATCATTATGAACAGTATAACGAGTGCACGGCTCGTAAAATCTGCACTGAGAAATAAAAACAAGTTTTTCCATTAATGAAGGGTTTCAACAAATTTTAACCGAATTCAATGTAAACCAGAACGGTTTTTTTTCACCCCACCGAGCCATGTAGTCATGTAGATGTTATATGTAAGTGAAGACTCGAACACTTCAATCGTGAAAAGAAACTTACAATTTTGTAAGAGCTAAAATCGATAAAACGTGTTCAGAAGAACTTCGAATGTCAAAGAAAAAAAAGTTTGTTTCCCATATAATGTATCATACACACCGTTTTAAAGTCGTGGTTTTATACAATTCTACTCATGGATAGTGATAATGATAAAACGAAACATTTGTCATTTCGACGTCAATAATAATCACGTTTTGCGATCCCGAAAATCTAAAGCGCGTTTAAGACGGTAATATGTTATGCGATTTTAATGTTGTATACAAATATATCGCGAAGCCGCCAACAGCCTTTATGGTCGTATGATACACCGACCTCGCGTGAATATTTCGTACAGACAGTGTCGCGACCCACGCGACCGTCGGCCGTTTTTATAGTAATCCGACAATTTTCGTCTCGGCGCGAATATACGTAGTCACGATCGCGTGGACGTATACTGTTTTGCGCAAAGCGATCTGTGCACATATTCCGTTTCCGATGAAAATTTCAATTACCCACTGAGCTGAAGTTATCGAAACTATGAGTGTAACGAGAGGCGTATTTAGGCACAGGCCCTGTAGGCCCGGGCCTAGAGCGGCGACATTTGGAGGGTGGCAATTTTCAAATTTTTTTTTTTACAAAATTACATCAAATTTGAATTATTTTTTCGACTAGAGAAATTCGTGAACAAATCATAAGTTTTATGATTTAGAGTTACGATTCGGACCGTAAGCGCGTGCGTCCGTTCGCTCAAAATCAAACAGCTACTTATACATAATATACACACACGCGATACGGCACGAACCAGTACGCATGTGGATAGCGAAAAAATGCGCGCGTTCAACGCGGGTTCGAATTCTCAAACTGTAGATTCGAATATTTTTTGTGAAAAATTTTGGGATAGGCGGGGGGGAGGGAGAGGCGGCACATCGGAAAGTGTCTACAGGTGGAAAATCCCTAAATACGTCACCGAGTGTAACGTGCGTTATTGTATCCATTGTACAGTTTTTATTTAATGCGATAATGACAACGCTAAAAACATCTAAATCAAATGGTGTATTAAAGCGAGAATAAAAATAAACAAGGCAATAATAATGAACTCATAAAAACCCGTTCGTTTCCGATGTGACAATGAACCTCAGTTGTATCGATTATAACAATTTTCTATTCACGAGTAATGCACTCGCAATAAACCACCGTTTACTGACGACGTATTACTGTAATATGTAATTATTAACTTTTGTACCCACTGGCAGTTGAGAATAGGTACACGTTATCGATTATTACGAGGCGTTCGAGTTTTTGTTATATTTATTTATTTATTTTTTTAATACATAGCAAAATAAACAGTTACCTACGTTAAAAATAAAACGAAACAATACAAAATATTTACCTTAGTAGATAAGTACTAAAAATTTAAGCTTCGACTTATTTAATAACGTGCTACCTATATAACCGGACTTGTATGTTTTTTTTTTTAATGCGTGTTATGTACATAAAATAGTTTTGAATTATTTATATTTTTACTTTTTTTTTCATTTTATCGAGCCGAAATGCCACTGGTAAAGGCTATAAAAAAATAATTATGTATACATAGAAATTTATTTATATTTTACACTATATACTCGTATGTTAAGACACCGACCATTTTACTTCAAACTCGAGCACCGCATTATTTGAAGCGTTAAAAAATGTGTGGGCGTGACTATAAAATACCCGTAACTCGTAAGTAAAACACTATTAACGAATTATGATAAAATGTATTGATGTTTCAGCGTAATTTTGTTTCCAGTTTGACAATAAGGTTAATGAGTAATTTTCATGTTTAGTGCGGAGGTTTCTCGGCTGTACAAGACGTCGGGGCGCGGTATTCTCAATCCATCAGAGCGGAATAATATTATGTCTGCCTTAGAAGGTTTGTTTGGAAAACACCAGGTAAAAAAAAATAGAGCAGAAAATGTATATACCTGTAGTCAACTATAACAGTCACACATCACGTACATAATATTGACAGATAATTCTCAGCGTTAGTGCGGTCGGGAAAAAATCGAATCAATATGGCTTTAAATGTTTTAAATGCAGTTTAGACAGTTTTAATGATCATCAAAACAACATTTGAAAAATGATAGCATTTTGTAAAAAATAAAAGTAAGACGATTCAAGATTACAATACACGGTAACATTTTAGGATGTTTACCGTGTATATATGACCGTGAATTGAAAACCCTGGATTTATATCGTGCCACGAAAAGCTCTCGTTCGGAACCACTCACGTTTAGTACCTGCGTGTTATTTGGTACTACGTGTTATTGTCCTGTCCCTTTCGCTATTCTCCTTCTTTGCCGTTGAGCGGGAATCAGAAACCTTTGATAGACAAGAGCGATTATCTAAAAAGTTATTTAACCGTGATCTTCAAAGAGCCACATTAGGCGAGTGAACCGATGAACCTGTTTTTCGAATTCATAATAATTAATAATAATAAGTCGTTCACCTTCTTCTCCGTTAAATTTAGAAAAACGTGTCATAATATAAACATCAATAAATAAAACAGGTAATTTTTTTGGAAATATAAATATATATTATTTTGTAAATGATAATAAGTTTTACATTTTTACATCGAGTAAATCTTTATTTCAATTATTATTTAAATACATGTACTCGTACATAGGTGATACCTACGGACTTTTATCGGATAATGGATCCCTGAATTTTTAGGTTTTTTGTATTTTAAATCATTGAAAATACATAAAAATTAAGTATCTTAAAATTTTTTAGGCTGAAACACTTAAAAAAGACACAAATGTATTTATTTAAAATTCAAGGGTTGTCTGCTCATTTAATTTTAATTACAATAATATATAGTTAGTAACATCATTATAAATACATTTACTTATCCCAGTTAGTACCAAAAATAATAATATTAAAGATTGAAGATTTAATTTAAATAAAAAAAAAAAATGTATAACAATAATTGTACTTAAAATTATCTTTTCATACATCAATTGAGCTCGAGACATTTTAGGTCAATTGATCAATTGCGCTCATTTTTTTTTATTGATACTCTAATAGCGTTTTGTTAAGGCTAGTGAGTAATGTGAAACTTTATATTTTGGTGTCTTAAAAAAAATGTTTATGTTAATTAAAATAAATAAAGACGATCAACGATCAATTTGTAAGGTCTATTGTTATTTGAATTGTCCCAAGGCGATCAGTTCATATGGTTAAAATAATATTAGGCTAATTTAAACATAGACAGTTTGTACAGTTAATTTAATATGGATGATATTTAAAAGACTTAATTACAATTGATAAGATTCACATATGGTAACTTGTAGTAAAATGAAAAAATTGAAAACGTTTATGTAAAGAGAAACTTTTGTCAACATGGCTAAACACAAAGTTTAGAAAATATGCTTATTTGATAGATATGTTTCGCAAAAAATCGAGGGTTGTTTTCGATGTGATTGAGGTTGTGCAGAGAGTCCTGTCTCGGACGAGTGAAGTGAGTGAGGCTAGCTGAATTAGCATTACCCGTCTCAACTTGGATTTGCGTAAAGATCAAATAAAAATATTTTCATGCGAGCGATATTTTTAGATATTTTTAAGCGTTTTGTCTCAAAAATATAAATATTATGCAGTTAATTTTAAAAGTTTTTTCTATACATTAAAAAAAAAAAAACGAAAAATTCTGGGGCCCTTTTTACGAGAAAGGATCGTACCTACCCTACTGTATTATAATACATTCATTTTTGTTTTGTCGGTCTTGATTTTGATCGAGAGACGCTAATCAGATGCGTGTTAAAGAACCTCTTGTGATTCCGGATTCGTGGGTTGCCGACCGCTGCCATGGAGATACTCGACCTTTTACGCACACGTGTCGGCGGTCCTAACGGGCGCGTTTCCAAATTTTCTCGGCCACCAGCTTTTACGAGTGGTTTTCCCCCCATAATACACATTACAATAAACTATTGAATAAATGGTAAACTTTATAAGCTGCGATGCGTACAGTTTTAGTATCAATAAGAAGAAGACCGCACGTGCATTAGTCGTAGTGTTCGCGTAAAGATAATATAACGCATTATTATGGAGAGGAAGGCGAGACGCGGTCGTTCAAACAAACGCATCGTCGTTCCCGGTCGACGAGGGGGGATGCATTCTCCAGTACAACATAAGGAAATTATTACATTATATGCTTCAAACAAATTCGATTTACGTCGTTGATTCACCATTAGACATGTATTTTAACATTATGATACCTTAGGAAAATATTCGGATCGAAAACTCAATTTTTTAATCCAAGGTGATTCCCCCACCCCCACATCACTACAACTATCCATCTAAACGCAATATTATTTATAAGATCATATATCATATAAATAATTATGTTTTTAAAATAAACACAAAGATTTCGTATTAATGTTACTGTTACTGTTATTTCACTTGGGGGACATGAAGAATAATACGTCTGACCTTGAACCGTGAAATCATCGAACCATTGTATTATAATACATTGTACTATATGACACACGTACGCCAGACGCATTCGATGGTTTCCCGCGTGATTCGTTCTTGTCCGAAGAAATCGAAAGGCGTCAACACTCAACACGTGCATCAGTGCATGCGTATTTCACGACTAGTGCAACGTGCTGAAACAGTGAAACCTATCTAGTTCGTCTTTGCTACTCGGTGAACCACGCGATACATCACGATATTGAACGTGATAAATGATAGTGCACAGATCATTTTATTATAATTATATGTGTATAAGGTGGTTTTTTAAGCATTTTTAATTCTATGAGACTATGTATCGCGTATAAATTTAACATTTTTCTACGGTAATTTTAAATCATCGATTTTTTTTACTATGTGTTTATGAAAAAACAACTTTTTTCTGCCTGTTTGATACCCAGTTAAAAAGAGTAATAATTACTGTCTTCAATGAAAACTAAAAACTTAGAGATAACGCCAGAGGTGGATAATAGTAAAATAAATGTTTACAAAAAAAAGAAAAAAAGTCGAATGTATACATTGTATAGGATAGCAAATCGAGTGAGCATGGCATATGCTTGAATTGAAAGAGTTTTGGAGATTGGAATTTTCCTTTTACAGGTATAACGATTCAACGGATATACGGGAGCCACCGTCTTCACTGTTAATCTTTCGATGCGTCTGCTGTAAATACACATGAATGTGAAATAACCTGATCGTATATGGTGTCATAATCTATTATATAATATATAATACGTGTATGAAATAGATAGTTGCGCGGTAATTTTCATTATTTTTTTTTTTTTGGGTATTTCATTTTCTGAGCAATCATAGTCTGACGCGTATAGAAGCATAATGTAGGAGAGGAAGAGAGAGAGAGAGAGAGAGAGAGAAAGAGAGGGAGAGAGAAAAGTTAACGTTTTCACCGACGACGGTAAATATGACGCGAACTCGTGCGGTGTATCAAAAAGCGTCCGCGAACAATGGACGTGAACGTATTTTCGCAGAACGAGACACGCATGTCGCCCGTCCCGGCAGGTCGAATCGATTCGTCGCAACAGTACGAACATGCGACGAATGGGCGTGCGTGTGCTCGTATGTGCTGCACTTGACGTCAAACGAAACGTGAATACATGATAATATGTGTGTGTATGTGTGTGTGTGTGTGTGTGTGTGTGTGTGTGTGTGTGTGTGTGTGTGTGTGTGTGTGTGTTTTCGGGAAATAACGTTAAACGGGACATTTATATTTTTTTTATCACCAGGAAGAAAATAAACAATCTGTTCTAAAGGTACGGATAAGTAAACGGTGTAGTACAATGAACGAAAGCAAATTCAATAATTAAAATAACATGAGAAGACACCCGCAGGTGGCACTCCTACTTACTTAAAGTTAGTAAATTACCAGCTAAATGTAAATATATAATTACTGCATACTATATATATATATATATACCAACACGTACTTAGGTATGTATTATACTTATAAATGGTGAAGTTATAGTTCTAAATAGCGATCTTTTTAAGTGGCAGCGGGGTTGATCTGGACCTCAAAGAGTGTAACAGAGAATAGACCCAGGAGTCACAATCTGATTTTTATGTGAGGTTCGTTTTGATATGTGCCAAAGTTTCTGCGGTCCCAAATCGGGCACGTAAAATTTGGATTTATGCATAATTCGTGTCCAATGATATTTTCATTTAAATAATAAAATAAATGTGAAATAATTAAACATTATTTTTAGTGTATGATATTTCGTCAACTGTATTAACTAAATGTAGAACAAAGTAGTTATAATAATAATAATTACTATTAATATTATAATAAAAAATTAAATGATTAAATACATTTATCTTATGAATTGTTCGAAGTTTTCGCCATCATGTTCTAAACATGATTCCAGTCGTTTCAAAAAATTCAGTCGATGTTGCTGCCTTGATTTGGTCCTCACTTAAGATATCACATGCTACCTTTATTTTGTTTTTTAAGTCATGAAGATTGACAGATAGAATCTCCGGTACGCAAATGTTGGACATAATCGATTTTATATGGGCGCATTTTGTGTTTTTTTAGAATTTTTTGAACATAACCATATGAAACTCCACTTTCGCGAGCAACATGCCTAATTGACGACCGTGGATAAGCCCTTATGTATGCTAGTAGTATGCTAGTACCTGTAATTCTGTATCGTCATTTAACATTTGTTTCTGCGCCTTTGCTGGTTTATTTGTCTGTCAGGAAATGTTCCTTCCTGATTCAACCCTTTTAAAAGTCGTAAAACATAATTAGAAGGTGGATGGTATCTTTCTGGATATCGTTTGGCATACGTCAAAGCAGCCAGGCGTTTATTACGTTGACATTCACCATAAATTAAAACCAACTCAACTTTTTCAGCGTTATTCATATTTAAAAATTATAATTTATTGAAGCACTTAATAACCAGTAATACACGGATATCGCACACACTTTGTACGAGTCTAGTTACAGAATAAAAGTAAAATTATTTGAAAACAGACAAAGTAAATTAAACATTTATTTCAAACTTATTTTATTATTTAAATGGAAATATCATTAGACACGAATTATGCATAAATTCAAATTTTGACTTATTCTAACTTGGTCAGTTTTGAAAATAGAAAAAAACTTTTTATACAATAAATGATATATATATATACCAACACGTACTTAGGTATGTATTATACTTATAAATGGTGAAGTTATAGTTCTAAATAGCGATCTTTTTAAGTGGCAGCGGGGTTGACTGACTCAAGAGTGTAACAGAGAATAGACCAGGGTTCACCATCTGATTTTTATGGAGGTTCGTTTTGATATTTGCCAAAGTTTCTGCGGTCCCAAATCGGGCACGTATACAAGGGGGGTTTTAGGGGTTCACCCTCACCCCCAGAATTTTTCAATATACATTATGCAATTGAATAATAGGTATATACATATATTGATTATAATAAATGCTATGTTGTTATGAACCACCTACCCGATAATACATTCTTATCTTATTATTTACTAGGTATAGGATTTTTTTTTATTTTCTATTATGAAAATTTAAAAACTACTCCACGGACAAGGGTCCGTGAAAAAAGTGCCTTCGGTCCGTATCTGGACCGTGGTCCGCCAGTTGGTGACCCCTGGAATAGAGACTATAACAATATTTGATTTATTATATAATAAATAACATAGAAAATAAATATTTATAATAAATATAAAGTATTTTATAAAAAAAAAAAAATGTTGTACCGGCTATATTGGAGTTGGTTTCGTTGTGAGTGTTTGAAGGTTGTTATAAATTGTATCATTACAGATGTACCTACGGGGGAGCATTAAGAACACGAGGTCTGGATAATTTGTATTTTATGGATATGAGACATTTTTGTGGTACCCCAGAGTTGGTTGCCATAAGACCTTATTTTGGCTTAACAAGACATTTACTCGCATGTAATATAATTATTAAGTAATGTAATTGTTGGATGTAAGTTTGTTTTTGTTTTTGTATTCATAAATTATATGAAACTCCTATGTGTACAAAACTTTCGATATCACGATGTATATTTTTATTTATACATGTTAATTTAGATGTATGTGTGCTGTGCAGATATGACGAAATGTAATATTGTGCATTCCGAAGTCGATTCAAAACGAAATAACTTCGGGTGTTACTGTATATATTGCATAATCTGAACGACAAATCGTTTACCAATATTGCAGATAAAACGCGATATCGTATTGTCCTCAAATCACCGTGTTTTCAATTTATGCGAGTTTTGATTTCTTCAATGGTACTATCAGGACTAAAAAGATAAGTGTTAAAAAGATAAGTAAGATAAGTTTTTTTAATAAACAATGTTAAATATTAACAGAAATTAGTTTATTATACATTATTTGACCAAAGATTTCACTTGGATCAAGTAAGAATTACAGTTACAGAAAGAATTGAACTTAAAGTAATCTATAAATAATGTCCAGCGTATCATTTTGTATTTTCTCAATAATCCGGAAGAGTCATATTAATGAGTTTTGAGGGGTAATATTTTTGTTTGCTGTCACGAATTATAACACCAAGAATGGTGCATATATTTTACGTTAATTTATTTTATAGTTTGAGAGAAATACTGAAGATAAAATATTAACCTGCGTTATATTTTTCATTAGAAATATCCTAAAATATTTCACAATACATGCTTGATTTGTCAACATACGTATACATTGTTGATTGAAAAAAAAAATGAAATTTTCAAACGTTCCTCATATGAAAATAATGTGTCATTGCTCATTTACAAAAAAAAAAAAAAGATTTATCACTTAGGCTACGTAGGCATGACGCACACACACGTACGTATACGTATTGTGTATTGTACTGTTTGTGTGTGTTAGTACGTACAAAAGCACAGGTATTGACAACTTCAGTGTTGGCAAGAGGGCCCATATTATCTTCGCACACATACGTATTATTGTAGGAGCAAAGCCAGTAAAGGCGTTTGTTTACCCTCGTAAGAAGTGTAATATCTTTTTCGAAAACAAAACAAGTCGTGTTTTCGGTTAAATATAATTTATTTTATATTATATAATAACTTATAGATAATGTGATGTAACGATGTGTACTTTTTGTTCCACGTTTTTCATTTACGATATAACCACATCGTCAACGTCATATTGTGTTGAACACTAGTGTTTAAAGATGTCGTTTCGTTCGCGAAGACTGCATTAGTATCGTAATGATGTATTTTCTATTTTTTTTTTTTTTTTGCTGCGAGTACCTACTTTTGCAAGTCGTAGAATTGGTTCAAAATTTAGGTTCAGCTCTTGACTCTTCTATAGATCAAGTATTATTTCTGTTATTTTTCTCCAACCTTCAAAATGATCCCAAGCATAAAGAAAAACTACAGAAAAATTAAACTGTAAGATCGATCAAATGCGTCATAAACGATATTTTCATATAATCGATTTTAGTTATTTAATCATGGCTTCCTAGGTGATGGAGCTAGAAATTTGTAGTTTTCACTTAACATCAAAATAATTTTTAATCAAACCGAAATGATGTGGTATATTTTATTCAAAGTTGAAATATTGCGGTGAGTCATCTTGTAGATTAATTATTCTATATAAATTCGTGTGTAAATTATTTTTACCACAAAAATTAAAAAAAAAAATTATAAAAATATATAAATTAGCTGATTGTGGTAGCAGCTAAAAATTCTACAAGTAGTGTACTATACGTATATTAAATGTGTGTATAATATAATACATATACGTAATAATGTTATAACACATATAGAATACAACAATTTCAACCAATTATTTTACATTATATTATAATATGCAAACACACACACACACTTTTGTGGATAGATTTAGTTGTATACATTCTATCACTGTATACTCATAGAATATCTTAACGACACAAGTGTAGGTACGCTAAAATAACTGACGGAATTGAGTTAATCATGAAAACTATTCACCCGTCTTCTTGTCAATTAACATAAACTTTGAATACATCATATTTTCAAAACTTACAAGTTTATTTATAGTATTAATAATCGTGTGTTCCTACGTATAAATATGAAACTTTAAAAGAAATGTATATAATATCTTGTCTAGTAAGTTTTTGTCATATAAGTTTTAATTTTTAATTTTAAGATATATTTTTTGTAGAATCGTACCTATAATTACTCTTTGAAATTAGATAAAAAAAAAAATCGATAGACGAAATTATACATATATATATATATATATATATATATATATATATATATATATATATATATATATATATATATATATATTATATATATATATATATAGGTATGCACTACGCGTTTGAAGTTGGAGTTTTGGCTCAACGCTCAAATTACTCTTTACGTAAAATGTCAAATTTCTTTTTGGTTTATTTTATAAAATTTTTAATTTTTAATCATAAAATCCGAAATTTTTACACACATTTTTTCATGTAGCCTTAAAAATATTAAAATTTTGATAATTATTGGATCAAACGGTTCTTTTCTTTTTTGTATGTACTTTAATAGTTTAAATTCGGCGAAACATATTATTTTAATGTTGTTTCAAAACTCTAATTTTCTTAAATGATTACATTTATGAGTCTTCTATTAAAAAGATTCCTTACTTAAGTATAATAATATAGTATCTACGGATCAAAAGCGAACACAGGGTCGAGGGCACCGTCCATACTCAAATTATAATTTATAATTAATGAAAATGTTATGCGTATTTCTGTTTTAAGTTTAGATCAAATACAAAACATTTGAATATTGTGAGGTCAGACTATGTGGGGCATAATATTGGTATGAAAAATTGGATATTATGAAGTTTGAAAAGATGTTAGGCGCCAAAACATTTTTTGTGGGTTGTCGGCAGGTATTTGTAAAAAAAAACATATTGTGAGATTAGAAATCCTGCGTACGATTATGCTCAAAATCTTTTGCCGAGAACAATGATTTTTACAAAACTCTTGTACACCACATCATCTAATCGTAATAAATAGCTCATCCAAGGAGCTTTGTACACCATCTTCTTGTCCGAATACCAAAGGAATGAAAGATAAATCCCACCTCCATTATCTTACCTGACTGTAACCATAGTTTTTTTATTTAAATTTTGACTTATTATTCTGCAAAAAATTTTCAAAACAAAAAATAGATATTGTGGTATGAAGATAATACTTGATTGCAATGGTTTAAAATAAATATTTTCCGGATGAATTTGAAAAAAAAATAAAAGTTGAAATTACGAGCTCGTGTTTCATTAAATTTATATGGAGAACAATATATAAGTCAAAATATTTAATTTAATAACAGTCATCATATTGATTCATCCTGTGTAATCGTCAAGATGAATTATTTCACTACAAATAGTCTGAATAAACATTAATAATTTTACTATTCTATGTTTTATTATTGCGTTAGTCTACCCGCAGAGAAATCGGTGGTATTGAGCGATGTATAAAATCTAGGAGACGTAACGATTTGAGACCGGCGAGAGGGTGGACACGTTGTTGAAAATCGGTCGACATGTCAGCCGCGACGTTTTTACCGAGCGATAACGAATATTACGTTTCGTTTTAGTGTTTTATTTACAAAATAACCGTCATATACGGCCGGTAATCGTGTGTATTGTTGATACGCAACTCACGTACACCGACGTGCCCCGTAAATATTCTTCTCGAATGGATTATAATAACGTATCCATTATAACAATAATACGTAATGATGGAATTATTACGATTTACAAGAAAGCATATATACATATGCTATATAGCATATATAGCATATAATAGCATATATAGCATATATAGCATATAATAATACACGGCTATAGAACGAGACGCAGATAGTGTGTCATGCATCACATTTATACAATATAGTACCCGTACCTCAGATAATATAGTAATTATTAATATAATATCATATACGAGTATAATAATTATGGTGCGACGAACCATATTGACTAATCTTCGCTCATTATGTAGTTACGGCTACACGTTTCGCACTTCACATATAATACAGGGTGTCTCGCAATCATCTGATAAAATTTGCAATTCAACCCTGTATAATGAATAAATCACCTTTTTTTTCATATTCCGTCGAGAACACTATAAAAATTACATTTTTTTTTTTTATGACAATTACAAAACTATTTACTATCTTAGATTCTGACCGGAGCGAAGAATTCGGTTGTTATACAATTATGATTAATTTCATTTTTGTTTCTTCCAAAAATACTTTTCAGATACCATTACCTAATAGTAGTTCAAAAGTTATTTCTAAATCACTTTATAGATCAGAAATATCATTTAAACGTACGTATTTTGGAGATGCTACTTTTTTAGCGCATTATTGTATATGATCTACAATTTAATAGTATACGAAATTGGAAAGTTCGCCCCATAAGTAGAGACGAGAAGTTTTTGTGAAAAAGCTTAAGCTCTCAAATAGGAGACTTCACACCAGAGTGTTTAGCGTTTTATTATAAGAATATTTTAGTATCCGAAAATTCAACTAAATCTCCGCATTTGGTGAATCTATACTACACAGATTTCGCAAGAAAGCAATTTGATACCGACTATTCAAACACATTATTTTAAGCCTATTTTAGCGAGACCTGAAGACTACTGTTACCATTTTTGTTATCGAATGTCATTTAGTTTTCAGTAGTTTTTAATTTATTTTACGAAATTCCAGAAACCAAAAACTAGTTCTGAAATTTTAAATTAAACCCTCCCTCGCCCCGACACATCCCGTGATCACGGTATCTGCCGAATCCTTTAGGAAACCTAAGTATGTTAACATTTTTAGTTCATATGGTGATCGAACAAGTATTAAAAAATAAACTATTATTTAGTGGGTGATATGATATGTAATACCTTTACAATTAATATATATTCACGCTTATTTTAGAGATTCGTATGTTCAATATTAATCGTGCATACATATTATTTTTAACAATTGACTAATTAATCTAAAAATTAATATAATTTTTGATTTAAAATTTCTTTGCATAATAAATCAAACCCAATATCCTTTAAAAATACATATAAAGCAAAACTTTTTCCTGTTAAACTTGATTACTATTATGAACCTCGATCAGAGATGTGACACCATAATCTTTCTGTATGTAATTTTGGTTTCTTTCTTTAAAATAACCATTACTAAACATTTTGAACTAAAAACTAACAATGATTCAGTGTTTCAAAACAAATACAATTTAAAGGGCTTGTATATACTCGTTTTACGAGTATTTTTTTTTTTGCTACTAAATTCATTTATTAAAGTTGCTGTGTACCTAATGTATTCTTATCCTAACGCGTAGTTTTGTCGATCGATAAAGATGGACAAATTATGTAAATAATTGTTGAATTGAGTTAGTAAAATTAAATTCCGTTTATAAAGCGAGCTTCGGTCAAAATTTAAAAACTAATAAAAAATAAAGTTTAACTCGTTAAGATAAACCGGAAAAATATAAACTCTCTAGGGTAAAAAAAAAATAAAATTCTGAGGCACAGATTCAATGGAATAAACTGAGGGTGATGAAGCCTTTCGATTTTTTTTACGTTATCTTAAAATAATACATTTTAGATTCTGAGTGAAGCGAAGGATCTTATGGTTTTACAATGATGTTTATTATTATTATTTTTTCTGTAAACACTTTTTCGTATAGAAATCCTTGTCCAAAAGTTTCATCCAGCAACTTTTTAGATTTGAAATTAAACTGAGATGGTACTTTAAAGAGGTCATTTTTCCAAAATCTCCATAGTTTTTCCAGTAATCAAGAATAACCATCGAAAAACTGAGTAAAAACGGTAAAATCGGTAAAAATCCGCCGTAAACGAGATTTTCACTGTTCAGATTTTAAGTATTTAGTCATAAATCGAAAAGTATTGAAGCTAGAAACTTGAAAATTTTATCCAATATCAAATACATACTTTTTTATATTGGACAACATTTTCAGAACAATTATAGCACTTTTGACTTAAATATAGAACTTTTAATTTACCAAATTGTTTGAAAGTTTTTATGTAATATAATTTTAAATATTTGACAAAAAGTTCTGAAAATTTAATATGACCTTACTCATATACCTACCTACTTATCCTAACAAAAATTCAAAAATCGTAAGTTAGGATTTTTTTTTATACACACTTTAATAAATTATTATAACTCACCAAAAATTATGCAAATAACCGTAAAATACGTAAACAGTATTTAAATAATAATATATTATATTACACTGAATCTTTGCTCAGAATCGTTTTATACTAAAGAAATGAGTCATCATTTCTTCAAAACTTAATACATTCATCGCCAATATCTTGTCCGAGGACCGAAGGGAAGAAGGACGAACTTGTACCACCATCATCTCACTTACCAGTTTAATTATTCACTATTATTTTATAAATTATAATTAATGTCTGTACTTTAATTTTATTACCCTCCTGCACACACAATAAAGGATTAGGTATAATATTATGAAAATTTATTTATAATAAATAGTACCACTATTATAGCAATTACAATAGTCCTACAAATCTAAATTTTCTAAGAAATAACTAGATACTAACAAAGTTGCAATCCTTTAACATAAACAAATTTGAAGGAGCTAAGGAGACCTTGGCTATCCTTTAATCGTGCAAAGAAATGTATATTTCTATTTGTTATAAGTGTAAGATATCGAAATTTCAAAAATTAATGGCGCACGAATAATAAAAATATTTAAGAAAATGTTCGATTATGATGTGTAAATACTATTATTAATGGATGTTAAAATATATTCGAATTTCGATCAAAGTTCAACACATTTACAAAAACTCTAAGACCTTAACGTTTGAACGTAGTGACACAAACTTTACTTGATAATAATCCAAGTTAATTTTGAAAATTGATACGAAACAATGAATTAATAATTATTACATATTAATTTAATTAGATAAGTTATTTATTCGAAGAAAAAATGAATCGACTGATAAATAGTTGAAAAGTTCAAGAAGAATAAACTTTTAATTAAATAATCAATATACGTTATCATGCCGAGCAAGACGTGCGAATAGTAGATGGTGCAAATCTCTTTTTGTTGGTGTTACTCACAATAAATTCATAACGCTCATATATTCTTGTACTTTGAAAGAAAACTTTAATTTTCAGATTTAAAGATAAACTCATTCAAACTTTAAATCTATTGGTTACGGCTGACGAATTATTCATCATGAGTATATATTTAAGCACATATCAAATAATTGATTCAGAATATTTATTTGAATTAAAAATATTGTTTCTCGACACAATAAATTATTCTGTGTGTAAATAATAATACATATAATATAAAACAAAATAACAGATTTAATTTTGTAATTTTTTTAATTGTTTATACAATCGCGACACGAGTGTAACACTATAATTGACCTTAGTACAAATGACGTAAAAAACTAACGTATTATTAAATTACAAATTAACAAATACCTAACAATAATTGGAATATGCTGTTTATTTTACACAGCAATAAAATTGAAACATGCCAATTATCTCTTGTTATTTCTACACAAGAACAAAAGCTACCTACCCGTAGTTCCGAACATGTATGTAAAGTAAAAAAAAAAAATCAGAATATATAAATTCATACATTTTTCAATAGTTTTTATCGTGTTAATCACCTGTAAGCAGTTGCAGCCGGATTAAAAGCCATAGGCAAGAAAGAATTTCCCTTAAACCGAAAAATAAATAGATTAATAAGTACTCACAATCATTTTGATGTAGAAAAATTCTTTTTTTTCACTTCGGGTGAATGTAATACTCGCTGCACGAAGTGTCCCGCAGACGGTTTTGCGTCCATCGACAGTCTAACGATTAATTTCAACAATTAATTTTAAATGACCGTAACGACGTTTTAATCGTAAAATCAGGCGAAAAACCGGTAATTAAACCTTTTGATAATGAAAAAAATTTACACAAAACACGGTATTGCGAATCAAGCGGAATCTGGGGTATTAGGCACGTAAAACGAACGATGCCCGAAAGGTAGTTAATTCGTGATTAATACACAAATTGTTATACGTATCATAATTGCTGAGCGAATCACATTATGATATATCTCAATAAAATCGGTGACTAAGCTGTTTCAGATAGCGTGTTGTGTACAAATATATATTATTTTAAATGTTCACGCAGCTTCCGACGCAGTTCGAATACGATACTATATAATATAGTAGTTACTACGTACTAAATAGGTGTATGTCTCACGGTGATTCAACGATTACAATATTAAAAGATAAAACCTCGTGTGATGCATCGGTTTGAACTTTTTCAGGTACGATTCAAAACTATTGTTCAACTACTTTTTTAAGTAGATAACCATTTATCACTATTTTTACAAACATGATTTTTTAAAAAAT
Source organism: Therioaphis trifolii (assembly GCA_027580255.1). Lineage (NCBI taxonomy): Eukaryota > Metazoa > Arthropoda > Insecta > Hemiptera > Aphididae > Therioaphis > Therioaphis trifolii. Next base: position 4,758,474 of record CM050406.1, on the reverse strand, counting down.
TGTTTAAAACTATAACCATAACATATCTATTACGAGAGAAGATATTTTTTTGAAAGTTTTCTCCCAGAAAACTAAAGCCAATAGTTTATGATATATATAATATATATATATATAGCTATAAAGCATTTAAAGTTTAAAGTAGTGGAGTAACCATAGTGACAGTATAGTTTGTGACTTATTGTTGAATGTTAGGTACCTTTTGCTCCTCTACTCTTAAAAACTTTCAACGTTTATAACTTTGAAACCATAACATGTTAAATAATATGAATAATTATCAAAATGTTCAAAAACAAATTATTTTTCATAATACCATTGATTGTACAATATACTGTAAAATGTACAATATATGTAAATTGTACAATATACTGTATATAGTAAAATCAATGGTAATACTAAATTATGAGTAGTGATTGCCATTGAAAAACAAAAACTATAAGTATAAAAAGCCAGACATACTTTGCATGAGTATTCTTCTTCGCTCCTTGGGCAATATATTGGGGATAGGTATATTGAATTTTAAGGAAACGATAAATAATTCTTTTAGTATTTAGCTAAACGATTCGGACCAAGCTTCAATGTAAAAACATACCGTTCATACTTTAAACGTTTATTAATCTAATAGTCAATACAGATTTTTTTTTTTATCAAAACAGTTTAAATTTTTTTCTGAAGAAAGAAGACATTTTAATCAAAAGATTAGAAATAGGATTTCATATTTATAAACCAAGTTGTAAATTGATTGGTTGGATCGATTATTATTTATAAATATTCAAAGTTTAAAATTGATCTGAAAACAGTCGATGCCGTAAAAGTCGTATAAGATTTTAATTGAACGTTTCTAAAAAAACTCCTGACTAAAGATTTTTGAGATTTTTTTCAGTATTGTCAGGTAGGTACTCGCAGTAATATCATATTACATTTTAAGACATTTTTATCCAAAATTGAAAATGTTATTAGAAATAAACTTTCGAAAAATAGATATTTTTAAATTCTATTTTTAGCTCGAAAATTGTCATATTTTTTGAAACTTTATACAAATATGTAATAATATTTTATTGATGTATGGTGAAAATTTTAAATATCTATCAATATTACTTTAGAATTATGATTAAATAACCAAAATCGATTTAATGAAGTCAAATGAACGGTGAATTTTACCGTTTTCACTTGGTTTTTCGGCAGTTTTTCATCACACTTGGAAAAACTATTAAGAAGCGATAAAAATGAATCCTCTAAGTACCAGCTACATGCGGATTATGGTCTTTTTTGAAGCGACTGGATGAAACTTTTTTGGAAAAAATTAAGTATTCCAAAAAATATATCCAGAAAGAAAGATAATAATTAAATGAACATCGTTGTAAAACCAATAGATCTTTCGGTTCACTCCGAATCTTTAGTCACTTGTATGGAAAAATTGTAAAACATTTTTTTTCTTATAAAAACGTAGTTTTACTAGTACAATAAGTTTTAATTATAAACGCAGGATGCAGAGTGAATTCGGGATTGGGAGGAATCGTCGTGAAACGCCTTGTACTTCGTCAAAAATATGCACACTATGACGTAACATAATAATGCGTTATTAAACGTAATGTAATACTCGGCGTTTCAGCTGATCCGCGATTATTAAACGTGTTTCTGCGCATTACACTGAGATGTTGTGTTTGAGTAGTAAGACATATGTTTCGCTCAAGCATGGCGCGTCGTTACGCCGGAGTATTACAACGCGTGTACTGTGTTATAGGTGTTAGTTACAGCGTGCGCTGCAATGGCGAGACTGCATATAATTAAATTTTTAGATAAGCGAACGCTTTCCTCATCTCGACTTCCGTCGGATAACGGCTAAAATTGATTGTAATAATTAATTAATTTAAATTTTAAGAGCTCGCTCTGGAAAAAACCCCACTTGATCACAGACTGTATCTCTATATACATATATTCAGTATAGTTTCGTCCAAATCAAAAGTTGGTATTATTCAAGTTATGATAAGTTAAAAGTGATACCTAATTTATTGTTATCGTATTACTATACACATTTCTGATTCAGATCTGTGCTTTATTATGTGTAAATCACATATCCGTGAAGGACATTTTCTTTTCTGGTATACCGGTATACCACTACACCTATACTGACACAGATTGATAATAATTTATCAATAACCAGCCTTGATTCAATCGTGTTTTATCTCTTCGTATTTCTCTGTCTCTGTCTCTGCATCTCTCTCCCTCTCCATTCCTATGCAATTTCATTGAATAACTTTATCTTAACTTAATCTCTGCAGTATTATTATTTATTCGTTTTTCGTATTTTAATTATTTATAATTGCTGAAAGCATTAAATCTAAAAATAACTCATGAACCATGAATAATCAAAAGACAAAATCATTTTATATTAATGCAAACCACTAGTCTGTACCTACTAACTATACCTGTGCAACTAGAATAGGTAAGTGACTCATATTATATTCAAGCACTTTTTACAGTGTTCCTAACTTGAGTTACTTAATTACACAATTGTGTACTTACTTATTGTTAATATAATATCTACATGTGACTATATGTACGAGATACTTCAATTTTGTTACAACGACGTTATCGTGTCATATGTAAAATGTCACTCCGTGTTTTTTCCTGTCGATAGCTCTTTGACAATTTATATTTTCGAAAACAATCTAGATAGAGATTAAGTGTGAAAGTGAATATATTATGCTAAATATAGTACACGCGTGGGAACTGACGAGGACAAACACGGGGTGAGTCTCGGTGACACGAGTCGCATTATTTTACCATAGCTAGTCGTGTATTATAATTAAATCATATTAATATTAGGTAAATTCAAGGTGACTGTTATCATTATTCACGATGATTCGAGTATATATGAATTATGTGATGGCAGTTTTTCAACACATTATTAAGTTGGCATCTAATTAATGAATAGGTACGCTACGTTTTACAATATTACCGTTCATTCAGTTCAATGATTGTATTTTTCAATATTCAATCATAAAGTTAAATATGTAATTAAGTTAAAACGAAAAATGTAATTTTGTGATTCACTGTAAGATATTACAATCAAAGTATGACAATTTTTTGAAATGGATACTGTTTGATAACATCGGGAAGTATTCCAGTACCTAAAATTGTTTTCGAGTGGTACTTGAATCCTTTTTTTTTAATCTAATTTATATTATATATCTACCTAGTTGTTTATTCTATTCGCGATCGTTGTTATTTACCAATGCAAATGCATTGATACAAATTGAACCACTAGAAAACAAATTGTCGATTGTGAAACAATAACATTATAATATTGTTGCCAATAATTTTTTTTTCTTTTTCTTTCTTGGTTTCGGTCTTTAAGAGCATGCCGCTAAACACGAATCTTGCCATCTGTCTCTGCTCTCTGCAGCTTCTCTCCATTCGACACCGGGTTCTAACATTTTTAAGTCCTTATTTTTCAGTCTTCTGACCTCAATCTGGGTCTTCCTAAAAGATTTTTTTACCTATGGGCTCTTCCTCTATTATCTTCCTAACTAGAGATTCTTTCTTACGCCAGGCATGGCCCCCACACGAGTCTTCTTTTTATGATCTGTTTAACTCTATCAGGTCTCTGAAACTGCATTTTGAGTTCATAATTATGTAATTTTCTCCATTCATTTGTTTCACTGTCAAAGACCGGTCCATATATTTTTCTTAAAACATTTCTCTCAAATAATCTCTCAAAATTAATTGTTGCCAATAATTATAATAATAATAAAAAAGAAGACACCAATATAGTTATGAATGCAGACAGCTGGTAAGATTACTGAATTATTTTCCTGCATGTCAAATGATGTTTACCTGTACCGTAGTAAATGTTTCATTATATGTGAAAAAATGAATACGGTACATCGGGAAAAAATTATTATTCAAAGAAGGAATCAATAATAAAATAATTTCAATACATATCCAAACATGTACTTTTACCTGTCCTGCATATTGTTCGGTTTTTGCTGTCTTTATTGGTATGTGTACGTTCACAATTATTAAAGTAGGTACAAACAAAATAATGTAGACGTTGAATCCGGTGTAACGGCGTTGAAACTGTCGGTTCGTTTTGTGACTTACGATTAGTGGCGGTTATTCACAAATCATTTAGTCTGGTTAGTAAAATATATAACGTATCTCCTTTTCTCAAAAAGATACCGAATTATTTTATATCAATAGGTTGACGTGATTGTATGTGAATATCTAATATCATACCATCGTGACCCAACCTCAGTACGTCTGTTTTGCCATCGGCAACGGATCTACAGAGGATATTTGATGAACATTTCGAGTTTCCAGCACCTTAATTCATACAGGTTAAATGTCAAAAATGAATTTGAAAAAAGTCTCATCTATAGCAGATTTTACCGTCTTACTCAGTTTGTCGACCGTTTCCCCTGGGACTTGGGAAAACTACTGAGAACTGAGAAAAATGACTTTTCTAAATAACTGTACTAGCAAGATGAAATTTTTGTAACTTTGAAGTTTGTTAAACGTGATATTCGGACCGTCATTTTGGCACAACCCGAAAACGTGAAAAAAAATTTTCTCAAATAAATACGAATCATTGTAAAACCGAAACTATTTTCGTTTCTTTCAGAATCTTTAACACTTTTCATAATTAAAAGCGTGTACAGTACGAAATGGAGAAAACGCCTGGTCTACTGCCCTATAGCTGATACAGTTTTCTTTCATTTACGTACAGATATAACAATGCGGTACGATTACGTTATTACTTACAATATACACTGAGTGTATTACACTCACATACTTAAGTGCTTCTGTACAATACACGTGCCTACGTCGAATGTATATCGTCGTGTTATGTAGGTACATAGATTTACGGTACCCTTCCTCCAAACATAAGCGTATATAGATAATAACCGTGTGTATGGCCAAGTATAATATTATAATACATATCACAGGTACGTGTTGTGTTGTGTACCTAGTGTACATCGGTGTGTAATTCGACGAAGTTTCCCGTCAAATACGATCTCGACACCCGTTCATAAATATGTATATATATATATATATATAGTATATGTAATGATATATTATGTATTATACCTGTATTATGTATCAATTATACTATACTTTCACTGGTTTTCCATGGTTTTTATTGTTGTCGGCGTCGCACCGTTGTTAAAAATTAAATTCACCTAATTATTACGGTACAGGTACGCTCTGCGCTGTGTATTGTTATTTATTATATTGTTTACTAAAGTATAACTGTGTAGAATACGATCGGTGGTTCGGTACCTAAACGCGCTTTCACTCGACAAACCGAAACGTGCCGCGCCGTCGATTCGATCGAACGCAATTCCCACTACTCGCCTGTGATATTTTGTCATTTATTTTTTCGAAAGCTCACGCGATCGTACAATATTTTAAACGTGGGACGGTGGCAAAGTTTTTTTTGAATTTTTTCCAGGACACTTGCACCTTCCTTCGAGTTACACGCATATTATTACAGAGACTATAATTTTCGTGTACAGCACACTTATTTATTACCCACCATATTAGGAAGCCTGTGGTTGCTTGTCTAACGCCGGAGGCTTCACCTTCACACATCGCTGATCATAAAGTATCTGCGATGTCAGATTTTTTCGATTTCTATTACTTTAATCAGACCCCATCTCAAAATGTGTTGCCTGTTGGTTATGACTTTAAAATTTACGACTCCTACAAAAAAAAAAAAAAAGTACAATTCAGAAATACTACTTCGAAGTAGTCAATTGCTACGATCTACTTTATTACTAATCACAAATTATACTAGACATTATACATTCACGCATGACAGGTAATTAACTAAAATTAAGTACTTGTGTTTTCAGGAAAGAGCATGAATTAAAATACGGACTCTACGATAGGAAAATGTCTATGGCGCCATCTGAAATTCAGGTCTGCACACGCCTACATTATAGCCGTATAACTTCCTAAACACTTCTATGTAAATAGATAGTTACCTATACACAATCTATTAGTGTTTCCCAAATATCCGAAGTCATCAACATATTCTATAGCCGTACGTCTCAATTGCCTTATAATGTGATATTTTATAAATGTTTTTGTGTTTTTTTTCGCAACTACAGACTAGAATTTTCGTTTTCAGACTATTCAAAAGGTAGCTGCAACTTGCAAGTTGTGCCTAAAATGACGTATTTTGGGATATTATTTGGAGGGTGTCCAACATCACTTTAAAAATTATTCACAAATTTAGATAAATCAAGTACAATTTAACTCACAGAAAAGCTATATTTTTTGTCAAATTACCTGTTTGTAGGGCTAAACAAAAGTTAATACAAATTTAAAAAATACCTAGTTAACAATTAGCACTTTGTTATAAATTAAATTGTTAACTTAATAAAACTAAAACATCGATTAAATTTACAGTACAAAATCTATGTGCCTTTTTTTAAGACTGAGTTGTTCAATAACTTCATTTTTATCAACCTCAATTTCTCTATGGATTGCTAATGTTGCTAAGCCATTTAATCGTTGAAATAGTACTGAAACCACTAATAATAGCCGTGAATACAAAACAAAATTCAAGTATAACGACTGATATTACGAAATTCTACTGAAAATCGTTTATTGCATGATATTTTAACAAATAATGCATCTAAAACTGATCACCAAGTCAATAATAGGTACCTACCAAAAATAATTGCATATAAATTAGAAAACTTCATGTTCATGAAATATGTTGATCGCGGTTTACGTTTCACGATCGATTTTTGTCAAAATTATCATATTTTATTCAGGCTTGAATTACGGCAAACCGAGACATTTTTTTAAAGTCGGGGGGTGTCCAGACATCAAGGACACCCCCCCCCCCCAACAAAAAATACGCCATTTTGTGCAAGTAAGTTCAATACTACCAGTGCCGCAACTACACCAATTTGGGCCCGTGTGTAAATAAAATTAATGCCCCCCCTCTTGAAAATTGAAAAATTAACTAATTGAAAATTAATTTTTCCAAATTTGAAAACATTCTTTGGAATTTTGAGTTTTTACTCATACAAAATAAGGTTAACAAAATTAAAACACATATAGGTATGTATTTTTAAATAAATAGATGTAATAATTTGTAAATTTTTTTATTCATTTTAAATATAAATAATTATCAATAACAAATAAATTGAACACACTATAGTATACATAAACAGTCAATTAAAAAATCTAAAAAAATAATACTATGCTCACTTTAAAAAATTTATTTTTCTTCCCTTTTTGTTGGAAAAATTGTGAATTATATTTTCTATGTTAATATAATTTATTTGTTGTTCTTTGTCTTATAATATTAAGCAAAGCTATACTTGAAAGCAGTGGCGGCACGAATGGGTGTTTCAAGAAGCAAATGCTTCATAGTCAAAATGGGTGGGTGTTGAGTGTTGACTAATTATTTAGAACATGGAGACTTTATAAAATTGTATTATTAAAACAATTGTATTAAGTCATTATATAATACGAATATTAGATAACATGAAATACCAACATAGAAACCATAGCATAGATTAGGTATATAAGCCGCTGCAACGGCTGGTGAGATGTAAGCTTAAGAATGACTAAAGGTCCACTTAAATTTTATTTATGAAATTTATCTCTTCATATCTCTAAATGTGTCTTAAGTAAGGCAATTTAAAAAAGGGGGTCTCAGTTCAAAATTTAAATAATGAATTCCGGGGCCGGGTGGATAGGTACTAAATATTTGAAAATTATAACTACTTCATCAAGGAAAAAACTTCATGCCGCCACTGCTTGAAAGTCTCTCTTGACCGATGGAGTTCCGTAAGTAATTTTTGATAAGTTTAAACTTTGAAAAGGATCTCTCAGCTGAAGCAGATGTCATTGGTATAGTCATAAAAATTATAATACCGATAAATACATCGGGAAATATTGATGTCAACTCTACCTTGACAATAGTATCAGCTAAATCATAAATTGACATATTTTTTAAACAGTTGGTTTAAAATTTGGAAGATAGCCCTTGATTATAATAAGTTGACGAGTGAAGTCAGAACTGATATCTTCTTTATATTTGTTAATAAAGTCATATGATGACTGAACAATCAATTCATCAGCCATTCATGTTAATATTTCAGGCATTAATATAATAAAATCATCACACACACAGTTTTCATTCCTTTAAATCTAACTTTTAATTGTAATAGTGTTGTATCTATAACTGGGTAAAATATAGTAACTCTAAAATTATCATCAGTTGTAGTAAGCCGGCGATCACTGTCTACTTCATCAAAATACTTTTTATCACAGCTTTGACGAGTTTCACTTAACTTGAAGGGTACATTCCAATTTCCACTTCGTACATAACTCACTTGAATCTTCTACTATTTGATAATATTGATCCCGCAACTTTTCTATAATTAAAATAGCACTTTCTAATTGTGTTGATGCTGTGTGTAAGCTAAATATACTGAATACATCTATTATTATGACAAAATCGTTTTATTTTCTTTCTTTAGGTTAGGTTAGGTTAGGTTACCTAACCTAACCTATTTTTATTACTCTATGGGAAAACCAAGGTGGATTGATATATATCCACATTGTGGAAAACCTTTCTTGGGACCGCGATGATGACAACGCGACGTTCTAGATTTCTTACTACAATTTCGATACTCCCTGACCCCCAGCGTGTCCGACGGCCGATGGTTATGCTTATGATGATCAGGTTTCCTCCACCCGTACAGCAACAAAAACATCGGGCCAAGGTGGATATATATATCCACCTTGCATCGGGCGTTGTGCGCGGTGAATGCATTCGGGCATTCCGTGGCTACGAAGGACAGATCTATCGAAATTTTAAGTGAAACTTCGTAAAAGTCGGAACGCTGCCCAATGTTTGTGTATCGATGCATTGTCGAATATTCAAGATGCCTGCATTTAAATAGTAAACAAATTTTATACATTAATAGGTAGTAGGTAGTATTTAATTTTTATTTAATTTAAACATTTAATTTAATTTCTATAATTTTTAAATTTTTTTTTTTTTAATTGTGGCGTTTATTGAAAATTTACGATCTGTACATTATATACAATAAGTAAATATGATGTAAATAATATAAAATGACTGAATGACATGAAGGAAGACTCGCAGTCGAGTCACCTTTTACAATGAATAAAAAAAAAATAAAAAACATTTTTATGACTTATATGATTGTATTTTAATGGCTAAGCAGATCTCTGCACCAGTTGCGTTTGAGACGTCTTATGGGGTTGTCTGGGAGAGTTTTTGAGGCCAGTTGAGAGATGAGGTGGTTGTGGTTCGAGAGGAGTTTCCCATGAAATCTTTTATAGAAATTGGTGGCTGTGTCGTGGACGGTTTTGATTTGGAGGTCATCGTGGAGTAATTTGTTCGTTACGTACCATGGAGCTTTAGTAATGATACGTAGACAAATTGATTGGAATGCTTGGATCGTGTATGAATTTGATTTTTTGGTTGGGCCCCATAGTACGATGCCGTAGGTCCATAAGGGTCGTAGGAGGCATTTGTATATAAAGATTTTATTTTGTATATTGGTGTTAGATCTTAGTAAGGGTCTAAGTAGGTGAAGTCTACTATTTAATTGCTTACGTTTGTCCTTGAGGTGAGGTCCCCATGTGAGTTTTCTGTCGAATGTGAGACCGAGATATTTGACACTCGAGCAATGAGGAATAGTGGAATTATTCATGATGATCGGCGGACAGTCATGTGGTCTTAAGGAAAAGGTTATATGTGATGACTTGTTTCATTGATTTTAATCCCCCATTTATTGAACCAAGGCATAAGGATGTTTAGGTGAGTTTGGATTTGATGGCTGGAAAGGATAGGGTTAACACTTGAGGCAAGTATGGCTGTGTCATCGGCGTAAGTTCCAATGAGAGTGAACTGACTAACTGGGATATCAGCAGTATAAAAAATGTACAGAAATGGGGCGATGTCGCTGCCTTGCGGAACGCCAGCTTGAACTTCATGGTGAGTTGATAGTTAGAATTTATCACAATGAAAAGGAAAATCAATTTACGTCGTTCATCGAATATAATAAAACGTCAACGTTTACTCAGATTAAGTCAAAATAACAATGGCTCGCCAGATAACTGCAATATTAACAGCGATAATAACAATAATGATAATATAAATAATATACCTATTACCATTGATTATGAATACTAGTATTTATAATCAATGCTATTACCAATAGTGTTAGTAGTATTAATGAAAACAATATTAATAACTTTGCATTTAATTTTCCTATTGACGAAAATTTAAATGTCGGAATTTACTTATGATAAATTAATAGATTATAAAAATGATTCTCACGTTATCATAGGAAATATGAATTTAAAATGTAATTATTGTCGTGCATTGAAATGGTCCAAAGAGCCTGCAGGTTTTTGCTGTTCAGGAGGAAAAATTGTTTTGGAAGACATTGCTGATCCACCTGAACCATTAAAAAGTCTCAAAACTTTTCTCATGAAAATTCAAAGCATTTTTTTGACATGATACATGTTTATAATTCGGCTTTCCAAATGACATCGTTTAGTGCAACAGAAATTAGACATGGAAATTGCATGCCAACATTTAAAGTCCAAGGTCAAGTCTAAAATTTGGCTAAATAATATTATAAATATGAAAAAAACAAAAATACACACGGGCGAAGCAGGGTAATTCAGCTAGTATATAATATATTTAAAATTTATTGGTCAACATAAGATAATAAAGTGTAACTAGGTCACCTAATAAAAATTTTTATAATATTTGATTAGATACTCATTAGATTTACTTTAATATTACCAAATAAATGTCTTAATATTTTTATCAAAACAATGATGTAGGTAATAAACAAGATAAGTTATTTGTTTAAAAACTTTAATTTAATTAGTATCAATAATTTGACATGAATTATAATACACAATAATATATTACATGTTATTTAGTAGCTATGGCTGGTAACATGATTAAAATGAAAATTAATTTATCAAAAGTATTTACAAATTAAGTTTTCACTTAATATTTTTACTACAACACTACATAATAGATTTAAAACATAAAAAATAAATGTTCCACATTTAAATTATCTATTTCTAATAACTAAATAATAAATATCATAAAAACTTAGTTCCATAATCCAGTGGCATATTTTCAATTTTTTTTTTTGGGGGGGGGACAAAAAATACTTTTTATAACCTGAGATATGTAAAGGATCTTTTTATGTTAATGTACGTCTATTAAAATAAATTTCATCCTAAAAATTTGTAAGTTTTAATATTATAATTAATATCTGTAAGAGCTATAAATTAATAATTGTACTATTGAAATTCAAAAAAGATTTTTCAATATATTTTGTACTTGAGTATGGAATTTCGTAAATACAACTATTATATTATGATACAAAATATTTTAATTCAGACGTAAATTTAATTATTTTTTACTTCTGGGGGAGGTCGAGACCTGGGAAACTCTCGTAAATACACCACTGACATAATCAGTTCCATATTATTACCTAGCACTTACATTTTATTATCCAATTTCGACTCACAAGTATGTTACTTAGATTTATAATACATAAAGTAACAATTTCATTAGTTATAATTAAATTACTTTATTCCATTAAGAGATGCGAAAAAAGTTATTTACAATAAGACTCCTTGATGTAAAGCTTTCAAATATGTTTAATTTTTCATCAGAGAACTTTTGTTTGAACCTAATCACCTAACAACCTAATCACTTTAGTAATTAATGAATTTATTTAATTAATATCAATAAACAATTAAGTTTTATTTTATTATGAATTATAATATATGTCTAGAATATACATATTAAGGTCTAAGATCACTTTAAAATCCACTTTTAGTCCACTAGGACAAGTACAACTAAAAAAGAAATGTACATGAACCAAGTTATTTTATTCTAATGAAAAATTGAATTTCTTTTTTATACCTTTTCACATTATAAGTTTTATAATCTCCTTAATTTATATTTATCATTGCCTAACATAATACAATATGGAGAGTTTAAACAAATCAATGAAGGTTCTATGTTACATACTAGTTGTTATCCTGATATTATAATATAAATAATAAATAAAACAATATAAATTAATAATTACATACAATAACCATTGCCAAATGACTATAAACATTTTAAAATTATCTGTTTAAAATATTTGTATTGCTAACAGATTTTGAATTAAATCTGATAATTTTAATTTAAAAAATATATCTATAGTTTAATGTTAAGTGAACTTTGGTCAATGAACTGAAAATATTTATTTCTTTTTTTTAAAGATCAATTTTAATAAAAAACAGAAAACAAAAACTTATAAATAGACTTATTGTAAATATGCATAAGTAAAAATATTTTTTAAATTTATTATCTTAATAACTAATGACGTAGGTCTTGAGAAACAACATATTAATAATTTAGTAGCCAACCATAATATCACAAAAAGGCAAACTAATTTATGTAAATACGTTTAACTCAAGATTATTAAAAATAAGTCATTTTTTCCTAATATTTTTTATACAATGAGTTGTAAAAAAATATACATATAAATTACGTTTCAACATATTATTTAATACTGACTTAACATATAGATTAATAAATATAATTGAACAGCTTTGGTAATGAATACATAATATAAACTTTATGTTTATTTATCATGCTTTGCCAGTCTTTCTTTCGTATAATGCTGAAACACATTCTTGAATATAATGCAAGCAAGAAGTTTTCATCAAAAATCCACCTGCAAGTTCAGCAGTGTTCTCTCCTCTTAAGTACTTCATATATCCTAAGGATTCTAATTGAGTAATATCAGGACAAGAAGGGCCATTGAGTTGATGATAAACTGGTTCATATTTGAACAATGGGCCTTCTTTAATAGGAATTGATATAGAAGATTGATTGAATTTAATACCAGTGGAAAACTTGGTGAAGTTTATAGGTGGTTTAGAAATAGGTTTTGGTTTTACGACAGGAATTTCTTCTTTTTTATGAGCGAATGTGTTCACAATGTCTTTAGCGTCAGAATTAGAATGTGCTAAACTATCAATCAATTCTGCATCTACTCGTAGTTTTTTATTCCTTTGTTCAGCTTCATCTCTTAAAACTTCATCTCTTTTATACTGTGAGTGCATTTTTTCTTCTTCAATTAATTCATCTAAAGCTTGTTCTTCACGTTTTGATTTCATTCTGTTCCGCATAATAATTTCTTTATTTTCTCTTTTATATTGCTCTATACGTTCTTTTGTTTCAGCTATATTTATGTTTCGAACTAAATTATAAATAATATCTTCAATTTCTACTAAATAATCATTATAATCATCTAAATTATCAAAATCATCTTCAGTTTTATTGTAATCTTGAAGTATCCGTTTTCTAATTTCTACTTCAACATCAACAGAAGCATCTTCAAATTGCTGAAGTTTAAAGCCATTACGCCGTAGAGGAATTAGGCATTTAGGACATGGACCAGAACCTATAATAAAAAACATTATTGTTAATAATAATTTAAATAAAAACATTTTAAATGTGTGATGATTAATAATAAATAGGTATTCTGTTTTTTGAAAGACCATAAAGAAAATATAAATTTGCTTTAACCGTATCTCAAAAATTCGATAAAATTTGTATGATACTAGCAAAACGATTTATTTAAAAAAATGTTGTTTCAATTTTAATGTGATATATCTATAACCAACATATCTATATTTAAGAATTTTACTACAGAAAACTTATGTCTCCAAACAAAGATTTTCATTGATGGTATTTAATTTCAACTAAAAATGCATGAAATCATGCAGTGTTAACATCATAATGAATAAGTTTGTGGTTGTGATTTTAACTTTTTAATCATTATTATTAATGGACTATTAAAAATTATAAACTCAAAAACAATAATTTTTATTTCAGGTTGTTTTCAACTATCTATTTATAATTATAAAACATTTAACTAGTATTTGTTTCAATATTATTGTACCTAATCAAACTAGATACATATAATTGATTTCTAGAAAAAAAAATGTTTGACACATTGGTAATGCAATAAAATGGTATGGAAACCTTTATGCGACCGTATGTGTAGAATTAATTTAGGCATAGATTTGAACAGAAGCTATCAAATCAAGAATTAGCTTTGTCTTCGAATAGCCATAATTTGACTATTACTGTTTAAATATTAGATTATAATTATGAAAACCAAAGAATATTATATACATTTGATTATCTTTCAGAAATATGTATGACACATTGGCAATGCAATAAAATGGTATGGAAACCTTTATGCGACCGTATGAGTATTATTAATTTAGGCATAGATTTGAACAGAAGCTATCAAATTAAGAATTAGCTTTGTCTTCGAATAGCCATAATTTGACCATTACTGTTTAAATATTAGATTATAATTATGAAAACCAAACAATATTATATACATTTGATAATCTTCCAGAAATATGTAAGACACATTGGTAATGCAATAAAATGGTATGGAAACCTTTATGCGACCGTATGAGTATAATTAATTTAGGCATAGATTTGAACAGAAGCTATCAAGTTAAGAATTAGCTTTGTCTTCGAATAGCCATAATTTGACAATTATTGTTTAAATATTAGATTATAATTATGAAAACCAAACAATATTACATACATTTGATTATCTTTCAGAAATATGTATAACACATTGGTAATGCAATAAAATGGTATAGAAACCTTTATGCGACCGTATGTGTAGAATTAATTTAGGCATAGATTTGAACAGAAGCTATCAAATTAAGAATTAGCTTTGTCTTCGAATAGCCATAATTTGACAATTATTGTTTAAAATGTTTAAATATTAGATTTTAATTATGAAAACCAAACAATATTACATACATTTGATTATCTTCCAGAAATATGTAAGACACATTGGTAATGCAATAAAATGGTAAATAAACCTTTATGCAACCATATATGTAATATTAATTTAGGCATAGGTTTGAATAGAAGTTATCAAGTTACGTTAATAGCATTGTCTTCGAATAGCCATTTAGTAAACAATTTTTGGATTTTTTTCTACCTCAAATTTGTTTGTAACAGTTAGTGGATAGTTCACGATGAAATTAAACTAATTTGGTAACACAGGATGTAAGACAAATTGGTAATGCATGAAACATATTATTTAAAATAACTTTCTGTGACCGTATAGGTCTAATTATTTTAGACATAGTTTTGAACAGGACTAATGTAAAATAATTAAAACTGTTTCCGACCGGCAAGGTCTATAATGTTCAACAGAGACGATTACAATTGAAAAATGGAAAAATAAAAGTAAAAAATCAGAGAAATATATCAAATTTCATAGGCGTAATCTAGAATAACAATAACTTTTTCAATACCTTATACTTCCAAGGAATCATAGGACAAATAATTTGATAACGCACAAAAAATACGAAGTGAAATTACTGCGTCTGTGAACAATTGATAATAGATTTTTAATTTTTTTGGCCGTAGAAACTAGAGAAATGGGTCTCGTTTCGCTTAATGAGAAGATGACCGGGAGGAGATTTCGGAAACCGTACCACTCTATGGGGAACGAGAAGAAAACGGATTTCAAAAGACGAGCCGTCGCCAAGGACGCGCGGCGAACTCGCGCCGTCACGTGGCGCGCACACGCTCGAAAGTCGCGTCGTTCGTTTTTTACCTTTCATGAACGCTACTTCGATGCAATTCGCGCACATCGTGTGTCCGCACACGTTGAAGCTGAACACGAGGTTTGGGTTCCGGAACTTGGAGCTCATGCACCGCACGCACGCCAGCTCCTCCATTGTTGCGATTGTGTTGGCGGACGAGCGACACCGACGTCGAGACCACTGTCACCGAAGACGGCGCATGCCCGTGAATTGTGTGAAGAACGAAAAAAAAAATTCGGTGACGGCGTTCGAGTTCGACTACGCGTTCCCGGGGACCGGGGTGAACGTGCGAAATGCGAATTGCGAATGTCCCACGACGCCGAATGTCCAAGTCCAATGACGATTGTGGTACCAAACTACCAAATGTCCGGTGATAAATTATAACGACAAAATATGTGGTGGTGGCGGTCGCGGTGATGATAACACCCGATCACCGTGTGCGATAAGCCACCATGGCCGTCATGGAACAGAAAAATCGACGAAATTCATGGCGGTCTCACGTTGATTTGGAATATTTGGATTGCTCGCGGACGCGGTTAGCCGTGCTTTTTTTGTGAAGTATAATAGTACCAAGAACAAACAAGAAACGACACTCTGCCGTGTGATAACATAGTGGAGGCTCGACCTTGAAGTTACGATCGAATTACTGGAGGCTCCGCCTTGAAGTTGGTACCGGTTTTTGTTTACAATAAACCCTTAGATCATATACCATCTGGATGGAGCCATGCCCACCTCGACTGTGTACTCAATTTGAAGCACATAATATAGGCGACAAGTCTCTGACATTGATGCTTGATATACGCATGCGCGAAGAAACCCGTCGCATATTTAGATGTTGATGGCTGATTGATATTAGATACTTCGCGCGTTTTTTTAAATCAATATTTAAATACTGTTATTTTATACATGTATTTAAAATAAAAAATAATGTGTTTTTATTCAATTTTTTACAGAGAATAATAGTTAGGTTAGGTTTTAGTAATCTATTGCATTTGTAGTAATGTTTATTGATCTCTGATCATTTTACTTTAATATTTAAATTGGATAATTAACATATTTGATTTTGAATATATTTCATATTATTATTTTATATTTTTTTAAACATGTATAATTCTTGTTTATTATGCTTAAGATCCTATCATAATAATCCAGGAATATCATTGCATCGGTAAGTGGTCTTAAATATAATTTTTTATAAGTAATTTTATTATATCCACTATATAAATTCTACAATTTAATATCTATAGGTACATTTATAATAGATTTCTGTAGCCATTTAATAGTTGGAATATATTATATAATTGTATAATTATTACTGTATAGATTTCCTAAAGATCCGTCTGTACGGACGCAATGGCTAAATGCTTGTGGATTTACTGAAAATGATATTTTGTGTAGACGGCAAATATGTTTAATGCATTTTGAACAATCATGCTATACTACGGGGCACAAAAAAGTATTGAAACGTGGTTCGATTCCTACTAAATGTATTGAAAAGTTAGTAAATGTTTTAAACTAATTACCCTTTTTTAATTTTAAAAATAACTTAATAGTAATTTGATAATATAATAATACCTTATGCATACTGCTTAAATGTTATGAATCTATTTCATATAGTTATTGTTCTATGGTCTATTTTAGGTCATTAATGTCAGTAGGCAGTATTCAAACAATGAATGACTTGAGCATTCAAACTAAATCATGTGAAAATCAGTCTGTAATAGGTAAAATGCAACTAAATAACTTTCATAATGATTGATTAATGATTTTACATTAATTTATCTTATTTTAGTTACTCCTGAAAAATATTGTGGTTTAAATATGGATTTGTATCAAAATCAAATTATGTGTATGCCATCTAATTCAGCATCTATTCAAACAACAATTCAAACTGAACCATTGATTTATGGTATGTATTAATAATTATTTCACAATTATTGATTAAAAACATATTCATATGAATTTTCAATTTTTTATTAGAAACGCCTAAACATAAGCGAAAAAGAAAGTGTTTTGTTGGAGATATATTTTTTTTTTCATTTATTAATTATAATTGTTTCAACAAAATGTTTGTTTTTACAATTTTTTTTTTTTTTTCAAAAAAAGAACTCCAGATCTATTAACTCCAAGAAAATCAAAATGTCACTTTAAAAAAGCTAAGCTTCAAATATTGGTTCAACAAAAAAAAATTAAAAATTTAAACCAAACTGTTAGAAGACTAAGAAATAAATTATCATCCCTAGAAGCTCTATTCAAGCACTTGAAAAATAATAATTTAATTACTGAAAATGCACATGATGAAATCTTGGTACTTAGTGTTTTACAGCCTTTTATAATATTATTTCATGTTGTTTATGAGACTAATTGTTTTTTTAACAAAGTACCTGTCTAAGATATGTAGATTAGATAGATTGTATAATTTCACATTTGCGAATTGTAACTTGTATCTATAATAGATACTTTTTTTGTGTATGTTGTATATGTTGTATCTTATTTTGTTTTTTTTTTGTTTTTAGACTAATTGTATTTTAACAAAGTATGTATCTAATATGTGTAGATAAGATACATTTGTATCTTTTTAAATTTGCTAATTGTATCTTGTATCTAAAATAGATAATTTTTTTGTGTATGTTGTATATGTTGTATCTTATTTTGTTTTTTTTTTGTTTTCAGACTAATTGTATTTTAACAAAACTAAGTGTTCTACTCTATAAATGTTTTTAATATATATGGTTTAATATTTATTATTCATGATCATGCTTGTTTGCTTGATTTACTTAATTTTGAATTTCAGAATAAATTAGCTGACCCAATTAAAGAAACAATAAATAGAAACCTTAAATCACGTAACACCAAATATTCGCCAGCTCTTCGTTCCTTCGCACTAACTTTACAATTGTATTCATCCAAAGCATATTTATTTGTTAGAAAAACGTTCAAGAATCTTTTGCCTCACACTAATACTTTAAAGAAGTGGTATTCGGTTATAGACGGTGAGCCTGGCTTTACTAAAGAAGCATTTCAAAGTATAACTCAACGGGTAAGTGAATCTGTTAATCCAGTGATATGTAACATTGTGATTGATGAAATGTTAATTAGAAAACAAATTACTTATCTTAATGGAAAATTTTATGGAGGTGTTGACTTGGGAACTACTCAAGAACAAGTTGATAATATACAAGAAGCTACAAATGCACTTGTTTTTCTTGCAGTACCTATGTATAAATGGTCATTGGAAAGTACCATTAGGCTACTTCCTAATCAACAGTTTTTCAGGAAGTGAAAGAGCTAATTTATTAAAGAAATGCCTTGAAATATTTTTTGAAACTGGAGCAAAATGCTATTCTATTACATTTGATGGAGCGCCATGTAACATCTGGTAATGCTGATACATGTCTCAGTAGAGTTCAGTAAATAAACTTAAAAAGAACGCATTGATACAAAAGAGTAGATTTCTCCTTTATGTGCCTCCCCCCCCTCTGATAGTACATTTTATTGAAATGCTACCCTCTGAAAATTCCTTAAAATATGCTCTGCGTTGTATAAAGCAATATATATTCTTATATTGGTACATTTGATCATGATAATAAATGAAACTAAAAAAAAAAAAAATGGTAAAGTATAGGCTCTATATTCAAGCGTTTTTTGAAAGATAAAGTAACTTTTACCGTTTCAAACGTTATAATAAAACGGAATTTAATAATGCGAAAATGACAATTATGTAATACGTATTAGAGACATAATAATAATAATACCACTGAAATATTTTCACGATTTCTTAAAAAACAAATAGTTATTCGTTCATTTTAAGTGCCGTGCATTCAATATATAGATTTTTATCTAGTGTACGTAGTTTGCCCAAAGTACGCACGCAGACAAACTATTAACCGTTTAAATATTATTTTGTTGACGATAAGTAAACAGTTTGTAAGTAAATATACAAACATATTGTCGATTATTGCCGTATATATGACACCTATTTTATGATAAGCTCTCGTGAATGTTCGTCAGAAAACAATATTTACGATACCTTCCATAAATTCAGAATTATAGATTATCCGTGCACTCAAAATCGTACATTTAAAACTACCAACAACGTTCTATAGTAAGGTCATACCTAATGCCGGGTTTTGCGATTTGACGATACGAACATCCACGTTACCGAGATCCAGATCGATTTTGATGTCGTTCAGCTTCAACCTGTCATCGTTCACTTCTGTGTTGGCATGAAAACGAAGAATACTGTGACCTGAAAATTAAACTACACATAGATTCAAAGACGTTGACTACGTGTTACCGTTAATCAGTCAATGATGCTACTTAGGCATCACTTAAACTGACAAGCCAATGTTGATGTTGACTGTTTTACATAGATATTCACGTAAATGGCTGGTCGTTTTAGTGACATGCCTACCTATCTCACATTACATCTACTTATCTGAGACAGACAATGTTACTCTTGAAATACTAAATGAGTAGGTACTAAAATCAACTAAAATTTTAGAAAATATTGTATATTTATTTGAAAACGATATAATATATTTTCTCCATTTAAATAAGTTGCCAAGATCTGAAGTGGTTTATCGGTGTTTAAAAATTAACACGAATAATATGCAAAGGAAAAGCCCTGGTGGATCTGTAAAACTTTTATATAACTTCACCAAATTATTGCTCTAGTTTCGTTTAATGAAGATATAATATATAATAATTACATTTTATTTTTGAATATTATTATTTTTAACATAATATCGTAATATATGATTCAGAATTTTTTCTTTATAGTCTTAGTTGAAAAATTATTTATCCGTAATAATGATTTATAATCTGTTTTCGATTCTATTTTACAGTGCAATATTCGTAATAAATTATAAAATACGATATTGTCTACACATTTTGGTGTTAACTTTCTATATTGAGTTCAATGATTTTGTAATTTGAGTTAAAATAAATTATATAATTCGATTAGTTTTAAATACTATTATCATTGTATTTTTCTAATAGATCTGCCTATTGACACAACCACGATATGTGAATTAATTTGACGCAGTCATGAACTCATGATTGAAATTTTTTACTTGTCAGTACAAAACATGTATACCCATACATTTAATACATTAATAATTAATATATTAAATATATTATATATCAAACTTTATCTAGATACTTAAGGATTAAATAATTCGTAATGCTACTAATTTTGCAACACATTAAACTGATCTATTTCAATTGTTGACTCACTTATATTCCCGTCACACTGTCCTTTTCCGAAAATCGGCATGTGTTGTAGAGCTTTTAACGTCCCGTTTAGGTTAAAGTCTGTGACGAACGTAATAAGTGGAATAGTGACAACCATGTCCCAAATTTTGTCTTGTAAATTGACTCTATGCAATTGAAAATAGAGATTAGTACAGAAAAAAATTAGATACAATTTAAATTTAATTAAATAATTACGAACTTGAACGATTTGACAGATATTGAAATGGCGCCTTTTGCTATCAAGTTGGTCAAATCTCCAGTCACTTTGATGTCTTGCAACGTTTTAGAGATTGGTATACTAGGAATCACTACTGGGTCTAGCAGTGGTAAATTTAGCTCCGCGTTGCCTGTAAAATGTTCTCATATATTTAACATTTATTATATATTATCATAATTTAACATTAATATTTCAAGTAAATTTTACGGGTTAGGTGAATTAATGTGAATTAAAAAAAAAAAAAAAAAAAAAAAAAAATGATAAATAAATAATAAGAAAATTTTTTTACTCAAAAATTTAATAACATTTTGAGGTTTGAAATATTTATTTTTTATTTCGAAATGTTTGTTTAGATTATCATCCACGTATACTGTATAAGTTAAAATTTATCTGATAAAAATTATTAATAGTCGTACGTCATACATTTTGCTTTAAAATAGTTAGTAATTTTAATTTACTTTTGTTTTGGAATTGTAAATATATACATGTAAGTGATAAACAGATACACGACAAGCATCAAAAATAAGTATCATAAATACAGAAGTACTAAATTTTACTCATTCTCAAATATTACTTTGTTGATGATACAAGATTTTTTTATGAATATTAAATGTGAATGCGATTTTCATCAGCTTAACTAATTATTCCGGCAAGTTAAATTTATATTTCTAGTGAATAATGTTTTTATTTTTAAACGTCGTGGAAGAATGTTATGTAAATTGAAGTACCTTTTATGAGCTGAGGTTTGGCTTGTTTAATTAGACATTCGTCCAATTTTGGGTCGTTTTTTTTGCACGCTGTCAATCCATCTGTAAACAAATTATTTATTTATTTTAATTTTATATAATTATCCTCGTACAAATACGCGAACAACTATATCTGAGTAGATTATCAAATCATATGCAGTTTTCAAAATTACTTACCAATGAAAGGTTTGGCCGAAGTACTATCCAAAGATAAACTGTATAAAGTGAACATGATTATGAATCTTTTGGAAAACATTTTTTCTTTTTTTTTTTCGTTTTTAATTCAATTATATTGCTATTTGCGAATTCTATCAAAACAATTCTTAAATGTTGCCTAACTGTCTTCCACGAAATGCGTACCTAACCGCTCTGATTTCTCTTATACATACATTTAAAAACACTTAAACGGTTTGAAATGCTTTTAAATACAACGTTGAAACATTTTCTCCGTGTAATTAATTTGCAATGACTCATATTACGTGTATTCTCTAAATTACATGGCGAACAGAAATTCATAGATACTTTTATTTTCACATAAAGATTGTGGAAAAGGGTACACGCTTAAACAGTTTAACTACACAAGTGATTTCATTTTAGAATTAAACTTAAAAGCAAGCATATTATACACCTTAGGTTGAATATTTGTGTAATTTATAAAAAAATAAAATAAAAAATGATTTTCATTAATTATATGCATGTGTTAATTGTTAAGTACCTATTTTACATTTATTTATCATACAACACATTTAGATTATAAAACAAATTCAATGTTATTTGCATTTATCAAACAGTCAAATTTCAATTTAAAATAGTGATTTATGTTTGTATAATATGTATCTAAGAATTTACTATATATTTTTTAAAATAAAGATATATAAGTATCTATTTTTAATATTTAATTTAAAACCTCATTACAAGTAATTCAGTATTTTGATACAATAAAAAAACAAATAATATTAATTTCAGGTATAATACATATTTATATCACATACATTACATTAATTCGTTAGATAAATGTATTTAATAATAATTGAAATCGAAAAACACCTTCCCTTTATCGCAGCTCAATAAAAATAACAATATTAGTGATATTATTCTATAATTACTTTGAATGTATCATCTATGTATTGTTTGTAAATATTTAATATATTATTTTTATGATTATTTTTTAGATACTGTATGTTTGATCCAATTATTTAATATATTTATCATAGACTCAATAAAAGTTGATGACACGAAAAAATTGTAACGTATTTAAAATTATCTATACACAGGTAGAATCAAAGTACAAGGTAGACAAGTATTTGAGGTACATCATTAATTAATTTGCAGTTACAGTAAATTGTATAATAATAAATTGATATATTTTCCTTTACCTTGTATTTATTATTATTTTTACAAATGTTAATAGTTTTTTATCAGGTTAAATTAGTGGTAAATAATGGTTAAATGAGTTGAACTTATAGATTAAGTGACGATTAGTATTAATTATTTCTTATTTCCTTAAGGTTGTATAACTTGAGAACCTAGTTAATTTTTATTTCTTACAATAAAAAAAAAAGCCGGTAAGACAATGGTGGTGGAAGTTCGTCCATCGTCGCTCCGCTCCTCGGACAAGATTATGGTGATGAGTAGAGATACAGGAGTTGGGTGGGATACACGAGATGTATTGATAGATTAGGCATTATAGGATAGATTAGGACATTATTTTATATTATAAAAAAAAAAAACGATTCTGAACGAAGATGAATTGTCAGTGAATAATATGTTTATAGTAAATCGTAATTTAACGCCTGAAATTGAAATTTTAATACAATTTAATTAATTAATAACAATGAATTACCCTCGTATTTTTTACAATTATGGTAAGCCGAACTTATGGCCAACCTTTTATTAAAATTTCAATTGTTAGCTTCTAATAAAAAATTTTTTATGAATTTTTACCTACAAAATACATAGCAAATATACATGATTTTGACGAATTTTGTCAATATTAGCACTTATAAACGCTTATAAAAAAAAATTGTGCCTATGTATTTTTATAATTTTTGAATGGGAGTTAGAACAACTTATGTGGACCCTTCTATTAAATTTTCAAGTATTTCGTCCGAGCTACATTTTTTTTATCAACATTTATAAAAAAAAAAAATAAAAAAAATCGAATATTTCAAATGCCTATAAATTTATTAAAAATGAGTGAAATCTTTTGAAAATAAAATTATATAAAGAAAATGCCAATATAAACAACTGATAAAATTTTCAAGTTTCTACAACTTATACTTTTTGAAAAAAAAACAAATAGCAAAAATCGTTTGAGGCTAAACCGTTGTTTAACGTGTTTTTGTAAAAATTTAAATTTCAAACACTCATAAAATTTTTTTGTCTGAATCCGGTAGAGTTTTTTTTGCAGATAATTGAAGAAAAACTAATGAAACACCTTGAACCAAATTTTCAAAACTTAGTTATAAAAGAAAAAAATTTTACGATTTTTCAACAACAAAATTTTCGCAATTTTTACATATTTCGTATAAATTGGAACTTTGAGCACTTATAAAAAAAAATTGTGACTTACGATTTTGGATTTTTTTTTATCAGTTATGGAACAACTTATAAGAAACCTTGCATTAAATTTTCAAGATTTTCTGGCAAAAAAAAAAATTTTATCGTTATTTTAAAAAAAAATACTTAAAAAAATTGAAAATTTCAATTGTCTATAATTAGCTCAATAAAAGTCAAAATACTTTGAAAATTTAACGGTGTATAGAGAACGCTAATCTAAACATTTGGTGAAAATTTCAAGTATTTACATCGATTAGTTTTTGAGTTATAGCAAAATAAAAAATTTGATTTTGTCGAAAACTGGTTTTGCGTAAAATATACCGTTTTTCCCTCATTTTTTATGGGTTTTTCCCGGCGCGTTAAAAAAATATTGAAAATTTTTAACTTTTGACCCCCCAAAGTACCAACTAGATTCACTTTCCTTTCAGAAAAGTTGCTATATAAGGCAATCGAAGCATTTTTACTGCCCCAAATCGTGTCGACAGACACAAAAATAAATAAAAAAAAAAAAAAAAAAAAAAAAAAAAAAACACACATCATTGTAAAATCAATACATTCTTCACTCCGTTCAGAATCTAAAACTCAAATAGTAAATCATAATTAAAATTTTCTTTGAACAATGTGAATACTAATCTCGAAAATATTTAAGAATTGATCAGTTTCTAATATTATATCATTATCACTCTTTTTCAAATATCAAGTTCAAATTTGATGTATTTAATTCTTAATTAAGACATGTATCCGCTGTTACGTATTTGTGCGGTCAATATATTCGATTTGTTAATTTATGTGACGAGTCATTGAATTCAGATGGTAGTAAAATAAAATATTTTATTCAGCGCGTCACACAAAAAGATTATGTTTATTTTTCTGCAGTTTCTATAAAGGTATATGCAAAAGCATGAACGCCGTCGTCATAAGCTGTATTTTATTTTTCGTATGCACGAGAGAATTTCGGCGTCACGTCGTCGTCGTCGTCGTCGTCGTCGTCGTCGTAACTCGTTTCAATCTACGTCGTATCATTTTATTGACATTTGTGAAGAAATAAAAATCGTTTCAGACACGGATGCATATAGATTTATGGCACAAAACATATAGGCGCAGTAGGCATCCGTAAAGTCGATTCTTTTTTCGGTGTTTATATATACGTCAGAAACGCGTCAAGTGTCCCATAAAATCGCGTACCTACGTATATAATCGAAAATTTATAAGCAGTCCAGTCACGTCATGTACATTTTTTCACGTCATGTACATTTTTTCGTCGGTCACCGTTCATTAATGCACAGTGTATAGTGTATGCCTACGTCACGTGCACGTCATGCACACGGTTTTTTTTTTTTTTTGAATAATCTTTAGAAAAGTGCTGCACGTCGAAACGTTTTATTATTCTCCATTATCAAATATATGATATATTACATTTTATGCCCGTAAATTATTATATATTCGTCGTAAAACGTTTTCTACCGAGTGCGCAAGTCGATTTTCGTTTACCCCTCCCCCTACTTAAGTTTAACGCACGAGTCCGTGCTCATTCGGCACCACGTCGCATAATATAATTACAATCACACACACATACACACACACACACACACACACACACACACACACACACACACACACATACACACACACACACACACACACACACACACACACACACACACACACACACACACACACACACACACACACACACACACACAAACGTGAAACGAGCCCCACGGGGGACGTACTGTATAATAAAATCGTCGCATTTCATGGCGGACCAGGCGAGAATTTTCCGATTGGAACGCGGCTCGTAAAGTCGTAAAACGTAGTTTCGGCCGTGCGATGCCGTGGATACGCGTGTACGTATATACATATATACAATATATATTATTTATTTATGCGCGAGGGCGAGCTCGAACGCGCGCAAGGACTGTATATAATAATACAATATAGTGTAATAACAATAACAATAATACGTATTATATCCCGTTCGGTCGCGATTAAAACGATACAAGTATACATACGAACCATTCCCCCCGGTGAAATAAAAATTAAAAAGTCTCGAAACGTCTTGTAATAAAATATCATTCCGTCGTCACGAGGAATCAAATGGTAGTTTCCGTTCTATTGTCGCATAAGATATGAAGCATATAGGTATACCAAGTTTTTTACACCGTATAATATTAGGTACTATAGAGTCTTTTGTACCGTTTACCAGTGACGGATTTATAACTATATCGCCGATTTACGCACATATGAATAAATTGCCACCTTTTTGAAAATACGAATTTCTTCTTAAGAAATATATCTCTTTCAAAAATAAATAATAATAAATAAATAAATAAATATAACAACAAATAATGCGACGAACGTTGTCGTTAATTATCTATGCGTGCAGAAACTCATAAACATATAACGATTTTAATTGTTGCGGTTCATCGATAACTGTGTTAGACCAAAATTTAACGTCAACTCTAATCATTTAAAATTCTAACTAACGCTATTTGTTTTGTCTCTACCTGTAGTCAAAAAATAATAGTAATGAAAAACAGCTGCATGACGTTTGCCATCACACGCTCGTGCATAGTTTGCGTGTATAGGGATATATGTCCGTCACCGTTGGATGCATAGTATATGCGGATTATATAACTACAAACTACCACCTATATAATATTATAATGTTTTCAATGAATTTCATGAACGGGATATGGTCGGTCCTGAAAAATTAGCTTGCGAGATCCGAAGTGAATAAAAAGTGGCAGGGTAATAATATAGTGTTAAAATACTATAGCAAATCAAATTATGACACTCGATAGTTGTAGATAATGCTAATATATTTTAAGTATGGAAATTACAACAAATTACCAAGGAAGGTGTATATAGGTGTATATATAAAGTAAATCTAACTTTTATCGTTTGGACAATATTATGTGGGTATATATGGCCGTGGTTGGTTACTTTAACAGGTGGACCAATTCATATTGTAATTATTTGTAATTTTAATTAAACTTTTATTTCTTGAACTGATCAACAATATTTGATATTTTTTCAGTTCGCTTATATCATGACATATATATATAATTTTAACGCTTGAAACTGAAAACAACAAATTTTATGAGACAACGATTTAAAAAAAAAAACAACACACTTTTAATGTTTTTAAAGATCTAAATTTATTTTAATTTTTGAAATGACATATTATCATAAAATTATGTAATAGTTAATTTGTAATTTTAACGTCATTAAAATCAAAAGTGTTCATTGCTTACATAGGTATATGTACTATAGATCTTAGATAATAATAATATTAAAACCAAACTTTGAGTGAATGGTTTCACTCGCTTTCCCTACAGCACTGTAATTAATTATATGAAAAAAGTGAATCGATAAGGAATATAATTAATGGAACAAAAATGATTGTATAATGATGTACTATAAATTTAGCGAGTAATCGTTTGGTGAGGAAATAATAATAATTAACTTTGACTTAATGGATTTAATTTTAAAATAATAGCGTCATTTGAAATTTTCATTCATAGTCGATAACGCATAAATAACCGCCGCGCTGTTGTAGAAGTGACACAATTTTCTAGAAGACGATTATACCTAAGTATCGACCTACTAATGTATTCACTATTCATTGTGGTTATTTCAGTGACAGATTCAGGATTTCTTCGTGATGTAGGCATACAAAAATATGTTTGTACAAAAAAACATCAGTGTGAAAAAAGGTCGTACATATGTGTATGTATATCCAATATCCATTATTATTGTTATACATAGATTCAATTAATTAGCAAAACTTAATACTCTGGAGTCAGAAAAATCATGCGGGTTTTTCGCCCGAGGAGAGAGGGATGTTTATTTGTTTATTTATTATGAACTAAACGGTTGAGTCCAATTACAATGGAATTTGGAACATTAAAATACATACATAAATAATGGTTGTTGTGGAGATACAGTAATACGTTAAATGATTACATTACTAAGGTATGAATAAAAAGAAAAAACAGAATTACAAATAAACACAATCAAATAACAAATAACACATCGATATTAAACTTATTTACATGTTTCATGGATCTAATTAAAGGGGCGTTCTTATGCCAAATAAAGTACGCTGGAATGGGATATAAAAAATATCGGTCTGTCTATTCGAATGGTCAGGAACTTAAAGATATATTTGACAGTATAGATCTGGACAGTAAATCTATCCATTTAAAAGTTTTTACATGAAACTCATGGCCAAAAATCTTTATGAATACTTCCGCGCAGTACTTAATGTATAATTATACCGATTTCTTCTTTTGATGGCACCGCGTGTACAAATATCACGAGTGACCACGATGGAAATTAATGTGTATGTAAACAATAATAATGTCACTTTACAATTAACTCTGGTATCACTCAATCAATACATTTGAACTGAAGGACTTTAAGGAAATCAAAATCGGCTATAAAGATGACATATTCTTTTATGATTGGTGATAAATCAGAAGATCGAAATATTGTTTAGTGTTATATATTATTATGACACCCAAATCGTTATTTTCAATACTAATAACAAAACAAAAAAACAGTCTGATGGATTTAGGTATTGTTTACGAACTTTACTAATCCGCATTGTACTATTATCATCGAGAGCAAACTGTGATGGTTTAAAAATACATCATCGAAATGTTAAAAAACACATAATTATGTAATTATTGTTTCTCTGCGAAACGCGCCAAACCCTGTTTTAATCACCAATGCTCCAATTTCTTTTAAAAATTGTATCGATTTTCCGGTAGTTTATCGTGTAGCATAACCGAATATGAATACACGCACGCACACACTCACACTCGCACTAACACACACCTACTTATCAGCCATTTACTGATCTTACTTAAATTTGGGATTCCAGATTGTTCGATTGGGACTTCCAGAAAAAAAACAATAACAAACAAAGACATGGGTTGGAACCTAACGGAGTATTACCTTATATATAAGGCTATATAAGGCTCGGTCGGATTATTCGGCTCGACAATTATTTGTACGACGAGTAAAGGATTGAGCGAAACGACGGCATACCAATATTAACCACCCGAGATACTGCATCGTGTAACGGATTGGAATGGATCGAACGCGGTCGAAAATGTCCATCGGCGTCTCTTGTTTAATAGCATCTCTGGTGGTTACCGTCGTCGTCGGCACCGACCACCAGGCGTCGGATATCCCGCAGTACGATGACGACCGACAAGGAAAAGGCCTTCGGTTCGGTACGTTTTTCAGTATACAATATTCTTGGTTGCTATTATTAGGGTTCGGATTTCAATTTTAAGTGTATTTTTCCTATGGGAGCTATAAGTACAATACATTCAAAGTGCATAAACACAGCTCGAATAATGCAACAGATACTTCAAAAAATTACACTTTTAGTTTGCACAATTAAGAATTTTAAATTAATTTTACAATTTTTCTGTGGACGTCTATCTATGCGTTAAACTCATTTTTAGAGTAATAAATTAGTAGTTTAAAATATTAGGTATCTTAAAATATGTCGTTTTTATAATATTTATATAAATTAGGTTTTATTTCTGTAGGTACATAAGTACCTACACATACTTCATCAGCAATTGTTAATCGTTTTATCCATCATGATTTCGATATTTTCGACCCCCAATAATTTAACGTACTTACGATACTATACGTTCTATATTTTAGTATTTTCGCAACAATCATTAAAGTCTCAAAACGGGGTGATGATGTAATAAGTTATAACATATCCGAAATCTGACGCGTCATTTCAAAGTTTCTCGTCATTGTTTTTGTAAAACTAGGAATTATTGAATTTTCCAAACCATCCAAATATGAGTTTAACTGTTTTTAATAAAATAAAAAAATTTTAAATCATTTTTGACGGTCGGGTATAATTGTGTTTGTTTTTCTATATGCATACGAAAACGTAGAATGATTACGGAGTGTGTTTCAGGGTGGAACTCGATGGACGGCGCGAAACGTTCGTGCGTAGGAATAAACGGTCGGCCCGGAGTATGCATGGGCCAGATTCAGTGCGCGAACATGAATGGCAAGTCGGTGGGAAAATGTTTCCCGTTCGATTCGTGTTGTTCAAGTACGTGTCCAGACGTCATACGCGTCGATTTATCGTAATATGTCATGTATAAGTATATAAAAAATTATCTATCGTTTTAACGTACGTCAGGGTTTCTCGCGTGCCGATTCGTGAATCCGTATTCTGAAAATCGTATTTTTCGAAACACTTAAGCCTGTATTCTGTGTTTCAAAAACATACATACGTTTCTGTTTATTTTCTAGTCACACCGCCGCCGTGCTTTAAAAAGTCTCCGCGAACGTGTCGCTGTAAATATTGTACAGTATTAATATCTAATGAGAGATTAATCGTCATCAACTCAAAAATATTTTAGTACACGTAAATTTTTACGATTATATCGTACAAATATCAATCAATGTTGCACAACGAATAGGATAAATACATTGATCGAAAAAAGTGTACAACGATTACATATTTTATCACCGATAACTTATAGACAGGCAAAATGAATTCGTCTCAGCTGTCTATATAGTCTTATCAATTTAAAACCGTGATTAAAGTTTTCTGAAAATATGTACGATAAAAAAAAAAAAAAAAACAAAAATGTAATCAGGTCTAACGGGCTTTATACGTTTGTGGAAATTGTATTATTGTGTGTAACGCTTTAAAAAAAAAATCGTCGTTTTTGACGGTTTAAAATGTAACGTGTTTTTGTTAAAGTCACGCCGAATTCGTGCGGTGGATTTTCGAGCCATAGTACGGCGTATTTTCAAAATCCGGACAAGTTCCAAAATATGTGCTCGTATAAGATTAACATCAGACGAAACGTGTGTCAATTAAGGTACGACCGTTCGCGCCAGCGGTTTTTCGTGATTTTCGACAGGAAACACGTAAAAATGTATGCGTTTTATGTGAATCACGTTATAGGATCGATTTCGAAAAATTTTCACTCGCCCAGCCGACCAAACAGAACAATGAATCGGCGTACTACTGCGAACGCGATGAATTCTCTCTGCTCACCAAGGACAACACCAGGATAAATGTGCCCTCGCTGTGCGGTGAAAACTCCGGTCAACACGGTAAATACGATGTGTATTCGTTAGCGTTTAGAACTCTGAAACATAAACCATGTCCTGCGATCGTGTGTAGGCTCGTCGTTAGATATTGTCCTCCTTGAAAAGAAAATTTTAATGCTTCTCTGTAATACTAAATTAAATAGATATATGAATAATATTGAAATTCATAAATGTGCATTAATGTGTTGATTAATAAATTCGAATTTATATACATAACTTCAAAAATTAGAATAAAACACGAATATACATTATACATAGGTACTATTTGTTTAAATAAAAATCAAAATAAGAAAAATAATATAATATATTATACAATAAATATAAAAATATTTTGAAATAATAGTGTGAAATTAAAAATTAACTTTTCTCGCCTTTTCGTTGCAAAATCTTGTACTAAATTTTCCAAGTTTAGTACTTGTGCCAACTCTGCTTCAATGGTTAAAATTGATAATCCATTTAAACGCTCATTACTCATTGTAGATCTTAAATGGTTTTTTACACTTTTCAGTTTAGAGAAACTTCTTTCAGCAGACGCACTGAAATCGTAAGAATGATTCTTTAACTTATTGCAATATTAAGATAGATTTCCTGAGGTCGATGACTGTGCAAATACTCGAGATTTTTACTCAAAGAACTGTTTTTTGAAGAAATAATAATGTAATTTTGCCGTCTCAATTTCGATAAAATATTTCGCCACCCTAAAACAACGCACGGCTTACTCGTGCCCTAGTGACGGGCCTGGTACCATGCGCTGAACGATACGGTTCTGGACGGGATTCGATTTTAAAACATTACGTGTACGCTTATGTCGTTGTGCAGTGTACGTGCCGGTAGACCAACACACGTCGTCGGACTTCAAGTACAG
The DNA here is from genome assembly GCA_027580255.1 of Therioaphis trifolii. NCBI lineage: Eukaryota > Metazoa > Arthropoda > Insecta > Hemiptera > Aphididae > Therioaphis > Therioaphis trifolii. The sequence continues at coordinate 4,726,025 of CM050406.1, read as the reverse complement.
AGATCACGTGACGTTGCGGTTCGAGTCGACCCCCAGGGACGCACTGTTCAACGAGCCGGAACCGTTGTGGAAGTTGAAAATTACGCAACTGGAATGCCCGCACAAGCCGTCCAGCTGGTTGAAAATCAAGGACATCGCGCGCAACGTCTGGGATTTGGAAGAAGAGCTGAGGGACTTGGGAGAGAAAACCAAGTACAGCCTGGGTAAATGCGATCGCGAGAAAGACACAACGAACGTGTGTTGGTTTCGTTTGCCTTTTGACGCCGAACGCTAAGCGATTTTTTCAGCTCCCGACGGATGTTTGCAGTACTTTACCGACCAGCAAGGTACGTTCGAGAGCTTCAACTTCAACAGAGGAATGGGACGTTATACGGCCAATTTAAATTACGCGGTGTGCTTCAAGCGGCAACCGGACTGGTGCAGAATCAGGTATAATCGAGTAAAAACAAAAGTAAAAGTCGATCGCAACCGTGAAAATCCATACACTAGTCACATATTATAATTTAGGTACTGACTGAATAATTACCACCGATATAGTTCTCAAAATATTTAAATGCGTGAAATCACATTTTTAGCGTGTTGTTATTATTGAATTTGATTTACTACTATATACTACTATATGAGGGCGGAAAAACATGACTAGTATTTTTGTGACACTCAAATCGCCAATTATTATCACGACATTAGTTGTTCGATGTTTACATTTATATTTAAGTCAAGTATACGATGTATCATAAAAAAAAAGAAGAAAAATGTATATATTTATACTGGTTTTTATTGTGGAATATAGACGATAAAGTAGATGGAGAATTTAACTAGAATTTTCAGGGAGGGTGTTTGAAAAATAAAACCGTCGTAAAAAAAATAATCAAATTATTAGGACAGCGATGATTTTTGAAAAACGTTTCGATTTGAAGCGGTTTTTCGATATTACAGCACGACCGGTGTGTAAGTTATGATAACCGACGACGATTTATGAGTGTTTCCCGCATAAAACGAACGCCCGGGATCAATATAATATGCAGACGTATACACGCTGCTGGGAATAATCTATACGATAATCTGTATTTTATAATAATTGTATAATGTAAAATGTAAAAAAATTCCTATTTTTTTTTGTTTCTTGTTTGTTTTATATTTTTCTGTCTCTCTCTCTCTCGTCCGCGATGACGCTGCGCAGTCACCAAGCCGTCAGATTCCAATTGGCCTACCGCCAGAATTTGACCGACTTCACGGACCGCGACTGCGACACGGCGGCCGCGTCACAGACGACCACCACCCAGCCGTCGACCACGGACGCACCACCGGCCTCCACAAGCGCACCACCAGCTACCACGAGCGCTCCGCCGGCCACCACGAGCGCGCCGCCGGCCACCACGAGCGCGCCGCCAGCCACCACGGGCGCGTCGCCAGCCACCACGGGCGCGCCGCCGCAGACGACCACGGACGCGCCGGCCACAACAACAGGCGCGCCGCCGGCCACTACAACAGGCGCACCGCCGGCCACTACAACGGACGCGCCGCCGGCCACTACAACGGGTGCGCCGCCGGCCACTACAATCGAGCCGGCGACGACAACGGTGCGACGACGGTCCGGCGGCGAGTCGCTGAGCCACGCGATCTTTTTCGCCGAGACCGGACTGATGCGCGTGAACACGGCGGCGGAGACGAGGGAGGCGAGGCGCAGTAATTTCGGTGACTTGCGCGGCGACTATTTGGTCGTGCCGGACGGCGTGTACGCCGGCGGTCAGTCGGCCGCGTCGAAATACTGCGGCAACTCGATAGAGGACAAAGCGAACTATGTCTCGAGTATGACGATAATGAGATAATGATAATAATAATTATAATAATGATAATAATCATAATAGTATAATAATTGTAATAATAATCTTGATGGTCAGAGACTGAAACCGAAAACATTTTTCGATTTTGATTACGATTTCGATTACTGGCTTTTGTTTTTGTTTTTTCTATTTCGTTATACATCATTTTGCATTTCGGTTTTGAATTTTCAGGGTTTAATATCAATTTCGGTGTTAAAAACGGTTTTAATTAGTCTTAAAATAGGTTTCAAGCCTTGATTTAATAACAGCAGTTTATTCGTTGGGCCGATTCTTAATAATATCAACCATCCAAATCAAAACTGCAACGATTTAAAATTGTACTTTTTCACGAGAGTCAACGCATTTCATTCACTTCGAATTAGAAATAAATTAGTCATGAGTACATTTCTGAGCAAACGTCATTTTATGGCTATATCAGTTTAAATCGTTACTGACATTATATAAATACGCTTGTTTTACTTACGACGCGACGTGATAAAATAACATGTTCTAAAACGAACTATCTAGCGATCAATAACTGAACACATTTTTTTTTTTTCGTTCTTGAATCGATATTGTTTTGAAAGAAAGAAATTATTAATGTAAACGACTTATTTTTTAATTTTATTGAGTTGTTGTAGTATTGAACTGGATGATCTATAATAATATGTTCTTGACGGTAGAATCGACTAGACACCTTTTTCTTCTGATGATCATAACATATGTTTTCCAGCAGTAAGCCAAACGCGTTTAGGTCAGCTATCATCTCTAAGTAATTTATCTTCTTCGCTTCACTATATAACTACCTTTGTGACCGGATTAAGAAGGAAGAGAAGACTAAGAGAACAATATAACGTCATGAAACCTTTTTCCTAAGATGCCCTACTTTTTTTGTCTTCTAATAAACTATTCACACCCATTCGACGATTTTCATTCGATGTCTGTGGTGACGTTTCAGTACGACTGAATCGTTTTGTTTACGAAAGAGAGAGAAAAAACAAGCCCCCCCTTTCGTGGCGTTAACGCGTCTTGTATAATAATATATCCTATTGATTTGTTTACTATCGACTCGCAGGTATAGCTAACAGTAGTGACCGAAATTATGTTTTAACGCATGTCTTATTTGACGACGATGCATATTGATCGTTTGCATGGTTTTTTCAGCTATAGCCCGTGGTCCTTTCTTTGTGGCATTTATCACTGACGATTACTCGGATCCCAGCGAGGACGTGGAAAAAGGATTCAGAATAAATTATGCGATCAACAACATTGGATGCTGAGAAGAGATAATACCGTGTACAGTGTACACACGTTTAATTTTATATTCTTATTTCTTAAACAATAAGCCGTTTTGCATTGCTATTATAGATAATATTTATTCAAGAAAATACATTGTGTTAGTTATTAAACGAATAGATTCACATTGTAGTTCGCTATTTATACCTTTAATAATACTCAAATAGTACACCAAATAACTGTCAATTTAATAACGAACTATCCCATCGATATGATGTTAAATAAAATTAGTGGTGTACTTGATTTGAATTCGAATTTCGGCACTCACTATCGCCGAAAATAGCGAAACTACATGTTATGAATATTAGTAATTTTTTACGATTTAAAACGAATAAATTTAATTTAATGTGAAAACAGAGTTCGATAAATATCATATTTGATTAAATGCACCACAAAACCGTGCGTATTACCAGGCACGTAAAAAAATATAAAACGTACCTAGCTGCGATATTTAAAATTAAAATTAGTCTTGAAATTGTAGAAAAAATAGGCCGTTGTGAAAAAAATGAATGAGTATTTGGTGAGGTGCATGACTAAGAACATGAAAAATGTGATTCATTATTTTTTTAAATTTTTAGACACGGGCACATTTTTATTTGTATAACATTTATGCATAAATATGTATTTAGAATTGAATCAAAACATGATTTCCAAAAACAGTTTGAACGTATATTTATAATATTATTAAAATTATTTATCTATTCTATAATATATGCATGTGATCCTTGAACAACTGAATTAATGTTATTAATTAAATTATACAGGTTTATCTATATTTACAAATCCACAAATATTATGATGTGAATAGTTGCTATACTTATCGGTTGACCTTTATATTTGTTGAATACATTTTTATTATCCTGTTGTATAGAGATGTTAAGTTAATCGTGCATGCCTTTTGTCATACAAACCGCTAATAATTTATCGATTAAATTCGAATAGAAATTAAAATTCTCAACTTCTAAACATATTATAATTACTTAAATTTCAATTCAATTTTGATTCATAATAGCTGATTATATCAATCATAATATCCGTCAAACCGATTCAATATTTTACCAAGTACACTATTAAATATGCGCTATGTAGTATCTGCATATATGATTGAAGGCAGAGTTTCAAAACAATATTGATAATCGTATATGCTCGCATCAGGGGCGCCCATATAAATTTTTTGTTATGTGGTCAAAACTATTATGATCACTTTGACATACCCACCTAGCAATATTTGTTTCATAGCTTTAACCTAAATTTAACACTCTTTTTAATGTTTTACAAATTTGTTTTATGTACAATAAATTACGACTTCATTAAACACTATGCAAAATAAACAAACTCTATTGATAAAAATTTTCTTATTTCAAAAAAATGTTTTTTATTACTGTATTTATAAGCTACTTCATTTTATTAAATACAAAATTATTTTATAATATAAATTATAATTATTTATAATTTGAGGAATTATTGTAGGAATATTTTATTTTTCTGTGTTAGGTAGGTGGTACCTTCCAGCAAGCCACCCACCCACCCATTTCATATGTGGATTTGTCCATAGACTATGATTAGGGTGTGCGCCCCTGGCTCGCATAATATTATATTGTGATAATTTACTTAAGATACGTGTTTTGACTTTTCACCAAGTAAAAATACATCCAAATCACAAAGATAGGTAGAAGAATATTTATTTGAATATATATGTGTTTTTTGTTGACTTAAAACTGTGGCACACTCATTTTTTTTAATGATGGATTTTTTAAACGCGTTCATTTGAAAAATTAAAAATAGTGTAATATACGAGCGTTCGACTTATTATTGATACATTATCACGTAAGTAAATGACTCATTGTGTCGTTGGGCAAACATACAGATTCATATGTATTAGGTTATAAGTAACATAAGTCTTGTTTTATCTTCTCAAGTAAATCATTTACTTATACGCAACGATTGCAATGCATAGTGAGTGATTTGTCTTTAAAATGAGTTTAAAAAAATCTACAATGTTTTTCTAAATTCACTCATTAATGAGTTATTTACTTGACGTCTATCACAGCCATTATACATGTTTTTTAATTCTAACGTGAGGATTTTTTTTTTTTTTATTTTAAAATGTGATTGAGTATTTACTGTTTATATTCAATATTTATTGTCAACTTCGAGATCGGCAATAGTTAACTAAAAGTTGCAATATACGATTGACTGCACATCCGTTGAAACATTGTTTCATATTATACAGAGATAATTATGAAAATAATAATTTTATTGTATCAATGGGAAATATTTATATGTGATGGTATTAATTAATAAGCATCTTAAATAATTGCGAGGTCGTATAATAATATAAAACGGTATAATATAATGTTAATTGTATTTCAAATATTTATTTATGAACAATCTATGTAAAGTTTATTATCCTGATCACTAATAGAAAGTATGATTTTGCAGTTTATGAATACTATTTGCGCGTATTTCAATAAGTATACTTGAAGCTTGAAGGTCTCCATTATCTTTATGAATTGAAAATGACTGTTCACATATAAATAAATGTCATCCAAGACGCAGTCGATATTTTAAACCAATGTCATTGGCATGTAATTATTATTCCTTGCTCATCGTTTAAACATACTAAATAAAATGTTAAAATTGTTTGTAATTTTGGGAATAGCTACCCTGGCAATCGAAACGTATAGCACTATCAGTAAGTTTATCCAAAATCCTAAAATAATTTATTTTTATAAAATTGTAATATTTTATAAATAGTGTCTTGTATTAGTTGCACTTATATATTTATGTATATATTGGAATACTCAATTAGTAAGAAGAGTATAATCGGTCTATATTAATTGGTTCTTAAATCTCGGTTGATGAATACTTTCAAGTTTGCTTTTGATTAGATTTATCACGAGTAGGTATAAATCTCAGTTAAAATCTTCGTGTATTTGCAAATAAAAAATTTGAATTTGAAAACGAACAGCTCTATTAATAAACTTTTACAATTAAAATTACATCATATGTATAAATAAAAAAGAATATTCAGTAGTTACCTTTTATTTTAATACATATGCTTTGTGTTTATACGATTATTCTAGAAAATTAATACCATATAGATGTTAAATAGATATATGTAAAATTAAGTGCCATAAGTAGGTATTTTTAATACATGTTATATCTAAAAGAATTGTCATAAAAAAAAGTACTTCCAAAAAAAAAATGTTTTATTGGATCTGTAAACGGTACTATTGTAAATATTAATTCTCAAATCGATTTTCGCCTTAGTGCAGAGTAATTTACAATACATCAAACGGTTATATGATTGTCTTCAAAGTTATAGAAAAACTGTGTGGTAAATCAACGAACGCACTCGAAACAAGATTCTACAGCACCAACTCGCTCCAGCCAGGAGAATGCACGTTCGAACTTATTGTGCGACCAGAAACATGCGGCATAAGGTGCGCACAGCTTCATGCAACCCCGTGAGTATATGTTTTTGTAAAGGTCAGACGTTTATTTCTTTGACGGCAGACTCGATTTTGAAATCTTCTCATTCAATCAACCGATTAAAGTGGACAACTCGTCGGCGTACGAGTGCGGAACGAACTTAGATTTGCTCAAATTGTCCGCGCTCGGCTTACCGTCACTGGATTTATCCGTTTTGTGCGGCGAACTCTCTGGCCACCACAGTAAATCGAAAACATATTTTATAGAATACACATAATGACATCCCCTTTTGACGCCGCAAATTCGTTTTAATTTTTATATTTTGTGCCGCAGTTAATTTGCCCACGAGAGATGTTGCTGGCGAACTTTTGTCCGTCACGAAAAAACTCATTCTCACCGTGGTCCATCTCCTCATTCCCGGAGCTCAAAAACCGGCGTGGAATATAACGTTGACACAACTGCCGTGCAACCAAGAATGCGCAAAAAAAGCGAAAAAACCCAAGTACAACTTGGGTGAGATCATACTTAATTTAAATCAATTATTTACGTTAAAAACCCAAAACGCTGCAGACAATGTTTTATACTTTGAAGTATCGTGAGTTGTACAGTGATTGATTTTCTTACACGATTACTACACCCCGTGCCTTCTCATTACTTTTATTTATTTATCTTCGATAAAAAAAAACACATTAGGACCGTGGAGGTACAGTTAAACCCATCACTGCATATTGCATCGTTTTAATATTTTATGCGAATCTCAATGTAATCATATCGTAAATGACCAATGATTTTCTTTTTTTACAAAGTTTAAGTATAATTTTATTTGATGTAGTAAATTCAAGCATAGGACCTTTGAAGCGTGCAGGGCTTTGAAATAATTTACGAAAACGTAAATTGTTTTTAATGTTAAAATAATGTCTATGATTTATTACTACGTACCATGTTCACATGTAGGTACTTTAAACATACAATAGTTTTGAAGTTTAAAACAAACTCATCTTTTTGTTATTATGATACACATATTACATTATTTATCATTTAGTAACTGTTCATTTGAAAATTTGAAATTTTAGATTATTAACTGCCAACTGGTAATACGTTTAGTGATAAATACGTTTATCTCCTCGAAAAGCTCTTGAATTGCTAATTTTATTACTAATGTCTAATTTACAATTTTTAATCAGCCATTATGCCATGCCTCGCATAACATACTTAATGGTATTACAGTATTTGATACTTTTCATAAACAATATATTTTAAATTATACTGCTTATTAAACTTTGCCTATTGTGACGTTAACCGAGTGCATGATTTTTTATGTGTCTACTATTGTATCATTATTTGAAAGCAAAGTAGTTTATAGGAGGTAAAAACAGTTCAATAAAATTGTCTTTCATTATTTCAGCTCCAGTAGGATGTTTACAATACCATACAGAAAAACAAGGAATAATCGAAAGCCTCAACTTCTTCGATGGATTGGGTCATTATTTAGGTGATTTAAATTATGCGATATGCTTTGACCGATACCCAGACACATGTGGAATCAAGTAAGTTAAATGTAAAAAATTAAACCCAATAACACCAAATTCTCCACAGTCTTTTCGTTTGTACTCCCTTGTAGAGAATAATTCGCTTTTCTCCCTTTATCGTTACATACATACAATCATCGATCTATTATATTATTTAAGTAAAAACATTATTGATTAAATGTATACTTAAAATACATAAATGAATAAATGTATTTCATGTACATCCATAACTAAAATTTTGAATTAAATAATATCAATTTGCAACTAAGTACGTAAACAGTTTTCTCACATTTCTATCGAACGGATTAATTTAATTTTTAAATTAAAAAACCCCCAAACGAACGGGTGCACCAAGTACCGGAATAGTCCCGCCAAATGCGCTCTCCGTACCAAAAACCACACCGCGAACTTAAAGGGATGCCTTTAAATACGAGCAAACGAGCCAATCTTCAAAAAATCAGCCTCGTAGATCCAACCTATCAAAGCCTCAGATTCTTACATTCAACCCATAAACAAATCATATGCAGAAGCTACCACGACTCACGAGCCAAAAGATAAAAATTGTAATACCTTTTCCTATCCATATCAAGTCTAAACTCATTAATTAGTCCATGAACGTCTTTGACGAGTTCTAAACGCATTAACCGCTAAAGGCATTATCTCTCTATAAATATATCGCAAAACACCACCTTATTAAAATATACAATCTTATCCACAATTACTACCTACTTATACCTAATGTCCTCATTAATTCTATTTAAAATTTTTATACTGTTTCAATTGTCAATGACCAATGTCATTTATATCCTAATTATCAAATATTACTAAAATACTTTGATTCCATAAATTATTAGGACACTATTAAAATTGCAAAAATACCTAAAATAGCACCCAATGTACTGAAGAATTTTAATTTAGAATAAATAAATAAAAAAAAAAAAATTAATTTTAATACATTGTAAAACGAAATGTTCTTAATTGACGCCATTTAAATTTGAAATTAGTTATTGAAATAATGATGATAAATGAATTAATTTCACGTGAAATACATTTTGACCACCAAAATTATTTTATAAATACCCATCGTACACTTTTTCCTAAATTATTTATAGTCGTAATAATCAGAGCCACGGTAAACTGAAATTATTTATAATAATAATTTAGGTTTACAGCAATAGATTTCGAATTAGCCAGTAATGGAAATTCGTCATATTTCACCGAACGTGATTGTGACACACTCAGCTTGTTGGATATCTCTGCTGGAATAAGTATCCTCGCTAATAAAGACTATTTGATTATACCCGACGGTGTGAGTGTTAACGCTGGTTTGGAAGTATTGGCATCTAAATACTGTGGAAAATCACTGAAACAACTTCAAGTTAGTGGTGAGTGACCGAAATGTATTGACACCTTATAACTAGTCGTTGTATAGTTTATGATATTAAAAATAAAATTAGGGATCATTAAAATTTAATACTTAAAACCTATTAAAATAGTTAAGTATTTATCATAATTTAGTTAAAAATTATCTAACACCGATTTTATCAAATAAACAATCAGATAAATAGAAAAATGCGTGCTAAAAATATAATGTAGTCTGGAGTATTATAAGTCTATAACTTATAAATCTATATCGACATACGGTTTAAACATTAAAAATCGTCTTAGATTGTACAAAGTCCAAGTATAAATAAGTTTTTTAATTTTGACAACAGATTGATAATACAATAATTCAGTCTATTATTTCAATGGGAATATATAATGTCATAGACGTTAGTATCGGTGAGATAGTATGTTCACTGTGACACGGTCGATCAATAACAATGGAGACGAGTTTTTTTTTTTAATATTACTTAGTCATTGTGTTAAATTTTGATTTATGATTCACAGAATAAAATAAAAATGATGGTATATAGTAGCTTTTTTCGATAAAGATTTTGGATTCAGCGTAATTCGAAAAATGTATTGGTTTTATATTGGTCATTTTTTTAAAGTTCACTGTTTATGGACTAGATATAGCATTTTGAAAATAATGGAAGTATTTTGGTTATTGAAAATTTTTATAAAATAAAATTATAATTTTTGGTACCTAAAAATGTGAAGCCTGAAAATTAATATAATCTAAATTCTACATCATATTATGCTTTTACTAAAAATACTGAAAAAATCTCAAAATGCATCAGTAAAACATTTTTATACTTACTTATTTAAAGTTTAAATTGTATATAAATATGTATTATTATTGAAAGTTGTTTTATTAATGGTTATCAAAATTGACAACATTTCACAGTTACTAACTCAAATATTTCATTTTCGAAACCAATTGTGGTTTCAACTATGTTTTTTATAAAATATGTGGTAAAACTGCGATATAATTTTAATTATCTATATATCTTATTAGATAAAGTTAAAATAATAAATTGTGAGAATTATGATTGTAAATTAAAATAAATGCATTAATTAATTTTTGTTGAATTTAGTTGTAACACAAGGCCCACTCTATTTGGGTGTTGTTACTGACGGGCGAAGTGACCTCAACAACTTGGAAATTGGATTCAAGATTAAATATGAATTACTCACAGATTGTAAATTATTAAAATAGTTATTATACCTATTTTAACATTAAATATTAACAATTATAAATTTACGATATATCATAAGTATGAATGTTTTGGAAAAAAACGATAAATTGATATTATATATTTTGTATATACATTAAATCACAACTTTATTGTTTCGTATTTTCGTGTTTCAATGAAACTATTAAATTAATACTTATATTGATATTATAAAAGCGTGTATATTTTATTCTATTTTAATATGTTAATCAGTAGCTGTATGAATAATATATGTACATATAATTTGATCAAAGACATGGTAGTTTTAAATAAATATTTTGACTACCTACTTATTATACTATAATAATAGTAGCTAAGTTATAAATAGGACTTAAATCCAACGCCTATTGTATGTCCATTTTACACTTTGATAGGGGTAAATATATATATATATATATATATATATATATATTATATGTATGTGAATATTTAATCACTCTCGGAGTCTAGATATGTAAATAAAATACACGTACCTTGCAGGATTAAAATGACGACTTGCAATGTTTGTGTGTTGCGATTGATGAATTATACAATATCATGTACGTATTATAAAGATATAATATTATGATAATTTATCATGCATATAGCTCATTAAATTATGTATTTTACTAACACAAAAATCCTATGGCGTTAACCTAATATTTCACAACTAAATTTCCTTACGACCGAAAAGTGAAAATTAATTTTCTACTAGCATGAGAAATGATTTTACTGCAGATACCTACAGTGACTGTAAAGAAGAGACATTTTATGAATGAAACTTATTGGAAAATGTATCACACACTAAAAGTACTCTGCGTCTTTTCGACGAAACGTTACCCAACGAATAATAGTTGGAAAAGTTTTATTTACTTTAATTTAAACTATACCTACCTACTTACGTTAAATTGGCTCGAATTAATGAACAATGAAAACTTTATTGGTGTGATGAATCGCACGTGGAATAAAATGTAAATGCATATTATACGGAGTGTTTTAAAACACAACACCATTATTTCATCAATATTTTATCAATAAATCGTTAAGTTTACCTTCGTGCGCCTATTCGTTTTTTCATCACTATGTATACATTCTGAATTTCTGAAACTGAAATGACGAGCAGAAAATCAAATGGAACGATCGATGGAGTCATAAATCGTTCTTCGATTCGTGGCAGTTGAACAACAATATTATTGTTATCCGAGGAGACAGCTGACGTAATGAAATTCTTGTATTCATTTTTTATTCTAATGTGCAATTATTGAACATAATGCACGTAGGTATGCCTACACTTAAAATTATTCATCATTACAAAAAATTTTTTAATAATTTCATATTACGTTATATAATATTTGTAATATAATATAAAATTTATAAGAACATATTTAAGTTCAAATCAACATGAACAACATAAATAAATTTGAATAAACTTATATCAAAAATCATAACAAATTAATAAAAACAGTGTACAGTAAAAATATTTACATTGGATAAAAAATACAACACATTATATAGTGTTGAGCGAAGATAATGAAATACTCATCTAGATAAATGTAAAGATGATTTTCGTTCGATTTCATTGATTTATAATTACAAAAGTCAACATCTTACACCTTATAGTAAATCAATAAAAACATAAAATTAAAAAATTAAAAAAAACTCACACATAAAATAAAAAATATGCCACCAAACTTTGTATATTACAATACGTTATATAAGTTAAGTGTTTATCCTAAAAATTAAATTTTACATTTTTTTTACATAAATGATTTAGTAAAAAAGATGAAATTAAGTTATTTATCTCAATAAATTCATCTTATATTATAGTAAAAATGTCACTTTATTATGCACGTAGTTTAGACGAACTTGTTAATTTCTCATATCTTTATAAACAATACTCAACACAATATTATAATACAATGAATTCACATTTAAACCATACAACTTTATCAATCTACTCTGTCCAGTTAAAAAAAAGTTGATTGAAGTCAACATCTTACACCTTATGATAATAAATCGATAAAAACATAAAATAAAAAAATACCATAAAATACAAAATATACCACCTAACTTTGTACATAACTATAATATGCTATATAAGTTGAGTTTATCCTTCGTAAAAAAAAAAAATTGTTTTACATTTTTTTACACAATTGATTTAATGAATTCACATTTAAATCATACAACTTTATCATTCTACTCTGACCAGTTAAAAAAATAACAAAAACACATAATATCATTACTTCCGAAAGACAACATTTAAACATAAATTACAGTGAAGAAACGTAATTTCTACACTAATGTGTGAAATTAAAAGTGATAATTGATATCATACATCAGTATAGTATTTACCAAAGAACAATTCTAAATCTATGGCACTTTTTTACAATATTAAATAACATATTATATTAGGTACAAAAGCTCGGTTATGTAATAGTTTTTACTTTCAAGTGTGTTTACCATAAATCTCATCACTTTCTCTAAGAAGAGAACGTAAAACAAAAAAATTACATGATATATGATATACTGCACGTTGAATTCTCAAGTCAGAAGTATTAATAATAATAAAGGTGATATAAATAAAGTTTTTAAGATTTTTTTTGTTGGCAACCCTAAACAGATCACTAAAGCAGTACATCTTTAAAAACACATATAAAGTTAAGTGTAAGTTGATGAGATCCAAAAAAAAGTGACATAATAACATTTAAATATGAGGGATCACACGCTTTAAAAAAAAAAAATCGGTTCAGTCAACGTAAAAATACATACAACCATATTTTACACTCTTGTTAGTATTCAAGTTGAAAGAGCAATGCGATCCATATGAGGCCTTCTGTCACCTGTGTACGCGTAGTCTGTGGAAACAAAATTTGTCCGAAATGGTTTTTATTGCAAAAAGTCGTTGTCAGGTCCACCTGAAAAATCACGTCTGTTAAAACTCGATCCATCCGAACGGTTTACGCGGAGAAACTCACCCCGAAATGCCGGAGTCCGAGAAAATCTAAAAAAGCATGTATTTGTCGGACACACCTGAAAAATCACGTCTGTTGAAACACGATCCGTTCAAACGGTTTATGTAGAGATTCTCACCCAGAAATGCCGGAGTCCGAGACATCCTGAAATCGAGACATCCGAAAAAATTCTGAAGAGACATACCTAATAGTGAAAATATGTAATCTTCGTACGCGGTTTTGATAAAAAAAAAAAGGATAAACTTACCGTCAAAACAAAATTTGTTCGAAATGGTTTTTATTGCAAAAAGTCGTTGTCAGGTCCACCTGAAAAATCACGTCTGTTAAAACACGATCCATCCGAACGGTTTACGCGGAGATACTCACCTCGAAATGCCGGAGTCCGAGAAAATCTAAAAAATTCTAAAGAGACAAACAATATGTAATCTTCGTACGCGGTTTTGAAGTTTTGATAAAAAAATTCACACACACGAATGTGTTGAAAGTCGAAGCACATTATGGCGAATTCGAAAAACAAACGATTATTTTTATCACTTCAGCGTTATCACGGGGAGGATAAACGAAAGAAAAAATTAAAAAAAAAAAAAGCAGAAATTTAATATATTTAATATCCGCCGCCCGTTATCGAAACCGGTGTGCCTCGAACTATCGTTATTATCATTTCCTATCTAACGCCTAAACCTACCTAGCCACCTATTCGAGCTGAAAATGTAGTCGAAAACTTGAGCTGTTAAACGGTTCGTGATACGACGACGCGTACTATTATCAATACGAGCAAACAAATGGAGTGAGCGGTCAGCGGGAATGATAAGCCGATCGGTTGGCGAGGGGAGAAAAAAGGCGGAGGGAATTTGGACGAACGCGATTGGAGCCACTATATTCTAACCTAAAAAGATTTTCGTCCGGTCGAATCGGGAAAAGGGAACGGAGAAAAATCGGGAAAAAAGCCGAATTGATTATAAAACGGTCCAGAGTATTAAGGAAAAATATGAAAAAAGCGTAAAAAGAAAAGGGGAATAAAAAAGAAAAAACGCTTACCCCCCCGTAATATCCCACTGTACAAGAATTTTTTTACTATATTAGATTGTAGAGATATTTTACATTGCCACACTGATAATTAATAAATGTAAACTATATTTTATTTTGAGTATACACTGTATTACAGTGCATACTATAATATATCGACGTTACAAGGGATATTTGCAGGTATCTGTTGTATTACAAAATTTTAACAATTTTTTGTTCATCGAGTCAACAAACATGTTTACATATTTACCGTTAAAATAATTTATTGATCGCCTAATATTATACTTATATTATATAATATATAGGAAAGTCAGGTTTCTATCCAATAGTATATAGACCTAAAATAGGTACCAAAAATATGAATTCTTATGTCGCGTTAGCATGAACATTAATATTTAACTAAATAAAACTTATTTTTAAAATAATTTTATCGAAGTCATAAATAAATCACAATATAATTATATTAATAATAGAAATATATTAATTTGCAATCACAAATATACTATATAAGTAGTCCATTGGAATTTTACCAGATTTACTTGATCAATAAATTATACGTGTAAAAACTCTGATGTGGAACTTCATCTCCATTGTAACATTCAGTAATTTGGGAAGTGACGCGTGATTTTGTATTGAGCAAAATTAGAGCCAATAGTAATAAAACGATTTTAAAATATTGTTTATACCTAAATCAGATTATCAATACAGCCGCGCAATCTAGTTGTAAAAACGCTAACAAAATATTATTTATTTTTGTCGTATTTTATTTAATTCAATTCTTATCATACAAGCTAATCGATGAGTTAATACAAATTATCCTTCGTTTTTGATCTAAGCTCTAATTAGAGACAAAGGAACGAGAGTTATACATTTTGCCCATTTTGGTACTAAAGCCGGTCCCACACGACTCGTGTACTCGGCGAATAATCGTCAATCGCTATGCTTCACGAGTCGTTTAGGAGGTGTTTAATCGTCGAGTAAGACGATTATTTTTACTCGTCGAGTCACTCGTGGTTTCCCATCGGTTGTCGGTAAATGTGACACGAGTCAAAGGAATTATAAATAATCGCGTATCCATAATTTGGTTATCGTGGAGTTTCCCACACGACTCGTCCTGGCTCGCTACTCACACCATGGCGATTCATTTAGTTGCGTTTTCGATGACTATAAAAATATAGGTGAATATAGGTAAATTGTCTTTATTAAATTAATATTTTAATTATTTAATTCGTCAGTATACTCATTAGTTATTCATAGTATATTTTTGGTGCGTATTTCATTAAAAATGGAATGGTCAAATGAAAATACAATGGAATTTTCAAATCTTTATGAAAAAGAAGGATTATTATGGAATCCTAAAGATCCTTTACACAAAAATAGGAACGCTGTTAGTGATGCTTGGAACAGGATAAAATAACAGCTAAGTGTAAACTGTTCAATCCAAGATCTCAAAAAATAAAAAAGATTCACTGATGGCAACTTTTCGACCACTATCCCATAAAGTGAAGGATAATATGAGAACGGGTTCTGCGGCAAATAATGTATTTAAACTTGACCAGTCTGCAGTCATGAATTTCGTTTTCGTATATATTTATTTTGTCCCGAGTACCCGAGTCGTGTAGGAAGATTGGCGATGACAATTAATAACGCACGATGATCGGGAAATCGGCGATTATACGAGTCGTGTAGGAGCGACATGATCGTAAAGTTAAAATACTCGGCGAGCATTGACGATTATGATGTTCGCCAAGTACACGAGTCGTGTGGAACCGGCTTAACGCGACTACCGCATTAATTATAAAAAAAAAAAAAACTATTATATAAACTTGCTTCGCAAGCTCGTGTCAACATTGTTGTAATTAATTTATTGCTTGTGCACTATTCCATGAGTATCGGGGTATTTATTTTTATTTTTTTCATAATTAGTAGACAAAATTAGTAGAACTGTGGGATTAATACTTTTTGAGATAATTCCGAAAATGCGTGTCGATGACTTGTGTTTTATGATTTGTTTCTTTTTTTTTTTCGTGTTTTCACGTGTTTAATTCAATTCGACGGCCGTTATGTAAAGAACCTATTATCTGTCACCAACGTGGTTTTAAACTGCAAATCGAGAGATGTATCGGAATGAATGCCGAGTGCGAAGCGCGAGGGGAGTTTTGCGACGCTCAAAATGTTATTTGTATCGTATACCCTTAGACCTTTTATATAGACGGTATAATGTGTATTAATATTCAAGAAATTGAATTGTTTTCATTTATCCCGTATCATGGCATAGGATTAATTGTGTTTTTATAATCTTATTTTTATAATTACTGCGATAGTCGCGATCATAGTGTTCTATATTATAAATATAAGTATGCATGTATAGGTATATATTTAAATTTTCATCAGCCCCCGCCCACTAAACAAAAGTCTGGATACGCGCCTGGGAGGGGGTCTAGAGCACTAATCCCCGTGTCGGGCGCGTCCCGGTGATATGATTTACAGGCAGTGTTGGGCGAAATTTAATGTAGATAATTATTCGAAAAAAAACTATTCGAATGATTTTTTTACAATTATTCGAATAATTTTCAACTATGATTATTTGAATAAAAAATGATTCGACTAAATTTCAAAGACAGTTGTACGAATAATTTTTGGTCATTTTATTTGATTAAACATAGTTGATAATCAATAACCCTAAATAATCATCTAGGGTTAGGTTAGATTAGGTTAGTTTATTATGTTATTCATAATACTTTTGTGCAAACATTCCTATATTCCTAGTTCTTTATTTTTAAAATTCAAACCACTAATAGTACAATAATTTTGTCTACGGTTAAAAAAAAATACGGTATTTAATTTTTAAAAAAACTGATAATTACAGATTATTTATTAATATTTATTATTATCTGAGACTGATTTATATTCGTGTGTTAAATAAAAATTGACGCCGAGTGTGCCTGTAGGAACATTATTTTATATGAACGTAAATACAATCGATATTATAATAAACTGAAGTTAATTTAATGAAAATATATTTTTTTTATATATATATTGATACGGCTTCAACATTAAAGTCATTAGCCGGCAACAAAACATGTTTACAAGTTTAATGAAAATATTATAGTTGTTAAATTAAGGAATTGGACATAAATAAAATTATTTTGAAGGATTATCCTGAATTCAGACCGAAAAATGTTATTATTTTATTTTTACAAAAAAATAGAATACAGGTAATCAAGATTCGACTTCACAGAATAAATTAGAAAAAAATAATTAGAATATCAAAATAATTCATTATTCTTATTCATAATAACGAATACTATTTAACAAACGTTTGTTGGTCATTAATTTTTTTTTATTACAATGATTTAAGATATGATATTGATGATAACGTTATAAATTTAGCCATTGAGTGCAAAAAATGTTTTTTTTTAGGCCGTAATGACATTATATATTAATAAATATAAACATTTTTTTTTTTTTTTTTTTTGACAATTTTAGATATATTTATCAAGGTATAATCAAATATTGAAGAAGATTGTATAGAAAGAAGATTGTAGACAAAAAAACTTTTTGTTTGTGTGAAGACGTATAACGGATTAAAGAAAAATGGATAACCAGTCTGTGAACACGTTTGGAATAGGAATAAAGTTATTGTAGAATAAATTTGAACTGAAAAGAAGTTAACGAGTTCCTAAATTAATAAATCTAATTCTAACCTTTATGTGATGCCATTCGGATACATTACTCTATAGTCGTCACCGATGTTGGATTACTAAATTCTCTATTGCGAGTTTTAACATAATTGAATAAATAGCAAGTACAAATAATTTCCATCGGTCGTTTTAAAAAAATGAATGCATTGAAGAGAAAGAAATGCAATAATATAATAATGAACTGTATTTTAATCGATAAATAATGTAGTCACCTACATAAAATGAACTGTAATTTCTCCAACGCTAATTTTACACGGAGTGTACCAAAGTGACATATATAGTTCATTTTTATTAAACCATAGATTACAGAACATGGTGAATAATATCTTAATTTCAATCATCGATGTAATGTAAATGTATACCTCATCAATTAGAGATTTTTGAGATTTTACACGGATTGTTCAAAAATGATTAAAAGTATACCTAGTTCATTTTTATTAAACCATAGATCAGGGGCGGACTGGAAAGGGTCCGGCCCACTATTCCAAGTTCATTGGCGGCCCCATAACTACATGTCTACCCCCCCCCCCCCAAATCTTTGCTCATATTGTGATTACTGGCCTATATAAATTTTGTGGCTCAACGTCCAAATTATCTTTTGTACAAAATAGTAATTACTGAACGTTACAAATATGTTAATGGTTTTATATGTTTTATATGTTTATGTTGTTGTACAATATCCAAATTGGTAATATTGTCATCAACATAATTGTTTCCTAAAATCTTGTATAAATTAGTATGAAAACATAACATAAACACATAATAATGTAATCAATGTGATAAATCTGATATAACATAAAACATAATTTATAAAAATAAAAGTAATGATACATTATAGCCTTGTGTCCTTATAGGTACTTAGAATTATGATATTATCATACATTAATATCCGATAAGACGATAACGTTCTGAGAAACAAAATATTTTCGTTTGTTTTGAATTTTGATGTCTATTAACGTTTTAATATTTTGTACTATGTATCTATGCGGGAAACGGCCGCCAGTCGCCACCGCCGCTTAAAACGTCCAATATAATAATAATTTATATTATATTATAAATTATAATAAAAGACAATAAAAAAAAAAAAAAAAGTGCAAATATCAAATTATAGATATCTTTGGTTGTGGCCCGAAGCGTTTAAGCAGGTACCGGCCCACTGTGCTATAGAATAGTGGCACACCGGGCCAGTCCGCTACTGCCATAGATTACAGAATACTATGTATACCTTTATTTCATAGTCATCGATGTATTGTAAATTTAGATCGAATCAACATCGGTTGAACACATTATAAAAGGTGATTAATAAAATAAAACAGTTCATTTTTTAGTTAAAATGTAAAAAGTTTATTAAAAAAAACTGTTAGACGAAATATTTTTAATTCGTATCATGATGTCATTATAATAAATGAATATTGGAATTTGTATTTTTTTTTTTTTTTGACGATTTTAGAAATAAATAAATTATAATACAGTTGTTTCAATAATCTGATTCAAATATTTATAAATTATTTTGATGGAAGATTTTGTTGATAATACCACATTAAAAAAATTATGTACCAACAATCAATCTGTGAAAAGGTTTTCAATCAGAGTATACTTATTGTAGAATACAATTTAAACAGATATTATTAAATTGATAAATTTAAATCTAACCTTTATGTGATACAAATCGGATCCACTTCCACCGAACCAGTCTTCGCCGCTGTTGGATTGCAAATTTTTTCACTGTAAGTTATAAAGTACACAATGTTTACGTAATGGAATAAATACGTAGTAGTAGTAATTTCCATCAGTTTTATCTAAAAAACTAGCAGACCCGGCAATGCTTCGCTATTGCAAGATTCCTCAGATATAATTTGCTACCTACTTTATTTTCTGGATGTTAAATAATTATTTTTAAATTAGACCACTTTTAGTCACGTCCCCGTGGTAATGTAGTCATATAAATTTAGCGTCGCCACCGCGGATTCTTCATAATGTTGAAAAAAATTATGCCGCTTGTGTCAATAGAAAAATTGATGTTTATTGAAAATCGTTTTTATTTGAATTAATAGTTTCGGAGTTTATCAAGAACATACAAACAAACGCTATCATTTTATATATTAGTATAGATTAGATAAATGCATTGAAGAAAAAAATAGTAATAATGTAACAATGCATTGTATTTTTAATCGTCAAATAACATAGTCACCAACATAAAATGAGCTGTAATTTTTCCTACACTAATTTTGAAATTTTACAAGGATAGTTCAAAAGTGATATAGAGTATGGTTCATTTTTATCAAACACGGAAGAGAGGTTATTAATCAAATAAACGAAAATAATCACAAATTAATGTATTATTTTAAATAGAAAATTAAAATACATTTAGTATTATTTTTATACATTCCTATTACAAACCAATAATATTTTATGATATCAATAACTTTTCGAGTAAACTCACCTACCTCAGGCGTGTCAAAATCGAAGTATCAAGTAGGCCAAATTTATTGAAAAGTCCACTATGCAGGCCGCACATAAAAATTTAACAAAACAAATATTTTATACTAATTTTTCTAGATAATATTATGGACATGTATGACAATAAATTAATTTTCAATATCTATTTATAAATTCGGTTTCCCATGAATCAATGGTATGTTATCAGTGGAACAATATTATTGTCAATTATTGTGGTTATATTGTCGATGCTTATGCTTTTTGTCGTAGTCTGGTCTGGAGTAATAAATAAAAGTATGGTAAATGGATCATTCGTTATTTGACATTTTACGTTTCTGTTTTGTTAATTGTTCGTATTCAATCGTGTTGTATTTTTTTCTCTGCGTGCGCTCGAAGAAGAAGAACTACCTAATGTCTGTCGCCGTTAAACTAAACCTGCATTGAAAGTTTTGAAGTTGTAAGTCACATTATTTTTGTTATTTTATTAGAGCATGGCGCTAGAAATTATTTCCAGCGGGTGCGTAGTGGGCAGATTTTTTTGTACGTGGGCCAGTTTTTTCAAAAACCATTGGTTATCCAGATACATAATTATATTTACAACAATATTATATAGATTTTAGTTATAATAGACATGTGAGTGGGTACTTATTTAATGTTTTAATATACTCTCATTAGAAAGTAGTTTTTATTAGGTAGGTATCTTGAGTTCTAAAGAGACAATTTTTATAAACTTTTGAATAATTATTGGTAATTAATAATTTTAAAATTACCAATAAATTGTTTTATATATACTTTATATTATAAGAATATGTTTAAATGTAGGCCTTCAAAAATGACATTAACTACTCGATTAACTGTGATGTAAAAATGTAATATTATACATAAATACATAATATATAATATTATATACTTTTGTTACTAAATGGTTATTTTATAAATTTTGAATAAAGAAATTTGATTGCACCTATGGACTTGGGATAATTATTTGATAATATAGGTATCATTTTGTTGATTTTCATTCAATTATTAGTAACTATTGATAAATATAATAATAAATGGCTATATTGATATGCCATATATCATTTTTGTTGTGATAAAACCTAAAAATTACCAAAATGTTCAAATTATGATGTTATGATAGTTTTTTATACTTAATATTTAAAAAAATAAATTTTAATTTATTTAATTTTCCATAATGTACCTAACTATTTTAGACATAACATCATATAACATCTATTATATTCAGTGGCGTATTTTCAAATTTTTCTGGGGGGGGTCCTCAGTTTATACATTTATTAATATAAACTATGATATCTTGTAATAGTTACGTTCTTATGAAGTTTTCGGAGGCAGTTGAACAAAATATATAATAGTATAGTCTTATGTAATATTATATATATATATATATATATATATAATATATATTTTAATGAGAGGTTCTGGGGGGGGTCCAGTACCCCTGGACCCCCCCCCGTAAATACGCCACTGATTATATTAATGTGTACATTTTCAGTGGGTGAACTACAGACCCTCCTTACCTCCCTTCGCGATTAGGGTCATGCCTGTTTGTGTTTAACTTCCTAATACCTTTTGTTTAATACTTAATACTGTATTATCTGATTTAAACAATAAATGATTTTTTTTTTTAATATAAATCAACTTTTTAGGTACATGCATTTTTCTATAATTATTTTTTACTTAAAGCTAAATATATTATTTATTATTTATACTGAAAAGGAATAAGATTTCAGATATCTCATTTATAATTAAAATTTAATAACTAATTGATTAAGTTGTAAATATATTTCTTTACTGTATTAGTATTATACAAGGGCGTCTACAGGAATTTGTCAAGGGGGGGGGCAAGGTATTTTAATTTTTCAATTTTTTTTTCCTTATCTTAGTGATAAAGTACCTTATTGTTTTTGATGTGTTTTCTGTCATATAGGTAGGAAACATAAAAATTAAATTATTAATTATGTGTAAAGAGTGGATCTTTAGGTTATTACATATTTTTATTGTTTTTATGAAACTTAACGAGGGTGAAAAATGTGGACGATTTATCTTTCACAGAGTTCAAAGAAAAAAAAGATAATGGTGGTGGAAGTACGTCCTTCGTCGCTTCGCTCCTCGGACAAGATAATGGTGAGGAGTGTATAGCACTTTCTATCATGGGATCACCTAACCTAACCTCGGACAAGATATTGGTGATGAATGTATTAAGTTTTAAAGAAATGATGACTCATTTCTTTAGTATAAAACGATTCTGAGCAAAGCTTCAGTGTAATATAATATATTATTTATATACTGTTTACGTATTTTTCGGTTATTTGTCTGATTTTTGGTGAGTTTTTTCGTTATTAAACCCTCATAAAATATTCAATTTTTAACTCGTTAGAAATTTTCTGTTACCAAAAGATTCGAAACATGTTTTTATATCTATATTCCAAGTTTCATTGTGATCGGACACACCAAAAAAGATTTATACAGATTTTAAGTTGAAAATTAACGTAAAAACAGTCGTTATTCATATACGAATTTATGAAAACGTGTATAAAAAAAAATCCTGACTAACGATTTTTGAACTTTTGTTAGGATAATTAGGTAGGTATATGAGTAAGGTCATATTAAATTTTCAGAACTTTTTGTCAAATATTTGAAATTATATTACATAAAAACTTTCAAAAAATTTGGTAAATTAAAAGTTCTATATTTAAGTCAAAAGTGCTATAATTGTCCTGAAAATGTTGTCCAATATAAAAAAGTATGTATTTGATATTGGATAAAATTTTCAAGTTTCTAGCTTCAATACTTTTCGATTTATGACTAAATACTTAAAATCTGAACAGTGAAAATCTCGTTTACGGCGGATTGTTACCGATTTTACCGTTTTTACTCAGTTTTTCGATCGTTATTCTTGATTACTGGAAAAACTATGGAGATTTTGGAAAAATGACCTCTCTAAAGTACCATCTCAGTTCGATTTCGGATCTAAAGAGTTGCTGGACGAAACTTTTGGACAAGGATTTCTATACGAAAAAGTGTTTACAGAAAAAAAAAAAAAAAAAAAAAAAAAAAGAAAAGAAAAAAAAAAAAAAAAAAAAACATCATTGTAAAACCATTAGATCCTTCGCTTCACTCAGAATCTAAAATAATTTTGCATAATAAAGCATATTTTGGACATTAGAGAAAATTTCGCCTATTTTTTATATTTTAGATTATATTCTATTATTGTTTATGAAAATTCATTTATTTTGTTTATTTCTCGAAATGTGATTTTTTCTAGCAATAATTTTATCTAGGAAAAAAAATAATTTGATTAAAGAGTGATAAAAATTAAAAATCATTAAATTATCTACTTGTCTGTAATCGAATTGGTTATGTTCCTACGGAATGGTGCAAAGTTATCTTTTATTTTTTATTAAACTATTATGTTTTTTTAAATTATATTTTATTATATTTACATAGCTATGTATCAACTGATTTACATTTTTTTATTATTCAATAGTTTACCTGTTACCAAGATAATGGCGCTTAACAGTTATTTATTTTATCTATTTTAGAAAAAAATGATATTTGCATTCTTACAAATTTAAGAAATATTTAGAGAATATTTTAAGGTTTTTTTGAAGCATATTGCATCATATTTTAAGGTTTTAAGAACATAAAAATCCGCTCTTTAATTATGTGTATAGTTAGAACGTTATAACCAGGACTCGGAACTTTATGCAATTGCATATTTTTCAGGAAGCAGCATATTCAAAATCTGATTTGATACAAATTCGTTTTATGGTCCATACAATTGAAATACAAAAGTTTATGTTGCATATTTTTGCATAATTTAATTAAATTTATATGATTTCGCATATTAAAAGAATTTAAGCCTATTAATGCATATTTTATGTTTATAATTTATTATTAATAAATTTAACTATGTTGTACCTAGTATTAATTCCAGTTTTGTTTTCACTGGCCCAGTATTTAATTTTAAAATTGTCGAGGATAAAAATATATTTATTTATACCAAGAGCTGTCACAGCACATGTCATGCCACGGTATCGTTAAATAAGTTGGATCTCGTAATCTTAATGACCGGCCGTTTGTTGGATGGTCGATAACTGCTGGTATTTTAACAATTTAGTTAGAAAAATACATGAGAGATTTGTACATTTTTAAAAATTAAATGAATAAATATTAAAATAATTTTTTTTTTTCATAATTTTACTTTTATATGAATATTTACAATAAAAATAGTTAAGGAAAAATTACAAAAAACATTATTTTGTACCTGATTGAAAAATAATTTTTTTTTCATAATTTTACTTTTATATGAATATTTACAATAAAAATAGTTGCATATTATACTGCATATTTGAGTTTTTTTTAGTGCATACGTATGCACATATTTTATAGTTTTTTAGTGCATAAGGTTCCGAGCCCTGGTTATAACTTAATCTGACAGTATTAATGTAAATTTATTATTGTGTAACTTTAAATTAACAAATGCATTTTTTTTATATAAATAAAATGTAATCATTGATTTGAAAATTTTATATTTTATAAAAAGTATAGAATTTTAGTATTTATAATCAATGATACTAATGAAATCACGAGATCCTACTAAATATTCACATATAAAAGTCGAAACAGTGCATCGAAAACCGATGACTTAAAACGGTATCCGGAAAAAAACGACACGGTAAAAAACGACAAATATAAATAATAAAACGAAGAATTATGTATACAATTATTATATTATTATAACGAAAAACATACAA
Source organism: Therioaphis trifolii (assembly GCA_027580255.1). NCBI lineage: Eukaryota > Metazoa > Arthropoda > Insecta > Hemiptera > Aphididae > Therioaphis > Therioaphis trifolii. Next base: position 4,700,426 of record CM050406.1, on the reverse strand, counting down.
ATAAAGATTTAAGTATAAAAGTATTATTATATTTATAATGACACGGTAAAAAACGATAAAACAAATTATAATTATTTAAGTATTTTAGATTTAAGTATTTTTATATAATTATTACGTCAATTATTATTATATTATTTATGACAATTTATGGTCAAAAAATGATTAAAAAAAATACCATAATTATACATATCTAATTGTATACGCAATTGCAGTTAAAAAATTTGATATATCCCTATTATTATTATTATATTCTTCGCATAAATGTTTCAATTTTTCTTGGACCTTCACGTATACTAATTTCTTCTTTTGTTTAAAACAAAGAATGTTGTGTTAATTTTGCTTCATCACTTGCCACTTCTAACCTAATTTTCGTGATTAAAACCCATATTGAGGGATGGTTATGACCTACTAACTTGGAAAATCTATGGTTCCATCCTTCACACTGATTATTTGTCCTATCACGATCATTTAATGTTAGAACATGAACATTCCATAAATTATGAGGAAATAATGGCGGAGTATTTCTTAAATTTATAATATTATCATCACCTTGAATGGCATTGACTCTTCTAAAACTACCAGTAACATACGTTTTATCGAAGTATTCCAAAATAGGAGAAGCGTTGTCTGGCATTATTTCTTTTAAATGCCTCATACCATTAGCTACGTCATTTACTGGTAAAAACGCCAAAGCATCTAACTTTCTACAAAATAAAGAAAGATTTTCGTCCGTTCTATACTCATTTTCTAACCCCATATTTTGGATTTGTCTGTGTGTTGATTGAGTAAGGTGATAAAAACAGCCATTTATTTCAACATGTTCACCAATCACAATTTGAATAGCATTGATTACAGCTTTTTCGAAGTCTACATGAATGATGATGGGATCCAGATACATATTTTTTTCAGCACATTTTTCTAATAAAAGACTTAACATTCTTTCATATGTAGATTGTGTTTTTTTAGATAATATGCAATAGACAGCCGTAATAAAAATATTATTGACTTGTATTCTTATTACATATAATTGCTGAAAACTGTTAGGCGATAAGGAAAAATTGCCATCCATGTACCATTCATAAATTTTTGACAAATTGTTAAGTCCATCGTCAGTGGCAAAAATCACAATCCTCTCTTCATCACCATCGTCAACCAAAAGTAACCTTTTTTTATCTGGTTCCCCAGTTGTACACCAATCTCCTTCTATGTTTTCGCCATTCGGTTGTATTATTTTCCTTTGGTTACGTAAGGTTCTCTTCATTATATTTTCGCACGGTACTCTAGCTTGCGATTCTTGATCTATATTTTTGATATTTTCCGCATATAACTCTGCTAAATTATTACGTGTTTCTCGAGCCTGTTCTTTCATTTTCGTAGTACATTTTATAGCATTCACCTACAACAAAATTTGATAATTGGATAATAAATCATGGTCAAATTGGATTTCGATAACCGATAACTTGATAACGCTTCGCTTCGCTCCTCGGACAAGATAATGATGATGAGTGTAAAGCACTTTCTATTTTGGGATCACCGATTGTATGTTATATACTGCTATATTATAGTAGGTACCTAATGTGTATTAAGTTTATCGAAATTAAATTTTTATTCATACTGCCGGTAACATATATAATATATAAAAAATGAACGACCAAAATGCCGTAATTTTTGGCGTAGATATAAAGCATAACCGGGTAGACGACTCAGCCCTTCCGCAAAAAAAAAGTTCAAGTTTAACCCAATGATGAGTCGCGACCCATAGGTTGAGAAACACTGTACTAGCCGATATTAACCTGGCAATCAATTTACCGCGCCCAAATTATGCATTTCCTCAAACCGATTTCCCAGACTCCATCCACCTCCCCCTTGCATTAAACAATAATATCATAAAAATAAATACCTCATTTTTATCAGCTATATGATTATGAACTTTTCCAATTTGGGGGTTGCGATTTTCCAAGTCGGTATAAATTGTTCCGGAACACTTCAAGGAAGATCCTTTTGTACACCTCCATGTTATTCGTTTGCGCCCTCGGTGCTTCAAAATATAACTATGTCCATCCCAACATATTTTATAACCTCCCTTATTTGATACAATTATCTCCATATTAAAATGAGAAAATAGTGAATAAATTGAATTCTAAACTGAAAATTGTTACCTACTGTAATAGTTAACAGGCTATGCCATGCGTTGTGCAATACTACTAATACCTATCAATTTGGACCATTTCGTGGTTATATCAACTTAAAGTTAGTCTTTTGTGTACCTATTATCGATTTTCTTTTATACTACAATCTTTATTTGTATGTTTTTCGATTACGGGTTATAAAATTCAAGTTTTATCCAATTTATTATTATTTATATTATACAATATAGTTGATTTCGAACATTATCAAATTGTTCGTTATAATAATAATAATCGTTTTAATAATATAATAATTTTATACGTAATTCATCGTTTTATTATTTATATTTGTCGTTTTTTACCGTGTCGGTTTTTACCCGTGTCGTTTTTTTCCGTGGCGTTTTATACCCGTGTCCTTTTTTACCGTGTCGTTTTTTACTTGTCGTTTTTTTCCGTGGCATTTTTTTCCGTGTCGTTTTTTTCCTAGATTCCTTAAAACACTCATAAAGATCCACATAAAATTTGTCGACCGTGGCACTAAACGTTTTAAAAAAAAAAATTTAATTTAAAAAATATTTATTTCGTGATATTTTATACTACATAATGATTATGATAATTGACACATAAAAAATCCAAGGGAAGCATATGCCCCTACTTGCCCCTCCCTACGGACGCTCTTGGTATTATAATATAATACAATTATACTTATATGTTATTTATATAGGTCCTAATTAACTAAGATACAATTTTTTTTTTTTGTTTTCTAGCTGAATATTTTATTTATTATTTAGACTAAAAATGAATCAGATTTCAGATAGCTCATTTATAATTAAAATCTATGTATTAAGTAATTATGTTGTAAAATACATTTCTTTACTGTATTAGTATTATAATATAATTCTACTTATACATTGTTTATATATAGGTACTAATTAACTAAGTATATAATTTTTTTTTGTTTTCTACCTAATAGCTTATTATAAAAATTGTATTTTATTAATTGACAATTTGTATATTAAATAAGTAACTAAAGTTTTGAATTTATTTTTGTGGTTAAATGTTTATTATTTTACGTAGGTAATAACTATAATAAATAAAATTGAAATAGGAGCTTAAAAATTTTCACCATTATTTTTAAACTTATAAGTCAACTATTCTGAAAAGATAATAATTGTCATTTTAATAAGACAATTTATCATGCAAATTATATTTCAATAAACAATTTTAATAATGACTCATTAATATGACAATTTTGAGTTGTTAATTCATAAATGAACATTATCATTTAAACTATAAAATTGTTATTGGTCAGTATCAATTATGATTGTGATGATAAAAATATTGTCATTGTTACAAGAGTTATATTTTAATTTGAAAATGGTAGTTCATAATATTACAAGACTATTGTTGATAATATAAGATTTATTTTCGGAATATTATTATCGTATTAACAATTTAACATTTATTGGTTTGATAAAAATCTTGTCAGCTGAATAGCAACAAGATAATTATCAAACCAACCTATTTTTTTTTCAATATGATCAGGGTTTTTCTTTCTGTGCTAGGCCCTCAACGACGCCGGTAAACCGAGATAAACGGGCCTCGGCATCACATGTACCCGAAATCAACGTTCCTCGGCATCACCTGTACCCGAGATCAATGGCCCATGGCGACGCCAGTACTCTAGATCAATGGCCCACGACGTCACCGGTACCCAAGATCAATGACCCACGACGTCACCGGTACCCGAGATCAATGGCCCTCGGCGACTTGGTGATCAACGGGCCTCGGCATCACCGGTACCCTAGATCAATGGCCCACGACGTCATCGGTACCCGAGATCAACGGCCCACGACGACACCGGCACCCTAGGTCAATGGCCCACGACGTCACCGGTACCCTAGATTAGCGGCCCACGGCGACGCCGGTATCCTAGATCAACGTCCCTCGGCGATCGCGCACAATTCCTTTTTGTCCACAGATACCAAATTCTGTCCACAGTTTACGATTCGTCGAAGCACCGTCACATACTATGCCATTGACAATACAATTTGATTGTTCTAATAAAACAATTGCCTTCAAAACAATTTGTACAAGTGTTAAACCTGAAAAAATTCCATTTACATTATTAATTAATCAATAATAATACTAAAATAATTACTTGCCAGGGACTGTACCATGTGAAGCAAAAACCGCGATTGGCTGTGAAAACTTTTGTGTTAAACTTTGAAACATTAACACCAACCCATGGTAAATTACTTTGTCTAATTTTTCTTTTACATCATTAAGTTTGTCTTGCAATTTTTTTACCCTAAAATTTACTCTCAACACTTTTTTTTGAATAATATGTTTATTTTTTTTTAATGTATGGATTCGCTTGTTGGTATATGATAGCTCCGTTTGACATTTTGTATTATCTAATATTCTTTTTTTCCGCATTCGGTATGCACTACTTCGTTGTAAGCAATGTGAACAACTTTGTTTTTTTAATTCTTTGTTAAGTAGGTATGGGCACTTCATATGTCGCAATCGTCCATTATTAACATTAAACGTATTAATAGGAAAATTAAGATATTGCATTTCGCAAGGTCTACCAATGCAAACATTATAGTTATTTATTATTTTTAAAATATTTGAGATTTCATTTACAGACAGCAATTTGGGAACTGTTATACCAAGGGTATTAAAATCAATCAACTGATCATGTATTTTGCATGACAGGACCATTTCTTTTCCAAAGGTTACTTGTTTTTGAATTATAAGCTCAGGATTTCCATCGAAATATGGTACTAGATAATAGAATATGATAAACTTGTTTTTGCCATTACTTAATCTGCATTCCCAACCTTTCGGAAGTAAAACTATAGTTGGATTTGCAAGTATTTTTAAAAATGCTACTTCTGGGCAATATTCATTTTCATTAGGTGTAAAATATTGTGAAATTGGCTCAATACAAATTCTTTTTTGAGTATCATTTGAACTAGACAGTAAATCATCAGAAACCTACAGAAATAACAAAATAATATTTTAACTTAACAATTAATGTGCTGGACAGATTACAGAATTATACAGACAAAAAAAAAACCCACATTAATGTAAAATCAGTACATTCTTTGCACACTCAAAAACTAAAATTATTAACCTCATTAATTGAACTGGATAATACTCTTTTTGATGGTGATTTCCTTTTTTTCACTGGGTTTGACAAATATTGTGGACCCGGAAATATACTTGGAACAGCATCATTAGCTAGCTTTGCTCGTTTTAAATTTATCTATAAAAACGTTTAAGATATTTTTATATACAAAAAAGATATATTAAGCAAAGCATAAGTTACATTAGGTACATAACATACCACAACTTTTGAAGCACCAGAACCAGATTCCCAAGTTCTTACAATTTGATCTTTTGTAAAATGCTTTTCGCAAATGACAGTCTTTGGGTTGACAACAAGATGAGCGCGAGGAATAGATTTTTCCCATTTTTCTCTCGAAATTTCATTTTTAGGAAATTGGAAAAGTGAAATTTTTTCTGGGTTCGATCTATATCCCGACGTACAATATACGACACAGCATGTCGATGGCATGATCGAGTTATAAACTACAGACTACTAATATAGATAAATAAATATAAATAATATAAATATGTAATAATATATAATTTTACTTTAATTTTAAATAATTTAAAATTAATTATTATTAATTATTCATTGATTAAATACATCAATACATGTTAGATAAATATGATTATGATAATGATCGTGAACAACGAATGGATCTTCGCAGGAAAACATTTTTTGTGTCCATGTATATTTTGCCTACATTTAGCCCCTTTTTTGCGGTTATCAAAATGTGATAACATTGATAAAATGATAACATCATTTGCATTATGAATTATCATATTATATTTTATTAAAATTAAAATAGTTAAATACATTAATAGACAATAGTTAATAACTCAATTAAAAAAAACACACAATATTCACTTTTAATCATTTCGTCATTTAAAAGGTACAATTTAACAATGTATTAAGAAATTCATTTTCTTTTAGCGCTATATGAATGATCGTCATATGAATGAAGATTTAAAACACTTGTATTATTTAGTAATGATTTTCTTATAATATTACCTTCACTCGACGACATTTGATGAAATTCTAGTTTACTTTTTTTATTTTTAGTGTAAAAACGTGGTTGTTTTTCAATATTTTTTTTTATGTTAATTGTATTTATATCTTCAGTTTTTATAGGTTTTGATTCGTTTGTAAGTAATTCAATAATTTTATTGCAGTATTTTAAAATATTTTTTTGTTTTTTTTCACTTATTGTAGCCCCAGCTCGATTTTTCATACCAATCATCATTTCCATTTTCGTATTTATTTCATCAGTTAAAGATGTTGATGATATTTCAGATATTTCAGCAATGCTTCCAAGTATAATATTTTCATCAATAACTGGTAAGGGTATAACATTACTATTATCATTCATGACAACATTACATTTGGCAATGGCATGTATATGTTTACAAATATTAAAGTATAAAACATTATCTATGCATGAGCATTTAAATGTATGGACACAGATATTACAAGAATCACAACGTAGAATACAATTATTACAAATTACTTTACATTTTTCTATTAAATATTTTACATCTAATTCAGTTTCAGAAATAACAATCCATTTATCTTGTTCCGTTTTAGTAATCATGTTTGATGAAATATTTACACTTTTATTATGACTAGATGCAATTTTAAGTAATTTGGATGACTTTTTATTTTTTGTAATTTTGACAACCCTTTCAAAGAATTTGTCTCGAACTAGAAGCAATAGTGCATTTATTGATGAATCCAGTCGTCTACATTGCTTACCTTCTAAATAACAATATTTTATACTTTTATGGAGGACTTCTAAATACATGTTAGTGTTTATACCAACATATTTTCGATTAAAAAATGCCCATTTTTCAACCCTTGAGGAATATGTTGTAGCAAAATAATTACCAAATTCAACTGTGTCTATATCATTTTTGAGATCATTTAATATTTTTAGTAATTCAATATTAAATGCCTTTTCATCAGTTTCAAACATTAGAGATTTTAATGTTTTAAAAACTAGAGCTTTTTTTTCATGGCAATGTATTTTTGATAGGTTTTTGTTCCAATTTCTGAGAACATGCCATGTACATAAGAGTTGTTTTGAAACTGGACCCATAACAGAGCACCATGCATTGTAAAATGCTGGTTCATCGTCAGACATAAATATATTAGATTTAATAATACCAACCAATTTTTTTACAGATTTGAAAAATAATGTATATGTAGCAGTATCGGATTTATTGCTAAAACAAAATGCTACTGGAATCCCATTACCATATTCATCAACAACAAGTAACGTGTATAGCTGAAAACTGTAACTGTTCAAACCATGGGTACCATCAACACAAATTTTGTCATTTCCAAATTTAACCAGCATTTCAGCTTGGAAATCAGTCATAATGATGATACAAAAATCATCTTTTCTTAAATGTGTTGTCACGTCATCTTGCCCTCGGTGTTTAAAATATAAAACTGGATTATTACTACCTTTTGCTAACTGTTGGACCCATAATTGAACACTCATAAAATCATTTTCATGTCTTTTTGTAAAACACTTGTTAATATTGTAGTCCCTTTTGATGTTGTGTCTCGTTTTTCTATTAAATGTAAACGCTTCAATGGTGTTCCATCCACAGAATCTCGAACATCATTTAATACTCTTTGAATTGGAACACCCATCGATAACTTACCTATTGAAGAGTATTATCATTGAGTATATACTAAATAAAATATAGTAAAATAAAATAATATACCTGCCAGTTTTGCTCTATCAGCTGTATTTAACCTCAATTTTCCAATTTCATTTTGGTGCCATAAATGAGTATTGCTGTACTCTACAATTAATTGATTGTCCTTCTTGTGTAATTTAATGTATGATGGACATATTTTTCCTATTTTTACTGATCCACCATTTTTTAAACTTCTTTTACCCTAATTCAAATTAACATGGTTATTTAAGTATGACTTTCTTATTAATTTCCTTACTTTGCCAGAAATCCTTGGATAAAATGATCTATGACAGTAATAGTACGAATATTCTATGCCATTAACTTTTTTTGTTGAAGTTCTTTTTATAAATTGACATTTATGTTTGTCCTCAATCTCATGTTTCCATTTCTCAAATTCTAATAGTATAAATAATGTATACATAATAATTGGTAATATTTGAAGTTAAGTTATGTTATTATTACCTTCAAATATTTTGAAGTTCAATGTGTCATTAATAATAGCCACCATATGTCTTATATTTAAGTGCAACTGATAAGTCTTAAACGTACTAAAAGTTTTATTGCATTCTCCGAAAGAGCAAATAAGTTTACTCTTCAAGGTGTTAATTTGCATTTCATGTCTTAAATGTTTTATAAGATCAATTTTTTTTGAAAATGATGTATTACACTTATCACAAATATATATCTTTTTTTCTTTTTTGTGTTTAATTCTCATGTGCTTATAAAAACCTGATCTTGAATTATATTGTAGTCCACAAGTGGTACAAGTAAACATAATTAAACACAGTTATGAAATGAGATATAATTAAGAAAAAAAGCAGAAAATGTGTGTAATAACAACAAACTGGAGAATATAAAAAATAAAATTATAAAATAATCAAGATTAAATATTAGACACTGGATATACCATAGGATATTCCATAGGAATGTCTGCTGGGTTTATAGAAATAGAAGAAAAGTATGAAGCCAAAAGTAATAAAAAAGATAACACTTTTATTACTCTCATATTTTTCTGTACCCCAAAGTTCAAAGTACCATACATATATATATATATATATATAAGATATAGCAATACTCAATTATGGTACCAAAATGAAATTGGTAAATTAAAGTTTACTATAGCTGATAGCCTGATAGAGCATAATTGGTAGGTAGCTTATTTTATTTAATATTTAATATAATATTTATTATAATATCTATAAAATAATATTATTAAATTACTGAAAAAATATTATGTTTGTTGGATAGTTATGTTATTATAATAAGTTATTAATAACATAATTTTTATAAAAATATTTGTGTACTGTAATAATAATAATATTATCATTATACAATTGCTATTTGGGTATTAATTTGAATTTTGACAATATTTATCAAATTTAAAATTTGATAATTTTTTTGTAGTTTAAAATGTATTATTAGGTAAATGTTCAAATTTTATAGCTAAAGATTGAAAATTTAAAATAAGGTTCCTCATATATAACATTTATTTTATATTTTCACTTGAAGTATTCTCAATGAATTATGTATTGAATATTAAATGAATTATGATAATTCATAATGCAAATGATGTTATCATTTTATCAATGTTATCACATTTTGATAACCGCAAAAAAGGGGCTAAATGTAGGCAAAATATACATGGACACAAAAAAATTTTTCCTGCGAAAATCCATTTGTTTAGAACACGGTTAACTAGCAGCGCATACCTATTTTGTTTATAGTGATAAATAATCGAACTATACTAACATAACAATTTCTGACCGCGCTTGTGCCATACAAACTCACTACCGACGCATAACCTGTTCTTTATAATCGTGCTCGTCGCTAATATCGGCAACATTTTTTTGTGATGATTTAATACGCAGTGGCTCCATGCTCCATCCATGTTATATGATCTAAGAATAAACTACATGTATAGTGATATTTTATATACAACTATTAGTTTACATAATATTTGAATTTTGGGCATCGCTTTTGAATCTTTTTCATTCTGATTCAAATATTAATATTCTTTTTGAATGTTGCTTAAATCGCTTACTATCCATTATTAAAAATGGTTGTACGTTGTGCTGCTTCAATGTGTTCTAATACACAGATATTTCGATTTCATTTAATGTTAAAGTTTTAATTTCTGATCTTGGTTCCAACTTTAAACGTTTTGCAACATCTTTAGGTTTATCTCCTAGTAAACCATACTTCAATGTAGGTACCAAAGAAGTTATCTTTATGTTTGATCCCCCACACTTGTTGAAAGCTACAAGAAATAATTTGTTTTCATATACATTTCAATCAGGTAATACAGTGGCAGAAAAAGTACATCTTCAAACCTTGTTTGACTTGGATAAAAATTCCACATCACGACTTTCACCAAAATTAACCGAAGTCCACTTAAATCCCAACTCATTCCAAAAAATGCGAGTGAAATATGCTAGTCATGTAATGAACCATACAGTTGCTGCTTTTTTAGAAACATTGATAGCTGTAGGAGTACCACCTAAAACAGCACAAGGCACTGTAGATTTTATTGATTCAATGGATAAACTATTTGATTTATTTAATTCTCGTTCATCTGCTAGTTTTATTTACTGGTTAGATAACCAGAGGTGTATCATGTCAGACCATTGAATTCACCATTCAAACATTTAAATTTTCAAACTGAGTTTTTAAATATAATGTCTACATTTTTCACAAATTTACAAATTTTAAAATTTAACACACTAACAAATGAATGTGATAATATTATAAATACTTGTAATATAAAATTTGTCCATGGTTGGTTAGTTTCAATTGCAGACTTACTTCGACTGCATACTAATTTATCAAACGAAAACAATAAGTTCAGACAATTTATACAAACAGACTAAACCAGGATTGCCTGGAAAATTTTTTGGTATAACTCGAACTCAAAATGGTAATTGTATAAATCCTACGCCAATTCAATTTCAAAGAACTTTTAAAAAGCTTATTTGTCTCAAAATCAAGAATCAAAATTGTTTAATTTCTTATCATAACTTTTTGGCGGCACTTGGCGGCATCCAAGGTCACCCATTTGTTTAACACAGAAAGATAGGGAGTGTCGTACCTCTGATAGTACCTACTACCTACCGGCTACCATTAATTATAAATACTAGTATTTATAATCAATGATAGTACTTACTACTAATAGTGTATGCAATTTGTTATAATTTAATGATTGTCAATAGTTTATTTTCATAATTCATAAATAAAAATAAATAAAAGACGGTTTAAAAAAAGGGACGTACTTCGTACCACGGAGTATTCACCGCTCCTCGGACAGGATAATGGAGAATGATGATGGATGTAATGCATTTTAAAGAAGCGATTGATAATGTCTTTAGCTAAACGATTCTGAGCAAAGCTTCAATGTAAAAATAAATCGTTTATTTATTTTATCATTTTTATTCTAATTGTCTGTAGGTTTTTCTTTTTATCAAACTTGTTTAAAGTTTTCATGTTGGACAAAGCAGACATGTTTTTAACTAAAAGTTTTGAAATATTATGTCGTTTTACTTATACACAAAGGTTCATAATAATTTGATAGTCCAGTAATTTTTCATAAGCATTTGAAAGTCGAAAATAATTAAGATATGAAAACAGTCTTCTCCGTAAAAATCGTACAATAATTTACTTCAACACTTATGAAAAAATCCTGTCACGATTTTTGAAATTTTTTCGTAATAGTTACGTAAGTTTTTCATAACTTTTAGTCAAATATTAAAAATTTTATTAAGATGAATAAATATTTTCTAATTAAATATATACCATTATACATATTATTATAATTCATAATTGTAAATAGAATGGATTCGACCACGTTGTCGGAATGTCGTGATATTTCTTCGAGTTCAGAAGAGGTCATTGATGAGTTAGGAAGAAAACTCAGAAAATCAGATATTGTTTTAATAAACATAACCTATAGTAGACAAATTTTAATGTGTATTGTTATAATTTTTAATAAATAATTTGTTTAACCCCCTCACCTTTGAAAATATGTGCGTATGCCATTGGATAAGACATAATATGTTATAATATTATCATCTCTACATCGTGGCCCGGTGGCCGTGCCCAAAGCAATGGGTTTATAAGTTTATTTTAAAAACGTCTCAATAAGTTACACTTTGTTCCGAAAGATGGCATATACAGTACTACATCGAATAATATAACTATCAAGAATACATCTATTTTACCGGACACCCAAATTTTTACAATTGGTTTTTTTTTTTTTTTTTATAAATGAATGTGATTTTCAACGCTGAGAACGATAATGGGGAATTTTATTTTAACGAATTCATGTCAGCTCGTGAAATATAATAAGTGAGCCGAAACATTAGGGAAAGGGTACCGCCGAATTTTCAAGTACATAAATCGCATCTCTCTTCGACTCCGTCTATCATCTTGGCCCGTTTTATCGAGTTGAACTATTGAATCGCAATCGCACATTTTCGTTAAATTATTCTCGGACCGTATGTAACAGCCAACAGGCTTCATAGAAAATTATACATCGAGCCGTGCCGCACGCGCACACATTATTTCCACGCGGCGTGCAGACGTCCGTAAAGTCACGTCTACTCCATTCAGACGGGCGACTGCGGCCGTTAATTAAATTACCTGCGTCACGCGCGTATATAATAGACTATAAATCTGAATACCGAGTATCGTCGAGCGCTAATCCGTATAATCAACATTATTATTATCACGTGTACAGGCAGGGTACGTATGGTTTTCGCTACACACCGAGTATAAGACGACGTGTTCCGCTATTATACCGAACGCCGCCGTGCCGTTCGTAAATCAATTAGAATCCGTTTTTCGATAATATCGCAGACGGTAAGGCGTACATGGGATATTATTATATTCCTTCGTCCTATACATGCGTATTCAACTCAGTCGCTGACGAATAGAAGCAACCGTCTGTATAATGATCCTCGTATCATCCGTGTACCATGACTCTTTAGTCCCTTTGACTTTTGACGTGCGCACAAAGTAAAAATACATCTTATAGGATGCGCGGAAAACAGACTTTTTTTCATTCCGTGCGCTATTCAATGGACTAAAAAAAAAATATAATATGTTCGTTTTATTAAATTGACATTTTACGTATTATTAAAATATTATTAATCATGTTACTACATTTCGATGTAGGTATATTTAATTTATTTCTTCGCTAAGATTATGGGCATCACGCATCTCGTTACTAATAGCGAGTTTTTGCTATTTTTTTTTTTTTTTAGTAAATGAGTGATTTGATCAAAAATTATAAATAAGTAAATTATAATAAGTTTTCAAGTTGTTAGCCTATACTAAATATTTTAAGTAGTTGCAAGAAATCTATTTTTGGGAAATTTTAGATCACGTCTTAGAGTAGAATAATTTTTACAAAATTTTACACAAATTACTTTTATATAATTTTGGACAAATTTTGGGGTTGGTTTGATCAAAAATCAAACACTTTTTCGCGTAGAAGGTATTGACTTCGTTCAAAGGTTCCGTTCACTGTTCAGTCCCTTTGTATGATATTAAAAATTTCGTCTAGCTGGTTTTAAAAAAAAATAATTATTATCATTATTTCCAAAAGTTTTTTCTAGCGTAAAGAACGACTATAAAAATTGACTAAAAACGGTTAAATGTCATGAACAAGGTTTTCACGGAGTTGATATTAATAATTTAGTTTTAACTCATAACTTTTATAATAATGGCTAGTGATTATAATATATTTTCATCAAAATATCAATAGTACCTACTTATATACAAATTTAATGATAGTTAAAAAAAAGAAACAAAATGACCAATAGAACTTAAAAAATATTGGAACAATCTTGTTTTTTTAAAGTTTTCTTCTCATAAAATTTAAAATATTGATACCTATTTGAAAATTTAATAGCAACTTGTCCATATCACGTTTTGGTATCAGTCTCGAAAAAAATCGCGAAAATTGCAATTTGTCAGAATTATACTACCTAGTTTAAAGTTAAAATTTTAACGAAAATCATTTTTCGTTGTACAGTGAAAAGCATTATTTTGCCATGTTAACTCTATAAATCAAAATGTTTCTAAATTCATTTTATTTATGAATCTTATATGATTATATATTTTATGGTACGATGAAAAAATTTGTTAATCTCTTTAACTTTCAATTAAAAAAAATCAAATCAGCGTTTATTTTTCATCTGTAACGAGTAACAAGAACTTACGTACTCTTAGTCGTTTCTTAACGAACGATATAATATAATAAAAAGAGATGCAACACGTTTTGTTTCTTCGGTGTAAAAGACGTAATTTTTCAATTACTTTTGTCGTGTCGTATTACAATATACACGTGCCATAAGTCACGTAGGAAATAAGACACCACGACAATAAAACAGCGTCCAAAGATAATACGAGTGAGTAAACAAGAGATTTAAGCTCCGGTGACGTACCCACACTCAACTATTCGCGTGCATTATGTAGTGGCATCGAAAACGCGCCGTAGGGCGAGAGCGCGACAGGTGTCGCATCTAATTAGGCCTTAGTGCTGCAGAGGGTAGCTCGGAGCATTTATGGACACGTGTTACTTACCGTATCATTGGCATAGAACTCTATTGTATGATACGTGGCCGGTAATGAGTACATGCACGTTATACATGCGCGTATAGTATAGTGTGTAGATAATGTAGAACAGCGATGTCGGTCGACGAGATGTAGCAGTCAAAGAGGGCGACCGACGAGAAGCACTCGAAGAATCGTATTTCACCGGTTGGTTTAGAAAAAAGGAATATTGTTTTCAAAATCTGTGGAACTAAAAGAAATAATTTATAACCGATCACGAACACGGAAATATTTTGTTATCCAGTATAGCGCGATAATGATGCATTTAAGGCATTTTTGTTATGTCAATAATCCAATATCCATACGTGAGACCGGCGGTCGTTTACATTTTGTTTTGGCGCTATTGTATTGGTACAACACGCACATACACACACTCATACATAATATTTATATAACTCTACACCAGTTGATTATTGGTGGTGCGTTGAAAACGACTTGTAATGCACTCTGTGATCATTAAAATATTGTATTATGGGCGTATTGATCTCAGTCGAGTCGTTCTAAAACAATTAGGGTATAATACGAGTTTTCGCTCACAAATATACGTATCTAATAATATGTGTGTGTGTGTGTGTGTATGTGTGTGATTGAAACGTTATGTATGATCAGTGTAAATAATCGATAGGCATGATGCGGTGGAGCGGCGGCGACAACTGTGAAGGTGGCGATTGCGGCGGCGGGGCTTCCGCGGACGATATCCGAATAGTTGCCCTAAACAATATAATGGCTTTAACCAGTATCAAAGTTCCCAGTCGAGTGAACATCGCAAAGGCCTGGCCGACGACGCGGAAGGCTCTTATTTCGAGAACTTTCCCCGGCGGTCTGTATACGTATACACGTATAAATATAATAATGTTTGTTTAAATGGGACCCGCATTAGAGCTATCAATGTACAGCGGGTAAACAAAACGCCGTTTAAGTTCCACGCAGTCGCATAACAATTATAAATGTTTTTCTCGCTGCGTTCTTGACATGGTCGTCGTCGTCGTCGTCGTTTAGCGAGTGTACAATAGTCGTAGGCATAATAATAATAGGATAGGAGATTAAGATGAATTCGCAATATCATAGAATATTATATAGGTAGTATATACATAATAAAACATATAAATGTACTACGAGTCTGGTAATACTGTCAAGCATGTGGACAAACGCTTGTTCGACTGTCTCTCGTAATTTATAAACGATTTATACCATATTTTAGTCTGCACTAAGGACAGGAAAGGTGCAATACTTACTGTTGATACACGATAACATAACTGTTTGAAACGCAAATTCGGCACTATAACATTGTCAACAAAACTACAATTTTAGATTTTTTTTTTTTTTTTTTTTTATTAGCTTTTAGTAATAAACTATAATAGCTCAACAGTTAATAATTTTAGATTTTATATAATCTATATAATCTATTCGAAAATCATTTCTCTATCATATTGTCAATGAAAAGACTTACTATATTTTACTTTCAGGCCATACATAGTAGACTAATATAAGGTTCACTTTCCCCGGGTCGTAACTTGTAGTTTCGTCTGTAAATGTGGAATATACGTAGGTATTCGGTTTTGTTACGAGTGATCGCATAACAAACAATAACAAACTGCTGTCTGCCGTAATACTTCAACAGCTTACAGTTGTACGTATAATAAATTCATTATGGTTTTAAAGCTTTATAGGTGTGCAGCAGAGAACAGCCCGGTCCTATAAAAATGGGATCGGACCAGACCAAATATTTAAGACGATTTGTTTAACCGGACCAGACCAATTTCTAAAATATATTTTTCAACCCAGACCATTTTTTAACCAAGCTCACGATTTTTTTAAAAGCCCGGACCAGCCCAGCTCGGATTTTACATTAAAAAAAAAACCCAACCCGGACCAAGACCGTTTTTATTTAATAATGAAAACCCGGACCAGGACCATTTTTATTTGTTAATATGAACTTGACCCATGACAAATTTGGTGATTTAGAAACTATACACTAAACAGGATCGTCCACATAAAACAAATTAATCAAAAACAAAATACAAATATGTCGTTCCATTGACTGATCATCAAATTAAGTATTGATCAGAATTATATATTTTACATTTTTTTTTCTAGGTTAAATCGTGTTGCCTGGAGGGGATTGCTCTCGCATTACTTCCACTCGGGTTATTTATTTTACTTAGATCGAGTCTATTGTCTACTCAGTTTTCCTATAGTTGCTAATTTAAAATATTACCACTGGCCCATAAATAACTATTTACAATAATTTAAACACATGCAATTGAAATCTTCATTAATATAATTTCATGTTTATGGTTATTTATTGAGTTTTGTTTATTCAACAGTAAACAACGTTTATTTTTACAATTTCCTGCCCGGAGGAAAAATAATATTAATAACCGATAATACACGAATAGTGAAATGGCCGTATTTTATAAAGTTATATCAAGAAATACGAATACATTATGCTATTAATAAATAATTAGATATAAATTGAAAAAAAAAATACTATTTTTAACCCAGACCAAAAGAACAAAAGACCGGACCGGACTAAACCAGTGAAAAATATATTTATGATTAATCCAAACCTAACCCATTATTACTTCCAGGCCCCCGGAAACGCCTAAACCAAGAATATAAAAGCAAGTGACCGGACCGGACCTAACCCGATCCCGGTCCGGGTTTTTTCCGGTCCGGTCCGGGTTGACCCGGGCCCGGGCTGATCTCTAGTGTGCAGTATAGAATTTACAGTGCCTCAGTGGCGCTGTCTAAAAGCTTTATTATAATACATGCTTAGCGGATGTATTTACAATGATTCACAACTCGTTTTCCCCAAGGAATTTACCGTGTTATTTTTCGATTCAATAGTTTTAATTCGGTAGGAATTGTATTAATGCAAATGTTTAAACCATCATTATCATCATCATCAATACGCAAAATTATTGTTAAAAAACAATGTTTAAAGAATAATCTAATTGTTTTTGAAAAAATAATAATGATTAAACTTGACTTTTATTTTTAACTATAGTATATCAGAAATAAGTGTAGCGATTATTCAAATTATTATTCTTCAATGTCCAAAGCATATGCATTTTGTTACGTATTGTGTCATAAAGATAAAATGAAATCTTCCTCTCGTAATAACACGAAATTATGCCGTCAACATCAACATTTATTAATTGGACTCGACAAATTTTTGAATAGTACAGTTTAACATGTCGTAAAATGTTACAGATTAAACAAATCTTACACGAAACAGAATTTTTTTGTTTGATAATGGTTGTTTACCAAGAAAAAACAATATACCGATTTGATGTAAAGAAATATGCTTTATTATGAAGTATAATAGGCCGGCAAAAAGGTGTTGGTTGTGTATATTCAACAAGTGGCGTAATCAATGGGGTTGGTGTATTATAATATAACATCTGTATATATATATATATATATATACATATACATTTGTTGTTGGAGTGAGAATTGTAAATTTAACATTCCCAAATAATTTTAAATCTACAGCATTTTATTCGACATTCTACGTACATGACTGTGATTTGACACTGATAGCTGTTCTATAATTTTACTAGTCCGCATAATATATACATTCGTGTGTTCGTGTGTATAAATAACATAATATTGTATTGTAATAAATATCCATAAATAATTCAACCGACTAACGTTCAGTACTTTTATCAACCACTAATAAACGTGACAGATAAAGATGTTATAATCAGAGTGTATTTTAAGATGATTCATATGATATGTAGGTAATAAATAATAATCATTACAACGCTATTATATTGTTATCTCGAATCGTCCGACGCCTGCCCGTGCAGAATCCGCTTGGTCAAAAGAACAATATTTACATCAATATCGGATTTCAAGTGTTACTGTTTTAACTTTTGATTACTACTCAGCTACGCGCGATCACAGTGACTATATTGAATAATAATTAAGAAAGTGAAAACAATTCAACGGTGCGATATTTTTTGTCGAATTTCGGTCGTTTACAATTTAATAAAAATAAATTGAAATTATCTCTCCATCAGCGTCAGTGACACGATGTATTGTGTATAATATTATACACTGTGATTTGTGGGCCGACTGATACCACCGCTAACTGGTGCTAGTGTAAAAATGTTAAATTTATTATATTAACCACCGCCACCGTGGTCGCCGTCATCCGTATGTCCCACGAGATTATTAAACCAGCGCCGGTGGCGCGGATTTCAGGGGCTTCGGGACGGATCAACAGTAGTGCTACAGTTGAACGGTTCGGTGACTCCGAATTTATTAACCGATTGAATTCGAAAACTTCATAATATATATACGAAAAAAAAACTCCCGCCGTCTTCCTATCCCGCATTCGTCATGCCGGTTCGGTCCATTGATTCCCCGTCTACACTATAAACTTTCTTCTACTTGCACGGCAAACTATTGCATAACGTTCTAAAATGGGATTCGGTGCACTCGGTGAATCGCGTAATCCCGTTAAAAATAATATTGTTGTCACCTCGTCGACCGGTTACCCCCACAAATGTATAAACCTAGGGTATTTTATTTATATTTGACAGATCGAACAACATATTTTGAATCTTTTGTGAAAAACGTCTCTTTTATTTAGATTTTTTTTTTTTTTAACGGTTTCGATAAAGAAAAAAACCCACAATTAAACTAAAAACGATAAAGTATAGAAAAGGTATATTTTTACACTGAAGCTTTGGTCCGAGTCGTTAAACCAGAGAAATGATTTATCTTTTCTTTAAAATCCTTCAGAATTTTTTTCGAGAGGCGAAGAATACTTCCTGCTAATTAATTATCGAGCAGTAAAAAGTGATTCAAATAGAGAAGTTGATAAAAAAAAAAAAGCGAATCATTAAAATGGCAATTAAAAGATGCGAAACAAGATATCAAATTTGTAGAATTTATGTAAAAAAAGCATAAACGTACATTTCATACGTTTTTTTGTTTAATAACAGTACAATATTAAACGCTTAAGAGACAATTTTTATTTTGCGACC
Source organism: Therioaphis trifolii (assembly GCA_027580255.1). NCBI lineage: Eukaryota > Metazoa > Arthropoda > Insecta > Hemiptera > Aphididae > Therioaphis > Therioaphis trifolii. The sequence continues at coordinate 4,680,865 of CM050406.1, read as the reverse complement.
GTCGATACACGACTACGGAAACAGATCGCGTTGTCACCGCCGTCTCCGAAGTGGACGACCAAACGTCTAAGTCGATTTTCGAGTACGGTGGTAATGAAATCGTGCAGACGTAAAATAATGTAAAGTAAAGTTCTTGAACAACGATTAGTCGTTCGGTGGACGGCGTTGAATTTTCGTAGCGGAATAAAAGGGAAAATCATATTAAAATATTGAACGCACTATAACACTACTATATTAAGTTTGAAAATTACATATTTGTTGTTGTTTGTCGTATTTATTCGATGTGATTCAGACAAATGTCGACGTATTATGATTTAAAACTAGCTATAAATTGTAGTTCTAACGAATTACTTTTCATTAGTAATAATTAAGTAGAGTAAAACGTTATTGAATGAGTTGTAAGGTGTTAACAAATGACGTCACCACGAAGGTAATCATTTTACTAGTTCTGTCAGTGTACTTGGAAGTTCAAAAGTATGAGAACAATATTTCCAGACTCATCGTAAACCATTAGGAGTGTCAATATCGGTCAATAATGTCGTATTATTAAATTTCGATCGTAAAATAATTTGGCTTAAATATTTCACCGGTTCGTCTCATGTGATGATTCGTTTATCATGGATACAGCGTCAGAAAGTTAATGTCGAACGGTATGATAATATAATGATAATCAATCGGGAAAATAGTCCGACGGGAAACAAATATTTTTTTTCTGAAAATGTCTTCCGGTAAGTACAATCTAAGCCCAACGAGTGAAATCACACCCGAAAACCCGTCGTCGCGTACACCGAAACGTCAATATTTAATTTTTTTTACAGCCAATCATTCGAGTTACGACGAAATCTTCGCTATTAGTCTATTATCCGAATTATTCGTTAGGTAGGTTAGGAAGGTGGACCAGTGCTCACGGCGACCTCACGCCTCCTTGGACGCCGTTCGCCCGAACGTTTCGGGACCGCAGGGACCCGCAACAGGCTGCAAGCAAAACGTCGTACTTGTTGATTTTTTTTTTATGGTTGTATTATCAGAATATAATTTTGTACCTTGGTCACGTCATTTTAAATGAATTCTTCTTCGTTTACTATTGATGTTTCTAGCATCTTTTGCTTAGGAAAATGCGATTACTATGAATACCTGTAAGAGAACAAGATACATTCTTAGCAGTATGTTTTATTTTTTTTAAATCGAATTTTCGATTAATTTAAAAAAGAACACGGTATTTTCAAAGTTCCATATTTTGCCCAAAAGTTGTCGAATTTTTTTTGGAACCTTTGTAAATAGCGTAAAAAAATGCCAATAATATATGATGACGATTTTAAGTCTCTAGCAACATTACTTTCCGATTTACAACTAAATAACTAAAGTAGATTTTATAAAAGTGTCGTTTATGGCATATTTTACTCGGTTTTTGCGACACTTTATTTCCCATGCCTAGAAAAATTATCAAGGGTAGAGAAAAATTACTACTTTAAAGTACAACTAGATGAAATGTGAGATAAAAAAAACCTACTGAAAATTAAACTAAAAATATATTATATAAATGGTAAATTTTTCTAATGAAGTTTATTTATGAACCATAAAATCCGTTGCTTCACTCTGAATCTAAAATATGTTTGAAAAAATATTTGAAATGATAATGAAAAATTGGTAAATATGTAGTGACTTTTATTTTACTTTATGGTTACTGTAGGAAAAAAAAATACAATAATGTTTATGTCGGTTTTTGTATCACAAACATTTACACACTGAATCGTGTAGTGTTGAGTCGAATATTTAATAACGATTATTTTCTTCAAATTATGGAACTCTGAGGATGTCGAGTATTATATCAGGGTGCGTTGTGCGCGCATTAAAAATGTATCGTTCACTCTGCACCGTTCACGCAAAACACTAAAAACTAGAGTCGAGTTTGTTTCCGTACGTTATCGATCAACTAATATAACTACAACAGCAGTGTGTTGTTATTCGCAGAAGTATAAATATTTATATATGCGTATACCTTATATTATGTCGTGCACTTCTCCCGTCGAAATGCGTTCGTCTCTAAACGCGTAAAATAATTTTATTACAGTACCATTGAAGAGCACGTGAAAGTTTATAAACTTGCCGTCGCCTACCGGTTAGCATTTATATTGAAAAATCGCGATGAATTAACGTCACGTGTGAAAAACCGAATTCGATTACTTTTAATAACGGAGCACGTACGGGGGGCGCGCCCGAATAATCGTGGCCGTGTCTATATTAATAATACACCTATACGCGCTGTCACGTATACTTGTATAATACTTATACACACATACACATATTCTGGGGTCGTACACCGTTATCGTATCAAAATGTAACCCCGAAAGTCAATGAAATCACGTTTTCGAATGAATTCGTGGCGAATCGAAGATTATCATTGACGCGAACGCCGCAACAGCCGCTACTCTCGTATCCGTAATGTTTAGAAGGTACGTGTCCGCGCGATCCCCCGAAAATAAATAGCCACCATTCCCTATCCCCGAACTTCCGTACCGTGTGAACGGCGCATATCGCTCGCACACACGGTCCACAGCCGTATAGGCTTCGGATAATAAAATCCAGTGTGCTCACTGTGGTACGCATTACACATTAGACGGATAACTTTTGCGCGTCTTCCTCGGGGCAACAAAAGGCCCCGTTATCTCACCCCATTTTCGGTCTCGGAACAGTCCGGATGCCTTTTTCCCTCTCCCTCCCGTACCACCACTTTCTACCTGTCTTTTTCGCTTTTCCCGTCGATCTATTACTCTTGCTCCACCACTTCCAATCTTCCCGTTCGAGTTCCTTTACGCCAAACCGTCCGAGTCCTCCCCTTTATCAGCACACTGACATATCGACACGCAGGCCACAAGTGTGGTGGTAGGAGAGCAAATGCCACGGCGGCCATACCACGCGGGAGGGATCCATAAAAGAACGGCTGCTGAATAGATGCCTCATACTTCATAGGCTCCGTGGGTGGTACTCGGTGGTCACGAATTCAGACGGGGACGGATGCCGTGTGCGCACGCGACTCGGATTTGAAATTACCTAGCCCCCGACCGCACACGCCACGCCATCAGTCGGACAAGCATACAAATTGCCGTAGTCGAAGTGTGATCTTTACTCTGTGTGTTTGTGTGTGTGTGTGTGTGTGTGTGTGTGTGTGTGTGTGTGTGTGTGTGTGTGTGTGTGTGTGTGTGTGTGTGTGTGTGTGTGTGTGTGTGTGTGTGTGTGTGTGTGTGTGTGTGTGTGTGTGTGTGTGTGTACAAGAAATTCCCCGAGGGAGCGTTCAGTCAAGCTGCTGCAGACTGCAGTTACCGTTTAGACGCATATTAAATAAGACGTGCACGAGCTCCGGCAAATCTTGAAACACGTATATATTATATATTTATGTATAATATGAGCCATGTTATTACGTTTTGCGAGACGAGATTAAGAATGGATTCCTATACCCATTCCGCGTACTCTCGGATATTACGCAAACATTAATCGCGGGAATCCGCGTTTAAAATTAAAATTGTATACTATGAATGATACATGCAGGATGGCTTTCAGGAACTTGTGTTTCGAAAACGCGCGCGCAGTTAATAAAGTACTATGATAATTATTTACGATTATGATTTTAATGATAGAATTTATAATGAAGGGATGCATCGGATAATTTGGATAGTGAATTTAGAATAATTAAAGTTTTGCAACTGGTCGTCCGAGTTAACCGGAGTAATATTTTATTATGTCTTAGAGTTAGCAGTTTTTCATTAATTTGTCACAACATTAAACATCTTTAAAAACGTCTAAATGACTAAGAGCCATACAACTTGTAGAGCAATTTAAAATCAAGAAATTAAAGGACGAATAATATCCTGGATCCCTCTTTTACGTGAGTTAGTACGTATTTTTATTTCGAGTCTTATCGCATGACTCACACTTAAACAATTGTATTGTATTTGAGATAAGCTATAATTATTACCAATTTACTTGATTATTTTTCTATTGAAATAATAAATACTATATTTTTCGAAATAAATAGTTAAATTACAGTATAAATACGTCGACTAAAAGTATATCATAGTAATATATTATATTCAAATATTGAGTGTTTTGATTATTCCCCGAGTTCATTTTTCATATTGAAAATATATATCTACATTAAATGATGACATGTGTTATTTGATACTCGTAAAAAAAATTAAAATATTCACTAGTAGCAACGTTTAAAACAAATTATTCATGTCAATTGATCGGAGTTTTCCGTAACATTAATATTTTTGAATGAAAAAGTAACTTTATCCGTATATATTATATACTCCATGTATTTTGGGTCATTAGTGTCACGTCGAATTTGTGTCAAAGTGTCTGAAGCTAATTATTTTAAGTATCTAAAACTTAGTTATTATTTTTGATGTAAGAAAATTATAATTTAAAAGGAATGTAGAGACTAGGTGGAATATTAGTCTTGTTTCACTCATTTTATTCTCGGAATATTTTATGTGTTGTCAATTTAAATACGAAGGTTATAATAAATCAATTTTGATAAAACTCAAGCGCACATTATAATTTGGATATAATTTAATATTTATACATGAGATGTACTGTAGGATGTTGAAAAGTCCCAAATGATATTTTGTGAAAAACATGTTAATAACTTTGGAAGAGTTATAACGTAGCTCCCTGATTCATTATAATTATTAGATATTAATTATATATTAAAAAAAATTAGTTGCTCTTAAGTTAATTATACATACACCAATAACATTTTTTCTGTATACGAAAAGCGGTCGACCATGATTTTCGAGATAAACATTTATCACAGTTGCAGCCTCAGCGTTAAAAGTAGATTTCCTAGTTGAAGTTAAGGTGTTAACTTTTATTATTCTTTATCTAATAGTATATAACGTTATCATGGATTATTGTCCGTGTCCTCACTACACTCCGTTGACCGTGTCGGATACAAATAGTATTTTTATGGTACCACGCTAGCGATATGGTAGTATTTTACTTGTGTATTCCTTATAATCATTTTATAATCGAAAAGTTACTGTACGGGTGTCGAAGGACCACTCGTATGGAACGAGAAAATTATAATAATAAAAACTAATGATCTATGTTGCCTGACAGTGGTGTGGGTAGGCAACTCAATGTGCACGACGACGACGACTGTGACCAGGACGGGAGGCGACAACTTAATATTACGGGGAACAAGGAAGTAGAGCTTATGCACGGGAACGAGGAATTAGAGTTTAGTTATTTGGGGGGACGCTCTGTTGACCGGTTCGGTTTGGTGCAATGGTCAACAGAGTTCACATAAATCGGACAAAGAATAACTAAAAACTAAACACTCAAATCAAACTTAAAATTACGGTAGATGAACGAAAATGGTAACTGTGGTTGACTAGATTTCCTGGGCGGCCTCTCACACACCTCCAGGTGCTGGCGGACTTATGCTTGGTTGTGATAGACGAATAGATTGACAGGTGACACGAAGACGATGATGGACAAACAGGTTACACAGTAGTAATAAATCAAAAGAACTCACAAGACAAGGTTGGGTGTATGAGATGTTGACGTGTTTATTGGTAACAATATGCGATATAATACTTTTGCGTGAATATAAAAAAATTGATAACTTAATGAAATAAATTTACACGTAAAATTTTGTAATTGTAATAATAAATTTAATGCCACGGTTGGCGAATAATAAATGTATATGCCACAATATTGGCGACCAATATTATTAAGTGTTGTTGCCGTAATAGCAGACGACAGAGCGAGAAAAAGACGAAAAACAAATACGATTGTGATGTGTGTTGCTATAAGAGCGAACGAAGAACGAAGATATATACGTAATAATATGAATCAGAATAATAATAATAATAATAATAATTTAGGGCGTTGGCCGTTTGCTGACATGACGAAAAGAAACCATACTAAAATATAATAATTTTATGATAATATACGGCAAAGACAATACAAACGAACAGGTAACGATACAATATAATACAATAATATGAATAATAATAATTGACGCACAGATAAGTAAAATTCACATACACAACGGACGGAGACATGGAAACAGATAAGGAATGGTCGCCGCCGTCGTGCTCATTTGATTATCGCGCGAGTATAAATATTAAGGAGTAGCGTAAACAGTTACTAACTGAGAATCGTCACATTATTAAATGTATTACCTATCTAATATCTACGGGAATAGCCCTTTGCCTACTCGCTCACTTACTTTGGAACTTAAATAAAAAATATCATTCGGTATTTTATGAAAGACCACATCGAGTGGATCTCAATAAACAATCTCAACAACAATAAGTATCACACACACATTTTGGCTAAAGTAAACGACGATGCGCAAACGATAAACGGCGATTAGTATTCACATTAACCAAAAATAAGGAGACCACAAGTAGTATGTACTCGTATTTTTCGATTTTTACCGCAACCCGCACTCAATGAATATTTTAGAGAAATGAATTAATTTTTAGTTAATAATGACACTTTGTAGTAAGGTAGATCATTTTTAATCATTTTCGAGTTTTAAAATTTTTGATGAAAAATTGAATAATCGTCTGTGTTTGGAAAATTAAAAAATACTTATTAAAATATAAAGTCGTATCTTATTTTTTAAATCATGATAACTTATTTTTTAATTTAATCAGTGTATCCGTGAATAATAATGAGAAAATAATCCAGGATTAATCAAGAGGTATTTATGTTTTTGAATAAGGTTTAATTGTTTTCTATAATTTATTCCACAAAATCATTATAGAGGTAATTGGTTTTTAGATTTCTCCACTTTGACTGCGCTACAGTAATGATAGATTTCAAAGATTATGAAGTTTATATATCCTAAATTAACCAATTATTTTAGAGGGCTCATTGGTGATTTGACTGACATGAATATTTAATGATGATTTAAACGATTTAGTTTTAGATTTAATAGCAGTGGTTATTGAAATCTTTTACATACCTACCTTTACTGATAAATCGAAATGAAACATATTATTTTAGCAAGTATTTCATCAAAATTTCAAATTTGAATCATGCACTTGCGACATTTTTTATCCAACTTACCAGTATGAGTTCGATTTTTTTAATATTTATATTTATATTCAAAACTAATTGATTTATGTTTATGCATAAATAAATGAAAAAAAAAGCTGATTTTTTTATAAAGGTAGTATAAACAAATTTAACTACGAAATCGTGCAAAATATAAATGTATACATTTTTATTTTATTACTTTTCTAATATGACGTGTTTAGATTCTATATTTCTGTTTTTAAGTATCAAGTGAAATATTGATAGTGATCAGTCGTGCGGTTTTATATTTTGTTGAAAAATCTACAGAAAAAAAAAGTATTAAGGGTGTTTTAATTTCAAATTTTATATAAATGATATGCAGTAAATTTTCATGGTATTTATTTTTCTTTAGTTTCAAGATTAATATTATGCAATTTCATGTTTATATACTGTATGCATAGTGCACAATTTTGTAAAATGTATAATATATCATGGGTACGGGTTACGTTTATAAGTTTATGTGTGGTATTTTAGTGACCTGGTTTATGTTATTGTTGTGAATCATTTATTTTTAATATACGACATACTCGGGTTAATGTATTTTACATAGATAAAACATGTTATGCCATTATTTCAAATTAATGGTTTTCATGACGTAATTTCATACATTTATAAATGTACGGGGAGCTCGTCTCTACCATTATTAGACAATTTTATTCGAAACTTATCGTGAGCTCTTAATTTATTTACGAGTATGTAAGTAAATGTGATTTTATAGCTCGTCAAACTATTACGTTTCATACTAAACTAAAATATTATTTAAATATAAGCTAATACTACATGTTATCACCACAGGTATTAATTCTAGTTAAAATTTATGCCTACGTTATATTAAACGAAAACAAATTATAAATATCAGTTCCATACTTTTATGAGATTGAAACTACTCTTCTTATCATAATTTTATCGAAAATTAAGTCTGAGATTCGTTTGTCGTATAACTTTTTATACCCATGTCCACCTGCAGTGTGATTTATTTTATAATTCATTGGTAATTTTTTATTATTCAACTAACAAAATTTTATGTTAAGAATATTTTTAATTTTACGTACCTATTACGTATTATAGTTGGTGCATTTGTATGCAAGTCAATTATAAGTACGTATTTTTATGTAAGAGGAGCCAAATAAAGAAATAAAAATAAAACGAATAGAATGTATTGTATACAATACAGAACACGATATAAGTACACTCGTTATTAAACTTAGAAGTTTTTTACTTTTTTCTTAATGAAAGTTAACAAGGGACTAGGAGATAACCATTAATTATAATAATCGTCTTAATTAGCTAAGCTCTAATAATTATCAAAGTGTACACTTTGAATTACTCAACAAAAACAACAGATTACAATGTTGCCCGTGGCAACAGGCTGATTTCTGTGAAACTGTCAAAGGAAAAAAAAATTAAGTAATGATACTATAGGGAATACATTTAGTGGAAATGAGATTTTAGTGTTCAGATGATGTAACAAATGTCAATTTGTCTATGCAGGGGCGTCATTTCAGCTTTTTAATTGGGGTAGTAAGACCTACTGAGTGGTAAGGAATACTCACTGGTAAAATGGGGTCCGGTTGTCCTTCCCCGCCACCCTTCACGAATTGTTTTCAAAAACTGACTTTAAATTTGTTAGTTTTTGAAACTCTCAGATTAATTTCTGGAGGGGGTACTCCACTCGGAATCGTTTTATTGAAGAAATGATTTATTACGGCCCCTAAATAACTTAATACGGCTCTGTGTATGTATTATAATTTGAGTATGTTATAAATAAAAGAATTTAAATATTTGTACAGTGTATAATACAAAAATTAATTATATCATAGTTACTAGTTATATACACAGAGTATTATACAAAGTAAATAAAATATTGTATGTATTTTTACATCACTAGTTAAACATCTTAAGAAATAATTAAAACTAACTTACCATGTCTCACGCTGTTTCAGTTCATACAATGTATAAAATATTTGCATACTATACACATCAATACTGACGTCTGACAAAAAATCAAACTGTACCAGCAACGAACTTTGATCTAAAATAATATAGTAAAAATAGCAGTTTACCATTCGAGGTAAAAACTAAAAATTTCTGATATCTCTCAAGGAAACTAGTACCGACTGGTGGTATCGTTGTTGCCATGCTAATAATGACTATTATATTTTGTATACACATTTTGTATATTATACATGTATATCTTGTCAAGGTAGATAAAATTATTTAAAAAATATGTTCTATATAATATAATATGTTATTATCAACAAGAATCTTGCTGTATTTCATATACAGAGTATTTTTTAATTTGGTGCCTATTCGTCAATTATTGAGACTTTTACTTCAAATCTCTGGGGTGGTAAAATACTGGGTTTGAGAATTCTAGGGTGGCCACCCCTTGCCACCCCTAAATTACGCCTATGTGTCTATGTCTAGAGTATTGTGACAATTTTAAATGTAGAATCCTTCAAGATGATAAAAAACTTGCGTTTTTTTTTTATTTCACCTCCTACGGTTAAATTTGATATAATAGAAATGTTGTATCAAAATTTTACGAAACGGAGTCTCAGTAAAACGTATGTATGCCAAAATTATAAAAGCAAAATGATTTTGGATAGGATTACATTTCTCTATAATTATTGATTTGAATGTGTCAATAGTTTACGATACAATTTCACTGTATATTACTTTAGAGTAATCATTTACACGGCAATAATTATATACATATACGGAATTAGGTACATTAAAAACTATTAGAGAAACGAGGTAGAATAATATTTATTAGAAAATGAGCCAGATTGGAGGGTACGAATAAAATTAAATTATTGGACGAGACAACACTTTATCAGAAGGTTTCAGCGTTTAAAAGCTTCTAATTTCTCGTCACGCGGACCTTGTAACGTCCACAATGTGAACAACGTATTGGTTCAGGCCATTCGGATGAACGGACGAAGGGGTTATCGGAGAAACTTATAACCTCTCTGGTATACAATTGATTTCTACGAAAAAAAAATGTCATGTTTAAAACAATATTTTAGCTCGTGTTTGAAGTCGTATTCACTGTAATACGGTTTTCTGCGGGAGTATCAACTGTCGGTTTTCTGAGGACTCGGTCTACGCCACCAGGCGTTTCACTGATCACGGCCGAACGTAGAGTGTGTTTTTATCCGAAACACCGACTTCTAATTGCATCACAGACCCTTGCCCAACCGTCAAGTCACACTACGACCATAACACTAATTGGCGTTACGGCAACAGGCCGGCCAAGAAAATAATATAATACGCCGTTCACCCATGCCCCAACGGCCGTCAATGAGAACCCCTGTGCACGAAAACTCAACGTGCGTTCGACAAATAACTAGCTCGGACGATTTCATTCCGTAAATGGTTTGAAAACTCGACTTTGAGACGTTTGTGACTGGTCGACACGGTGTAATGTGACGGAAATCGAGTTAAATTTTCATTTCGAACAACTCGTCATTTAGTTCAAGACGGCGGGCACTGTATTATTTTGTATGTATATGTATTTAACAACACGTGTTTGAATCATTATTATAATTTATACCGTTAATAATTATTGACATAGGTACCTACCGCTTTATGGTTAATATTTTTAATTACATTTTATTTAGTATCGTACACTTTTCATATAATGAAATAAATGTTCAGTAAGCATTAAAAAGGTTAGGTTATAACTCGACGCGGAAATAGGCCTTTTGTTTTTTGTAAACCTCAGGTCCATTTATCAATGCGATAGACGATCGTTTTGTTTACACTGCAAATATTAAACGGAATAATTATTTACAGCATTTACTCACAGGTGTTATAATAAATGAAAATGGAGGAATTTATACAAACTTAAGAAATAACGATGAAATTATAATGTTCATACACACAACGAATCGAGTTTTTTTGTATTCGAAAAAATCGATTTGAGATAAACGGTGTTTATGTTATAAAGAACGTGCAGGTAAACACAATGTAATGTATATTTGTTCCCGACGAAATGAGACTATGAGTGGAGGTTTTTTTCGTGCTACATAAGCCTACGGGAGGTTTACGAGGAGGTCGTTAATTCTTTTGTTAAATGTATAAAAAAAAGAAAAGAGAAGATAAATAAATAAGAGGAATCCACAGGCCTTTGTTTCGTCGCGCCTGCCGAGTTTTCGTATTAGAGAAATACATAAATATCAACTAAAACGAGCGAGAAAAAATAATAATATTATTAATCCCTAGGTTTATGGATCCTAACATCTTAATTTCTTTAACGCACCCCCCCCCCTTCGACCCGGGTATATATACATAATAATATAACAACCAACGATGCCCGAGTCGTCATAGTTTAATTATATTCGTAACACTATACCTCCGTCCCGCGCCGGGAACCAGTGCAGCGCACTCGGCCTCCATTAATCTTCGTTTACCCTTAAGCCTTTGGACAAGATATAATTTTCAGGATATTCCGGTGTCATGATTAACAACTTTCGAAATGAACAAAACAACAATAGCGACGACGGAGAGGATCGAGAGGGGAAGCGGGGGGAGGTGAGAGCAGCAAAAAAACATAAAATTAGTGTGTAAACGAGCAATCTCCAGGTAAGTAACGATGATGTTATTCTCTAGAGGTTTTTCGCGGTGTAGTTTTGAAAACAGACTTTTCCCGAGATTTCCGCGTGCGTGAGCATAATTTCAAAAACACTGAATTATAATGCACGCACCCGAACGCGGATTTGTTCCTCGGTCACAGGCGGACCGGTGTCGTTAAAATCTGACGTCTGTGTTCGGTGTTCGCATTCGGTGATCTGTCGTCGTGAAGCGGTGGTTGCACGCCATAATATCATCGATAATTATTTTCCGTTCGTGATGTGACAGTGTTTCGTCGGTATTTGAAATTCAAAATAAGACCAGCTTTACATTGTATTAACTATTGATAACGGCTCGTTGTCGTAATAATCAATAGTTTAATTTTTCTGTCCGGACGTAGTAATTATTAGTATTTACCACAAAGAACCGGCATAATTGAAGAATTAAGAACATGATAGTATACTTTGAAAATATCCGAGTTTAAAAATTGGGAACGACCTAACAACACGTATATTTCTAAAGACACTATAGTAGCAATACATAGATTACAGAATCAACGCCGAAAAACCCGCACGTGGGTATAAATTCAGCATTGAAATGATATTGTATGATTTTTTTTTAACCGGAACCGTACTGAGGAAGAAACGTCAAAAGACCAATTTTTGGAGATATCTCAGTTTATACGTAGTAGAAGAAATAATAATAAATAATTGTCATTGTACGAATGGATTTAACAGAAATCATCGTTACTATAATTTCATTCAGGATATTGTCATTATTTTATTATTCGTTTTTAACATAGAATAAAACTATTGATTAAAACTAGGAAGTAGTTATGTATAATTTCTTAATATCTATATATTTGTTCATTTGTCTGCTTGTTTGTTTTTTTCTTCTTTTCTGTTATTTCTGTAATTGTTATTAATACTTAATGTACTTGTCTATATCTAATTGTCGAAACTAATTGTCAAACAAAGTTTCTAATATATATATATATATAAAAAAGACTAGGAAGATTTTGTTTTTCTATCAGAAAGGCAAGGTTAAATACCGTTACCTTATATAGTGACAATACTTCCTATCTACATTTTTTATATTTTTCAGGAGGGACTAAAAACAATCAATTGATTACATGAAATCACATAACAATCAGCAACTATGTATCACAAAAACATAATTTGAAGCGAAATAAAGAGTTTTATCACAATAATGATAATAATCAAAATGAAGCACAAAAAGAAAATATAAATTTTGATACCAAATTGTCATTTTCGTAAAATTTGTAGATACGATGTATTGCCACTAAAGTAACGATGCGGGAGAATGGGTAAAGCGCAATGTCAATAATATCGTGATGGACGAATTTCGTCATTTCGAGTCGCACACCACGCGAGACTCGAAACGTTTCTATATGATATATATGATATATTATATATGTGCAATTAGGGCCACAGGACCGCTGCGAGGTTCGAACGGAAGGGAACGACGCGACGCGTTCATGATCGCAATAACGGACCGCTCTCACGTGGCCAGGACCTAACCCCCTTCCTCACCAGTGTATTATTATAGCCCACGCGTGTCTCTATCGAATTACTTGCCGCCACCACCCGTCCTTGGCCACGGCCGAAAACTCATGGGCCGGGAGGGTTGGTGGGGGGGGGAAGTCATTGGTCTCCGGGAACGCCGGTTATTAGCAAACGTACTGTACTTTACTATACAGTGGCCGAACGTAATCTCGTTAATCGAAATCGACGGTACCCCGCCACCATCCCTCTCAGACCCGATTCATCCCTTACGTGTCATACGTGCGCGTGTACGAAAACCCGGGCTCTTTGTCCCGTACCTCGGAGGGGTAGGTATAGTGCGACTGCACACGATTCGCCGCCGCGTCCACGAGAGAAAACCACCGCGGACTATATTGTTATCACCCTCCCCCCCCACGGGTCAGACGTAACTTTTCCCTACTCCCCACGCCAGCTACCTTCTCGAACGCGCGTCTACTCTTGTCGGGCTTCCAAAGCTCCAAGATCACGGAAAATGCGCACGTGACCTTTGGGTAGACGATGTATTTTTATAAGCAAGTTTTAATACGCACCGTGTACGCAGTCTGCCGCGTTCGATCGACGTTCAATCGAGAAAAACCTATCCGCGGGGTTGAGATCGTCTCGCGCGCTCTTATGGCGTCCGAGGCCGAGGTAGTATCGTGATTTTGGGGTTTGGGGAAAAAAAACTCGAATCGACGAACGTTTTTATTAACGTAGTACGATATAATGGTATAGACGTAACCTACACCGCGTTAAGGCCTTCCCACACTAAATACGTCGATGTCCGTTGCGATGACGTACGTCAACGTACTCTTTTTGAATTTAACGTATTCAAATACGAATCCGCACACCAGGGGGTCTATTTTGTACGCTATACGAATATTGTTCGTGCATACGATCGTTCGTGTGCAATTTTTTCGTATACGAACGGAATTTGGTATTTTATAAGGCCATACGAAATTTAGGTGTACGAATCGTTGATCATACGGATATTTTTCGAATACGAATAATATTCGTACGTATGACGTCATTATATGATGACGTATTTCCGTATTTTATTTTCGTATACGATCAGCGTGTGGATAAATTATAAAATACGTATATTGAATAGCCGTCCGTCTAAAAATGAAATGATTACGGCAGTACTCCTTACCGTAGTATTAGTATATTTATCTTAAACAGCATCATAGATATTTAATTTGGTCATAATAAACTTCTTTTTTTGTACATTTACTATATACCTAGTTTAAATTAAATAACTGTATGTCTTCATTGTATTGTTTATACTTAAATGTATAAAATTTCCCGGTCCTAATATTAATAATGTAACCTTGTATTACCATATAAAAGGTAAACACATATAAAATGGTTTTAATTCATACTTGTAATAAATCACGTTGAGCTCCATATTATCGATATATACATATTTTATATACTCGTATATATATATTTCTTTTAATTATAAATGAGTTGTTAATTATTGTTTCAATAATTATATCCAAAAATAATATATATTTATATAACGGCAATTAAATACTGATAGTCATTTATTATCGGACACAAGAGATACCCCTTATAGTTAAAACAAAACAATTGTAAAGCGCGGCTAATGATATATTAGTAGTTATTTTCTGTATGCCTGTACATAGTCGGTGTATTAGCATGTTATGTGATTATTTACCAGCTAGTGCAAGTGTTATTTAGGTTGTTAGCTTGTTATTGTTCCAAAATCAAAAATTTCAAAATGTCACAAGGAAAGAAACCGAAGTCTAGCTCGAGACAAGTATTTATCTTATTATTGTATAAATCATAATAATAATTGTATTATATCTATACCTATGTGTTGATATAAATAATATAATAGTTAGTAATTAGCAAATTTCCTATCATCTCAAAGTTGGACAGCAAATCGAGGATCGTTATCGATTTTTATGCGCTCGGCCGAACCGATCGGATGCGACACGAGCTTTATTCTTAAATATTTTATAAACGTTGAAAATTAAAACATTTAAAATTTACAATTTAAAATTTAAATAGTCTTTTTACAATAATAATAAATCTATAATAACAAAATTTTCAGTTTACAACAATATTATTCAACGTTGGATAAAGTTTTAATTTTTAATATTTATACAATCACGGGCTTTCACATGCTCGCTACCATCCGATGAAAATATACGAAAACCATTCGTGTATATGAACAATTACACCGTACGAATATAGTTACAAAATACCTTCGCACGAACGTTTTTTTCGTATGATGATTTACAAAATACCATTTTTGTGACACATACGAACATTGTTCGTACGTACGGAATTCAATCGTATGTACGGTGAGTTTCCGTATTCGAAAGTAGTTACAAAATACAGAATCAGCAATTCATACGAAAAATGTCAAATTTTCGTATACGAACAATATTCGTATGGCGTATAAAATAGACCCCCAGGTACGACGCGTCAAAAGTCGGGTACGTCCGTCCGGCGCGTCGACGTACGATATAAAATTGCTATCAGTTGAATGCGTCGACATTCGAATAGAACCATATTTTATTAATATTTTAAAATAGTTTTATCTTCAAAATTTATCAGTAGATAGTAGATACCCATACTTTGACTACGGACAAAACTATTTTAGTCCGTTACTTTGAACGTAGTTAAAATATTGTGTCATACGAACATAATATACATTTTAAGTATTGAAATATCGATCTGAATATAATTCAAGTTCAACACATAATTTTTTGAATTCTCCGTTTTCTGATCGTGTTCGATTCATAGAATGTACCCAAAGTCTAGTTTTCTTTAATGTATATTTTTCTTTCTTCTTATTAATAATAACAATGCCAATAGCCGTTTAGATCGCGTACATAACGTCATATTTATTATTTATTATTTATATTTACTTTAAAAATTTAATTGAATAAACTAAATCTTAAGAAGTTAAGACACACACAGAACACGTCTATACCTATTCAAAAATATCTGTTTAGTGTTAATACTAAAAGTAGTGACTTGCATGCAATGGTGATGGAGCAAACAATCAGATAAAGGAATATAGTAGGTAACTGCAGTAATAAGCCAGTAATACATTGTACATTTTGTAATCAAAAGTTGATTTGGTAGATAGAAATAATTATAATTTATAGTTAGCTTTTAGCTGACGGATAACCAATAAACGCATTTAGTGTGGGACCTGTGTACGTTGCGTTGAACGTATACTTTAGACGTACGTCATCGCAACGGACGTCGACGTATTTAGTGTGAGAAGGCCTTTAGTCATACTTACCGCGATCGCATTCGACGTAATTTCAACAGTGCATTGTAGACGTACCGCTGATCGAATCGCTGCAACACGATATGATTATTGATTATCTCGCGCGTGTCTTTAGAGCACATCCGTCGATCTTGATTAAAAAGAGGATTTTTTTTTCAAACTAAAATCCGTAATTTACAACTACATGTTCTTTATGTGTTCGAAATGAAACCTAATGTGGAACTCGTATTTGTACGCAAGTCCGTGTTAACGTTTCATTTAAAAACCCGTAGTGTTCAAAATCCGCAATATAAACCTACCCGATATTTGTACGGACTGGAAATGAAATCAATTCCCCGAACGGCATATTTTCCTGCGATTTGTATCAAACGAGATGGGTTTTATTGTTATTTTTGTAATATGTGGAAGAGTCTGCTTGGGCACGGAAAAATTTACATTTATATTTGTTTTCCTATCCAAACATGGATACTATAATTAAATAAGCAAACACACTATGTAAATATACGCACAGGAATACGTGCAGAATAACAAAACGTCGTATAAACATAAAAACTATTAAATCGAGTTGTTCGTAAAGATTTCGAATTATTATAGTTTATTACCTACAATGCTATTCGAGGGTATAACTGCCAAATTTTTAGTGTATAATATATATTTTGTGTTTTCAATACATTATTTAGTATACAAACCTATTTGGTAATATACGTAAGTTATGCAAATTTTTACAAATAATATATTGTTTGTATTCTGTGCCAATATTTCCGTATAGGTTGTATTTATATAATTCGGCGTATTTTTTATAAATATGTATATATATATATTTTTTTTTTGTATTTTATATTGAATAAACTTGTTATGTTTATGGTAAATCCACATCAAAGTTTTCATATTATCTTACAAACATGTTATCTTTTTATTTAGAGGTTTTAAATTATATATTCATGCGATTTGATTAACATGATAAATATGTCGAAAATCACTAAATAACAAGGACGTACTTCACGCCATGGGATATTCTTCGCTTCTCGGATAAGGTATTGTTAATGATTGTATTGAATTTTAAACAAATGATCGATCATTCTTTTAGTTGAACGGTTCTGAGCAAAGCTTCAATTTAAAAATATACCATTTATGTACGTATTTTATCACTCGTAGTCTGATTGTTAGTGGGTTTTTTGTTTTTCATCAAAACTGTTTAAAGTTTTCTCGTTTGACGAAAGAGACATTTTTTTAAACAAAAGTTTCAAAACATGTTGTTCTATCAGTATTCAAAGGTTCATAATGATTGGATTGTCCAATGATTGTCTATACACACTTTAAAGTTGAAAATTGTTATGAAACGGACTATTCCATAAAAATCGTAAAATACTTTATTTAAACGCGTATAAAAATATTTTTTCAGTATCATTTCTTAACTATTTGAGTATGGTCATATTACATTTCCAGAACTTTTTCTCACGTTACAGTATTTTATTAGAGCAAATGTAGGTACAAGATTTTACTCTCAAAACTTCTTTAGTACCTAATAATTGTGAACATCTTTATTGTAATTATGCGTATGATATTAATAAATGTACATTATTTTTAACTATTAAAACACATAAATGTATATTTTACTGAAAGCATTATGTACAAAATGATAATACTGTCTATTGTTACTATTATTTTGGTATGCATTATGTACTTAATAAGGTAACAACGCCAATAAATGAACACAGCCAGCATAGGCGCAATTTCAGTTTTTAACTTGGAGGGGCTTAACATATTTAAATGAAACAGACCCGTGGGGGCTCTGCCAACCCCCCTCCCCAATTCAAGTACTGATATGGCGATACCATTTTTTTCTCACCCACTTTTCTACATTTAATATATTATAAATTATAATGCATTTATTAATAAAATTAAAAATATTTGTATGAAAATAATAACAACATTTAGGTAAATAAATGTAATATATATTTATTTATTAAGTATATTATTGTAATTGGAACCTTCGGTTAGAAATTGCAAATTTATCTAATATTTTTTCGTTGGACAATTCATTTGATAAATCTCGTTCTATATAAATTAATGACAAATTTGTAAATCTATCGTGATTCATAGATGTTCGAAACCAATTTTTAATCTTTCTCATTGCTGAGAATGATCTTTCACATGTCGCAGAGCTAATTGGAATTGTTAAAGATAATGATAACAGTTTATATAAATTAGGATAAAGCTCTGCATCCATGATTAATTTGATATCTTCCAAAGTGAAACTGGGGTTCCTGAGAGACACACAGTTTTTCACCACAAGCATTTCTGATTGAAGGTTATTTACATCCACAATTAATAAGTCCTAAAAATTAAATCATAAAAATTGATCATCATATTGATATTTAAAAACATTAATACAATATAAAAACTATACTTTGTACTGTTCAATAAAACATTGACTCTCATAATAATTCATTTTATGAAAGTAATCAATAGATGTTGCCAATTCCAAGCTATTAGATGAAAACCTCTTATTAAAATGTATTATCAAAGTGTCTATAATTTGATAATAATGAGTCCTCCAATAACTTTCTGTATATTGATTAAACTCATTTTGATTTTGTTGCTCAGAACTTGTAGTTGCAAAAACATGAAAATCTTCTAAATTACTTGTTGATTGGCGTTGACGTTTACTTGTTTTACTATTGAGACATTTAATAGATAATATAGATTAAACATTAGAATATTAGATATTTCCAGCTAGATAACTAGGCATTTATAACACAATACAGTAACAATAATTAACTTATAAAAACTAAACTACTCAAAAAAACATAAAATAGCAAATGTTTAATGATAAAACAAGACACCTAATATTTTTCCTGATCTTAATTAGTAACAACTGTTTTAAAAATCATAAATGAAATGCACCTATGACCTATACATGTTGATGTTTATATTTATAAAATAAGTTTAAGACAAACTTAAATTTTATTACCTGGGAAATCAGGTATATCATTGATTTTGGTAAAATTGATTATCTTTTCCCATATATTATGAAATTCAACTTCTGTGCGTAAGGACTCAAAGGTTTTAATGTCTCCTTCAATTAAAGTAACAGCGCTTCCTAATGTAGCATCTTTTTTTTGTAGCTGAGTAGACAATATATTTATAATTTGTAATACTTCTTCCAAAATAATGAGATTAACAATAAATGATGGTTTAGTAATAATAGTCATAATGCCTATAAAATAATAAATTATGGTTTTATTATCTATATTTTATATTTTACAATAGTTATAACTCAAGTAGAATCAAAATTATTATTCTTACCCATTGCTTGTACAACATTTTTATTTGTGGAAGAATTGATTTCATCATTTAACAATGTAACTATAGCTTTAAAGTTTAATTTTACAGCAACACAGTATCTTACACGACAATTCCAACGTGTATCACTTAAACGAGTCAGAGAAGTTTTTTTGATACCTAATTTAACTTGAATCTCGGTGAATTTTGCTTCATTAGTAGGGTGTGAAAAATAAACATACAATGTCTCAAGACAATTAAATACTATTCTAGTATCCTCAAAAAAAAAAAGCTGGTAAGTGAGATTCGGTCCTCGGACAAGATATTGATGATGAATGTATTAAGTTTAAAAGAAATGATGACTCATTATTATTTGTATAATTTTTGGTGTTTTTTTGTAATTAAACCCTCATAAAATATTCAATTAGATATAACTCATTTAAACTTCAATTGTTATAACAATTATAACTCAGAAATTTTCTGTCACCAAAAGATTCGAAAAATGTTTTTATATCTATGTTCCAAGTTTTATTGTGATCAGATACACCAAAAAAGTTTTAAGCAGAAAACAAACGTAAAAACAGCCAATATTTTCGTATACGAATTTATATTAACTTATTAAAACATGTATTAAAAGAAATTCTGAATAACGATATTCAAATTTTTTTTTAGAATATTTAAGAAAGTATAGTTATTTAAGTAAGGTCATTTTAATATTTCAGAGCTTTTTAACAAATATTAAAAATGTTATAAGATACAAATTTTCAATCGAACAATCAAAATAAATTTAAAAAAAAAATCGTATAATAATTTATTAAAGTGTGTATAAAAAAAAATCCTGAATCACGATTTTTGAATTTTTGTTAGGATAATTAGGTAGGTATATGAGTAAGGTCATATTAAATTTTCAGAACTTTTTGTCAAATATTTAAAATTATATTACATAAAAACTTTCAAACAATTTGGTAATTTAAAAGTTCTATATTTAAGTCAAAAGTGCTATAATTATTCTGAAAATGTTGTCCAATATAAAAAAGTATGTATTTGATATTGGATAAAATTTTCAAGTTTCTAGCTTCAATACTTTTCGATTTATGACTAAATACCTAAAATCTAAACAGTGAAAATCTCGTTTACGGCTGATTTTTACCGATTTTACCGTATTTACTCGTTTTTCGATCGTTATTCTTGATTACTGGAAAAACTATGGAGATTTTGGAAAAATGACCTCTTTAAAGTACCATCTCAGTTCAATTTGGAATCTAAAAAGTAGCTGGACGAAACTTTTGGACAAGGATTTCTATACGAAAGTGTTTACAGAAAAAAAAAAAAATAATAAATAAATAAACATCATTGTAAAACCATAAGATCCTTCGCTTCACTCAGAATCTAAAAGTAGCACAAAAGTAAAATACAGGAAAAAATGTATATAACGATAATAAGTGTTTATTTATAGGTATATTAGTGATCATACAAAGGAAAATTTGTTCATTTTCTAGGAAATTTTGATTTTTTTTTTTTTAATATTAATTTATTCATAATGTTATTTGTTGAAACACATAAAAAATGTGATTTAATGTTGCATTACATTTTGATGTACAGTAAAAATACATTCTGAGTCTTGATAAACTCTTTTGTATTGAGTTATAGATGTATAAATGTTTGAAATCCTTAGGTGTTCATTAACTGGCACTGTTACCCTACGAGTACACGGTGTATTCATAGAGGATAATTTTAAAAGAGCTTTCATAGAATTAGTGACATTAGTGTTGATACAATAATAATACATACTCGTAGTTTTAAATTACACAAAGATCACAATTTATTGTAAACTGGAACATCTCATAAATCATGGTAGATAAAGTTTAAATTGTATTCTACTTTTGATATTTTGAAGCAGGTGCATCAATATTCACGATAGAAAATTTCGCTCAACAATTGCGAATTTTATCATCAATTACCTATTCAAGTCAGGCGAGACAACTAATGCCCGGCCGAGCGTGAAATTAAAGTAATTCACACGGAAATCATGAAATCATTTAAAGTGATGTCTGAAAAGAATTCAGATTTCAAATTAAAAGCAATAATAAATATATAGGTCACTGGTCCGGCGCGTCTGTATCTTTTTTCGTTGCGGCAAACCTATAACGCGTTTTATCGAAACACGGCGGTACGGTTTTGCAACTAATGTATCTTCTTCCTATAAAGCACGCCGTAGTTCAAAAGCTGAGCCGTCGCAGGACGCCTGGAAGTTGAGAAACATCGAAACTATTTCGTATGAAAAATATGTATAAAAAAATGATACATTAAAGGAAATCAATAGGGCAAATTAAAAAAAAATGACATAAACAAAAACTAAATATTAAATTTTTTTTTCATTACTCTATAATTAAATAAATATCATTATAGCCGACGAATGAAAATAAATAATATTAAATTTTCCATACGTCTTACCACAATTCAAATGTTTAGACGACTCAAATTACCAATTATTTAACGATTCAACTTTTTGAAATCGATAGAACCGAAATCGATTCAATCCACGTACTGGTGTAATTTAATGTATAGACTCAAGTTAAACAACCTTTATTTCATATCATGTACAAATTGTGAAATATGCTTATTAGTTAGTAATAAGATCACTCTGAAGTCATTAGTAATTTTGCGATTTCTGTTTAATCTAATATGACTTACGATTACCTTTTCCGTCCTCAAAAGTAACTGTATTAATGGTTAAGTATTAATATTTTTGTATTATTACATTACCTATCTATAATAATGTGCATGACATGGTAAATGTGTGGAAGTGTAAAATATGTATTGAATGATTGAGTGATTAATCGAATAATCATTCAATGTAATTGGGTATAATTTATTAACAATATTATTTAGAATATTGTTGAAAACTAAACTTGTTAAATTTCTTTACCATAATTATTAACAGTAGAGGAGCATTGCTTTCTACTCTCCTTTTAGTAATATATAATTATATTACATAATATGAGCTATTTCTTGAAGCATAAAAATTACCTAGTCAATAAATTAAATCTCATTTATTTGCGATCGATAATCGAATCGCCTTGATACAAATTAACTATTACCAACCAAAGTCAATTTAGTGTCATTTATTTCGACTCACCAAACATACCTGTCAGCTTAATAATTAATATGATACATAAATGTTTAAACTAAGTACACAAATCCTTGTATTTAATATCTATTTTATTATTATTTATTTTATTTTTTAATACAATCACACAATTTACATTGCAATTCATACTCATAGGGCCACTTTAATATGCTTAAAGTCATTGTATTATATATATCCACATATATGCAGACCATTAATATATAATTAATAAATTAATTATATTAGAGAGAAGAAAAAAAAATTGTAAATAAATAAATAATACAAACATGGTGTAAATAAAATGAAACGAGATGTGAGCCTTCGTACTAAATATGGTTTAAATAGTCTATGTGATTATTTGCATTATGCATCATCCTCAAAATTGGGGCATTCCTGGAAAAGTTAAATTTGTTGGTGGGTATATAAAAATTACACTGAAGCCTAGTGTTACTAGGAATATGAAAACTAAGTTCCCCAAGAAGCCTTGGGACATCAACTTGAACTTCGATCAGACTCTGGATAAAAGTGATACCAAAGTTATCACGCCTAATAGAAAGGAGAACAAGTCTCAGAGCTTGATTTACTGACCCATAGTCATGTGGTGGATGAGGAATGTTGAGACAATAACCGGCGAAACGCATAAAGATATTTTGTACACGATCAATCCGACAAATGTCAACTGCGGTATATGGTGACCAAATAATAGATCCATATTCAATAACCGAACGGACTAATGCACTTTAGAGTCTATAAAGATCTAGAAGGCAATTGGCAGAACAAAAAATTGGTTGAGTGACGTCTTATAAATCCCAAAACACGAAAATCTCTGCTGGTCATATAATCAATATGCGGGCTGAAATCTAGGAAAGGTACAAATAAAATGCTTAAATTATGGACCTGGCTAATACATTGAATCTTGAACATTAATGATTATTAATAGTGTTTTCTATACCTGTACGTTTCTGAATTATGATCCCCTCAATTATCTTTCACAAAATAATTTAGTATTTTAAAATTAAAAAGTTATTTTAATCAATCAATGTTTTGAATTTTCAATAAACCAGTTTTTTAAATATTATAAAAAGATCTGGAGAGAATGTCATGTGATACTCCTAGTAGCTAGTCCAAATTTATAGAAGAAAATGTAATTTTACTCTGACAATTTCTGATAGGAGCAAAGAATTGATAAATTTTATTCTAAGTCTTTTTCTCTTTTGAATGTATTTTATTTGATTGAGGGTGGGTATGGTGTTTTACCATAACTATAGTTTAACCAATATCAATGGATTGTACATTTTATTTTTCTTACAAAAATCATTATAGAGCATGCTTTGCACAAAATATCGCATCATTATAATAATTTAATGATAATTTATCTACAGTAAATAGAAGAAAAACCGGTAAGAGAATAGTAAAAATAGCCTAAATGAATAACGAATAGCTCATTTTCAGTTCGATATATTTGTATGATATTATTTGTTATTGTAAATTATAATTTTGTTGGTTAGATAAATTATTGGAATTCAAATTTATTAGAATGAAAAAAAAACTTTTATGAGAACAACAAAATTGTCGGATCTTGAAAAGATCTGAACGTAACATCCGGATAAAGCAAACTACTAGAAGAAGCGTCACTAAAAAATATATGTGTATACATATATTGTATATATTGACCATTGTAAAACCAATAGATCCTCCACATAATAGTTTGAAATATAAATTTATTAGCAGAAAATTATAAATTAAAGTATTGATAATGAATTGGTGACATCGTCAAATGTTTTATACATGGTTTACATAATTTTACTAAAATTCAGTATATGTATGTTAGTTTTATAAAAACCATATGTATATATAATAATATATACTATATATATATATATATATATAATAACGAAATTTAAATTTATTGCTAAAGGGTGAAAATCAATTTTATCCTTACGCATTTACTGGAGTAAAATTTAATTTATTGAATAATTATTTAATGTCATAGCATAAATCAGCGTTTCTTAATGTTTTTTCATCAGTGGGACGGTTTTTTCCACGTCCACTTTTAGTGTGGAATCACCTATACATTGTTCTAACACCTACATCAAATAACAAAAATCAATAGTATTTTAAGTATTAATAGTGTTTATTTCATTCAATAAATATTTTCAAAATTAATCAATACTTTTGAAATGTAGCCTTAATGAGATGAATGGTATTATTTTTAATTATTACAGATATACTTGCTCAGAGGAATTATGGAAGAGAGTTGAATTCTCGTCCTCCTGTTAGGTTCGGCATCAAGTTTGTTGCGGTATCTATTTCGTTTTTGTCGATACATCAGCAGAATACACTGTTTCACACGTATAAATAGTTACGAATGGTAATAGTACGACTTTTTGTCAGATTTGTATGAAAAATTATTAATTATTTTGTTTTATAAAACATTTCAGTGATCTCTATAGAACTCCAGATTCCACGGAAAACAGCTAAAAAACACTGGTATAGATCATAACATAAGAATTATATAGACTACATTATTCAAATGTTTTAAAACATAAATGTTAAAAAAAAAAAAAAAAAAAAAAAAAAAAAACAAAATTATACTAACTATATTAAAACATCAATTAACATGTTTAGTAATATGAGATTAATATATATTATATGTCATTAATTCTCCAAAATGACAATTAAATTATAGTTTGAGTTATAATGTAATACACGTTACAATAAACTAACTGCTATGCAAAATAATCATTGAATCAATTGCAAACACACTTATGGAAACGTAAAGTGATACTAAGATTTGTTACTCAAGCTGACGCGTTGCAACAGAAACGTTTACGTTTAAACCCATTATTTTTTCCATTTGTCTCGTCTAACTTGATAACTTTCATATTCGATATTTCAGTTTTATTCACGTCCTCGTTATCAACTGAACATGTTTTTAGTACTCCTTTGTGGATTTCTAAATGATAAATTAAATTTATACTCAAGTATATTTGTCATGGTTAAATAATTTGCAAAAATGAAATGCCGTCAAAACTTATTGAAGGGATATAATAACATAACAACTTTAATGACAATAACAAAGTGATTTAAAATATTTTAAATAAATCGTGCATATTAAGGCGTAGGGAAAGTGGCGTCCCCACCGCCCGATGCATCTTAATAAATGCACTGCAATAGCCCTACTCTGACCTTAATTGGTTGGGGTAGTCTGGTCCTCCAGGTTGGGGGTTATTACGATGGGCTAACCACCCATCTAGTGTGAAAAACACCTTGGTTAAGAAACCACCAAAAAACAAGCCTCGGATATGGATTGATAAAACGGATAAACAACTGGAACAAGGAAATGGAATAAATTTGGGATCATGGAACGTTAGAACTTTAAACACACCAGGTGCATTGCAATATGTTTTAGATACTGTTAGATCATACAAAATACAAATATTAGCCTTGCAAGAAGTTAGATGGCCTAATAAAGGAAGCGTAACTAAAGAAAATATGACCTTATTCTACAGTGGAACAGATAATGGAGCACGAGAAAATGGAGTAGGCATCATAGTATATGATTGCTTACTACCACACGTTAAAATCTTCGAACCAGTAAATGACAGAATATGTTATATACTCTTAAAGGGAAAATATTTCGAGATTGCAGTAATCTCTTGCTACGGGCCAACTGAAGAAAAAGAAGATGAAAAAAAAGACAAATTTTATGAGGAATTAGAAGAAGTTTATGACAGACTACCTAGGCATAGTATCAAAGTATTTTTAGGGGATTTTAATGCTAAAATTGGCCGGGAAACTATGTATAGACCAACGATAGGTAAAGAAAGTCTTCATGAATATAGTAATGACAACGGAACACGATTAATAAACATGGCAATGTCAAAAGAGTTAGTGATCAGTAGTACTTATTTTCCCCGAAAGAATATACACAAGCACACATGGGTATCCCCAAATGGATTAACCAAAAACCAAATAGATCATGTTATGATCAGTAAAAAACATATGAGTTGTATAAGTAACGTGAGGAGTTACAGAGGCGCAGATGCGGATACCGACCACTATTTGATTATATCCCATTTCAGGATAAGGCTATCATCGAAATGGAAACGATCATCAAAAACAAACAACTCGAAATTCAATGTTGAAATACTTAGAGACCAAGAAATAGCAAAACAGTATGAAAATCTAGTACAGAAAGAGATAAGAAAAAACAGTGGAAAGGATTCGACTGAGGATATAGAAAACCAATGGAACCGAATAAAACAAATCATAACAGACTGCGCCTCAGTGGTTATTGGAAATGCACCAAAACGAGAAGGAAGACGATGGTTTAATGATAAGTGTCGAGACGCAATAAAGAAACGTTTTGAACTTAGAAAGAAATTGTTACAAAATCCATCTGAAGAAAATAAAGTCATATATGAAAACTGGAGAAAAGAAACCCACAAATTATTAAGAAGAGAAAAAAGAACTGATATGAAGGCGAGAATAGCAGAAATTGAAGAAAACAGAAAAAACCCCAAAAAATTCTTTGAAAACAGCAAACAAATTAAAGAAGGTTTTAAACCACAAGTAAAAATGCTATTAAATGAGAAAGGAGAATTAGTCACGGATAAAAAAGAAATAGTAGAGCTATTTAAAAAGCATTTTGAAACACTATTAAACAGACAAGAACAAGGTAGCACAAACGAAAAAATGACGTACTACACTGTAGAACCTGATATTGGAGAACCTAAGCAGGAAGAAGTAGCAAGGATAATAGAAACACTTAAGAACAACAAATCACCGAGTGAAAACAAAATCCCAGCAGAACTACTAAAAAAGGGTGGAAAAGATTTAATAAACACATTACATGGAATTATTAGTGAAGTATGGAAAAGAGAGACTATGCCAGAGGAGTGGAATACGGCAATACTATGTCCTATCTTAAAGAAGGGAGATCCAATGTTAGTTTCAAATTATAGAGGTATATAATTATTAGACACAGGATATAAAGTATTTACATCACTTCTCCTGGAACGAATAAACCCATATGCAACAGAGATCGTGAGGGAATACCAGTGCGGATTTAGAAAAGGAAAATCAACAGTCGATCATATCCATACCATCAGACAAATAGCAAAGAAGCACTACGAATACAATAAAGATCTACACCTAGTGTTCATAGATTTTAAGCAAGCCTACGATTCGATTAATAGAAAAGAGTTATGGAGGGTCCTGAGATGTCTAGATATTCCTCAGAAATATATATATTTAATCAAGATGTGTAATAGTAAGACTAATTTGAAGGTAAAATACCAACAGGAAATGTCAGAAAAGTTCGAAGTAAAATCTGACCTTCGTCAAGGAGATGCATTGTCACCGGTGCTATTCAACATCGCTTTGGAATGGGTAGTGAGAACAGCAAATGAAACTCGAAAAATGGAAGTAGGTGAAATTGAAACCATCCTTGCTTATGCAGACGATGTGATAATTCTGGGTAATTCTAGAAACGAAGTGAAGCAAACCACAATAAAATTCTTAGAAGCAGGCAAGATTATGGGTCTAGAAGTCAATCAAGAGAAAACAAAATACATGTGTATTTCACGGAATGACAGAAATGATTTAAATCTAAAAGTAGATCCTTATATCTTCGAAAAAGTAGAGGCGTTTAAATATTTAGGTATAAACATAAACAGCAAAAACAACGTACATGAAGAAATAAAAGAACGGGTAGCTAGCGCAAACCGATGTTATTATAGCCTACTTAAACTATTTAGATCGAAGCTATTATCGAGAGAATCGAAGGTAACTCTATACACAAGTTACTTGAGACCCGTGTTGGCATATGGATGTGAAACATGGGCTATTACGAAAGGTGATTACGGTAAGTTATGTACAACAGAAAGAAAAGTGCTCAGAACAATATTTGGCCCAGTTTATAATATAGAAACGAGAACATACGAAAGAAGGCATAACAATGACCTACAGAATTTATATGGAAGACCAAATATATTATCATATAGCAGAAGCAAGAGGATTGAATGGGCTGGACATGTTTGGAGGGCAGAGGGGAAAATTATAAAACGAGTTACAGAAGGAAGAATTGTGGGGAAAAGACCTGTAGGAAGACCCCGAACAAGATGGAAGGATGTAATAGTAAAAGATCTAAAAATGATCCATGATAACGTAAAAATGGAAGATGCGAATAATAAGGCCCGATGGAATGAAATAATGGTGGCAGCGATGGACCTACATGGTCCGCTAAGCTGTTAAGAAGAAATCGTGCATATTATGACTGCCTCAGTTGTTTCACGGTGCTACCAAAAATAACTACGTTAGTAGGACAACAATAGGTTCGAAGTATCGTTTTACACTCGGGCAGATATCTTATTTACTTTAAATACACCGCCAGAGGAACGATTTAGTCGGTGTATAAGTGCGTAAGATTTTCGCCCTCGAAGGTAGAAGATTATGTACTGTTATAAAAACGTCTTTGATACATCGTAGATTTTTGTGAAGGGAAAAAGCAGTTAAGGGGCTGTTTGATGACTGTCGTATGTTACATGTGTAGTACGAACAAAGACGAAATACATAACATCAAACTCCAATCACCCCTCACTAGTTCACCAACAGGGATCTACTCTTGGCTGGAGACGGCCGATGGAAGGTGTTGCTTGTGGCTCAACCATTCTACCTCGTTACTAGAAATTGTACGATAACAATTGTATCGATTCTGATTTCTGATAGTAGTTTAAAGGACATTACGATTTTCAGTTTTCAATTTGTTCACCGTGATATCATTTTTTTATTTTTTTTTTAGTGACAGTTAAAATATTTCATACCTTTTATTAAGGATTCAAAAGCACCTTTGACATTGGTTGTATCAAGAGCTGAAGTCTCTACGTACAACATGTTATTTTCCTTAGCAAATGTTATAGCTTTTTCTTGTTCTACAACTCTCAAATCACATAAATCTATTTTGTTTCCCACTAATATTATGACTATATTTGGATCAGCATGTTCACGAATTTCACTCAACCATTTTTTTGCATTATGGAAGGATCTCTCTTTGGCAGTATCGTAAACCAAAACTGCACCAACAGCGCCACGATAATAACTATTGATAACAAAACCGATTGATTTTATTTTATTTACACACAAAATATTATTTGGAATAAAATATGGAACTGTTAATATTTACGCGGCTGTGATTGCATTGTATCGTTCTTGTCCTGCAGTATCCCAAATTTGGACTTTAACCGTATGCTCTTGTACCTAGAAATCACATGATAAAATACTTATTTTAATAGGTTAACTTAAACAGAAAATTCATGTAAAATAATTTGATGTCTATCATTAGCTTTAATACGTATTCTGGAAATAGTTTCTAATTGACCAGAATTACACTTATATCTCTTGTTTACTCTTAACTCTTGCAATACTTTGTCAATAATAATAATAAAAAAAAAAAAAAAAAAAACAATACTTTATTCGATATATGAGATATCATCAATAGATACTGAAGATACGAAAAAAAGAAATTTCTTAGTATTGATTTAAATACTATCGAGAACCCTAAAATGTATTATATGACATTGAACATACTGTATTTGTATTTAAATATATATTTTATAAAGCATATTATTATTTAAATGTTTGTGTATTGTGTTGAATATTTGGATTAACATAATACATTGAACTTTTATATTTAAAAAAAAATGTTCGAATTAATTATTTGTGCAAACAAATATTTTGAAAAAAGTATTGAGTTCCGAGTATAAAGTATTAATTTAGAAAGTATTCATACATAATGAGTACATATTGATTATCAAAATCGATGTGTTTAGCATCATAGATGTTTAGTAAAATATAAGTTTTGAAAATCAAATTGAAATTTGAAATTGAAAAGAAATTCGTATAATTTATAATTATTGTTTAAAGTAATCTAATTAAAACTATGTTGTTAAAGAAACTTAAATTATGTAACAACCTACTCGATATTGAGTCTTTTATGAATACAATCAAACAGTAAGTATGGATCTTAAATAATTGCATACGTAATAATTTATAAACTATGACATCAAATTGATACCTTAATACTTTTTATGGCGAATTCTAGACCAATTGTAGACTTTGTATCGAATTTAAATTCATTACGAGTGAATCTAGATGACAGATTAGTCTTACCAACGCCAGTATCACCGACAAGAACCACTGTAATAAACAAAAAAACAAAAATATTTTTAATTTTAATAATTTTGAAATAAAAATCAGTTTATGAATTATTAATGATAAAAATAATTTGATGTATTATGTGTTATTTTAAATTAGTATAATTTTAATTAAAAGCTACGAAATACAAAATAGTTATTTGTGAAAAAACACAAAATACAATTTAGCTTAACAGGTGAGACATTTTTTACCTCACTATCACCGAAAATTGTGTATTTGTTTTATATGACAATCGGTTTTGATTTAGAAAATCATCACCATGTAGGACAAAGTCAAAATTTAAATTCGTGACTTGATTTTATCTCTAACTTAAACCATGCGTTCATCAATACTAAGAATATGTATAATTTTTAGTGTTGGCCAACGATATCGATAATTCGATACGATATCGATATCGTGGGTTTTTTCTTAATAATTTCGATATCGATATCTAAAAATAATTATCGAAAATATCACAATATCGGTTATTTAGCGAAGCTAGAACAATAATTTCCAAGAAAAGAAATAGATTATTTCCTGAGCGACTCAATCAACTGTTATTTTTGAATTCATATTTCAAATCGAACCCAAGTTCTGAAACATTGATGGAAAAACTGCTCGAAGAAGACATTTGTCCAATTAAATACATTGGATACTTTTCAGTTTGTACAAAATAATATATAAATTGTTAATTAATTTACACTCATAATATATTAAAACAATATGTATTCTATAATTTTAATATACTTTCAAATTTCAATACACTCATAATATAATATAATACGTATTCTATACTTTTAATGATTTAATATGCTTCGATATCGATACCGGTATTTTTCCGATATCGCAATACGATATCGGGGAAAAAAATACGATATCGATATTGAAAATTATATCGTTGGCCAACACTAATAATTTTTAAAATGTTTTTACTACGTCTGTACGTATAATATGTCGATATGTTGATATTTCCTACATCAAGTCAGTCCTATTTTTTTTAGAAATCATTGATTTAAAATGTATAATAATCATTGAAACATACCTAACTAATCTAACTAAACTAACGTAATCATTTAAACTTTTAATGGACAAAAATGAACATAAAATTATTTCGTATCACTCGGCCTCAGTATAGCATTAATTTATTTTTAATGGAATCCAAATAATCTTAAATCATGGGGATTTATCGATTCCGCCGAAACACCTGGTTTAAAAAAAAATCATATATCGATTCCGCCGGCTATTGATTCCGCCGGCTACTGTTTATAAAAATCATTTATCGATTCCGCCGGCTACTGCTCATAAAAATCATTTATCGATTCCGCCGGCTAGGTACTATGCATAGTACGCACAAAAATAATATAGTTTAGTAAATGGTTAATCATAGTATTTAGTTATTATTTAATACTTTTCAATTCATAATAATATCTAGCTCAAAAAATAATCATAATACACATATATACATATGTAAATTATAAAACATTAAGGTCAGTATTAAACAAAATAACAAAAATGATTCGTCAAAAAATTAATTTTAAGTTATTACCTATTCAACAATATAATATTTAGACACTTGTTTTAAATATGAAAAAATGGTAATTTGATTATTGTTTAATTCTGATATTAAATTTTCTACATTTTTTTTTTTTATCATTAAAAATCTTACTTTGACTATGCTAGTATACATTTATTCTATTAATTTTAACATAAGTGTCAGTTTGTATTTTCAAATTGAATACATATGTAAATATAAATATATTCGGGTGACATTTTGTAAACTCAGAATTTAATTTAGCATGGAAAGATTCACAGCTATTATTTGTACGTTCTGATGTACAGTATTTATAATCAGTAGCCGTCGGAATCGATAAATGATTTTTATAAACAGTAGCCGGCGGAATCGATACCAAATCGGCGGAATCGATATACGCCCTAAATCATAAGTAGTCCAGTGTGAAATGAAGTAACAGAAAATTTGTTTTTATAGTTTAATTATACAAAAATAAAAAAATTATGGGCCTGGTTCGTGTGAAAAAATAATATCTTATCAGCATGCACCGTGTGCAGTTATCATAGATAATACATATGTATTATCTATGGCAGTTATAAATATATTATTAAACATATTAGTGAACCTCATTACTTATATAGAAGCATTTCGATTTAGAAGTAGACAATTCCTTCAATACACTCCAAAGTAATAAATGATTTAAAAAGATAAATATCATAAAATATAATTTTAAATATGTAAATTTCAGCGTAATTGTTACAAAAAAAAAAAAAAATTGTTCATTTAAATAGTTGTCAAATGAAATATGTATTTTTAAGCCATACAAACTGATATACCGACTCTGATATACGTAACTAAATTTAATATGGTAACGTTTCTAAAGTGAGTGAGGGAAATACGTGTATCAACGTAATAATATGTAAGTATTTCAAATTTACATTTACTCAAAAACAGCAAACAGTTCAAATATGTTATATACGTAATACTGTTTTTGTAAACCTTACGTACCAACAAACATAAAAAAGAATGGACAATTTTGTAATTTTTGAAGTCAACACAGTTACGACTTGGTGAAATAATTTCGCAGAGAAATATTAAGGTCAGATTTTCGAACAAAAAACGTACAATAACAACTACATTACCTTTAAATAAATAATCACATTCTCCGTCGCTATTCGCCATTATTTTTGTAGTCTCTACTAGAATAATATTGAAACCAGCCTACAGACAGAATGCAATGATAGCGCAAAACCCGTAATAAAAATAATTATATTTGAAACGAATGTGTGGTAAATAACGCAGAAAACTTAGTCACGTAAAAAGGCACGTTGTTTTTTCTCTGTCACTGCGAAATATGTTTGTCGTCGAGATGTTACACTGTCGTACTCAAAACCAGAATACTGGTTTTACTGTGTGCATACATTTCATGTGATGATGCCAGTACTTTGATGATTGCATTCGGAATTCGAGTGACAAAATGACGTTTTATCACGGATATTAGTCATCGATGGCCGACAGATTTGCACGAAATGACGATAGCGTTCTAGAATAGACCGCCGATAATGCGTTTGTATTAAATATAATCTCATTCGTTGGACCGATAAAAAACCAACAGTTACGGTCACATCTGCAGAATTCGTTGCAATAGTAATTATTATCGGCGATGCTTTACACGTAAACCAATATTAACATTGTACATTATCGTTTGACATTAATTAAAGTACATTTTGTCGCGGTCTAAAACGTCCGCATTGAATAAAAATATTATTTTAATCGACATTAAAAATGCAGTGCATTCAGATGACCTATATATACTGTGCATATGTTGTGTGAAATTCGTTTTCCAAAGTATACAAATGATTTAATCTATGTACTACAGAGTGACCCGGTAGTTGTGGCTTAAAGACAACATTCCATTCGTTAAAAATCAAAGTTGTTCTAATCAAGTGTTTTTGATACGAGTGCTTCAATAATTTACACATTCGTTTACCCAACATGTGATTTCATTGAAAAATTCCAATAGCTAAGATGAAAATTCGACTTCTAAATACAGAGTATTGTTACTTAGTACAGTGGCTTGACCGAGACGGTTACGGCTATGAAAGCACTTACGTATACCGGTGTAACAGCCAACAGGCAAATCGTACTCCCGAATTATCATACCCCCCGGGAGTACGAAAATCCTAGGATATTTGTAACCCCGGTATTAAAGTCCTAGGATATTTATACCCCCTAATTTTATGCAGGGGGGTATTTTAGTCCTAGGATATTTTTATCCCTGGTATTACGTTCCTAGTATATTTATACCGTCAAATTGTATACCGGAAGTTATAAATATACTAGGAAAATTGTAATCCCGGTACAAATAATCTAGGATATTGATACCTCCCATGAGTATTTGAAGGGGGTACCAAAATCCTAGTAAAACTGTACTGCCCATACTAATAAGTTGTAAAGAGGGTACAAATATACTACGGAATTGTAATCCCGGTACAAATTATATAGGACAGCGGTTCTCAACCTTTTTTCATTCACGTACCCCTTGACCTAACACCACTATTGCACGTACCCCAAATATCAATTTGGAATATTAATAATGGAAAATAATAAAAATAATATTAATTTTAAAGACAAATTTGAAAATAATTATTTATTTTAATATTAGCTTGCGCCATACAATTCGCATAAAAATAATTATATCAATTTAACAGTTTAATTTTTATGGGAACCTTGAG
The DNA here is from genome assembly GCA_027580255.1 of Therioaphis trifolii. Taxonomy (NCBI): domain Eukaryota; kingdom Metazoa; phylum Arthropoda; class Insecta; order Hemiptera; family Aphididae; genus Therioaphis; species Therioaphis trifolii. The sequence goes on along the minus strand of CM050406.1, from coordinate 4,645,521 downwards.
CTTCAACTCAATTTTTTCAAATCTGGTTCCAGATATGACAAATAAACCCGTAAGTCTGAACTTACAGACAGTTTATGGCGATATTTATTTTTTATGAACGCGTACGTAGAAAAGGAGGTAAGTTACATTAGCACCACCAAATTTGAAAAACATAAAAAAAATTATTGAAAATATTGTTATTATATTTGTAATCATTTGTAATCGTAATGTTAGTATTTGTGCACTTACCCAACCACCACAAAATCAATTTTTCTAAAGTGGTGCTAACGTAACGTTACACTGGCACCCCACTTTTTGTATTTCTAGTCTATCGATTCCAAAACCAACCTACTGATTGTAATTTAGTTTGTACTGTTATGTAATGACAAATTCAAAGTAAATATGTTATTTTACAAAAATTGTATAATCTCTAAGAAATGTTTAGAATTTTCTTTTGGGATTAATGACTTAAGTAACCTGGACAGAGACCAAATGAAATAATATGAAAATTTTCCTGAGGCATTTTAACACGTTTCAGTTTAATCTGCCTTCAATACTACCTTTTTAGTTATTTCGCAGAGTCACGGAATAAAAAATGAAAATGTTTTTCGTATATGATATCGTGAAAAAAGTTGACGACTTCAAATAGTTTTTAAAATTAAATTTGGACAACCAAAAATACGCTTATTTTTGCCGGCTTATTGGTCTTAACAAAAATTGAAAAATTATCAAAGCAATATTAATTATAATGTAATGATCAATTATGATGTTATACTTAAATATTTATCATATAGTTTATAGGCAGATTAAACTGAAACGTGTTAAAATACCTCAGGAAAATTTTCATATTATTTCATTTGGTCTCTGTCCAGGTTACTTAAGTCATTAATCCCAAAAGAAAATTCTAAACATTTCTCAGAGATTATACAATTTTTGTAAAATAACATATTTACTTTTAATTTGTCATTACATAACAGTACAAACTAAATAACAATCAGTAGGTTGGTTTTGGAACCGATAGACTTGAAATACAAAAAGTGGGGTGCCAGTGTAACGTTACATTAGCACCACTGTATTTGAAATTCAATTTCTGAAGGATGGGTGAACATTTAGGCTTTGAATTCGTCATTACATAACTGTACAAACTAAATAACAATCATTAGGTTGGTTTTGGAATCGATAGACTTGAAATACAAAAAGTGGGGTGCCAGTGTAACGTTATACGTTAGCACCACTTTAGAAAAATTGATTTTGTGGTGGTTGGGTAAGTGTACAAATACTAAAATTACGATTACAAATGATTACAAATATAATAACAATATTTTCAATAATTTTTTTTATGTTTTTCAAATTTGGTGGTGCTAATGTAACTTACTTTAGAAAAGGCTCTTTCTACCGATACAGTGCTTATGAATGATAGCAGAACATTGAATGCTTTGCATGATAACTCAGGATATTCTTCTTTCACATCAGCCCCAAGAGGCGATAATAGATTTCTCTTCAAATGCTACCTCAAGTGAAGAATCCGTTTTTAATTCTACTAGTTTTTTCTTTTTCTTGTATTGATAAAACTGCAGACTTGAAGTAGTTTTCACTAAAAGGGAATGCGATCCAGTGGTCTTCTTTTTTACATTTAGGAAAGTGTTTTTCAAAAGCTGCTATGATTCCATTCATATGTTGAATAACTTGTTTTTTGATGTCTTGTGCTAGGATCATATCAGTTTCACAGAGGAAAAATTGTCTAAAAATAATATACAAAAATGTATCTACTATTGAATTATCTACATTCCATAGTGTTCACATTATAACGATAAAATCGTATCGCATTAATAACACATAATATCGCAGACTATTCGTACTGTAATAAGTACACAGTTATTAAATTATTAAATTATATTTCATTAATAGCAAACTATTTCAGCTACATTAAATTTCACTTTTTCCACCATTACTCGATTTTTTTCGCGTACCCCTTGAGATTATGTCACGTACCCCAGGTTGTGAACCGCTGATATAGGATATTGAAACCTCCCATTATAATTTGACGGGGGGTACAAAAATACTAGTAAAACTGTACTACGAAATTTTAAATAAATAATAATATGAAATTATGAAATATGATTGATATCATCATGGATTATCAAGTAATCTACACTCATTGTTTTCTATTGGATTTTTTTTTAGCTATTGGTCTATTAATAGATGTAAATATTACAAACTCGTTGCGCTGTAAACGCAATAGCGTAGGTCATCGCCGAAAATGTGCGACGAGAATCATCGCACACTTAGTCCCGCCGCAGCGTTTTAGTACAAATAAACAACAATTACTATATAAGGTAATACAAATTAAAAATTTGTATTTATGTATAGCTATATATGAGTATCGAAGTGTAGGTATTTTATATTCATTTTTCGATAGTTTGGTATCTTTCAAATATATAACTAAATACAAAATAAGCATTTGATCATAAATGTCAAAATAAATTAATTCATCCCAAATAGACGACGCAGTGATACTTTTACAATTCTACTATAGTATATTTGGTAGTTTTTACGTATTTTTAGTTTTTTCTTAAGTACAAAAATCAGGAATTTTTACTTCGACAAAATTTAAATATTTTCCATAAAAAAAGGAGTTTTTTGATATTTTTTCGGAAATGTATATCTTACATCCAATAAAGTACCAATGGCCCAGAGTGATTGGTTGCATCGTTCATAACATAAAGTTTAAAAATTATTTTACTCCGCAGAATCCTTGAGATACAACCAAAATGTTTGACATTTTTACAGGTACATTAAAAAGAAAAAAAATGGGAATCATATTGATTTTACATTGGGGTTAATAGAGAAAAAAAAATTTAAATATCAAGTTTTAAATTAACAAAGGATATCAGCACAACATAGTAATTCTAGGACAAATTGTTAGCATGAAGTATTGAATATAATATTACTTATAAAATAATTGTACAATTTATAAGTATACAATGGATACTGTATATCATTACAGTACATATAGTGCGTATACAACATTTATTATCTACTATAGTTATTATCGGTACATTCTATCGGCCAAATTTGATATCCACCAGTCAGAGAAACACTATCTGGTGACCTACAGGCCAAAGAGTGTATAACAGTACCACAGAACATAAAGGATTTATTTTTGATAAAAATAATCAGAATATTGAAAAATCAGATACGTTGTTGTTTTGATTATGACTCAGAAAAATATAATAAGTACGTAGAAATATGGTACTAATAATTTTATGATAAATCAAAACTTGTTATTGAACATAATATGTAATAATTATTTAAATTAAAAAAAAAATCACATTTACTTTACCTCTTTCGGAATAAAATATGAAAATATTTAGATGAGGAGAATATTAACGGATAAATGTCATTAAGTGATTTTGGTTTAGAATATTTTTAAAAATTTTTTGTTTTGTTTTTATTCTAACTCCATATGGTATATTTATACCTCGTATACGTCAAATAATAATGGAAGGTATCAATATTCTATGTAATTTGTACCGGAATTACCATTTCCCTTGTATATGTGTACCCCCATATAACTTATTAGTATGGGCACTACTAGTATTACTAGTATTTTTGTACCCCCGTAAAATAATAATGGGAGGTGTCAATATTCTATGTAATTTCTGAAGGGATTACAATTTTCCTAGAATATTTGTACCTTCTATACGTTTTATAAATATGAACAGTACAATTTGACTAAGATTTTTGTACCCCTTGTCAAATAATAATGGGAGGTATCAATATCCTAGGTTATTCGTACCGAGATTACAATTTTCCTAGTATATTAATTGTACCTCCTATACGTTTTATAAATATGAACAGCACAATTTTTCTAGTATATATATACCTCCAGGTAAAAAATTTGACGGTATTTATATACTAGGAACGTAATACCCGGGGTAAAAATATCCTAGGACTATAGTACCCTCGGTATAAAATTCGGAGGATATAGATATCATAGGAATTAAATACTGTGGGTAGAAATATCCTAGGATTTTCTTACCCCGGGGGAGGGGGTATTATAATACTCGGTACGATTTTCCTGTCACACCGCGGTTAGGTTAGGTTATGGATATAATCCGGTTTAACTGGAGATCCACCGTTTCGTGAAAAAAATATTCAACCCTACCGGGATATAGCAAACAATTCAGAGTAGTGAAATAATAATATTATCCTATTTGGTCCGATTGGTGTGGTCTCAAACGGTCCGTATGAATAGAATGTTTTCTGCACTCTTTGTCTCTTTGTTATGCCCAACTATCGAAAATTTATTCTGATGACATTGATCAAGAAGTTATTGAAACAGAGGTAAAGTTATGGCATACACATTTGGAAAAAGTGGAAAAACTAAGCATAAAAAGTGTTCTTGACGCTCTTGATAACTGTAATAAAGACCTATTTCCAAATGTTTTAAAACTTCTTCATATATTTGCAACATTGCCTGTCACATTATGACTGAACCTGAAAGAAGTTTTACTACATTAAAACGAATAAAAACTTATCTCAGAAATTCTATTGGCCAGTTTAGACTTAAGGGATTAGCATCTTTAAATATTCATCGTGAAGTCGAAGTAACAGTAGAAGAAGTAATACAAAAATTGTCATTCAATCAAAAACGACGAACGGATTTTATTTTATAATATATTATTATTATTTTTTCATTATTATCTATTGATAATACCATACAGACATTATGTATACATAATTAATTAATTAAAATAAAAGTTTTAGTTTGTATGTATTATATATAATATTTAATGTTTATAATTAACACCCCCTTCAGAAAATCCTAGCTACGCCACTGATACTTATTGATTGTGTTGTATACACTTTATGCAAGTATGTTTCTTAATAATTATAGTTATTCAATAATAAAAAAATTTTCTATGAAAGTCGATCCTCAAAGGTGAAGTATATTTTTAGTAGATCGTGACGAAAAAAAGTTTGGCCACCCCTGGTGTATAATGTGTTCATTTGAGACAGCGCTATATGAAGCTGACGTGCTAAGACTGTCAAAAGCAAAGGTCCTCACGAGGGCTGTTTTAATAATGATTCTTAGAGGTAGTGTGTGTACAGTGTACACCGTTAAATATTAATTTAAAATACGTTTTTGTAAAAAATTTCAAAATACGTTTTATTTCAATTTTTTCAAAAATTTGAATATTCCTATCTTAATAGGTATGGAGTTTATTTTTCTAGAAAATACGACGTTTCAAATTTTAATTAATCAAATTATTTAATGATTTTTCACATTTTTCTGAAAACTAAACCATTTTAAAAATAATTTGAGAAATGAAAATTAAAACTTGAAACGTCAAAATTTTCAGAAAAATAAACGTTATAAAATGATTGTAGTCGAAATTTTCGAAAATTTATTTTTATAATTTTTAAGAAAACATAAAAAGTAATTGAAATATTAATTATTTGTAGTCGTTGCATTGCCCTGTGAGATTTCTTAAAAAAAAAAAAAAATCGAGTTCACATTTTTTGATTATCTTGGGAAATATTCCAGTGGTCAGATGGGACACCTTGTAAAGCGATTTCATCAATAATTCTCATACTAAACGGCCTTGAATTTGATAATATCAAACTAAAATTCACCATAACACAATATTCTGAAAAGTAAATAACATGTGTAAAATAATGAGTAATTATTTACAGAAAATTATTTAAATTAAACGTGCTCAATATTGTTGAACATGTGTATGTAAAATTTAGTACTTAACTTATTCTAAAATATTTAAGTACTTATTATTCCTTATATTTTGTCATGAAGCATGTGCTAGGGTTGTCTAACACATATGCCCTATCTCTTTTTTGTAATTCAAATGCAGTTTTATATAAATTAATATGTTCGGCATTTTCACTTTCACCAGAGTCACATTTGCTACAAGTATCACCAGTGGCGAAGCGTCATAGGAGACAAAGAGACAACGTCTCCCCACTTAGAAATTAGAACACGGGACAAACAAATAATTATTTTGTTTTATTTAATATTAGAAAATGTGAATTTTATTTTATATTATAAAATGTAAAATGATGTATATGTTTCAGTATTTGTTAAAATCGGTTTTTCGTTGTAGTGTTGTACAGTTATGGATTTCTTAAAATAGATTAGAAGCGATACGGGTCATTCCAAATAATCCAAATATGGTTATATCATTGATTTGTTGCGATCTCCTCGGAAATGAATCGACACTTTTTTTATAAGATAATATTAAAACTTTTCTTTATTGATAAACTTTGACAATTGATTTAAATAGACAATTTATAACCTTTACAATTTTATTTTAATACTTTAAAATGTATTCAGTGATAACGACAAAATATTCCTACATGCGATAGAGGGCTTGAGCAATAAACTCTAAGTCATAACGGTCAGGTAATATTTGCGTTAGGTTGAATAGCACAGGAGGTGGTGTCTTGCAATCTGGATCGTCTTTCTGTGTCTGTCTCTTATGCCACTTATGGCATCCCGTGGCTGTATTTATACCGGGTCTTCTATTGTCTTGGCCAGCGCCACTCCTTAGGCTGCGGCTCCACTAGAGCCCGACCAGACACGTCAGATCAGACACGGTGTGTCTGTCAAAATCAAATACACGTTTCCTTATGGTTGTGGCTACACTTGGCCGTTCAGACAGTCCAGACACGGCCGTGTCTGGCCAAGCGGTTCAGACATATTTCGACAAATCAAACATGTTTGATTTTTTCGTCAGACATTGACGAAAAATTCGTAAATTTATAAAAAATAAATATAATATAAATACATATTATTATAATATGCATATCTATAATCATTATTCATTATGTTGTTTATTGTTATTGAGCACGTATTGTAATAATATAATATTATATAATTAGTCTCATTCATATTGGCCAGTAGCGACTCTTTTGACTTCGATTTTGAGTAACGAAATGTTTATTTTACTAAAACAATGCAACTGCAATTTTTCCGTAAAATAATCTTAAAACCACAGAATTTTTCACATCATAAAAATTATTACCGGCCAAGATAAACTGAACGGGTTACAACAGTATAACAGTGATGACATATACTGAGGATATTTAATATGTTTGGAAGGGGCCCCCAAACCAATGGTAATACTTTCATATGGCTATACATCAGCTTTTGGATATTGTACGTAGGGGTTTTTTCATAACTGAAGCATACACACACACACACACACACACACACACACATGTATATTATAAAATATCATATTACTAACGTTAAGATACCTATTCTATTATCCGTGATAAAACCACATTTGTCAATGTACTTATATTTGAGAAACATAACTCATAATAATTAATATATCATGCAGAATCACAATAGTTACACGTTAAAACATCTATAATCAAAAATATTCGAGTCCATAAATTATTTTATTTTTGAGGAAGTTGCCGACTTGGGGATGCTTGACTTGGAAGTTCCTTCAAGTTCTCTATAGATTACGCTTTTGACGACGATCTCACGCGATACAAAGTGTGTGAAATTGTAGTCAAATACTATATCTACAACTTTACGTATATTAATATTAAAATCATTGTTTATGTTAAATAGTTTGGATTTATATTATATAAATTTGAACCCCCAAATCCCTCCTGTATACGTGCCTGTTTTTATAGAATTTTTTAAATGTATGTCTGACCAGATTTATGGTTGAATGTAGCCACTTTTTTGTGTTTGTCTGATCAGACAAATTGCCTGTCAGACATTGTCGTGTCTGTTACGGTTCTAGTGTAGCCTTTACCTTAGGTGTGAGCTCCCAGATCTTAACATGGCCTTGTCCGAAGATATTAATATAATTTTTGGAAACCTATTCGGTTTCTAAATTTCTCAACCTCGGACGTGTTAATTACTAAGCCAAGTGCCATACAGTTTACTAATTTTTACAACAAGGCTACTCTTACATACGTGTTTTTTAGGATTAAGTATTTAATTAATAATCACAAGGATATTTGAGTTGTGGATCACAACAGATTATAGAATAGATTTTCTATAATCAATGGTATTATATTATTATCTAATAGACGTTGTGATGCAACGTCTCACAAATATGGGCGCGCGGGTACAGAGGGAATGTTAATCAGAGTGGGGTTTACTATGTACGCTATGAGACACGTCTCGCCGTTCGTAATTACCTCAATCCTCAATATTTATATTTTATTATCGACGTCGCCGTCGCGATTGGGACGCCACGCCATCGGATATAATATGTATTATTAAATGTAGTAATTATTTATTTATTTTTTTATTTTTATTAGCTTCTAGTCAGAGACTATTATAGTATTATAGCTCAACAATTAAACATCATACATAATATTATAAATTAGACATTGTACATTAAATATAGTTGCCAATTAAGATTCTTATAAGGTTTCGACGTAGCGTACGCCGCAACCGATATAAGAGATAAGATAGCAGTTGAGTTAATTAAGTCTTAAGATATATACTATTTAGACATAAATAAATACATTACTACAATGTTATATAAGGAAAATTTTCGTAGAAATAGCTATGGAGATAAGGAAGTTTTTGGGATTAATGTGTGTAGGACTGAAGATAGGAGGGTAATTAGAGGACTGATTAGAGAATTGAGGTTAGAAATAAAGTAAAAATCTTTGGTCCGGGTGGCTTCAGCGTATGATTTTGGTCTGGCATGAGGGTTTAGCGCCGGAACTTTGGTTGGAGAAGTCTTGAGAAGCCTTGGGTTTTTTTGAGCACTTATGAAAGCAGGCCAGCCTCTGAAATTGGCGGTATGGTCTCCGGAGCACAGGGCACATTTGGCCGGGCTATTCCGATCTTTGGAACATTCATTGGTGTGATGATTTGCTCCGCATTTGACGCAGCGCGCGACGTGGTGACAATAATTTTGAGTGTGACCGTATGATTGGCATTTATGGCCAGGGGCGTCATTTGGGGGGGGGCAGGAGTATGCATTTGCCCTACCCTAGATTTCAAAGTAACTTTGGGCCGGCTGCTTCTTTCACATGGGCCGGCACATGGGACATTAGAACACATAATACACAATAATTGAACATTGACAAATTTAATATAATATTATATGAATATCTTATTTAGAAACTGTGATCAATGTTATAAAAAAAAAATATTTTTCTTTTTCAGCATAAAATGTATTTAAAAATATTTATATGTTTGTTTGGGGGAAGATAATTATGAATAATATATATGTTAAATTATTAACAAAAGTGAATGAAGTTTTGGTTTATAATTTATGTCAATAAAAAAATAGGTGTTGATTTATAGTTGATTAATGTTGCGAGCGGTTTTTTTTGTGTAGGTACTTAAAAATTTTACACTGATTGGGCCGGTCATTATTATGTCCTACCCTATCATAAATTGAAATGACGCCCCTGTTTATGGCACTGCGGAAGACCGCGGTTCTTTTTGTGCGGTTTTTCTATAATGACTTTAGTGTTAAGTAAATACGAAATTTTAGTGATATCCACATTGTTTGCGTCTTGGGAAAGTTCTATAAAAAATAGAGGTAAGGGGCGTTTGTTTTTATCTGATATATTTTGAACATGTACGACAGAATGTCCCAATTCGGATAGAGCAGAAACAATATCTTTTTCAGTGGTAGAGAAGTGTAAGTTTCTAATAACAAACCTGACTGAGCGAAATTGACGGGGTTTGAAGGTGTGGAATTCGGCGTCGGTGTCATATAGATGTTTCACAATTATGTTGAAATTTGACAAACCCGAGGGCTGAATAATAAGATATAATGTTGACGATTTGCAAGTGAATCCATTCGGACCGACAAGATTCGTTAAGAGGTTTTTGAATGATGAGTGATTTGGAATATCTTTGATATAAATTGGCGGTGCTGGAGAATCTTCGCACTGATCGGGAATGTGAGCGTTGCCATGACTAGATATGGATGTAATAGATGGTGTAGTAGTTTCAATTTCGGCGGAGTCGAGAACAGCGTATCTGTTTGGTGTGACGAAAATTTTTGATTTTTTATCGCCAATAGTAGGCGATAAAGACGAATTTAACAAATTGCGTTTTGAATGTTTTGAGTTTGTAGGATTATGTGGCGAACCGGGACTCATGCTCGGATCTGGATCTTTCACAAAGACGTACTTATCATCGCCGACCTTGACCAAACGAACCGTCTGGCTCATTTGTAGGTCTATGATAACTACCAATTATTGACAATAAAAACAATTAACGAGCGTAAAACAGAGATTACGGAACGAACACAGTGCGAGGTACGTGCGTTCATGTTGAGCGCTGCGGCCGAACTCTAAATGTAGTAATATTCTTTTCTTATTCGTATCTATATAGTGAGCAATAATAATTAAAAAAATAATAATAATAGCAATAATAATAATAGTATAATACGAATTTAATTTTAATAGTGGTGTATTTATAATAATTCATATTTGATATTTAAATTGATGAATCTTTTAAATATATTTTAAACTATTTAGTTGTTGTTTCCCGTTGGAACGCGAAGTGTTTTAAATTTAATAATATGGAGTGTGTAACGAGATAGCGACGGCGCTACCGATCCTTTCCTTCGATAGATGGCGCCAGGCGCACATCACCACGGGCCCCTATCCCCGCGGAGCGACGACCAATAACCATAGATGGCGCTCATCGCGCGGTCTACTTCGAATTCTGTCCGTATATATGTTTTTGTATAAATTAAATGCAATAAATGCATTTAATTTATAATAGTTAATAATAAAAAAAGTCATAATCATCGAACATGACATATATAACTCAAATACTGGTGTAACAAACGTAAGGAAATTAATGATGTGGAATCTGGCAGAGTGTACACACTCAAGGCAAACATCGGAATGTGACCCGGTGTTATACCTGCCAGATTCCCACCTCACGGCGTCGTTCCGGAGATGCAATCACCCACGGCGACCAGCACCAACGGCGGCCTTCACCAGTCCTGTCTCCAGTCACCGGTATCGTCGAACACCGACCTGTACGGAGTACGGAAATCCGTACTATATACCTACAGTGTCGATTCAGAGTACGCCTGCCAATCTCACTACTCGCGGAGTACGCTCTGTACTGATTCGTGGTGTACGGAATACAGTTACCTATATTATACCTACACCCGGTCAGTACAAGTGTACAATACCAGTGTGGTGTGGTCGTGCGGGCGTACGCGAGGGTACTCGGCGGTACCTGGTGACTGCTGATTCCCCCCCATGGCACCACCACTTCCCCTTTTTGTATCTAGCAGCCGTGAGTTAAACCTTGTAATGTGAATGTAATGTGCAACATGTCTTATGAAATATATATAATATAATATAATAATCGTATTATGTGAATTGTATATGTATGATGTGTAATAAATATATGTAATTATTAAAATATTTGATGTACGTAATTGTTGTATAATTAAATAAATAAAAAAATATTATATACAATAAATAACGTTACAAGTGTTCAGATATAATAATTAGTGAAATTTTAAAAGTAGGAATTCATAACTATTCTTTCGAACATAAACTTCAATTAAAAACGAAAAAACCAACACCACGTTTAAGTTTGGAAACGGTTGATGGGAAAACAATACGAAAATTTCAAGTATCATGGTACACAAAATATGCGTGGTTAAACATTTGTTAGTACTATGAATAAAATAAGTTTATTTGTGTATTTTTTTTAAAAATAATTTCTTTCTAAAAAATATTATTTTAAATTTGTCTACCCTAATCCCGAACCCAAGCTTTGCCACTGAGTATCACTTTGTGGATTTCCAAAACCAAGATTAAATTGTGTGCAAAATATATTTCTAAATGTTTCTTCCTTTACCTTGTAACATTGAGGTTTGTTTTTTTCATCACATTTTTCAATGTACAATAAAAATAATTTGTGTATATTTAATATGGGAGATAAATACTTTTTATTTGGGTTATTATATCTAGAATAATGGGAAGATTCAGCAGGAAATGAATTAATATGTTCCACAATAAATGTTATGACATGATCTTGTGTCTTATGGGGACGATTAGAATGTTTACCTTGAAGGTCTTCACGTGGTGATACACCTTCTTTATGTCGCTCTTGAATGATATCAACTTTCTTACGGCCAATTTTAAAAATTTCACAGAATGCTGATTTACACACTTGTAAATATAATATTCCACTTTTAACAAAATATTTGAAACTACATGATCTTACTCTTTGTGCGTTTTTTGATACACGAGCTGTTTCAAATTTGTTTAGACTTTTAAACAAATATGCATTTTTCCCATTAGTTTCCGTCTTATAATAAGCTTGAAATAGATTTCTTCTTGTTTCTATATTTATTGCAGTAGTACACTTCAAGCGGCATTTAGGCGTACATAGCTGACCTTCATTAACACATTTTGTTGGAATAATTACTCCTTTTTGTGTTGTATACTGTTTGCCTTGTCTTCTTTGAATAGTTGCTTTTTTCTTTTTCCAATTGTCCTGATTTCTTTTTCTCTTTCTGCTTGATTTTTGTTTAGGTTATCATCATGTTCATGCTCACTAATAACATTATTGAAAGCTCCAGGCTGAATATTATCTAAAGAACAATAAAATACATTACTAATTTATCATAATGTATTATGTTTTAATACATACTAGTAGCAGTTGGTATTTGTTCATAAATACAATGATCAATATCTTTGTTCGCTAGTGAGGTTCCAGGTATGCCATTTACATCTGAATTTTAAAAACCAAAGTAATAATAATAAATTATAAAAATAATTATTATTATGTTTAATATGAAAATATTTATAATTGGTATGAGTAGATAGCAAAAATATTCATATTTAAAATAGCATTAGTACACAATGTGCATGTAATATAAATTATTTTTACCTATAATATTCAAATTTGAATTTGCATAAATTAGTCCATGTTCTATGACTGGTAAATTAATCAATTCAGTGGTATCAGTGTTTGCTTGTGAGCTACCTAATATCATTATTTAGTATAGATAAAAATAAAAAATATTGGATTATATAGAAGAGAAATTATTTAGGTACAAATGTATGTATTTGTATTTACTTGAACTATTTAAATTAGGATTATCAAAAATTAACTGCCGTACAACGGATTGACGTTGTAAAATAAATTCATTTGTATCCATTTTATCATTAGTTTCTAGTAAAAAATCAGTATCTAAAACAAAACGTTTTGAAAAAAATTACTAGAATTAAATTAATAACAAAATTTGTAGAGCTTATATTTATATTTTTTATACTTACTAAATTTATTTGAATATGATCCATTGAATAATAATTGCCTTGATGAAGCTAGTGACTCATCAGAGGTATATAAATAATTATTAACATTTGCATTCTGTTTTGGACTTACTAATATAATATTGGCACGTTCAATAGACCCTATGGTAAGATTTAAAAATGCATGAAATATGATAAAATAACTAATAAGTTTTAGTAAGAACTTATTAATATCTATAGATTTAATGTAAAACATATTGTACCCGGAGAAGTTTCAGATATTTTTAGTGCAGAACATGGGTTGTAATCATCATCACTAGAATATTCTTGAAAAGAATCTTTAAAATACAATTTTAAAACTTATTAAACATTTTCTTTGTAAAATTTAATTAGTTTTATTAGTAATGTTAATATGTGTAAATTAATCAACAAATTATAACAACAATATGTGTTTTACCTGTGTCACTGAAATTATTTTCTTTCTGCAAATGGTATTTAATTTTGTTCTTGGGCCTGGTTCTGCTTAATGGAGTTTGATTTTGGTTTTCAATTGCTTTATCCACTAGATACTTAGCTCGAGAACTCATAATGTATTAAGTAAATGACTATTAAATGGATATTAATTGAATCAATTAATCCAAACAAATTTTAACACACATTTTAATGCGACAACATAAAAATAACAAATTATAACGATGAACAAACACTGTCGATATCAAACAAACGAAAATGAATGAACAAATGAAAATGATAATAAAATTAACAGACCAAGGTGGATATTCTGTGTTGAAACAGACGACAAATTATTAATAATATTAAAGTAAAATCAATCCACTTTTGTATCACGTGGAAAAATTGGTAATGTTCGCACATAACGTCCTAACTCCCACGTTTTTTCAATTATAGCATGGATAAAGGTGATAATATCCAATAACACTTTGTTCTAAGGAGTTAACATACACTACCACTTTTATCCACAACAACTAATGATCAATTCTTCTAAATAACACATTTATCAATTTATAATTTAGGTAACCACGAGAATTAAAACCTTATCACACTGATATAATGTTAATTACTCTATAACACCTTTAGACATGCAATAAAAAACATTTTTGAAAAAATGTCAGTTAACACCTTTATCCACTGACCCCTTCATTTATGGAGCATCTTCATCAATTTAACAACTTCAATTTGGATTTGAATTCATGGGAGATTCCATAAATTTAATGATTATTATCATTTATATTTATTACTAGCTGCCCGGTGGGATACAGGTGAATCGTAGATTATTTTAACTGTAAAGTATTTAAGTCAAGATTCGTTCTAAAAAAGACTCAAGTGACTATGGAGACTTAAAAAAAATGTATACAATAATTTAAGAAAATCACTTGGTTTATGAGATACTGGTGGTGGCAGACTGAGATTGTAATCAATTTTATATTGATGATACCGTATCGGATTCGTGGGAGATGTCGCCTATGGCGGCAAATGGCGTTCGCTGTCTAGCAGACACTCATCACTCTATGAATTTATCTGTTTGAAATTTGTGTTTGTTAGAAAATTTAATATTTAATGTAGGTAGATTGTAATAATAAGTTCTTTAAAATATGACTCATCACCTAGGCTAAGATTTGTATGCAATGACAAATTGTAATATATTATGCATTTTATTAACCAAGATATGTAAAAACGTGTATTTTCATTTTCATGAAGTTTTAGATGCTGGTTTTTTAGTTAAATTATGACTTGAGATAAAAACAAATATTAATTATGTAATAAAATTACATTGAAAAAGTTTAATACATGATGATGCACGGAAGACGATAAATGAAAAAAAAAGGAAAAATTGAGAGTGTTCGCCGCCCGGTATCGATACCGGTATGCATCGCCTTGCAACGATTAGTATTGATTTCCACCTAACGCCTAAACCTATCTAGCCACCTACTCGAGTTGGTAATCAAGGTGAAAACTCGGGCTGTTCAACGGTTTGTGATACGACGACGCGTACTATTATCGCTAAGAGCAAACAATAATGGTGCGAGCGGTCGGCGGGAAAGATAAGCCGGGGAGGAGCCGCCACTGATAACGTAAAAACTAAAAGTGATAACCCCATTATAACCTAAAAAGATTTTCATCCGGTCGAATCGGGAAAACGCAAAAGAGAAAAAACGGGGAAAAAGCCGAAATGATTATAAAACGGTCCAGAGTATTAAGGAAAAATACGATATAAGAGTAAAAAGAAAAGGGGAATAAAAACGAAAAATCGCGTACCCCCCGTGAGGTCCCACTCTACAAGATTTTTTTTAATATATTAGACTAGCTGCCCGGTGGGATACAGGTGAATCGTAGATTATTTTAACTGTAAAGTATTTAAATGCAAGATTCGTTCTAAAAAAGACCCAAGTGACTATGAAGACTTAAAAAAAAATGTATACAATAATTTAAGAAATTCACTAAATTAAAGAAAATGACTTGGTTTATGAGATACTGGTGGTGGCAGACTGAGATTGTAATCAATTTTATATTGATGATACCGTATCGGATTCGTGCGAGATGCCGCCTATGGCGGCAAATGGCGTTCGCTGTCTAGCAGACACTCATCACTCTATGAATTTATCTGTTTGAAATTTGTGTTTGTTAGAAAATGTAATATTTAATGTAGATTGTAATAATAAGTTCTTTTAAATATGACTCATCACCTAAGCTAATAAAATTTATTTACCAAAATACACACAAAAATATAGTTACAAAAAAAATATTTATTGAAATCAGTGATTAGCGATATACGATATAATAAAAATCAACGAATTATTTATTTATTTATTAAAACTCATCACTTGGGCTAAGATTTGTATGCAATGAAAAATTGTAATATATTATGCAAAAACGTGTATTTTAATTTTCATGAAGTTTTAGATGCTGGTTTTTTAGTTAAATTATGACTTGAGATGAAAACAAATATTAAAATTACATTGAAAAAGTCTAATACATGATGATGCACGGAAGACGATAAACGAAAAAAAAAAGCAAAAATTAAGCATGCGCCGCCCGGTATCGAAATCGGTGTACACCGCCTTGTAACAATTAGTAATGATTCCTACCTAACGCCTATACCTACCTAGCCACCTACTCGAGTTGGGAACTCTTTGAAAACTCGAGCTGTTAAACGGTTCGTGATACGACGACGCGTACTATTATCACTATAAGAGCATACAAACGGTGCGAGCGGTCGGTGGGAAAGATAAGCCGGGGAGGAGCCGCCACCGATAACGTGAAAACTAAAATAGTAGATAACGTAAAAACTAAAAGTGATAACCCCAATATAACCTAAAAAGATTTTCATCCGGTCGAATCGGGAAAAGGGAACGGAGAAAAATCGGGAAAAAAGCCGAATTGATTATAAAACGGTCCAGAGTACGGGGGAAAAATACGGAATGAGAAGAAAAAGAAAAGGGGAATAAAAACGAAAAAACGCTTACCCCCCGTAACGTCCCACTCTATAAGAATTTTTTTAATATATTAGACTAGCTGCCCGGTGGGATACAGGTGAATCGTAGATTATTTCAACTGTAAAGTATTTAAATGCAAGATTCGTTCTAAAAAAGACCCAAGTGACTATGGAGACTTAAAAAAAAAATGTATACAATAATTTAAGAAAATCACTTGGTTTATGAGATACTGGTGGTGGCATACTGAGATTGTAATCAATTTTATATTGATGATACCGTATCGGATTCGTGGGAGATGCCGCCTATGGCGGCAAATGGCGTTCGCTGTCTAGCAGACACTCATCACTCTATGAATTTATCTGTTTGAAATTTGTGTTTGTTAGAAAATGTAATATTTAATGTAGATTGTAATAATAAGTTCTTTTAAATATGACTCATCACCTAGGCTAATAAAATTTATTTACCAAAATATTTATAAGATACACACAAAAAAAATATTTATTGAAATCAGTGATTGGTGATATAGTACGATACAATAAAAATTAACGAATTATTTATTTATTTATTAAAACTCATCACTTGGGCTAAGATTTGTATGCAATGAAAAATTGTAATATATTATGCATTTTATTAACCAAAATATGTAAAAACGTGTATTTTAATTTTCATGAAGTTTTAGATGCTGGTTTTTTAGTTAAATTATGACTTGAGATAAAAACAAATACTAATTATGTAATAAAATTACATTGAAAAAGTCTAATAATATGATGATGCACGGACGTGCAGCGTTATCACAGGAGACGATAAACGAAAAAAAAAAGCAAAATTTAAGTATCTGTCGCCCGGTATTGAAACCGGTATGCATCGCAATGCAACGATTTGTTGTATTTGCATTTGATTGTATTTTTAAGTATTACAATTATATTTAATCTATGATACCTACCATTGAATTGAATATATTATATAGTTACTTCTGTACTGGCTTTTTATAAGAAAGTAATACCTAATTTATTGTATTGTTGAATGAAAATTATATTTCATGATTTACTATTTATAGGACGCATATTTTATGCCAGTGCCTAAAAAAAAGCCAAAAGGATCTTTGTACCAAAAGTATCACAATACAGTTTCAAAGTTACGCCGAAGTGAACTCTGGGTTGATTCTAAAAAAACTTTCACACACATTCCAAAACAAAGTTCTGAACAAGAATACCAACAGGCAACCTATGGTGAATATTTAAAATTTAAAATTATTTATTAATATTATTGTATGCATATTATATTATAATTTAAAACAAAGTAATCAGTGTTAATAAATTAGGTATATTGGTTTTATTATTAGTTAAATTAATAACTACTTGCACCTAAATAAGTTATAATATACAATTTAATGTTCATTTTAGATTTGGATAAGCATCCAAAAATGGCTTCAGTTTAATGTAGAACCTTTAGATGACATATTACTTAAGTGGAAAGAAACTCCTATTTATCGTAAACAATTTCTTGCTTAGAGCAGTACTACTATTGTTAACATTCTTGAAAATTGGCCAATGTACAAACAAGCCTTTGGACATCAGTTGGTAAATATATTTTATTCAACGATATTTTTATAATAATTTATGGTCTTAAGGGGCTGTAGCCCATAAACGCAAAATTAATGTTCCATAAGCGAAAAAAATACCTTTTTAACAAACCATAAGCGCAAATATATTTTCCAAAAATAAAGTGTATTTTACTAAAAATTATGCACTTCACTTTTTACTTCATTTTGCACTTTTGGTCTATTGAAAAAAAAGGTGTTTTGCGCTTTCGGGTTTCACTGGTCTTATGACCTATAATTGTTTTGTGTGAAATACATTGCTTACCTCGTAAAGAATGAATTTAATAATTTACATTTAAAAACTGGTTTATGAAAGTTTTCAAATTTTTATTTCAGATTGATATTGATTTTGAATATTTACATCCAGGAAAAGGTGGATTGCTCTTTGATAAATGGGACTATTTTGTTGAAAAAATTATACCATTGATGAAAATTAAAATAAAGGATGCAAACAGCAGAGATTTATTGGAACAATAAGAAAATATTCGTGATGAAAATCAAGGTACTAAATATTTAAGCTATATTGGTATTTGTTATTATTTTTTAATTGATGCGTAATATTTAAATTACAGATGTAAGGAGTTTAATTATATTTGATTTAATGAATTCATTATTGGTTTTAACGTCCAAAACGTGTCACATAGACGAAATTAGTAATAAGAAAAGAGTTGTGAAGACTTCAATTGCTGATGGCCGTGAAACATTTATGCTTCAAGTTGCATCTATGAATGATTTTCATTCACAAATTCAAATTGAAATTGATAATTGCTACAAAAATAGACCATTTTTGCAGCCGTTAATTTGTGTTGTGGGAGTAAGTGGTGTTTGGGCATCTAAAGAATATTTTGTTTATTATTTTGATACATTCTATAAGTTTTCTAATATTGTAAAAGCAGTTGATATATGTTTTAAAATTTTTCACGCTTTTAATTTACAATACCCTTTACAATGTTTATTAGTGTGGACATTTTTTCAAAAGTATATGTATGACATAGAAAATGCTACTGATGTGAAAAATCCTTCGCTCGAACTACTAATTTTTAATTAATTTTATTGAATTAGTTGAATTGTTGTCATTACCTAAGTTTAATGATTCAAATCTAGAAAAGTTAAATGAATGTGTTGCATATCATAACAGTAAATACATACAATTATTCAATGACACATTAAAACCCAAACATAATTTACTAACTCACTACTGTAATATTATAAGGAAATCTGGACCTTTAAAATTTCTATGGTCTTACCGCTTTGAATCAAAACACAAACAACTTAAATCTTATTGTGAAAATATTACTTCCAGTGTAAATATTCCTCTTTCTTTATCAATGAAGTATTCAATCAATTTAGCTGAATTAATATTAAATTTTGAAATAAAAAAATGGTTTCCTTTAAGCGCAGAAACTCCAGTTTCTTTTTCTAAATATTTTTCTAAAATAAAAATGTTATTTCCACCAAATTATTTGCTGTTACTAAATTACTATAATTGTTATAATTCAATTTCTTATCGTCATACCATTTACAAAGTCAATCATATCCTAACAACTTTTTCAGAAAGTCATCATACTGTGTTGGCTTATAAATTAAAAGAAATTGTATGTTTAAATGATGATTTTTTTTTTTGTGTCAAAATTTAAAAATAGATTCTTACAAAAAACATTTTACAAGTTATGTCATAAGTCAATGTTTACCAAAAACTTTTTAAAATAACTAATTTGGAAATAGATTTTTTCTGTTAATTTCAAATTCAAACGTATCAACGGGAATACCATCTAAGTGTGAGTCAGTCTCATATCCCGTTACACAACTTAAGTACAAATCGATATAATTATTGTATAAATATATTGTTTGGTATTATGTCCAGCAACTGAATTCTACTTCAGTTCATAAAAAAAAAAAAAAATGGTTTCAAAAATAGCGACGAAAAATTATCTATGATCCGTTTAGCATCTATGTGTTTTCATTTCATTGGATACTTATTATTTTTTCATTTCAAATGGATAGATCTAATAATACGATAGTAAAACTGTTTGAATAAATATTTCATATGCCACCAATGATAGGCTTATTTGTAAATGTATTCTTGTCTAAACTTCAAATTAATTCATAGAACACAATATCTTCTTATAATACAAATAAATGTAACATGTATAGATCGAGTTTTGAGTTTACATAACAAAACTCTTATTTCCAATTAATAATTACAATTAACACATAAACTATAGGTGGCACTTGTTAATTCAGTTATCGTAGTTGCATGCGGAGCATTTTTGTAAGGAGGTACACACACAGTTGTACATCGAGGTCTCTTGAATTTGTGTGAGTTAATATTTTTTTCAGGGTTCCACATTCCATCGAATTAAGTTATTTTTTAATTTTTTACTTAATTCATTGGTTTTTAACAACGTTATCTAAACCTAATTAATAGATGAAAATAAAAATTAATACGACCAACATAATATAACATTATTATTCTTCTTATTATTATTAAGTTATTGCATAGCTTTTACCGTGAGCTTTGAGCACGGTGACTGAATCAAGAAATTCCGTAATGAAAATACCAAACATGCATTTTTTATTTTATATATATGGAGACACTTTTTCTTATCAAAATACTGGTCCAATCGTTTCATCTAGCAACTTTTAAGAACGAAAAGTTTGCCAGATGGTAATTTTAAAAGCTCATTTTTCGAATTTCTCAATATTTTTTCCAAGCATGGGCGATAACTACCAAAAAATCGACAAAGAAACGGGAAAATTATCGTATTCTCGATTTTCGTAATATCTGTTTTAGTTTTATAGACATAACTCCATCAATAATAGAACTACGAACTTGAAAATTTTACTGACTACTAACAATAGTCACGCGCATACTCAAATTCAAAAAGATTTGACTTATTTGAACTTTTGACTTATAGAATAAAGAACTTTGAAAATATTGAAAACTTCTCATTTTTTGGAAGTATTTGCTTCGTAAATTTTTAACTTTTGGATATTAAGATCTGAAAATTTAGTGCAATAATACTCATAAGAATTTCTACCGATGATGAAAAAATATTGATTATCGTTAGTCACTATATTTTTTTATAATCGTTTAAATTTTGCATTTTGACGAAATTTTGTTATAACACACTTAAATGCACGTAAAATAGTTATGAAAAATTAACTGAATAAAATTTTTTATTTGGTATACGTATCTTTGATATAACCGTTATCTACATATTTTTACTAATTATACATGTTACATGTCATAAGCGATGGAAATAAAATTTATCATTAACGAAAAAAAAAAAAATAATAACCAATTAAAAGAATGAGAGATTAACCAAAAGCACTGTCTACGAATATCATGTCATTTTATATTTGTATCAAAATCCGATGATAAATATACCAGTAATATAATATTGCAATATAGGGATGATAAATAAAAAAACAATTTACAATTAAACATTTTTTTTTATTAGTATTACTAAAAGTTATTTTGAATAATATTATCAAATATTTAAAACGTTTATTTAAACAAAACTGAATTCAAACAGAAAAAAATCAACTTATTTCATAATTTACAATTAAATTATTTTTTTATAACACTTTGTTATTTATTAAACTCTATGGATAAAACATGTTTGAAGTATACAATTCATATATTTTAATGAATATTAAACTTAGGATTTTCAGGTGGTGTAAACCTCAGTTTCAACGTTTTTTTACAGGTTATTGTTTTTCTCTTACTATCTATTGATTTTATAGAATATATAGTTCTGGATACACATTGAAAAAATAAATAAACGCAGTATTTCCTGATTTCACGCTGTGGAATAACATAATTATTTCAAAATCGACCATGATTTTAAGTTTTTTCTTAATTATTTTGTATTATAAATTATCTTATTTTTCAGAAATTTAATTATGTTTATAACATATATTCACAATATAAATAAACAACTTGCCTGTCACAACTTCCGAGCTATTTAAAAAACAAAGTAAAAATACAGTGAATATCGTATATAACTGTATGCAGCTTTTTTTTTAAATAATTCGAAGTAAAAATAAATTAAACTGTTAAAATATTATTTTTTTAAAACATTTATAAAATAATATTTGCTAAGGACTTGATGCTTAAAGATTTAAATAACAGTTAGTACGTATTTATAAATATACGATTCAATAAATCATTTTTGCACACTTTTAAATAGGGGGACAAGACAATAATCACAGTGATGTAGTTCGTAGCTTACTCTTTTGGTTCCTTGACAATATTATTGTGTTTGGTGGGGAATCCCTTAGGTGAGTAATATTATATTATTTGAAATTGGTACTTACCTTTTGCTGGTTTTTAAGATGGGTTCATCCTGAAAAAGTATAAAATATAGTGAATATTGTTCAAAATTGTATGTAGTTTTGATATACTTAAATTTTTTTATGAACCATACTACAATTATAACTCATTAGAAATAAACTTAAAAGAAATCAGACAATATCGTAAAAAATCGTATAATAATTTATTAAAGTGTGTATAAAAAAAGCTGGTAAGTGAGATGATGGTGGTACAAGTTCGTCCTTCATCCCTTCGGTCCTCGGACAAGATATTGGTGATGAATGTATTAAGTTTTAAAGAAATGATGACTCATTTCTTTAGTATAAAACGATTCTGAGCAAAGCTTCAGTGTAATATAATATATTATTATTAAAATACTGTTTACGTATTTTACGGTTATTTGTATAATTTTTGGTGAATTTTTTTGTAATTAAACCCTCATAAAATATTCAATTAGATATAACTCATTTAAACTTCAATTGTTATAACAATTATAACTCATTAAAATAAACTTAAAAGAAATCAGACAATATCGTAAAAAATCGTATAATAATTTATTAAAGTGTGTATAAAAAAAAATCCTGACTAACGATTTTTGAACTTTTGTTAGGATAATTAGATAGGTATATGAGTAAATTTATATTACATTTTCAGGATTTTTTGTCAAATATTTAAAATTATATTACATAAAAACTTTCAAACAATTTGGTAAATTAAAAGTTCTATATTTAAGTCAAAAGTGCTATAATTGTTCTGAAAATGTTGTCCAATATAAAAAAGTATGTATTTGATATTGGAAAAAATTTTCAAGTTTCTAGCTTCAATATTTTTCGATTTATGACTAAATACCTAAAATCTGAACAGTGAAAATCTTGTTTACGGCGGATTTTTACCGATTTTACAGTTTTTACTCAGTTTTTCGATCGTTATTCTTGATTACTGGAAAAACTATGGAGATTTTGGAAAAATGACCTCTTTTAAGTACCATCTCAGTTCAATTTCGAATCTAAAAAGTAGCTGGACGAAACTTTTAGACAAGGATTTCTATACGAAAAAGTGTTTACAGAAAAAAAAAGGAAAAAAAACAAAATAAACATCATTGTAAAACCATAAGATCCTTCGCTTCACTCAGAATCTAAAATTATGAATCATTAATTTAATTTTAATTGAAATGATATTATATACGATTTATTTAATGATATAATACACGCAAATAAATTTAGCTTTGTTTATTGTCATACTTTAATAAACTCATTATTAAAATTAATTATATTTGTCAAAAGTACTTTTGTCTAGTAATTATAATTTTGGACTTTCGGCTACATTATAAAATTAAATTTTCATGAAAATCCCGTCTATATCAAATTTTAACCTTTCTACTCAGCTTTTTCTTATGATTGAACACGAATTGAGACAGGGGAGTAATAACATACAAGCAAATTTGAACTACCATGACTACTCAATAATGAAATATACACCATTGTAAAACCTATACATTCATCGATTTATTTCTAATCTAAAAAATTATAACTACCCAAAAAATTGATTAAATGCTTTAAGATAAAAAGATAAACCCTAGTTCAACCAATACATTCTTCGATCACATAGCGTCCAATCACGAGTAAACAACATAAATTAGTAATTACCTCTTGCTGATATATTCTGTGATCCTAAAAAAGTATATTATATAGTGAATATTTTTTAAAATTGTATGTTGTTTTTTTTTATACAATTTTGTAAGTAATACGAAGTTTAACAATTTTTAACAGCTGAGTTTTTATTCGAAATTTTCATATCTTAAATATTTGAAATTTGACACATATAATTTTTTTAGAATTGTATGCTTTAAGATTTAAAAAAACAAATAGTACATGTTTCTAAATAAACGAGTCAACAAGATATATCCCACCGTGCAAAGAACCGTTCCAAACGTTCCAGGAATATACATTTTAAGTTCCAATATAACATGAAAATGTTTCATTTCCAGAAAGTGTTTGTAATGTTCCACAAAAACACGAGTTATGTATATTTTTAGTTCCAGTGTAAACATTACAATGAAACGTTCCCGACAGACCTACATTTATGTTTTTATTAAAACATAGTTTCTTAAAATGTGAAATGTTCCCAATATGTTACGAGAATATTTCAGCAAAACACTAACTCTAATCGATCCGATAACAAAGGGGAATTTTCGACCGTTTATATCTAAAAATAAATATTAGTATACACGCACTAACATAATACACAGATACACTATATACGTGCATACTCAATACAGCTGCTATATAGCTATTGCCCAATTATGTCTAATCCATGTAACTAAATATGTTATTCTTTATTAATGTAAAACAGGCTCCTAATTCTAAAGGATATCAAAATGATTCCAACACCTCACAAATTTTAATGACTCCAAATGACACCAACACATGTTTAAAAACTCATGAAGGTAAAATATTATTATAGTAAATTATAATTTATAACTATGAGTAATAAACTAGTGAAAAACTTTCTACAAATAGATGGACAGAATACTGCTTTAAAATATCAAAAGATAAATAATAAATTGTAATGTTAATAATTGCTTATACTAATATCTTCTTAATTTAGTGATAATAGTACGCGTCGTCGTATCAAGAACCGTTTAAGAACTCGAGTTTTCAATGTGATCGAGTAGATGGCTAGGTAGGTTAAGGCGTTAGGTAGGAACTAATACTAATCGTTGCAATGCGATGCACACCGGTTTCGATACCGGGCGGAAGTTAATTAATTTCTGCCGCTTTTTTTGCTTTTTTCTGTGCAGAGGTTTCAATGTGACGTTTAAAATACGTTTAAAAGATAACACCAATTAAATGTTTTTGAGAAACATTAAATTTCTGTTGCTGGTATGTAAGAATTAAACAGATCTAAAATGTTGATAATTAGATCGCAATCACCGGACATTAGCAGTACCTGGGACAGCCTATAAACGTAAAATCAACATGCAAATTGATGTTCCAATGTTATATGAAACATACCTTGTATGTTTATAGTACATACTATTGCACAGTGGGACATTATATTTAAAACTGTTAATTGATAATACCTACAAACAACCCAGGAACAGATGAGAAAAATATTACTGTAGTGTTTCAAAAATAACATTCAGGTAACATAAACTGGAAACAGTTATATAATGTTTTATACAATGTTACAAACAATATGGCATAAGAGGTTTCTGGAATGTAATTGGAATTCATATGGAAGTTCCATAGGAATATTCCATAGTTCCTTGGGAATGGTTTTTTTACATAACTGTAACAGTTTTTTGCACAGTGGGATGTCTGATCTTTAGTGATCAAATGGACAATATTCGTATTTTTTTGCAATATTTTATAAACAAACATAATCAACTACATTCATTACCGATCTACGTCCATTGAACTTCTCTGAGATATAAAAAAAACCGTACTTGTATGACTGTTTTATTTTGTTTTATATTTAAGAATTGGGTTTTTATTTGAAACCATATTTACTTTGAAACGCGTTTAGTCCTGTGAAAAATAATTTTTTATAATAAAATTATATTATAAAACTATAAAGTATAATTATTTTATGTTTAAAGATTATTGGAAAAATTAATTCAATTTTTTACAGATTATTGGTGAAAATAATTTTTTCCAACTTTGTGATTCCAAATTGTTTACCTCAAAAGGGTAAATAAAAATTCTGTCTAATGAATTTTGATATACTAAATCTTGATATATTAATTTTGATATATTTTGATATATTTTAATGTACTTAAATTTTTTTTATGAACCATACTAAGAACTATATTTCAAAAATTTAATTTTAATTGAAATGAGATTTATTTAATGATATTATATATGCAAATAAATTTAGCACAGTGTAGGCATTTTTCCCCACTTTTTCAAGCCTATGTTTATCATCTTGTTGATATTAAGTGAATCTTTCGGGTGAAAATTTCCATCACGTATTACATAAAAATCTCATTAACTCCAAATTGTATTATTTTACTCCACTTTTTCGGCAGTTATTCCTTCTGCTTGGAAAACTATTGAGAACTGATTGAAATTTCCCGTTTCAAGTACCAATGAGATAATGACTTGATCTCACACAAATATAAGACAATGTATGAAACAATTCAAACTATCCCAAAAAGTTCATCACACACATTCTGCAAATCACTTAGATTCTAAATACGAGTAAACAACACAAATATAAGACATACTTTTTTCTAAGTACTTCCTAAATCCTAAAAATGTGAAAATACAGTGAATTTTGTATAAAATTGTTGTATTATTTTTTCATGTTATGAATTTATTTTTGTAGTTTTTTCAGTTCAGTAAATACAAAATTATGAATAAGTAAAATAATGTTAAATATTCAGTACTTCAAACCAAGAACTATTCATTTTATTTCAAGAAAACGCGTCCAGAGCATTTTATTTTAAAATAGAATATTTATATTTAGCTTAAACATTGTTAATATTTCTGATACATTTGTTAATTGTAAAAAATTTTTTTTTCAATATTTCTCAAAAGATTTTGTGTCTAGTAATATTAATTTTGGAGTTTCGGCTACATTATAAAATCGAATTTCATAAAAATCCCGTCTATATTAAATTTTAGCCTTTCTACTCAGTTTTTTCTCATGATTGAATACGAATTGAGACAGGGGAATAATAACCTACAAGCAAATTTTAACTACCATTACTACTCAATAATGAAATATACACCATTGTAAAACTATTCATTCATCGATTTATTTCTAATCTAAAAAACTCAACAATATCAATATATGACGTACCAGTTACTTTTTTTGGTGGATTTACACGTACAACCTCTTAAAAAATAAAGAATACATTGAAGATGGTGTAATATTGTATGTATTTTTTCAGTTTTTTAACATTTGTGTCCATATTTGGAGATGAATGTTCGTATAGTGGGTTTGAGGAGTTGGAGTGTAGACGTTTATTTGATTGTGTTGACCATCCAGTGTTTAAAGTAATAGCTTTGAAATTCGTTGTTGTCATTTTCTTTTGAGACAGTATAAGTAGTGGAGCGGTTTTATTCGTTTTGTTTTTAATTATATTATTAGGACTGTTTGGTCGATTTTTTTTCATGGTGATTTCGATAGAGAACTAATGATGTTATTAGACTTGGGACGTACGATAATTTATACATTACCGTCAGCATGAGATAATGCAGTTAACGCAGGGCGTGACAGCCAGCACTAACGATTATGCTATCGGAAGCAGATAAAAGCGGTGTGCAAGACAATATACGTGTGGACTAGTGCTGAGCATGTAATCCGGATTGAAATAAATTCCTTAATCCGTTTAAACCGGATTTAGGTAATCCGGATACATTCGGATCGGCAATCCGGATCCAACCGGATCGACAATTCGGATTGATAATCATATTTTTCATGAATCCATTATTTTTCGAAAATTGAGTAAAGTATGTATGATACTATAATACCTTTATATTTTAAATAATTGAAATTTCGAATCTCTGATCAAGATTGGTGAATTAAAACCGAAATCCGAAACGACGGATTAAAACCGAAATCCGGATAAAACGGATTGAATCCGAAATCCGGAAAAACGGATTGAATCCGAAATCCGGAAAAACGGATTGAATCCGAAATCCGGAAAAACGGATTGAATTCGAAATCCGGAAGAAACGGATTGCATCCGAAATCCGGACTAAACGGATTGAATCCAAATCCGGATTGCATAATTCTAATCCGGATTACGGATTCGTCAATGAGCTGCTCAGCACTAGTGTGGACTGTACGATGTATCAGCACGAACTTATTTATTTCTAATCTATTTTATAAAACTCAAAAATAAAAATATTTGACGTACGACTAACCATATTCTGGCCAATTCCGGATATGACTTGCATCTAAAAAAATAAAAAACACAGTGAAGATATATACGTATAATATTGTACGTATATTTTTCTTTCAATTTTGTAAATTTTATGAAGTGTAAATACATTTCGAAACTAATTTTTCTTTGGAATATTATTTTCGTAAATTATGTTTTAAATTTGACCAAGACCATTCTTTGACATTTTAAGGTTAAAAATTTCATCAATCAGATTATTTTTAAACTAAAATTATCTACTCAATTATTTGAAACCCACTTTTCAAAAAGGGGACAAGACAATGATGATGAAAGTTCGTACTTCGCTCTTTTGGTTCTATGGATAGACAATTGCGAGGGTGTAGAATTCCTTAGCTGAGGGATGCTGAAGATTAACAAACATACGTTTCATATGTTATTATTTATTATTTAAAATGTGTAATGAACTATTATTTTCAGTCACAAGTCTGAGCGAAACACAAATAATAATTTAATCATTCAATCAATTAGTTTTCGTTGGATCGTAAAATTTTATGACAAACAACTGATGCCATTTTTAAGTTTCAAGCAAAAGAAGTTATGGTACACCGACAAGAAATTGTAGTGCTTATCTGATTGATAATTCTTAACAATTTCACTCTATTATGATACATCTTACTGCAACCCACCTCCCTCGCTCTATTCGATTGAATTCGAATGAAGGGGCTGTCGATATCTATATATTATTCTATCCACTTAAGGAGCAGTCGGTTGGCTAATTCCTACTACACTAACCGGTTTTGAGAACCGGGTCGTTGAAATAATATATAAATAAAGTTTTCCTAGTTATATTTTACAGGTCCAAGAAACTTATGACCTGCGTTCAAAAAACTAACACGTACCTAGTGTATTAAAGGTGCAACGAAAATATTATAAACTTTGTAAAATAAGTATAAAAGGTAAAGATACAATTAACACTATCACCTGAGTAACCCTGTTCTTGAGGGTAGTGTATGTAGACCACAGGTGTAGCGGAGTACGAGTGAAACGAGCAACTTTATAAAAATATATTTATTAAAACACTTATCTAAGGTGGGTTATTTCACCTGTAGAAATCAAGTGTGAAACGATTAATTAATTTATGTAGAGACAAATATTACTTGTCTCTACGTTGATGATAAAAACGCTACTCTTTTACGTTAATGATTAAAACTTGACTCGTTTACGTTGATGTTAAAACTCGACTGGTCACTCATATATTACGTTCAGTATTCGTACTCTACACGTCCCTGTGTTCTGTTTACCTAAGCATATTTATCTGAGCGCGATATTAATGATGAGTTAGTCATTGCAATCGTTACATTACCTACCTGAAAAATAATCCAAATCGATAATTATGACGAATGATAATATTGGACAACACATGAAAAGGTTGGTTAAAAAATGTCAGGTCATAAAATCGAAATTTAAAAATTTCATGTAATGAAAATAAAAATAAATCTGACATTTTACGTGAAAGTTGAGCTGTAATTCAAAATTAAACCGCAAGTAATAGAAATGTATTGAACTGATATTAACGAAACATAAACCGTAGATAAAAAAATACATAACGAGTCTATTAATGAAATAAGAATTTTATCGGATTGACTAATTCGCACTTTATAATATTTGTATTAAAAAATATCTCTAATTTACTTGAAATATTAAATGTTCAAACTTCCAATGGAAAAATCGTAAAATAAAAATACAGTTTATTTTTTTCTGAGATTTTGCATTACTCTAAGTAAACAATTAAGAATAAGTAAAATAATATGAAAGATTCAGGACCTAAAATCTTCTGGAATTAACATTTAAATAATTGAAAAATTCCGACGCAATTAATTTTACAATACAAGATTTATATTCATCTCAAAAATTATCAATTTTTTTGATACGTTAATCGTACGTATGATATACGATAATGATACGTGTTTTTGATATTGATTGAAAGGTCTATAAACAAGAACTTTTATTTTCATATTTTAAGCTAACTTTCAAAATGGATTTTAAGAAAAACTTGCCTACACCAAATTTTAGCCTATTAAATCAATTTATCCGATTTTTTTTTTTTAATAACAATTGAGAATACAAAAAAATGCCTTGTTTAAAGTACCTATAAGTAAATTTTGAACCATTATTACTACACAATTAAAGAATACACGTTATTTTAAAACCAATACATTGTTTGATCTACTCCGAATCAACAAAAAAAAAACAAATGAGTCAGCAACATAAAATACACAACTTACGCCCAATATATTTATCCTTCGTCTCTAAAAAAGTAAAAGTGTAGTAAATGTGGTAAAGAAATAATTATTCTGTGAAGTTTTATTTCTAAGACAAAATTAAACTAAGTATATTTAAATTTCAACAGAAAAATCGTTTTTCGAGATCTTGTTTACTTAAGGAGCGTTTCAAATGTTTGTAAAATATTTTTTTTTTAATTAAATTGCATATACAGAAAACCTATAAAACTTATACGTTTTTTTAAATATGAATGTTGTTTGCAATGCATTAAAGTATTATTTTACCTTGTTTATTAAATTGAAAAATGTATTTTAAGGTTCAAATGTATATTATAACTGTTCGTTTTTTTCGCAATGAAAATACAAAAATGCACCAACATTAACTATATTGTTAACGGAAAACCTTAAATCTTTATTTATTTAAATTTTGTTGTAATATATTTATAATAGTTAAGTTTGGTAATTCAATTTAAATACATGTGATATATGTATATATCTTATACGCTAAAGAAATTAGTTATTTTTAAAAAATATGAAACATTTCGATTGCTTTTATTTTTGCTGAATTTTATACAGGGTCTGATTAAGGAATTCGCTGCCTGTGTGCTTGGATAAATTTTGCGCTTATTATTTATTAATCAGATCACTCTGAAGTCATTAGTAATTTTGCGACTAATCTAATATGACTTACGACTTTTTTGCTCTAAAAAAAAAAAAAACAAACTGTATTAATGGTTTTGTATTAATAGTTTTATATTATTACATTACCTATATATAATGTGTATGTCATGGTAAAAGAGCAGAAGTGTAAAATATGTATTGAATGATTGAGTGATTAATTGGGTATAATTTATTAAAAATATTATTTAGAATATTGTTTACAACTATACTTGTTAAATATCTTTATTTTTCTACTAATAAAATCATATCTGGACTATCGTCATTTTCATATTCGTTTCAGCTCGGCCTTCTCAAATATCTCAACAATGAACCCAGGCGTACTACAGGGTGGAATGTTATCCCCTATTTTGTTTAATATTTTCGCGTCCGATCAACCAAAGCTACCTGATACTCTAGTAGCGGATTATGCTGATGACAAAGCTATTATGTCAATGCATGAAAATCCTGTCATAGCATCAACTACACTCCAACAAGATCTGGACTTAATTGCGGACTGATACAAAAAATGGCGGGTCAAAATCAACAGCACAAAATCTGTCCACATTATCTTCACTCTAAAACATGGACTCTGTCCCAACGTTTTCATAAATAGTACTCCAATCCCCTCATCTGACACGGTAAAATATTAAGGTATCCGTCTTGACAAGCGCTTAACATGGAATACTTATTAAAAACAAAAAGACTCCAACTGTGATTTACTATCCAACACTAAAAAATACAAATATTAATAAAAGCTAAACCTTAAAAAGTTGAAATCCACAATAAGAATTTAATTCAGAAATTTTCAAATTGCTCTCCTGAAAAGTGGTAAAAAGTGAATTACGTCCTTCTTCGTTGGGGAAGTATATTATAATATAATGTTATTATATTATTATATTATATGCATATAAATTTAGCACAGAGCAGGAATTTTTATCCACTTTTTCAAGCCTTTGTTTATCTTCTTGTTGAAATTAAGTGAACGTATTTCATAAAAATTTCATTAACGCCAAATTGTATTATTTAACTCAATTTTTTCGGTAGTTCTTCCTTACTCTATGAAAACTATTGAGACAGAGCATAATTTCCGGTTTCAAGTACCAATAAGATAATGATTTGATCTTTAAAGTTGCTGGATAAAACTATGAAACCATTCATACTATCCCAAAAGGTTAATTTCACACATTCTACAAATCACTTAGATTCCAAATACGAGTAACAACACAGATATAGTACTTACTTATTGCTAATCTTCGACCAGGATTTAAATATGCTAAAAAAGTGAAAATATAGCAAATTTTGTATGACATTTTATGCATTATTTTTCCATGTTATGACTTTATTTTGTGTAGTTTTTTCAGTTCAGTTAGTAAAAAATTATGAATAAGTAAATGATATTAAATACTCAGTACCTCATACCAAGGACTAATCATTATAATTTTCATGAAAATCCCGTCTATATTAAATTTTATCCTTTCTACTTAGTTTTTTCTCATGATTGAATACGAATTGAGACAGGGAAATAATAACTTACAAGCAAATTTGAACTACCAGAATAAATACTATTTATAGTCGATTAGTCGTTATTGAAACTAGTGTGACATTTTTGCAAATTATTTAAAAAGGTATACAATTTTTTCTAAACATAAATATTGATCAATGCATTTAAGTATTATTTTACCATGTTTATTAAATTGAAAAATATATTTTAAGGTTCAAATGTATATTATTACAGTTATAATACACAGTTATTGTT
Organism: Therioaphis trifolii; assembly: GCA_027580255.1. Classification (NCBI taxonomy): domain Eukaryota; kingdom Metazoa; phylum Arthropoda; class Insecta; order Hemiptera; family Aphididae; genus Therioaphis; species Therioaphis trifolii. Next base: position 4,612,366 of record CM050406.1, on the reverse strand, counting down.
CAATTTTTCACGCAATAAAAAAAAAAAAAGCACCCACATTATCTGTATTATAAAACGAATTAATCTTTCGTTTTATTCAGAATCTAAGAAATTGTTCCTATAAAGCTACATTTGACAGTTGATTTTTAATTCGAAATATTATTTACTAGAACAGTGATTAAATTTGATGTGTTAATATTTTATAATAATTATATATATGAATGTATACGTGGAAAAGTAAATAATTTTCGTAAAAAAAAAAAAAAAAAGAGGAGAAAAAACATTGGTTTATTATTTACCGTCGCTCTGAGTATTGGTAGCCACCATTTTTTCGCCTTTATAAGAAAAACAAAGAGCGTATATTTTTAATAAAACAATTGAATTTAAGGTACCTAGTTTTTTTTTCTATTGAATTTAATATTTTCATAAAAATGATTGAAAAATAAATCATCGATAACTTGTTCACAACATATTTCGTAATTTCGCATAATATGAACTTGATAATTATTATTTTCTTGAATTTATTATTATAATAGTGAAACACAAAATCCTATTTTTTTGTAATATATAATACATAAATATAATTTTAAGATTAAAATATGTATAACACTTCCAACAATAATGTATTTTTGAGATTTTTACGTTTCTCTTTGTAAACATTTAGGTGTAAGTAAAATAATATTAAGTATTCAGGACTTCAAATCAGATGGTATTTGCAATGCAAAATACCTTGTATAAGCACCTACAAGTAAATTTTGTGAAAATTATTAGTACAAAATAAAATAAGACTATTGTAAAACCAATTCATTCTTCGATATACTCAGAATTTAAAAAAGCGAGTCAACAACTTTAATACACAACTTTCTGACACTAATACTACTCATCGTGTTCTCTAAAATTTTTTTTTTAAAGTAGTGAATATTGTAAAGAAATTTTTCTGTGTAGTTTTATTTCTAAGACTAAATTAAACTATGAAACTAGTACTAGTCTGAGAAATGTTAAAACATTTTTCTAAAAAAAAGAGGAGAAACTAGCATTGGTTCATTACATTTATTAACCAGTATCTTGGTTTCCTTTGGCTTTATAAGAGACTTAAATAGATATAAATATGTATCAATACAACAATTTTCAATTCATCATGATATTATTAATATTCATTGTTTTGTAGCGTGAACCAGTTATGTGTCGCTACCTAGCGGTGTGCTTATCACAGAACAGGCACCGACACACCTGCCCTCTAGGGGATGCGCGGAGCATCTCACCTGTCTTGTCACTAATTAAATTAAGATAGAGCGCTCTTCCTTCACCAGCCGTTTCTGTCCCTACCTTCTTCTATTTTTTTTACTATACATAATTAATTTCATTCCTTCAATTCCTCAAAAAATCATCAAAATCCTTCTTTAAACACCTAACGAAAATACTCACCCGCATAATACATCTCAACTCTAATGATAAACTACAAGAAACCTCACCAGCATCAATTCACATTCTACTATCCGTATCAAGAACAACCACCCTCAAGTACCCGGACTAACAGCCACTCAGCACCTTGTCGTAGTTTTCTAGCCGCAATTCTTCGGGTACTACGCATACAGAATATAGTTAGTTGTATTTTACTGTGTGTGACGTAGTACGCCGTAGGAAAGTAACCTAGGCAATTTGCCAGATTGCCGCCGTCAATAGTGCCGCTACTATTTCCATCTGCCATCCACAGTGCCACTACCCCTTCTAGCCGCCATCAACAGTGCCGCTACCATCTCCCGCCGCCATCTACAGTCCAGGACTTAGCCGCTATCCTCGTTGCCGCGGAGGTTCTAGTGACTCCGACGACTGTAGCAGGCCAACTACATTTAACCGGTTCATCTTCCCTTTCAACACTTTCATCTTCCCTTTCAACAATTCCATCTACTCTTTCAACACTTTCATCATCATTAGTAATATAAACCCCCTCTAAAATATACATGTTTGTGTCTCATGTGTAAATGTTATCTATTTGTTATACCTCAGATAATAAAGAACTTGTTATTTAGAAAAACTGTCTTATACAATTTAAACATAAGATATATACGTACACTTTGTCAATCCCACACTTACGGGAGAAACAAATGTTACATATTAATCAGATCACTCTGAAGTCATTAGTAATTTTGCGACTAATCTAATATGACTTACCACTATCTGGATCAAAAAAAAAAAAAAAAACTGTATTAATGGTTTTGTATTTATAGTGGAAACGTGTTACGCCCAAATACACAACTTAACCCTAAGTGCGTTGTCATCCACTTCTAAAAAAGTAAAAGTGTAGTAAATGTGGTAAAGAAATAATTATTCTGTGAAGTATTAAATCTAAGACAAAATTAAACTAAGTATATTTAAATTTCAACAGTAGAATCGTTTTTCGAGATCTTATTTACTTAAGGAGCGTTTCAAATGTTTGTAAAATATTTTTTTTTTAATTAAATTGCATATACTTAAAACCTATAAAACTTATACGTTTTTTTAAATATGAATGTTGTTTGCAATACATTAAAGTATTATTTTACCTTGTTTATTAAATTGAAAAATGTATTTTAAGGTTCAAATGTATATTATAACTGTACGTTTTATTCGCAATAAAAAAACAAAAAGGCACCAACATTAACTATATTGTTAACGGAAAACATTAATCTTTATTTATTTAAATTTGTTGTAATATATTTAAAATTGTTAAGTTTGGTAATTCAATTTAAATACATAGGATATATGACTTACCATTTTCAGATTCTAAAAAAAAAACAAAAAAAACTGTATTAATGGTTTTGTATTAATAGTTTTATATTATTACATTACCAATATATAATATGCATGACATGGTAAAAGAGCGGAAGTGTAAAATATGTATTGAATGATTGAGTGATTAATCGAATAATCATTCAATGTAATAGGGTATAATTTATTAACAATATTATTTAGAATATTGTTTAGAACTAAAATTGTTACATTTCTTTACCACAATTATTTACAGTAGACGAGCATTGCTTTCTACTCTCCTTTTAGTAATATATAATTATATTACATATGAGGTAATTCTTCAAGCATAAAAATTACCTACTCAATAAATTAAATCTCATTTATTTGCGTTCGATAATCGAATCGCCTTGATACAAATTAACTATTACCAGCCGAAGTCAATTTAGTGTCATTTATTTCAACTCGCCAAACCTACCTGTAGGCTTCATAATTAATATGATACATAAATGTTTATACTGGGTAAACAAAGTCTTGTATTTAATATCTATTGGTCAAGTATAGTAAATGTGGTAAAGAAATTATTCTGTGAAGTTTTATTTCTAAGGCAAAATTAAACTTGGTATCTGTAAATTTCAACAGTAGAATCGTTTTTCGAGATCTAATTTACTTAAGTGCGTTTCAAATGTTTGTAAAATTTTTTTTTTAAATTAAATTGCATATACAGAAAACCTAGACAACTTATACGTTTTTTAAATATGAATGTTCTTTGCAATACATTAAAGTATTATTTTACCTTGTTTATTAAATTGAAAAATGTGTTTTAAGGTTCAAAAGTATATTATAACTGTTCGATTTTTTTCGCAATAAAAAAACAAAAAGGCACCAACATTAACTATATTGTTAACGGAAAACCTTAAATCTTTATTTATTTAAATTTTGTTGTAATATATTTATAATAGTTAAGTTTGGTAATTCAATTTAAATACATAGTGTAACGGTACGCATCACGAAAACGGTCCTTTTCAGGACCACAAGCGAGTGACAAGCTAAAAGTGCACACGAAGCACACAAAGATGCATGAATAGAATGTGGTTCTACCAATAGTAACCAAAACACCCACGGTGAATGAGAAGGCACCTGTGGGGTATAAATACAGGTGCACTTCTCATTCACAATCAAATTCACCTCAAACCCACAACTCTATTCAAACTACCAAATTACTACATTTATCGAAACGACCGACCCACACCACCAGGCCAAAATGGCGCAGGAGGCACTGCGATCCTAATAGCCAACAAGATTGTTCACCACGTAGTTCCCATCCAGACAAACACACTGGAAAACACCACCATCCACATCCAGGTAAACAACCAAGAGACCAGACTTTCGGCAATTTACAAAAGGCCTGCCAACCGACTAACCACATCAGACATTGATAACCTTCTAGACACCGATCTCCCAACAATACTCGCTGGCGACCTAAATGCAAAGCATCCCTTCTGGAAAAGTCAAAGATCAAACCCTGCCGGCCTTCTACTCCAAGACCACATGGTCAACAACAATTACACCATTGTCGCACCAAACACACCGACTCACTACCCTGATCAACACAACCATCAACCGGACGTCCTAGATATCGTAATACTTAAGAACAATAATCTCCAATACCATCTCTACAACCACACCGATGAACTCTCATCCGACCACAGTCCGGTCATCATAACACTACGCGGCAAACCTTCGGCTGACCCTCCAACGACTCAAAGGACTATCACAAACTGGCCAAGATTCGCAGTCGACCTGGACTGCGACATTCCAAGTCCGAACCCGACCATCAACTCAAAGGCTGAACTCGACCAAGAGGTCGCAAAACTCACCTCCACAGTCCAAAACGCCTTGTCCAACAACACTTCAAATCTCAACAATCTACCAAGCAACCAAATCATACCTGACAATATTCAACAAGAACTAATAAAAAAGAGGAGACTACGGAGAGCTTGGCAAAGAACGCGAAATCCTGAAGCAAAACACCGATTCAACACAGAAGACTCATCCAACTCCACAGAGAATCCAAATGGGACTCCTTCCTCGCAAACTTAAAGCCCAACGACTCACAAATATTTAAAATCAACAAATCGCTGATCAACAAGAGACCTCCAAACCACCCACTCAACGGACATTTAGGTCTAGTCTTCGACCCTCCAGGTAAAACCGAACTCTTCGCCACCAACCTAGCATCACAATTCAATTGCCCGATTGGAACCCCTGCCACTGAATCACTAGTCACCAACTCAATACAGTCTCTAAATTCAACAGAAAACCCACCAATTCAGCCAGTCTCTCCAGGAGAAGTGAAAAATATCATCAAACACCTACCACGCAACAAGGCACCAGGTCCCGACGGAATATCGAACACAGCACTCCGGCATTTCACAGACAAGACCATCCTGGCACTGACCAAAATACTAAACTGCTGTTTGAGATATAAACACTTCCCTACCCCTTGGAAAACAGCCACAGTAATTATTATGATTCCTAAAGCTGGTAAAGACCTGAGAAACCCAAGCAACCATCGCCCCATCGCTCTCATTAACTCAATGGCCAAAGTCTTAGAAATCACTATTCTAATTCATCTTAAGAAGTCAATATCCACCGCTATCCGTGCAGACCAATTCGCATTCAGACCACAACACTCGACTACCAACCAACTAACGAAGGTAATAGACCACCTTGCCAACACAACCAACAGAGAGGAAAGAACAGCGGCAGTATTCCTGGACTTCGAAAAAGCGTTCGACAAAGTGTGGCACGACGGACTTCTACACAAACTACTTCAACTAAACGTCTCACCATCCCTAGTAAGGATAGTTCAATCCTTCCTCTCCAACAGAACATATTCAGTCCGCGTAGGCACCTCCTTCTCAGAGCCGAGAACTCCGTCCGCAGGCGTCCCCCAAGGGTCTTGCCTATCGCCTATATTATTCATCGCATACATCAATGACATGCCCTCCACCCCAGGAATACGGACAAACCTTTTCGTGGACGACACCATGTTCATGGCTACCAGCATGAACATGCAACATGCTGTAGACAAACTTCAAGCTCAAATTAATATCACTCTCCCCTGGCTCAAAGATTGGAAACTAACTCTAAACGCAAACAAAACTCTAGCGATCAAATTTGGAAGGAGAGGTCTAAAACACACAACTGCACTAAGAATCTACAACCAAGACATCTCTTGGGAACCAACCGTGAAATATCTCGGAGTCCACCTCGACAGCAGGCTGCGATTCAACAAACATGTCACCGAAACTCTTAAGAAAGCAAAGAACATCCGAGCCGCTTTATACCCCGTACTAAACTCCCGCAGTCCAATTCCAGTCCGAACAAAATTAAACCTATACAAGATGTACATAAAAACAATATTAACTTACGCCGGCCCAGCATGGGCTGCACTCATCTCAAACTCCAACTGGAAAAAGCTGGAAGCTGTCCAAAACATTGCGCTCCGAACCATCACCAGTTCCCCCTGGTTCGTCAGAAACTCAATAATCTCCAGCTCAACCCAATTCCAATCAATCCACTCTACCATCATACTCAGTTCAAAAATAATGTTCTGCAAACTTCACCAGTCCCACCACAACCACCTAGAAGAAATAGGTAAAACCATTGGCCCGGCCGAACTAAACCGAAAAAGACCTACAGACCTAATCAAACGCACTTGAACTAACCTCATCCACCTACCTTCTACTCTGAGTCATGAGGACCACCCCCCGAAACTCAGGAAAAGGACAAATGTCCCTCCAACCACGCAATGCAATTCACAATCACTTCTTCTTTCTCTTCCACAACTTCTCAAACACAACTGTTCACAACGAATACGTCAAGAAGTCAGGAAGAACTACCAGCAATCGCTGGACCCAGCCTACAGCCGGAACGATCACTACCGTCGTACCGACGACAGTATACAAGGTGCCGCAGCAAGCCATCTAGCGGCCACACAGCAAGCCGATAGCAAGTATCGATAAACGCCGTTGCGCAACAAGCCGCGACAATATCACCGAGATTACTGGTCAGCGGGGCGATATTGTCGCTATCACCTGCAACAACAAGCGCACACCCGTTGCCGCTGCTATCATCGTTTCCGGCACGTTATCGAACCCATCGCCCGCCACAACTAGCATCGACGTAATATTCCGATATAGTGTCTGGCTGGGAGATATCGATAACGTGCTGCGGTAAACACCAACGCCGACGGACCACCGGGAACCAAACCGTCGCTGCCCGAGACGCCAGCAGCCCGACCGCCGGAGTATCCGACCAATCATCATCCGCTGTGGGAAGCAACACGGAGTGACCAAGTGGTGAATACGTCCGACACCCGTCCAGGGACATTACTTACGGCCCCCCCCCCGACGCGCCTGCTAAGGCCCCGTCACGAAGGTTGATATACTACCGGCCACTTGCTGAAGTCTTCCGGGGTATATCATCTCTTTCCCGACATTGTAACGCTATTAACTATTTCACGTATATTTGTATCGGCCCACCATCTTCATTGTCGCGCTTATTTAAGCCCGATACCGCCCGTGCGGCTTGCTTGCTCGAGCCCGCCGCACGGCCCGGATTAACTTCACCCCTCATTAATAATTACTTGTATATATATATCTGTATATAGATTTGTCAATAATAAAGATTATTCATTACATCTTACACAAGAGTACCTATTATTCACGAGCGGTAGGCCGTCGCCCGGTACACCGTCTCAAATTAAATTGCATATACATACAGAAAACCTAGAAAACTTATACGTTTTTTTATATATGAATGTTGTTTGCAATACATTAAAGTATTATTTTACCTTGTTTATTAAATTGAAAAATGTATTTTAAGGTTCAAATGTATATTATAACTGTACGTTTTTTTCGCAATAAAAAAACAAAAAGGCACCAACATTAACTATATTGTCAACGGAAAACCTTAATCTTTATTTATTTAAATTTTGTTGTAATATATTTATAATAGTTAAGTTTGGTAATTCAATTTAAATACATAGGAAATATGTATATAATCTTATACGCCAAAAAAATTAGTTATTTTTAAAAAATATGCAACATTTCGATTGTTTTTATTTTTGCTGAATTTTATACAGGGTCTGATTAAGGAATTCGCTGCCTGTGTGCTTGGATAAATTTTGCGCTTATTATTTATTAATCAGATCACTCTGAAGTCATTAGTAATTTTACGACTAATCTAATATAACTTACCATTTTTTTCCTCTAAAAAAAAAAAAAAACTGTATTAATGGTTTTGTATTAATAGTTTTATATTATTAAATTACCAATATATAATGTGCATGACATGGTAAAAGAGTGGAAGTGTAAAATATGTATTGAATGATTGAGTGATTAATCGAATAATCATTAAATGTAATTGGGTATAATTTATTAACAATATTATTTAGAATATTGTTTAGAACTAAACTTGTTTACTAGAATTTACTAGAACAGTGACGCGAACCCGTGTGACGGTGTCATTAGACATACGCCATCGGCCGCGTCTATATTTTCTTATCAACCGCAAGTTCGCGGCACACACCGTCAAAAGCGAGAACCCGCTCACCTACCTAGCACAAGGAGGGCACGCGGGCGAACGGCTGCGAAGACTGCCGCTGCAACGGTTGTGAAAACGAGTCTACGCCGTTGCGCGAAACGTACACCACCCGTTCCCAACGCGCGTAGTTAATATTGTTTTATTATTCTGTTTTAATTTGTTGTGTGAAAATATATTTGGTGTGTGTACAATAAATCATTATTTGAGGTTTCATCACCAAAACAAAATCGTGGTGTTATTTATTTTTTTTTCATTATTTAACCCACGAAAGTGTTGTGTCACCGTCCACCATCTACCGAAGGTAACCAATCCGGACGGACCACAACAACAGTGATTAAATTTGATGTGTTAATATTTTATAATAATTATATATATGAATGCATACGTGGAAAAGTAAATAATTTTCGTAAAAAAAAAAAAAAAAGAGGAGAAAAAACATTGGTTTTAAATAAATAAATCATCGATATCTTGTTCACAACATATTTCGTTTATTCGCATAATATGAACTTGATAATTATTATTTTCTTAAATTTATTATTATAATAGTGAAACACAAAATCCTATTTTTTTGTAATATACAGTGGAACCTCGATAACTCGAATCGGTTGGGGGCGAAAAAAAAATTCGAGTTATCGAAAATTCGACTTATGGAAAACCTCGATAACTCGAATCTGCAAAAAAAAATTCGAGTTATTGAAAATATTTTTTTTATTTAAAAACACAAAGACATCAATTTTATTAATTATTTATTTATATATGTATTTAATAATAAATATATAATGTATGTACTATGTAGGTATGTATATTGTATAAAAAATTAAAAAAAAGTATGTATAATGTAATGAATAAAGTAGACTAAAGTAGAAAAAAAGAACTATTTTTTAAAGAAATCACATATTTTTGATTGTTTCTTAATGTTTGACCTATCTGTAAAGTTTTCAATTATGTTTAGCGCGGAAAAAATCTCGTCTCCAATTTCTTGTTGTTCTTGAATGTATTTTATTATATAAATTCGAGTTATAAGCTAAAATTCAACTAAAATTACTTCGACTTATCGAGAAATTTGACTTATAGAGGTTCGAGTTATCGAGGTTCCACTGTATAATACATAAATATAATTTTAAGATTAAAATATGTATAACACTTCCAACAATAATGTATTTTTGAGATTTTTACGTTTCTCTTTGTAAACATTTTGGTGTAAGTAAAATAATATTAAATATTCAGGACTTCAAATCAGATGGTATTTTCAATGCAAAATACCTTGTATAAGCACCTACAAGTAAATTTTGTGAAAATTATTAGTACAAAATAAAATAAGACTATTGTAAAACCAATTCATTCTTCGATATATTCAGAATTTAAAAAAGCGAGTCAACAACTTAAATACACAACTTTCTGACACTAATACTACTGATCGTGTTCTCTCAAAAAATTTTTTTAAAGTAGTGAATATTGCAAAGAAATTTTTCTGTGTAGTTTTATTTCTAAGACTAATTTAAACTAAGAAACTATAATAGTACTAGTCTGAGAAATGTTTTTCTTAAAACATTTTTCTAAAAAAAGAGGAGAAACCAACATTGGTTCATTACATTTATTAATTTTATTTAAATCTTGATTTCTTTTGGCTTTATAAGAGACTTAAATAGATATAAATATGTATCAATACAACAATTTTCAATTCATCATGATATTATTAATGTTCATTATTTATTTGATCCACAGTAATCTTAATTTTAATTTTATGTTTCTTATCCGATAATTACAACATTCATTTACTAATTATGTTCTATTTCCCTTTTTTACACTTTATGCCATTTTGACACGTAAGTGTTTTACGAATATTAATTAAATGTTCCTACAATTTACAATTGTAATATGAGAGTGAAAATTAAACAAATTATTTAGTAAAAACTTCATAATTGGGTAAGATTGATAAATTCTATATTTTATTTACTTCCCGTGTATTGTTAAAGGTAAACCTTCATCTTTATTTATTTTATTTTGTTGTAAAATATTTATAATAGTTTAGTTTGGTAATTCAATTCAAATACAGAGGGTGTATGTATATGTCTTATATGCTATAGAAATTAGTTATTTTTAAACAATATGAAACATTCGATTGGTTAAATTTTTGCTGAATTTTATACAGGGTCTGATTAAGGAATTCGCTTCCTGTATGCTTGGATTAATTTGGGGCGCCCGGTTGAAATCTTGAACGCTCCATATAGAGTTCCGTCAAAACTTGGAAACACCAAACTTTTATCGTGTTTAGTACACGATTTATTTAATATTCAGTTGAATATTTTTTGGATGGAAGTAATGTTTAAACACTCGATAGAATTGATTTCTAATTTAAGCTATAGTGCAACTTACAGTGTTCGACACCAGTGTGCAAATGTTTATGTACACACTGCATACAAAACGATCACGGTTTAAGACAATGCTACTGTTGTAATAAATGTTTACGAAGGTGTAATAAAACGTTATTTTCTATGATGTGTTGCAACTTGAACAAGATCAATGAAGACAATTTAGACAAAAATTGTATTTTTTATAAACGACTTTAATTTTCAGTGATATTTTTTACTTTATTCTCCGTGAGATAATAATAATAATATAATATACAAATTATACTATGGATTTATACTATAAGTATCGATTTGAAAGATATTTCGCCTTTTTTTCCCAAATTATACCTACAATATTAATCTACTACGCAAACACATCTTACATTCACGTTACGCTATCGATATATTGCCACAAGTTTTTGAACAAACCAATTGGAAACATATTAGTATGTGGCAACCTTCATTTAACTTTGCCGTTTAGCTCTTTGCTACAGTTTACTTGACCAATTAGTTAAACAACCTTTATTTAATATCATGTACAAATTGTGAAATATGCTTATTAGTTATTAATCAGATCACTCTGAAGTCATTAGTAATTTTGCGACTAATCTAATATGACTTACCACTTTTTTCCCCTAAAAAAAAAAAAAAAAAAAACTTGTATTAATGGTTTTAATCATTCAATGTAATTGGGTATAATTTATTAACAATATTATTTAGAATATTGTTTAGAAGTTTAGAACTAAACTTGTTACATTTCTTTACCACAATTATTTACAGTAGACGAGCATTGCTTTCTACTCTCCTTTTAGTAATATATAATTATATTACATATAAGGTAATTCATCAAGCATATAAATTACCTAGTCAATAAATTAAATCTCATTTATTTGCGTTCGATAATCGAATCGCCTTGATACAAACTAACTATTACCAACCAACGTCAATTTAGTGTCATTTATTTCGACTCACCAAACATACCTGTCAGCTTAATAATTAATATAATACATAAATGTTTAAACTAAGTACACAAATCCTTGTATTTAATATCTATTTTTAATACAATCACACAATTTACATCGCAATTCATACTCATAGGGTCACTTTAATATGCTTAAAGTCATTGTATTATATATATCCACATATATGCAGACCATTAATATAAAATTAAAATTTTATCATAATACACTTAACATAATTAAAATAAGTTAAAATATTGAATATTAAGGTGATTTGTTAATATATTTCCGAGTATTTTTTAGTGGTAGTCACCTGATAACTTTCATTAATAACTTAAAAACGACACTTTGGTATTATAATATATAACATTATAGTAATAGTAAAGAATAGTTACCACAAGCAGTTTGGAGAATCATAAAGGCTAGCAGGAATATGAATATTAAATTACTTTTTAAATACGTCATTTTTATAAATTTTATGAAAATCAATAAAAATTATTATTAAATGTATTTCACTGATAGACACAAAGTATTGGAATCGATTGATTTGAGTACCAGACTTTATAAAAATTATAAAATTTGAACAGTATTATTATCATAGGCCATTGTAAATAACCTATTTACTTGAAACCACCTTTAACACATACGAACATATTTTTTAATATTTGATTAAATGTATGTGTCGAAAATAAACACTAGCAAGATTTCTTCATCGGCATTTTACTATTTTTTCAAATAATATGAAATACATAAAAATACTTTACAACTAGGATAAACTTGAGTATACGGTGCCATACATATTGAAACAATTTATAAAAGACACTAGATAATCGGAAAGTTGCTTGTACCACCATGGAAATCAATTGCGAATATCAATTTATTTAGGTGACACTCTTGACAAATTTGTAATTTAAAATTTTTGAGCACTTTTTCATGAAATTTTGGGTTTTGGAAAATCTGGGAACTGTGTGGAAAACATGACAACGGACCATAATATCTAAAATCTCCGTGTCATAGGCACATAATATATCTTATTTATATTTATATTTATTATAATCAACGCCAGACGCCTTTTATAAAATTAACAGACAAGAAATACATAGTTAATAGATAAAAACATATAACGACATATAAGATGCGTAATTTATACTGTTATATTAGAGGAAAGAAAAAAAATTGTAAATAAATAAATAAAAACAACATGGTGTAAATAAAATGAAACGAGATGTGAGTTATCATGGTTATTTAAACATAAAAAAAAATTTCAACTTTATGTATTTTAACAGCCGTAAAAGGGGATGAGCAATAAGTGTAATTAAAAATCATTGTTTGTATACGTATGCATATTGCATAAACGTATGTATTAATGTCATAAATTGATATATTTTATAATTCCAGACAATAAATACTTGAGATTATGAAGGATTATATTCAATTCAATTATCAAAATAAGTAAACGTATACAGTTTACACTTAAAAATATTTGTAGGTATTACACGACCAGTTTATAGTATGCACTCAAGAAAATATTTTACATTCATGAACGACATTCTTTGAAACAAAACTTAATGTATCATCTTTAATTTAAGCTTTGAATTACATCGAAAATCAATGTTAAATACATTAGATAATATACCGTATAAATGAATGATGAAATTCAATGCATAATATTAAGAATCACACATACACGCACACACACATATATGAGACCACACATCATTGTAAAACGAATACATTATTCGGTTCATTCAGAATCTAAAATTATAGACACAAATATTCATACATTTTTAAAGAATATTGACCTCACATTTGTGACCGAAATATTAGAAAAAGCTAGTAGGTACCACACTACGATACACACATCCTATTGAGCCCAATAGTATAAAACATAAATTAAAACCACCAGCACAGAGACCATTGATATTGAATATCCGATATCAGTGAGTATAATATTTTTTTTACAATTATTTGTGACGATTTTACCGGAAACTAGAAAAAATAATTGGATGATATTCTGCGCTATGGACACATACACAATACACATATTCATGTTAATATTTCCTATATTTAGCATGGGCTTAAGAATGGTAACATAATATTGTTATCCTTAATCGTGTAATTATCATGAAAATATATGTATACCAATAATTGATTATCCTGAACTAATGACATTAATTATCATATTTGATACTCTTGATAGCATCGGTCTATCGGTTTCAATATTATCTTTACTTTACAGTTTCACATTCACGATTCATTGGCATGCAGTTGCCCATGTCATGGGGCACAGATAACGACAGACTAAATAACAACTATATTCACATTTTATAAATTGATAATAGCAAAAATATCCGTGGACCATTCCCTGTTCCGTCCCAGAATTGGCGAGACACTGGCCACCTGTTAATAAGGGGAGAGGGGATGTCCAGTCAATCAAACGACAATAATATCATTTCACATTATATTCAAATAAACCGAATAATAATACACAACATATACATAAAACTATATATAGTTTATATAGTATAGTATATATTATGTTATACGAACTGGTTCCATAAAAGGGGGAATTTTAAATCTCTGTTGAGTTTGTTTCTATTGAAAAAATATTAATAATTTTTAAATAAAAAAATGGAATATCATATGAAAATAAATCAGCATTGGATACATGGTGTAATAAATATATATATATGTATATACATACAAGGTGTATCACGGAGATTTGTTCTATTCAGTATATTTTTTTTAAATTAATACTTATATACAGGAATTTTCAACCTATTTTTACGGTGGGAAAAATCTGAGATACGTTTTGGCATCGCTTCCCAATATTTTTAGAAGAATAAAGAGGTAGTGAAATTGAAGAATAATAATAAATAAATAATAATAAAAAAAAACCAGAAAAAATAAATTTGCTAACTAGGTTATTGAATAATTTTCGTGACGAAATATCTTATAAAAGTTACGTCATTTATGTATTTATTATGATTTTTCATACTTTTTGATGTGTATTTAATAAAACAATATTTTCTATAATCACAAGATTTCAATCGATAATTTCAACAAATTAGTGATATCGATTTATTTTCATAACACTATTAAAATCGTAGAAAAATAACGGATAAATCTTCATTAGAATAGTCTTAGGCTTCAATATTTTTCTACAGATCTGGTTTACAATAGAGCAGTACACAAGAACTTATTAAAAATAATAATAATAATAAAAATATTGAATAAAACAAAAGTTATCCCACATGTCAGATCTTTGTGACACTTCCTGTATATGAAACTAATAATAAGTTTACTAATAGAAGTAATTAAGTGTTAACGCACCTAGGAATCCAGCTTTTAATAGAGCAACTGTAATTTAAATTTTCCACAGAGAAATAAAAACAAAGCTTACAAAAAACATTAAAAACAATGCA
Source organism: Therioaphis trifolii (assembly GCA_027580255.1). Taxonomy (NCBI): domain Eukaryota; kingdom Metazoa; phylum Arthropoda; class Insecta; order Hemiptera; family Aphididae; genus Therioaphis; species Therioaphis trifolii. The sequence goes on along the minus strand of CM050406.1, from coordinate 4,597,312 downwards.
GGGAGACGGAGTGACTGAGTGGAACTAGGCGTCACTTATGACGCACAATGTCACCGGTTCAAACTTCGGTCGCGGGCGGCTCTCTCTCTCTCTGGGCAGGCGACTGTCTAGAGAGAGCGGCCGCCATCTCCCCTGTGCAGAAGGCAACGGGAAACCACTGCAAAGTAACCCCTTCCTTCCCTAGTAACAACTTCTCTTAGTTGTCCAACATTCGTGATCGGATAGGCACTTGAAGAAGAAGAAAAACAATGCAACACTTTTGTCATAGATAAACGTAAAAATAAATGTATAGAAAAACGAAAAATTTACTATCAAAAATTATACTGGTAAGATTGATTTTGAATTCAAAAAATCCCCAAATGTACTTTTATTGGTAGTGACACTGTTGTGTGAATTTCGTCTTTGAATATATTTAGGCCACATAATGTTCGTTTGGTGAACAACTGTATTAGTCATAACGGACAACATTACTTTAAAATAAAAATATATAATCTTTAAACTATTATTTAGTGCATTACGTATTAGGGTTTTTTTTAAGTGTGTTTACCCCCTTTTTCAACGATATTTACTGTACCGGAATCGAAAACATTTTTTAGACCAGTTGGTATTTGAATTTTTATTATTATAAAACTAAATGGTTAAGAGTAATAAGTTTTTAGTTTTAGAGAATTGGTGGGAGTAGCAGGGATCCCTTATATTTAAAACAAAAATGTTTTATTTTAGCTACATTTAATTAAAGCAACAGTTTATTTATTTTAGATATTTGTTCGATGGGTATAAAATAAATAACAATAATAAAAAACACTTATAAAATATTACATATTAATGAAAATGATGTGACATACTCAGAGAAACAATCTTGAACAAATATTAAGAACCTAGTTATTTATATATTTTTCTTCTTAAAACTAAGTTCTATAAGTGTTAACTTAATAAGTATAAGTGTTAACTTTTTAAAACTATTTAAAATTCCAAAACAATTTTATTTGATTATGATTGATGATAAAAGAAATATTCAATGAGAAGTGAAACAAATAACATTGCACGCTCTAAAAATAGATAAGAAATTATACCATGCTTTATTGAGCATTCAACCGTTTTTACTAGAGTAGGGCTCAGTTATTTAAGTCCTTCAATCTTAGAATTATAAAACGCCCACATTTTTACATAGGGGTTATAAATAACCACGGAGTGTTTCGTCCCCAACTTCTTATAATTTAATCTTGTTAATAACACCTACAACTTTTTGTGAATTTCGATTGTTTTTGTTTTTTTTTTGTTTTTTTTTTCATCTATAATTATACTCTTTTATGTAAATTACAAATCATTACATTTTTTTTACTTTCAAATACGTTCAGTTGAGATAATTTCAGTTACTACACTATGATTCGAGTATCACTGTTAAAATGTGTACAATTATTCAATGATATTTCCAAGATTACTGTTCAAGGGCGATTTTTATTGAAAGACCCCGTATTGAAATAAAAGCCCCTGTATTCATAAACCGTCGGAGGCCTACTGTTTCGTAGTAAAGTACGACAATATTATTATCTGCCCGTGATTTTTGCGATTAAAATTTAATAGAAATCCTATCGAACAATAGAAATGCAAATAAATTATCGTCGTGTGGGAACAAATCGTGGTAAACTTCACCAACTGGTATGAATCATCTAAGTAAACACCGTCGATGGTTTACCAACAGTGGCGTTTCCTTGTTATGAAAATCGGGCGTTAAAATTTTGATTAATCCATTTTTTTTATTGTGTTTTACATGAATTTATTATTTTAACAACACAAAAAAATATTATGTCAACTGTCAACTAAAGAGCTAGTATGTTCGTATAATCGAAATCGAATTACCAATAGTAGTTAAAAATAAAAAATAACGCGTTGCAGTGCTATGACTATGTATTGCGACGCCCGTTCCCGCGACGCGAGACTCTAATCGTAATGTAGCTGATTCCCCAAATACATCAAAGCGTTGGAAAATATTTTAACGACTTAAAATTGCTATTAATATTTCTATGTGTAATAAAATGTGACATATGTCATAGAATTATCGTCGTGCGGGAACATATCATTGTAAACTTCACCAACTGGTATGAATCATCTAAGTAAACTCCGCCGATGGTTTACCAACTATATCTGTTCTTTTAACTGTATCGGCGGAGTTGACGGGAGGACGCGTTTGCACCAAAATACTGTATTTGCATGAAAACACCTCGATTGCGCGTGACAAAATTAAATGACGTAAAAATAATCGTTTGCGTCCAGTAACATAACAAATCCATGCATTTGGAAATAATTCAGAATAATTTAGTTTTCATAATTAAAAAAAAAAAAAAAAATATTTTAATTTAAGATTGTTCAACACACTAGGTGTTTTTACAAGTATTTGAACAATTATTTTAAGATAATATTAATTATAATATTCATAACTCAAGTAATATTGGTAATTAAGATAAGATAGTCGACATTGGTAACGAAAGTTTTTTGTATATTTTCGAATAGAGATAATGAGGATATTTTAAGTAGGTAGTATAATAGATTCGATTTGATGTGGAAGTGTTGACGAATATAGTTTTGTATTTTTATTATATTTTTCGGACCAAATGTATTGCCGTATTGAATATATTTTGCGAGTTTATCAAAATATTGTTTGTACACGTTTGCCTGTAATGTGAAAACACAACTGTTTGCGCCCATGTTATAAAACACCATACTTCGGAGTGAGTATGTGTATACACCTGTGTATGCAGAATTAATGCGTCATTTTTACCTACATATTGCCGTATTGAATATATTTTGCGAGTTTATCAAAATATTGTTTGTACACGTTTGCCTGTAATGTGAAAACACAACTGTTTGCGCCCATATTATAAAACACCATACTTCGGAGTGAGTAAGTGTATACACCTGTGTATGCAGAATTAATGCGTCATTTTTACCTACGTAAAGTGCAACGCAATTGTGCCCATAAAATTTGAACACGATTACACTCTTTATTTTTCTATTGTCTTAGAAAAAAACAAACATTCCGATTCCGTTCAAAGTTACTCTCTTAAGCGTTATCAAAATGTATGTAAATCGATTATATGATCTGTAGCGATACATTTTAGATCTGGCACACAACCCTTGTTGATTGATAACCGGCATTTTTATCTGTCGGAACCTTTGCCTTTTATAAAGGTGCGAAAATCGCTTATACTCTAAAATCAAAGATGTATTAATGATTAGTGGTTCACTAGGCACATCAGATCTTGAAAAGCTGTTCTCAAACAAGTTAATTATCCTGAATAAAAAGTTAACTAACTGCAAATGTGATGAATGTATTTCAAATATCGATAATAATCGAAAGTCGATTCTGTTGTTACCGCGGATTCGGAAAAATAGTGACGTGCGGTAGGATAACCTTAAGAGAAAGTGCCTATACAGTGCCAAAATGTCTAAAGTACAATTGCTCCTATTAATGAACGTGTTAAAGATTTTTTTTTTAGTTGGAAACATGTGCACCAATAGACATTATGACTGAGAGAATTCTAATGTATTCAGTAGTAAATTGTATTTGTAAACAAAAATCTATGATGATCTAAAAATGATGATTTATTAATATATAACTGATAGCTCACTATTATGTATACATATATAAATAAAAAAAGCTGGTAAGTGAGATGATGGTGGTACAAGTTCGTCCATCGTCCCTTCGGTCCTCGGACAAGATATTGGTGATGAATGTATTAAGTTTTAAAGAAATGATGACTCATTTCTTTAGTATAAAACGATTCTGAGTAAAGCTTCAGTGTAATATAATATATTATTATTTAAATACTGTTTACGTATTTTACGGTTATTTGTATAATTTTTGGTGCATTTTTTTGTAATTAAACCCTTATAAAATATTCAATTAGATATAACTAATTTAAACTTCAATTGTTATACCAATTATAACTCATTAGAAATAAACTTAAAAGAAATCAGAAAATATCGAAAAAAATCGTATAATAATTTATTAAAGTGTGTATAAAAAAAAATCCTGACTAACGATTTTTGAACTTTTGTTAGGATAATTAGGTAGGTATATGAGTAAGGTCATATTATATTTTCAGAACTTTTTGTCAAATATTTAAAATTATATTACATAAAAACTTTCAAACAATTTGGTAAATTAAAAGTTCTATATTTAAGTCAAAAGTGCTTTAATTGTTCTGAAAATTTTGTCCAATATAAAAAAGTATGTTTTTGATATTGGATAAAATTTTCAAGTTTCTAGCTTCAATACTTTTCGATTTATGACTAAATACCTAAAATCTGAACAGTGAAAATCTCGTTTACGGCGGATTTTTACCGATTTTACCGTTTTTACTCAGTTTTTCGATCGTTATTCTTGATTACTGGAAAAACTATGGAGATTTTGGAAAAATGACCTCTTTAAAGTACCATCTCAGTTCAATTTCGAATCTAAAGAGTTGCTGGACGAAACTTTTGGGCAAGGATTTCTATACGAAAAAGTGTTTACAGAAAAAAAAAGGGAAAAAAAAAAATAAATAAACATCATTGTAAAACCATAAGATCCTTCGCTTCACTCAGAATCTAAAAAAGAAAAAAAAAACTGGTAAGTAAGATGATGGTGGTACAAGTTCGTCCTTCGTCCCTTCGGTCCTCGGACAAGATATTGGTGATGAATGTATTAAGTTTTAAAGAAATGATGACTCATTTCTTTAGTATAAAACGATTCTGAGCAAAGCTTCAGTGTAATATAGTATTATTATTTAAATACTGTTTACGTATTTTACGGTTATTTGTATAATTTTTTGATGCATTTTTTTGTAATTAAATCCTCATTAAATATTCAGTTAGATATAACTCATTTAAACTTCAATTGTTATAACAATTATAACTCATTAGAAATAAACTTAAAAGAAATCAGACAATATCGTAAAGAATCTTATAATAATTTATTAAAGTGTGTGTAAAAAAAAATCCTGAGTCACGATTTTCGAATTTTTGTTAGGATAATTAGGTAGGTATATGAGTAAGGTCATATTAAATTTTCAGAACTTTTTGTCAAATATTTAAAATTATATTACATAAAAACTTTCAAACAATTTGGTTAGGTTAAGTTAGGTTTATTTAAGTCAAAAGTGCTATAATTGATCTGAAAATGTTGTCCAATATAAAAAAGTATGTATTTGATATTGGAAAAAATTTTCAAGTTTCTAGCTTCAATATTTTTCGATTTATGACTAAATAGCTAAAATCTGAACAGTGAAAATCTCGTTTACGGAGGATTTTTACCGATTTTACAGTTTTTACTCAGTTTTTCTATCGTTATTCTTGATTACTGGAAAAACTATGGAGATTTTGGAAAAATGACCTCTCTAAAGTACCATCTCAGTTCAATTTCGAATCTAAAAATTTGCCTGACGAAACTTTTGGACAAGGATTTCAGTACGAAAAAGTGTTTACAGAAAAAAAAAGGAAAAAAAAAATAAATAAATAAAAATAAACATCATTGTAAAACCATATGATCCTTCGCTTCACTCAGAATCTAAAATTATCATTTAGCGTTTAAACGCAGCAGTAGTGCGAGTCAATTTTCGTGTGATACCCCAATAATCTTCGTTTGGTCCGACAGTACAAATTTAAATATCGAAATTTCTATCAAAAAAGTATTCACTCCCATAACATAATTTATAGATATTGGTAGATAATTTTTTTCTATTAATCGTTGCGTAGTAGTTATTAAAAAAATTGAATAGTCAAAAATACCGAATGAAACGAATGTTTTTATGTTTGTCAAACACTTATGTATGTTTACTGTATAGACTATACTGCATAGGTAGTAAATCCTTATTTGTTGACTTTAATAAGAATAACCAAAGGAGTGTTTATGGGTGTAGCAAATGTTTCTTTCTTTCGCTGCACCTGCACATTATTTGAGATGCTCGACATTTGTAATAAGGGAATAATGACATTTCATGTAAATATAAGTAAATTATAAAAATAAAATACAGAAGAAACCGTTTATAATGACGTTCAAGGGACCAAAGAAAATTGGTCATAACAATCGGTCATTATAATCAAAATGGCGAAAAAAAATAGCAACTCCAATACATATTAATATTATTATTTATTTATATAAACAAATTGTATTTATTTAAAAAAATAAAGATAAAAACATTAAATGGTGTACATATTACTTATTTGAATTAATTAGTTTAAATTATTATCTAAAAAAATCTGTTATTTTAGATTGAACTTTGTTTGAATAAAAATCTCGCTCTACTGTTTTGTCTAGTTCTTCAAAATTTATCATTAGACTTACGTTATTCAGAGCCATATCATTTGCTAACATTTTTGCTGCATTGAACACTTAATCAATAGATAATAATCTTCGTCGGGAGTATCATCAGATTAAGAAAAAGTAGCCTAAGGTAAAGTAAAGTCGTTATAGATAAAATGTTTTTCCAATATAACCAAAAATAACTGTCATAACATCCGTACAGTACATCATATAGACGTCATAATAACCGATACAAATTAGTACATAAAATATAGGAGTTTTGTCGGGACATTTAATCTAACAAACAGCATTATTTATTATAAAACGGTTTCATAGTTGGGAAATACTCTACGTTTTCTCAATTGTTGCTGTTAGAAAATATTGAAATTTTTCTCACCAATAATAAATGTAAGTCTTTATATAAATACATTATATCGTACACATATTTTTATAAGACAGTTGATTTATGTTATTTTACTGTACATTTTTTTTTTCTAATTATAGTTTCATTTTTTCTGATTTTGTTAATTAAAGCGAAAGAGTAATTCATAGAAATACATTATATTATAGAATAAGTAAAATTTACTGCAAGACATCAACATAAAAATAGTAATCATAAAAAAATATCTGATAATTATAACACAACGTATTAATATATTTATTTGTTTGTAAAAATGAAACGACAAACGATTTCAAAAAGTATCCGCATGAGCACAATTGGAGATGGTCTTGTAGAAATAGAACGTTTTAAAAAATCTTCAAAAACATTTTTTATAAAAAATAAATCTAAATTTATACATTATCCATTATTTTTTAATTCTATTTGTGATAAAATAATTTCCAAATTAAAACATTCGTGTATACAAACATCAATTAAATTTAATCTTCATGTCGATAGTGTATATGAACGTGTACTATCAAATGAAACACAGAATGTAGCTTTTAAAACTAAAAATATACTTGCTTGTAATTCTTCTAATTTTATGAGTTTATTACATAACATGTTTAGCAAAATATTAGAAGAAGAATCTGAATATATTGCTAAAGGTTCTGAATGGTCACTTGTATCAATAGATGGATTACAATTAAGAATAAATTATGTAAATCCTCTTAGAGGGTCTACATATATATAGATTTACCTACAAACATAAATAATAAAAAAAACTGTGATAAATATTCAAAATAATGATAATAAATGTTTTATGTATGCGATATTAACTAAATATAATGTTCGTTTAGATACAATTAAATTTAGTAAACGTAATTTTAAAATTTTAGAACAAAAACCTGTTTAAATTTTAAATGTATCAGTTTTCCAACACCGATCAACTATTTAAATAAAGAGATTACTTTACGTCTAGGAAATGTTTTTTCTAGCTGGTTTATAAAGCTCTTCTACAATTTTTTCTAACGTCATAATAATTATTTTTGATTTTAGTAAAATGACTCAAAAAACTGATGTGAGTCTAATGATTCCGCAATTCAACCATGAAAAAGGGGCATTATCTTGTACACTTTATATGAAATGCCCCTTCGATTTGAGCCATATAATTCATAAATCAAAAATGAGAAAACATTTACGTAAATGTCACAACCAAAATATAGTTCATCCAAATATGTTTGGAAATGAATTTGACCGGCATATATTTTGGTATTGGGATAGTGACTATGGAGATTATGAGTAAATTATATAACTATATATTTGAATATTATATTATATGATATAAAAAATTAATTAATTTTAGAAGTGCTTACTCTTTTTTTTTTTTATTCAAACTAACATAATATAAAAAGAGTAAATACATAATATATACATTTTTTTTTTTTTTTTTTTTTTAAAGAGATATAACAATCAAATTTTACATCATAAAATTAAAGTTATTGAACATTTAAATTTAAATATAAAAGAAATTTATTTAAAAAAAAAAAAATATAACAAGGTGACATGGAATTTCCTATTGTCTAGAAGCCTCATATTCATCCTACTATTTTATAATAATTTATAAAATTACTTTTGAATATCGTTTGATGAAATCCATGAATTATGACTGGAATCAAATCTTAACCATTTCACTAAAATTTTATTTTTATCTCTTTTTATAATACGTTCAACAAGACAGGTGTTTGGAAAATCAGTTTTTAAAAGTTCTTGATTATAAAATCGACCTAAAACTTTATTATTCTGACTATCTTTTATGTTGTATGTTACTGGATCTGATTGAAAAACTTTTGAAATTGTAAATAGTTCTGTTGACCATTGCGGTTTATAACCTTTACTAAATGTATATTTGTTTTTTGAAATTCTTACTATATAATTAACTTTAAATTTAGGTTTTATATTTTGTTTTATTTGTTTGAATAACTGTACCTTTATAGTTTTTGTTCGAGCTTCATGTGGTGTACATTTAATTTTTGTATGTTTAGTATTATTGTAATTATGTATAAGTTTAGATATTGAATTGTGCCAATTATATGAACCAGTTGCTGTAAAATGTTTGGACATTTTATTTTTAATTGTACGTATAACACGTTCGGCCATTGCTGCTTTTATGCCACTGTATGTAGAATAATGTTTAATATTATATTTCTTCATAAGTTCGTGAAATTGTTTGTTATAAAACTCTGTACCGCTATCTGTTTGTAAAAATTTCGGACGATTTATTTTTAATATATTTAACATGCCTAGTGTAATTTGTTTTGCAGATTTATTTTTTAAGACATGCACCCATACATACTTAGTATATGTGTCTATAACTATTAAAATAAATTTAAAACCTTTATTATTTTTTGAATACGATTGAATATCGATGAAGTCTGCCTGCCAGAGATCATCCTTGAATAGAGAAATTATTTTACGTCTAGGAAAAGTTTTTCTAGCTGGTTTATGTAGCTCCTCTGCTATTTTTTCTAATGTTGTCATTTTCAATGAATATAATATGAATGTTTTAAAAATTGTAAATAAATAAACGATATACAATTTAAATTACCTGTATTATTATTGAAAAGATTTTTTTTTTTTTACACTATAAGTTGGAATCTTTAATTCGCATTGGAATCTTGTTGTTTCTTTGGGTATTTTGGGCCCGCGGAGCCGTCGTTTGGGTCAACCGCACAGTGAGGAACCCGACGACATAACAACTATAAATCCGTAATCTTCACGGTTCCAACATAGATGACACATTTTACGAAACTCTATAAAATCTATATCTGAGGAACAATGATCGTCGAATATATGTCGTAGATTTTTATCATCTTGCTTGAATACTATTAAAAAATTTGTGTTGTCCCTTACTAACTGTTTCGGTATTTTCGAATATGTCTGTGCCAAGTAAAAAATAGAATTTGCACCAGAATGTCTTCCCATACTGAAGTAATCACGAATAGGTGTTTGATTATCACAAATTACATCATCGAATATAAAAATTGATTTTTTTTTTAACTAAACTAGGTTTTATAACTTGATCCGCATTTGTAAATGTGTAAAAATTAATTCCTTTAATACTATCTATCAAATTTTTTAATAACACATATTTTTCTTGATTTGGTGTTTTGGAGTATAAATAAATGTTTTCGAATTTTACACCATTTCTATGAGTTATAAGATTAAACATAACATTTTTTTTCCGGATCCTGAAGGTCCTACAAGTATTCCGCGAATACTGTCTGGTAACAATGATCCATGCCTTGACGGTCTTTTAGTGATTTGTGCATCTACGTTTTTAATGTTTAATTTATCTTTTTGCTCGATTAATTTCATTTTTAATATAAATACTATGTAATTTTAAAACATAAAACCAGTTATATATAATGCGTTCAACTTGTAAGCAAAAAAATGTTAAGACTGGTAGAGGTTTCTTAAATACTGTTATAAATAGACTTCCATTCGAAGTTCATGTACTCGGGTATCAGTTTTGTGGACCAGGTACAAATTTAAAAAAGAGATTAGCTCGTGGAGATAAAGGAATCAACCCCTTAGATTCTGCTTGTAGAACACACGACATTGCTTACGAAAACAGTAATAATTTAGATATTAGACATAAAGCCGATAAGTTATTAGAAGAACAAGCTTGGGAAAGAGTTAAAGCAGGTGATAGTTCTAAAAAAGAAATACTTGTTGCATATGCGGTGGTAAACGCTATGAAAGCTAAAAGAAAAATCGGTATGGGTTATAAACGTGTTAATGAAAAAAATGTTGCTGGCGGCGAAGAAAAAAAATAAAAAAACGAAGAAAAATGGTAAGAGAACAATTTTAACACCGAACCAGTTGGGAGGTGCATTACCGTTAGCGTCAATATTAGCAGGGTTATCGGCTTTAGGAAGTTTAGCTTCTGGTGCTTCAAGTGTATATAATGCTATTAAAAATCGTAAGAAGGGTAATGGTTTATATTTAAACAATTCTAACGGAGCAGGTTTGTATTTGAATCCGAAAGGCTTAGGTGTAAAAAAAAAAAAAAACGAGGAAAAATTAGCGTTACCCGACAGAGCTCTTACCAGTGAAGATATTATAAAATATGCTGACAAGTTGAAAATTAAACATTTTCGTGGTGTCTTTTCACGAGACAACTTACCCAAAAAACTGTATAAAATCGAGTGTGCAATAATTAATCTAGACTCCTCTTCTGGCGGCGGTACTCACTGGGTTAGTTATTATCGGTTTAAAGATAAAATTATTTATTTTGATCCGTTTGGTGATCTTGCTCCTCCGATTGAAATACAAAATTATTTTAAAGGTCAAAATATCTTGTACAATTATACAAATTATCAAAAATATAATACATATATTTGTGGACATTTGTGTATTGAGTTTTTGCAATGGATGAGCCAATTATTGTGAGGATGTCGGGTAAAAACGGTTCGCTAACATCAACTTTTTCTCCTGTAATAAATGTACATGGAAGTTCTGAAATTGCTCTTGAATATTTAAAGTCAACTCATGCTTTTCCAAATAAGGATTGTGTTCACATAAACGGAACAAATAATAGTATGAGAATATCTAATAGTCGAATCACCGAATAATTTAATATATTATAAACTTAAGACAGCAGTAATAAAAAAAATAAAAATTGATTTAGTCGATGAGGAAAATAATCCTATTCAAAACTCTGACGCAAAAGTAACGATTATTCTACATATTAGAACTATTAAATCTTAAAAAAAACGGTGATATGAACGAATCAATTACTGTGAGCTTGTCTGGTAAAATGACATCTTTGTCATCAACTTATTTCCCAGCGATAAGTGTACGAGAAAACTCAGAAATCGCGTTATTATGTTTACATACATATAACACGTTTCCGAACGTGAACGAGACGAATAACAATATTCGAATTATTACACCTACACATAATTTAGATATTAAACTCCCTTTTGGCTGTTACGAGATTGAAGATATCACACAATATATTTCTAGCAAAATTCATGAAGATAATGAACGTATAAACAGTGTGATGGATAATAATAAAAAATATTATGACTCTATAGATTTTACTATGAACACTGATGTCACTCGTATGAAATGTGTAATTAATTGTAACTATCCGATTGATTTTACAATCGAAAACAGTCTAGCGAATCTATTAGGTTTTAAAAAGAAATTGTATGGAAATGAAGGTGTTACACATTTTAGAGCATCGAAAAATATTGATATAAACGCTGTTAATTCTATAAAAGTCTTGTGTAATATAGCAAATGGTTCATTCGATAATGGTATACAATCTCACTCGATTTATGAATTTTTTCCTCGTGAAATGTCGGGTGATAAAATAGTCGAGTCACCAACAAATTTAATTTATTATAAACTTAATACTGAAGTTATTAATACTATAAATATCAGTTTAGTTGATCAAGAAAATAATCCTATTCATAATTTCGAAGAGAAAATAACAGTTGTGTTACACATTAGACATTGTAAATCTTGAAAAAATGGGTTTAATATTTAAGAATATAAAGCAGTTGCAAGCAACCAAACCGATCAGTTGTTCAACAGAATTACCATCAAAAGTATCGAAAAGAAAACCAAGAAATATTAAATTAACTCGTAAAAGCAAACAAATATTAAAACAGTTAGGATTCAAATTAAAACAAAATGCCTGATAGTAATATTTTAGATATTGATTCGAATTATAATACAGATTCGAAAATTAGTAAAATTGAATATCATTCATACATTCCGTATACAAATTCGTTTAAACCTAACGATGAAATACGAATTGGGGTTCAACAAACAGATGTGTCGTATACTCCGATCGAATCGAAAGTATACAACACAAAACACACACAATAAATTAAGTATAAACTTGAAAATAGCACGTGTTCTTCATATGGTGGTCGAGTCACACGACCACCACAGAAGACCATATATTTTTCGGTCTCCTCTCTTTTTATAATATAACTTAATCTCATTAAAAAATATTTTTGCTTACGTGTATAAATATAAAATAATGCTTACATGCTAATTTACAGTGTTTACTGACTATTGTCTATTTCACAATCAATTTCTTAAATACCACGTATTTCAAAATTTGTTGTGTCTTATATTTCTTATGAACTAAATTATTATTTCTATTGCATAATACTACAGTCCCTGTTGTTACAAAAAAAATATGACCTCATATTTTTAAGTTACTTGGTCATTTACAATAATTTTGAAAATATTCATTTTTATTGTTAACATACCTACATAATAGGTAGATACGTGTGTTTGTGATATAACAATAGATATTACAGTTAAGCGGTTGAAAGCAATAAACTGAGACAGACATTTAAGAAATAGTTACAATATAGAAATAGTAAGTCAATGAAGTAAAATACTAGCTTAAAACACTAGCTGAAACAACAAAAGTGTATATAACATATAAGGACAACAAAAAAAAAAGGTACATTAATTATTTTATTCATATATAGTTGAAATATCATATAATATAATGATATCTTATGTTTTTTCTTTTAAAATTCACACTGATTTTTGTTTTGTTTGTTTTTTTTTTTACATTTTAAGTATTAACATATACCATCACTTAAATCTACTATAATTTATATAAATTGAAAATAACACTCTTATGCAGGTGTTGCAATTAATTCATCTATTATATAATACTTTGTTAACAAGCGTATATTTTTGTTTAATTGATATAACATAATAGACATTCATCAAAGTGATATTGTAAAAGAAGTGGCAAATTACAATCGAATAGGAAAGTATGGAATCCGTCATAACTTTGAATAACGAGTCGTACAAAAATAGATTATAACGTAGAAAAAAAATTGTATATAAAAATTTCACATACAAGTTAATTAGTTGTGATTTTTACACAACAGTAACTAGAAATCAATTATTTGAAAGCATTTTATAATTTCTTAAAAGTAACATAATTTATAATAGTGTTTGAATTTACAAATAGTTAAATTAGTTCGAATGTATGTAAGTGTATTGTGTATTCGGTGTATCGGTAATGGACGATGGACGATGATTTTTGTATCGCATGATCTATTATTTCGTCACATGCATTTCATCATAATACAATTATTATCAATGCAAAATATATGCAATTTTTACATAAATACATATTTGATAAATAAAACTATATAACCAAAGTCAACCATAGAGTAAAAGGTAAATATATGATAACGTGATTAAAATTAAAAAAAAAAAAACAAGATTTTTCAAAATAAGTTAAATTGTACAATATTATTGTATACAAATAATAAAAAGTTGTTAAAGATGTAAAAGTAAGGCGTTATTTAAAGGTTATAGAATATATTACTTTTAATAGCAATTTGCTTACACACCAAAATTTTAACAATCAATTGGACTAATTCAGTTGCGATTATTTAACCGTCACGCACAGACGTACGTTGCATTGTTCGCTGGCTTATCTGGTTAATCGTTATATATTTTCTTTATCGAAATTCACAAGTTATTTTAATTTCGTTATCGTTGTCGAGCGCACCAGTGGGTCGGGGGCACTTGTCCGAAAATGGCGGCGTCAAAATCTGAAAGAGATAAGAATCCGAATCCATTGCCAACATAAATATATCCAAAATTATATGAAAACAAATTTATCTTCATATACGGTATACCCCTGATTGGTTATATGATAAAAGTTATATAATTGTGTCATAAGTGATAATTATTATATTTATTTTTTATTCATGGTTTTTGTAATTTTTTTAGTCTTTAACGTAGTTGCTTTTTTAAATTTAAATTACCTATAAATTAAATATACCTACCTAATAATTATGGATATTTATTAATTAAAAATTACCTTTCTTTGTATAATCTAAAGTCTAAATTCTTACAATCTTACACTATACTAACTGACTATACAATACTAAAAATAGGCAAAGCGGTCAGGTAAGCAATATATGTAATATTAACCGTAAATTAGGTAAACGCAAACGTGTACATCAAAAAAAAAAATATAATTTTTATCAATTATAACAAAATAAAATTTTTATAATTTCGATAATTTCGATGGCAACAGTTGGCATTTTTCGATTCTTATCAACTTCGAATCCTTATCAACTTGCTGGTACTCCGCCATTTTCGGACAAGTGCTGATGTCCCCGCACCAGTGTATCGGGCGACCTTTTAAGCCGCGCGCTAAGGCGGCGGCATGCAGCTGACTCCGGGCCGCAAACGGTTCGCTTCCCTCTCTTCTCCCGATCGTAATGCAGCTACATCGACGTCCACGAAAAACAAAGTTGCATCTCCAATCACACAACATTCACAACCAAAAAAAGCAAAGCAGTCCACCGGTAAGTCACCGCCAATATCACCGTTGTTAAACAATCAATTACCGTTAATTAACGATATCGATATGAAACACACATCAGGGGTTTCACATAGTCCACCTAACACATAGCTCGTTACCAATGTAATTCCCTCTACAGGCGCCACCTCTTCTTGTTCCGAAACGCAACCAAACAAACTGCTTACGTTCAGTCACAATTACACCGGCCCTCTGCACCTAATCATATCATCCACTGAAAATCAAAACATCGGAAATCTACATACCGTCAAACTAGGCAAACTCTTTATATCCAATTTTAAGGGCGTCACTAATGTCATGCCCATTGGCTCACTCAGAGTAAAAATCACTTTCGATTCCATAAATAACGCCAATGCATGTCTCTTTTATAAATACTAATTCTAATTCTGTACAGGAAGTCAACACCACCCTTCCACATTCGTCTTTCCCCCTTCTATCAAATTTACAACCTAAAAAAAAAAAACATTTGGGCACACCAAAATTTAACTCATCTCAATTCCCCTTCTCCCAATCACAACATACTCCTTCCTTCTCCCCTAATGGCAGTTTCTTTAACTTTGTCGATCAACCTTCCCTTAATGATTCCAATTTTATTGAATCCCTCACTGAACAAATAACGTCGGCGATTTTACAGTCTGCTGATTCTCAAATAAATTCCCCATCCTTTCTTAAATCTCTAATCGGGTCTTCACTTCTCAAATTTCTATCTCCCTGCTCTGATGACGACGATACGTACTAATGGCTGCAGTAACTCTCCTCGATTCCCAACTAGTTCATCTAATAATTACAAAATACTTCAATGGAATGTGAGAAGTATTCGATCACGTTCCTTGGACCTCGCCTCGGTTCTCCACTCTGAAGAATGCTCGTTTGCACTTCTATCTGAAACCTGGCTCCGGCCAGGTCAAAATTATTCTTTACCACACTTCAATAGTGTACGCTCAGATCGGTTCGACGGCTATGGTGGCGTCGCTATCGCTGCCCACCAATCCATCCATATCAAAACACTTCCAATCGATAACCTCCTTAAGAATAATCTACTTTGCCAATCTATCGATTTAGTCGGTATTGAGGCATTCATTAATTCCAATAACTCCCTGTTTTTATGGTCCCTATATATTCCTCCTTCTTCCAACCCTTCCACGGCCTTACTCAATAACATATTTCAACTTATTGGCACCAACTCCATTCTAGGTGGAGATGTAAACGGCCATCATCCGACCTGGGACAATAATAATAGCCTAAACCATCGCGGCGATATCATTCATACTTCTTTTAGCAACTTAAATCTATATTGCCTTAACACCGGGGCTGCCACACGCGTTAATCACCCCCCTTTTGATAATACCGCAGTCGATATAACCATCAATACCAATTCCCTATATTGGTCACTCTCCTGGCACCCCCTCGAAGAGCCTCATGGCAGCGACCACTTTTCTTTGATAATCGAACACCTTGTTTCTTCGTCACTTCCTCAAGCTTTTTCTAATCACGGCGCCTCTCCGCCAAGACTCAACTTCTCCAAGGCTGATTGGTCTCTATTTTCCTCACATCTTGACTCGCTTATTAATTCTTTTGTCTTTTCAAACTTCCCACTAGTTAATTATGATAATTTTGTTCACATTTTGAATACCGCTGCCAACATTGCCATTCCAACTAAATGAATTTCTTCTAAATACCCTACAACCTCCCCCTTCTGGTGGAACTCCGTTTGTTCTGAAGCAATAAAACAACGGTCTGCTACTTTTAAAAAGTATAGAATCTCGGGTTCTTCACGTGACTTTCTCTCCTACCAAAATGTTTGCGCTAAGACTAAACGTTCTCTTAAATTAGCTAAAAAAAACTCCTGGCACAAATTTTGTTCTACCCTCAACCACTCTACTCCAATACAGTGCTTATGGTCCACCGCAAAAAAATTCAAAAAGAGTGTGAACCGGACTTATCCCTCCCACAACGAGGAATGGTTTCCATCCTTTTGCGACAAAGTTGCTCCTCCGTACGTTCCCTCCAAACTTGAATCATACCCATCTTCCTTTCCTTCCTTTAGCAACATCGATCCCGGTTCACATATGCTATCCGCACCTTTCAGCTCTAAAGAACTCTCTTCTGCTATTTCTTCACGGACCTCTATTGCTTCGGGTTTAGATGGTATCTCTGTTATCTTACTCCAAAACATCTCCAACAAAGCAACCGATTATCTACTACGTATTCTTAACGACATCTGGATCTCAGGCCAAATCCCACACTCTTGGAAACAATATCATGTCATACCCATCCCTAAGCCCAATTCTTCTCCCACCGCCTTTCGACCAATCGCCTTATCCTCCGCATTATGCAAAACGGTTGAATACATAATTAAAATCCGCCTGGACTGGTTTTTAGAAAAAAATAACCTCATTCCAAACAATTTATTCGGTTTCCGACGTGGCCTGGGCACCACCGAGTGCTTGTCATCCCTTGTAGGCCCAGTTTATAAAGCATTCTGCAACAAAGAATACTTATGTGCAGCTTTCGTAGATATTAAAGGCGCTTTTGATTCCGTACACATTCCCACACTCATCTCTTGCCTTGCTTCTCTACAAATCCCTAATTCTGTTTGCAATTTTATTTCCTCACTTTTTTTCCAAAGGTTCCTCCGTTTTTCCTCGCCTTCGGGTCTAATTTTGGATAGATCTACATATAGAGGTCTTTCTCAGGGTAGCTGCCTCAGCCCATTGCTCTTTAACATTTACATGTCACCAATCTGTTTATCCTTAGCCTCGCCGGTCTTCCAGGTCCTATTGTATGCCGATGACATTGTGCTATTTTCCTCAAACAAATCTCTCGAATTATCCGCCTTTACTTTAAACAATGCCTTAAAACAACTTTCCATCTCCTTAAATACATCGTTTTTTACCATTGCTCCTGAGAAGAGCCACTTCATGATTTTTACTCGTAGACAAATTATAGCACATCCCAACATCATCCTCGATAATCAAGTTATTCAGCCATCGTCTACTGTCACCTACCTAGGCCTTAAACTCGATCCTAAACTCAGATGGGTTCCATACTTCCAATATTTAAAAGGCATTATCTCTCGATGGTCTAACTTTCTCCGTGCCACGGCTGGCACTCACTGGGGCTCGCACCCTTCTTGCCTCCTAAAAATTTTTAACGCGGTGATTAGGTCCAAAGCTGATTATGGTTCGTTTCTCTATTCATCCGCTTCTCACACACATAGGAAAAAACTCAACTCTATCCTGATATCATGCCTCCGCACCATAGTGGGTGCCCTAAGTTCTTCCCCTTTAGCAAGTCTAGAGGTGGAATGCGCCTGCCCTCCTATCGAACTTAGAAGCCGACATCTGGCTGGAAAATTTTTACTCAAAACTTTATCTTCTTCTAATCAGTCGCTTTTCCATATGTTTGTCTCTATTAAGTCTTCCTGGTCGTACGCTCCTAAAACACTCCCTATCCTTGCTTCGGTCGCTTCCTCATTTTCTGCTTTCTCTCCACTTGTTTATCGCCCCAGCCTCCGGTTACAAATCTATGATACGCCTTACGCTGCGCTCTTGTTTTTTCCCGAAGTAACTGTTTCTCCCAACTTCCTTGGCTATTCCCCAAAAGAACTACCGCGTCTGCCTCAAATCCTGGTTAATTCTCTGTTCAATGAATATATTTCATACAATTTTCCCAACTCTGTTCAAATCTTTACTGATGGCTCCGTGTCTCCTAACTCAGCTGGCTTCTCCTTCTTTATACCCTCGCTCAATTTATCATTTGCTGACAAACTACATCCCCTGACATCATCTTTCTCTGCTGAATGTTACGCTATAATTAGCGCTCTGCAATTCACTTTCACATTAGATTTCAATTCTTTTCTTATTTTATCCGATTCGCAATCATGTCTGCTTGCTATATCCTCTGATTCGTTCTTATCTTCCTTGTCTCCTCTTGTCCTCATCATCAAATCTTTAGTATATCGTATTAACCTAGCTGATAAAACAGTTAAGTTTCTCTGGATCCCTAGTCACGTCGGTATAGCCGGTAACGAGCGAGCCGACCACCTTGCCTTCTCCACAAAATCCCTCATATATTTTTCTCCTTATAAAACACCTGTTTCAGACTTACTCCCAGTTCACCGAAAATTATTGCGCAATGCCTGGCAAACTAAATGGGACTCTCTACCGCCAAACTATGCTGCATGGCATAGACACATAGTCACATCTATTCCCAAACATCCGTGGTTCAAAGACCTCAAGATTTCTAGGCACCTGATCGTATCCTTTACCCGGCTTCGAATCGGCCACAGCTTGCTTCCTCACCATTCTTCCAAACTTAATCTAAACTCCTCCCCCCTCTGTACACTTCATCACAATGAATCGATTTGCGATTTTGAACACATCTTTTTCAATTGCCCTTCTCTCCTAAATAATAGACAACTCCTTTTTTCTTTTCTCTCTTCTTTTGGCTACATATCTCCCGATTCTAATCTCCTTCTCAACTCTCGAATCATTCCAATCATCCGCTCTATTATCCTCTTTATTCTTTCCGATGGCTTCCTCATTTAAAGATAAATCTCAGTGTTATTTGTTCGTATATATTGTATACTTGTTTTTTTTCTTTCTTTATTTTATATAATTTACATTTTTACCTATTTTAATTCTATTGTAATTGCTGTGCCATAATTATATTTTTTTTTATAAAAGGCAATAAAAAAAAAAAAAAAAAAAAAAAAAAAAATTGGACTAATTATAGTTTCATATTGAATAAGAAATATGTTGCAACAACAACAAAAACAAATGAATATAATAATAACATTTTTGTTATGTTTTAAAATTTAACATTACGGAAGTATAAACATTAATAATGAAAACAATGAACACACAAAAGCAATTTGGCAATTTAGAACAAAAAACAGAATATCTATATTATGCAGTTTTAATTATTAGGTCAATAATAATATAACTGGTGTATAATTTCACAATATTGATAGGTATATATGTAATTACGATACAGGTATGAAACGGTCCGTCTGGTTGGACGACCCGTATCGTAAATAAAATAACACTTGTGTGCTCTGTAATTAAGTTATTCTATTGCTATGTTGAATTATAATTTTATATGTACAATATTGGGGGCGAGTAAAGCGTCGATTTGTGCCGACCAGACTTAAATAAGTGAGTCGGCACAATCGGAGGTGCTTGGGTATTATGGCCGGACACTTGTCGGACCCTATATTTACAACGGTTTTTTATAATAGTTTATATAAATTCACAATACGATCGGCTAAGAAGCCGGCCGTCGTCGGTGCAGACTTAAGTAAGCGGCACCCCGACGACGAACCAGACTCGGGTCGGACAACTTAGTTAAGTGCCGAGGTTGGAGTTGTGGTGACCCTAAAAAGGGCCATTTACTGTTGTCACGCCGGGAGTTGTCGGTCTATCCGGTGATATCGTAGACTGGGCTAGAGGAATGGCGATTGGTTGGCGGCGTCACGGCGTTGTTGATCGGCCGATGCTTGCGTCCGTGGGTAGATGACCGACGGGTCGTTAATCGGCAGTTGAATGGTGTTTCCGGCCGTGGAGCGGCGTCGTCGTCGATATGCGTACGTGCGATGACGTACGCAACCGGGAACGGCAAGGTCGTCAGTGGTCCGCGGACGGATGATGGTTGCAGCCGTGGAACGGCTCTGTCGTCGGTATTCAGCGGTCGAGTAGTGCTTGCTACCGTGAAACGGCGCGGTCGTCGGTGATCGGCGGTCGAACGGCGCTTATAGCCGTGGAAGGGCGTTATCGTCGGTCCTCGGCGCTTGGTCGATGCTTGCAGCCGTGGAGCAACGCGGTCGTCGGTGGTCGGCGGTCGAAGGGCGTTTGTAGCCGTGGAGCGGCGTTGTCGTCGGTCTTCGGCTGTCGGTTTCTGGTCCTGGTCTTCTTACTATCGGAATGTTTCTTGTAGATGTTGATAGTTTGAAGGCTTGAAGTGGAGTGACTAAGTTATCGAAATCGTCCGGTATATATACCCTTTCTGATAACTTAGTCAGTTGCTGATTGGTCCGTCGTTTGGTTGTGACAGATGAACATCACACCGTTGCATTGCCGTTTGCCTTTACTCGGTGCTGTTTTCATCTGTCATTTTGTTGGATTTGTTGGTTTTGAAAAAAACCCTTTTAATTCGTTTTACTCCGTAACAGGTATGTTAAAAGTTCCATTAGAAAAAATATTTCGGTATATTTATGATCTAAGTATAACTTATACATTTCTAAAAATCTAATCATTTTTATAAACCGAAAAAAACATAGTAAATAAATTGAACTAAAGATAAAAAAAAATATTATACATTAAATTTATCAATTATGTAAGGTGTTATTTTTTTTACCCTCCCCTTTTTTTATTATTATTAATATTAAATTTAAGAAAATTTTTGCGTAATATTTAATAAACTGAATACAATAAGATATTATTAAAATCAAAAATGTGATAAAATACTATGTGTATTAACAAATGGTATTATGTTTTTCAAAATATATATATTTTTTTTTTGAATAATATCGATATGAATGCAATCATAAAATGTTATAACGAAAATGGTATGTTCCTAATTAGGTATATAAAAATGTGTCAAGTACTATATTTCTTTCTCTTTCAAGGGAAGTTACACAATTTTTTTTTTTTTTTTTTTTAAATAAATAACAGTAAGCGGTAATATTGATGTAACATTTAAATTTAAAATCCAAAATGTTGTGTTGAAGAATTCAGATTAATTTTTAATAAACATGATAAAAATGAAAAATAATGATCTATAAATGATAACAAAAAAAATAAAAATAAATAAAAAACATTAATATTAAGTACGAATTTTTGAAGTAAAGTCCCCCACACATGTGTACATTAATGTCGTACCTTGTCGTAACGTAGGTACCCAATCTCAAAATACGTAATAATGCAATTTATCCAATGAAGTACCTACCTGTTTGCTAAAATATTGAATGTACCTATGCGCGTGCACACACACGTGCTAAGTCAAAACTCGTATTCACATACTAAATTACTATACACGTATAAATGATGACCCTACAAAAACAAAAAAAATAAATCGTGTACATATTACGCACACATGACAAGTCGTATAATTATATTCACATTATTCAAACATCGATACATATGTACCTAAATCCAAAAATAAGTAAAAAGACATATAAAACGCCAAGTCAAAATATCGTATTCACGCACACTCAAACAAACTTATAATATCGTATTCAAGAAATATAATCGGGTAAATACATTCAATTCAACTCATATATATATAGATGGGAATTTTTTTTTTCTTTAAATAAATATTCATAAGTTCTAATGGTATACTTATTTCATTATTACTCATAATAGTAATATAATTTGATCAATACAGAAGGATTGGATAAATTATAATAAGTGATATATTGAATAAGTGATAAGTGACACGTAGGTAACAATATCGCTCCCAGTTTTTCTACATTTTCTCCGGTTACAGTTGGTCGTTTTTTACGTTTTATATCTTAACAGTTCTAAAAAAAGTGCGTGCGTAAACCGGTGTCATTTTTGAGTCAGTCTTCTCAAAATTTTTCCCTCTAAGGACAGTTTTTTTGTCTCGGTCGAAATACACGGCCGCCGGTTATTTTAAAGTCCTTATCGTTTGTTTTGTTGATTCGGCCATGCTATCTCCCGCCGCCCGTTAATTGCCTAACCCGACGTGATACGAGTCACGTGCGTACGACATATACCCTGTGTGCCTAGTAGCATTTATTAACGACGCGATCACCTATACACCGTGAGTCAAGTGATTACCTTATTCTCAAATTATCCCTTAATTACCTATTCCTTATTATTTTAATCTAACTTCTGTCGTCAAATCTGCATTATGTCTCCATCCCCAAATAAATCATCACAAATGAATACTAGATCTACAACTGTTAATAGAAAAGCTTCGTCTCCGGTTACCATGGATGATCTTCATCGCTCTATCGTAGAGATTCGCAGTTCTCAGACTGATATGCTTGAACAATGTAAAACTATGAATTTGACACAAAACTCTAAACTAGCTGAACTGTTATCAAGTATTGATTTTCTTAAATCCCAACTCGTTGAGATAAGGTCTGAAAATACTACTCTCCGCAACGAAATTACTACCCTAAATAGCAGAATTCAAGTATTGGAAAATTCTACTGAAAGTTCAAGAAGAGGCATGTCTCAGCTGATTCAAGAATTGGCTAACCGTGAAATGTGTGCTCGTAATATTATAGTGCATGGTCTCCAAGAGTCTTCGTCCAACGATCCTACAGTCCGAATTGCTTCCGATACTAAATTACTCGATGATAATATTCATCCATGTAACTTAACTTTACCTCAAGATCTTAAGTTATTTAGGTTGGGCCACAAGACAAGTGGTAAACCTCGACCTCTTAAGGTGGTACTTCCATCTAAAGAAGTGGCTCTTAGCTTGGTGTCTGCCTTCAACTCTCATAAGCGAACTCAATTGGTCCCAACTAACTCAATCTCCATCTCACGTGACCGCACCCTCCTTGAGCGTCAAGAAATTCGTCGTGTCTACACTGAGCTTGAGAACCGTAAGAAAAATGGTGAACACAACATCTCTATCAGGTATAGGAATGGAATTCCACTTATTGTACCTAATGATAGCGGTGTTCCTCGTAGTCACTCGAATCATCCTTCTTCTTCGCTTTCAAAAAACTAGTCACCTGCATGCATTCATTCATCTCCAAGGACTGTCATCATCCTATCTTCACGGTAACCCCTAACTGTATTATTTGTAATAATCTCAATTCTTCCATGGATATCTATGTACATGAGTTTCTCTCATTTAAAAATAAATTTTCTAAAACTAATTATTTATCGTTAAATAAAGAAATGTATAATTTAAAATTTTATTATCAAAATGTTAGAGGCCTTAGATCGAAATTATTCAATTTGCATTCTAACTTTGTTCTTTTATCATATGATATTTTTTTACTAACGGAGACATGGCTCTCTAATGATATAAACAATGCTGAGCTCAACTTTTCCGGCTATACTATATTTAGATGTGATAGAAGCATTCATTCTAGCAACTTCTCTCGCGGTGGTGGAGTTCTTATAGCAGTTAGGAATAATCTACGCCCCCAGCTCGTCCCTACTAGTGTACAAAATGTCGAACAATTATTTGTTCGTATTTCTGTATCAAATGAACTCTCTGCTCTCATTAGTGTGGTATACATCCCTCCCAATTCAAACTTGTCACTTTATGATACTTACACGAAATCTGTGGACCTAACGTGGGAATCGTCAAACTATGATCTAGGTTTATTCTGTGGTGAATTCAACTTACCAGGTACATCCTGGAGTTCCACTGATCAGGGTCTCATGTTTAGTGGCACAATCAATGATAAATCTTCTGTAATTGGTGATCAATTTATTAGTATGGACTTCCTCCAATTGAATTCTATACACAACAGTTCTGGTTCCCTTCTTGATTTGATATTCGCTAATAAAAAAAGTATCTCTGTTGATGTAGCTCCAGTCAGTCTTGTCCCTTGTGACAGCTATCATCCAGCATTGTCATTTAATTATCAAGTTCCTGTCCCTCTAATTATGCTAGATGATAGTCACTCGTTTCGTGATTTTAACAATGCTGACTTTGACTCTATTTCTATAGCCTTAGCCGACAATGACTGGTCTACTACTTTTAACATACAGCCTTCTGATTTATCTGCCACAAGGTTACAGGAATCTATTCTTGATGCCATTCAACGGTTCGTTCCACTCAAATTATTTCGTAGATCAACCTTCCCATCATTGGTTTCCCCCGTTCTCAAATCTCTTCTTTTTAAAAAAAAATCGGCTCATAAAAAATTCAAAAAAACGGGCTCGTTTCACGACTACAACTCGTTCTCCAATCTACTTTCTCAATGTAAAGCATTATCTAAATCATGTTTAAGGACTCACATCAATGCTGCTCAGTCTCGACTTGCCTCTAGCCCACGTGATTTTTGGTCTTTCATAAATAAGAGACGTGACTCTTCTTCGATTCCTAACCGAGTATACTTGAAAGATATCTCCGCCAATGGTCCCGACGTTGCCCAACTTTTTTCTTCTTTTTTTTCCTCTACTTATAAAAAACCTTCAGCTGCCCCTAATTTAGCTCTAATGAATATTGAAATCCAACAGTTCTCCTTCTTACCTAGCCATTTATCTATTTCCATTGAGGAAGTATCTGAAGCTCTCATGACGTTATCTAATGTCCGTGGGGTGGGCCCTGATGATATTCCAGCTTCTTTGCTTTTTAAATGTCGTGAGGTGCTATGTTCCCCGCTCTGCACTATTTTCAACAAGTCTCTCACGGAAGGCATTTTTCCAGCTGTTTGGAAAATTAGTCGTGTTACTCCGATCTTAAAATCTGGTGATCCAACCCTAGTCACAAATTATAGACCGATATCAAATCTTCCCTTTATTGGCAAACTTTTTGAACTGATAGTTCTTAAAAAAATTGAACGCTCTCTTCATTCTACACTGTCTTTGGACCAACATGGCTTTTTTCCTGGTCGTTCCACTATAACCAGTTCACTAGATTTTTCTTGTTTTATCCGTGATGCCTTTAGAGATAATTTCCAAGTTGACGCTATTTTCATCGACTTCTCAAAAGCATTTGATTCAGTTGATCATAACTCTCTCATCTACACCTTGGATAAACTGGGGATTGGTTTTCCTCTATTATCATGGATTCGCTCATACCTAGTTGAT
Organism: Therioaphis trifolii; assembly: GCA_027580255.1. Lineage (NCBI taxonomy): Eukaryota > Metazoa > Arthropoda > Insecta > Hemiptera > Aphididae > Therioaphis > Therioaphis trifolii. Next base: position 4,571,507 of record CM050406.1, on the reverse strand, counting down.
AGATGGCAATATGTTAAGTTGTTCAATATCTCATCAAGTAAATTTAAGGTTTCTTCCGGCGTTCCACAAGGTGGACATTTATCGCCACTGCTATTTAATATTTTTGTTAATTCAATATTTAGTAATGTCCCATCGGTCCGTTTACTTCTTTTTGCTGATGATGCTAAGCTGTTCTCCAGGATATCCTCCAGTACTGATTGTGACGTCCTTCAATCATCATTCAATAATTTTATTAACTGGTGTCAGGCTATTGGCCTTACCCTAAACTTTGATAAGTGTAAGATCATATCATTCTCCAGATCACGGATTCCAGTAGATCACGTATATACTTATAATGACTCACCCCTAACTCGAGTGTCTGAAGTAAAGGATCTAGGTATAATATAAACTTCCTCACTTTCCTTCAGACCTCATATTGATTATATCACTTGTAAGGCCTTACGTCTTCTGGGATTCATACGCCGCCACACTAAACACTTCAACTCAGCACCTTGTTTTATAACCCTTTATTCTGCTCTTATACGTTCAATTCTCGACTATGGGTCAGTCATTTGGAATCCTCATCTTATAACGGAAACAAAACTTATTGAACGAGTTCAGAATCGCTACCTTAGCTATGCAGGCTTCTTATTAAAAATTGAACACCCCCAACATTCATACCAACATGTCATGGGTGCGCTTAATCTCCTCTCCCTCAAGGACAGGAGACTAATTGCGGATCGTATCTTCCTTTTAAAATTACTCCAGGGTAAAATTGATGCTCCGCGTCTCCTTGAGCGTATTAGCTTTAGAGTTCCTACCGCCAATACCAGATCAACCGATTCCTTTCACATACCAACTTCCCGTTCAAACTTTTTATCTAATGATCCTTTGATTAGAGCTATGCGCAATTTAAATAATAATAACTTTGATATATGGCCTTAAATTTTGTATTTACCTAACGTGTGTAATTTTCTATTATAATTATTATTATTCTCATTTCTTAGTATATTGTTAACATTATCATTTATGTACTATTATTCTTATCATTAACGTTAATTTATGAAATATCGTTATGCTATATGTAAAAAGCCGTTTGGCGTTTATACAAATAAATAAATAAATAACTATTAATATTATTAAACACGACGTGGTCTGCGAAAGGTACATGACAATTAAGTGCAATTTACACACTACAAATAAAATAGGGCTTCATAAAATATTTAGAAGAGAAAAAAAATAATATCATAACAAAAAGGTATATTGGTTTAAAATGTATTAAAAGAGCAAATAGTTATGTTAAATGGTGTATTTTGTTTGAAGAGAGAAAAAAAATATGGAATTTGATTATTGAGTATCTAAAGGTAGTGTATTAGGTTCAATTTTTCATACATACATATACACACATACACATACATACACATACATACATACATACATACATATACACACACATACATATACATACATGCATATACATATATACATTATACATATATGTTATTTTCTATACCACAATAGGAGAACAATTATCAATGATAACACCATTGCGTGACACATTGACACTCCATCGGTAACCGGCCACCGGCACATACGTAGGATGTTGAAAGTCGCAACAGCATCACGGACGTTACTTGCCCTAATGGTGGTAACGAGTAAAACGTATGCGTCATGCATACCCTCACCTAGACGCGTACAATGGCGGGCACACTTGGCTGGTAGTCGCAACAACGATGCTTCGGCACCAAATCCAATATTAGCGGAAATATTAAAACATTAAAAACGCACTGTGGATACACCACCACAAAATTGCGGGTAATAGCGGAATTCGAAGTACGGCACATAAGTGTCTAGTACGCTGGCACACGGAAATGTTCGGTAATATGAATAAATTACTAAGTTAATTTACACGCACGTAAAACAAATCGAAGCCAGAAAGGTAAGCGCGAACAACGGGACTACAAGACGAGAACACCGTCCAGATAAACGTGGATTCGCCGATTATGCGTTGTTTAATATAATGACGCGATGGCGGGCACACACAAAAAAAAAAAATAATAAGATAATATTAATAAACAGCGTCGAGCGATCAAAAACCAAAATTACCCAAAAACGTACGAGGAAACGGCAGCACGGTTTAACTCACGGCTTAAACGGCACACACGAATGGGTCTACGCTATCCGAAGAAATATATTGGCTGGCACATGACTTTTCTTTTGATTGTTCGTCTTGAAATCACTGCTCCAAGTCGTCGTAAAATCTTGTCTTGTTGTCGGAATTTTTCGTGTGTACAGTCCTTCGTACACACAAAAAAAAAAATGTATGGAGATACACACACACACACACAAATCAAAAATAAAATTTTCGTGTGTACAGTCCTTCGTACACACAAAAAAAAATGTATGGAAATACACACACAAAAAAAATAAAATTTTCGTGTGTACAGTCCTTCGTACACACAAAAAAAATGTATGGAAATACACACACACAAAAAATAAAATTTTCGTGTGTACAGTCCTTCGTACACACAAAAAAAAATTGTATAAAAACGCGCACAAACAAATCGTAGGTTGACGAGCCACTAGTTGGGCGCCACTTTGTCGTATACTTCGATCGAATCGAAAGTATACAACACAAAACACACACAATAAATTAAGTATAAACTTGAAAATAGCACGTGTTCTTCATATGGTGGTCGAGTCACACGACCACCACAGAAGACCATATATTTTTCGGTCTCTTCTCTTTTTATAATATAACTTAATCTCATTAAAAAATATTTTTGCTTACGTGTATAAATATAAAATAATGCTTACATGCTAATTTACAGTGTTTACTGACTATTGTCTATTTCACAATCAATTTCTTAAATACTACGTATTTCAAAATTTGTTGTGTCTTATATTTCTTATGAACTAAATTATTATTTCTATTGCATAATACTACAGATGTATATCCGTATTTGCATGAAAGTTTCCTTTTTATCGAGGGTAAAATAGAAGATCCACTCAAAGTAAATTTATCAGATAATGGATTATCGTTTCTATTTGACCAAGTCCGATTAGAGATTAATGGTGTAGAAGTTGATAGAACCCGTGTACTCGGAATAACCAGTTCTTTAAAAGCATATTTATCATGTACTTTAAACAATTACTATAGTTATCATAATGCAGGTTGGATTTACAAGATAGTAGTATAGTGAATGATAGTGGAGAATTTAGTTTTTGTACAGGTACCGTTAAAATATTGGCTGGGGTTTTTTGAAGATTTAAAAAAAATATTGATAAATGCTCGTATAGAATTAATTTTAACGAGATGTAATAATGATTTAAATAGTTTACATACTAAAGCACTTAATTCAGCAATAACCGGTTCTATAACACTCAATAAAGTAGTTTGGAAAATCCCACATGTTACTGTAGATGATTCAGAACGGTTAAAGTTAATGAAAATCGTAGAGAAAGGTAAAAGTTTGTTTATTCCATTCAGATCGTTTGAAACTTATGAATACCCTGAGCTCGGTAAAACTAAAAACGTGGTTTGGAATTTAAAAACTGCCTCAAAATTAGAAAAACCTCGATATATTATAATAGGTTTACAGAAAAACCGGAAAAACAATATTGGAGTTGATGCTAGTTTTTTTCAACATTGTAAAATAACTAACATTAAAGTTATGCTAAATTCTGTTGTTTATCCGTACGATAATTTAAACTTGAATTTTTATAGGAAAAATTATGCAGTATTATATAATATGTATGCATCGTTTCAAGAATCGTATTATGGTAAAAATGAAGGTAAGCCAATATTAAGTCCAGCTACTTTTGAGTCTAAGGCACCGATTGTTGTGATAGATACTTCAAAACAGAACGATTCAGGTACAGCTTCTACTGTTGATGTTAGTATAGAAATTGAAGCTTTGGAAAATCTAGATGGTGTAAGTGCTTATTGTCTTTTAATACATGATCGTATTGTAGAATATGTACCTATTAGCAGAGAAGTAAAAAAACTTGTGTAAATGTATTATCTTAATTTTTTTTTAAATGACTGTCTTAGTATATTATATTTATAAAAAAGTATTTGTATACTTAAAATAAAAATATGTAAAATAAAATTTTATGTGTTTTGTGGATATCATGTGTGTGAAGTATAATTGTGTGTATATTTTTTAAGTATGTGAATGTTTTGTGTGAAATAAAAATAGTGTGTAAATTAAAAAAAAAAAATGTTGTTTATTTTTTTATACGGTGAAATAAGGTGAAATTTAACCGCTAAACTGGTATGAATTTGGCTTCTCAAATGGACTCAGAACATGCATGTTAGTATTTGTAAAATAAAAAATCATACACTAAAAAAAAAATTTGAGATGCCAAATGGAGCCAAAAAATACATACGTTTTTTTGGGGCAAAAAAATCACACACTAAAAAATAGGTGGAAATCGCCGGCCAAACCGGAAAAATTTGGCTTCTCGAATGGAGAATTATGGCTCTTTATTTTATTATGTATTCAAATTCTTATGGAGTACAAAATTAAGTTAGCATAAAAAAAATTCTAATGGATGTTTTTTTAAATATTAACAATAACATAAATATAAAGGTCTCACTTTTATTTAATATATTATAATACTGTTCGCGCCGCGCAATTTGCTTCCGCGCCAAAACTAAACCGCCCGGTGAACCCGGTCCGCGTTATACCGCGGTTGTGTCGCGACGATTGTCGGTGAGCTTTGTCATCGCCGTCGTTGTAAGTTGTACGATAACTTTGGTCGGGGCAACGCGCTCCGCTCGCTCCGATTGTGTGTGCTCTTCTCGATTCGCGCCCACCGACCGCGTTGGTCGTCGTGTTTTGTGTGCGTTGAGTGCCGTCGCGCGCCTTTATCCCGGAAACCCGTTTTCCGATTGGGATCGTTTCGTTGAGCGCGACGTGCTTTATACTACGGGCGTTATAATCCGACACCGGTGCATTTGCGCGCCTTTCACGTGCCGATTGCCGTATCCGTCTGGTTTCATCCGTCGTTCGTGACGGTCGCGACGCGACGTGTCGCCGAGTTCGCGTGTGCGTTACGCAATTATCTCGGGCAGTCGTACGTTCGCCATTGCGTGTCGTTATATACGCTTTTGTCGATCGCGTTGATTATCGTACTCGCGTGTGAGGTACGCAAACCGCGTCGATAAAATTCGTGAGTGTCGAGTCGTCACTAATTTCGTACGATCGTCCTCTTCACGTGTCGTCGCGTAGTGCCGCTGCGTTCCCGTTCAGTGAACCCGACGTAATCTGTTCGCGCGACATTTCCGTTGTTTCGCATCCGAAGTACCCGGCCGTTATTTGCGGATCAACACACGGGTTTTTCCCAGGCCGTTGTTCGTCGAGCGGGACCCGATGATCCAGTACCAACCTTCATACCATATGCCGTCAAGTTGCCATACTGGACCGGGTGACATTTATCAGCTGTTGTATTCTGATCAAGCATTATCATTTTGTATTTCTGCCTATTAGGCGTTATTGTTATTATTTATATTTTTCTGGGCGCCCGCTTAATTATTTGTACATGTTATGTTCAATTATTTATTTTAATTTTTGTTTCTTTAATACACTTATTTCGCGCAACGCGCTATTACAATATTGGCTGTGTAATATATATATATATATGAAGGTCACCTCACTCCCCAAAACCGAATCGCGAGTTGGACTAGTCAACCGCCATTCGTAGGAATTACTCCGGCGCAAACAAATACCGATGCAAAATTAATACTATTGTTATATTAACAGACAAGATAAAATTTTAAATTTAAGAACAAATTATAATAATTGTGTTAAAAAATAAGAATATGAAAAATTAGTTATAGTATTGTAATTATGGTTTTTTATTTAGTTTTAAAAGAACATTTTTGGTTACTTGATACTGCTTTAAGTAAGTCGTCATCTAGTCTTATTTTGTCAAAAAATTCTGAACAGTTTTCTTCAAAGTTGAGACTTATTTGAAGTTCTGACTTGATAAGTTCTACTTTGCACCTATTTATTTTAAATATCATGATATTTGTGTATAATTTTAAGAAATACTCAAATACGGGACATATTGCGTCCCGACATTCATTAAACCAGGACGCGGGACTAATCACACAAAAACCGGACTGTCCCGTGGAATACGGGACGGGTGGCAACCCTGATTGATTGTAATACATATTTTTCTTTAAAACTAAGAAAGACTATGGTTTAAATTTCAACATCTTTGTCTTCAAAATAATGAAAACTATCTTAATTTTTATGAACTATTCTAACTTAAATTTAATGGTAAATAATATTACTATTAATAGTTTTCATAATAAAATCTACTATAATATTATAACTTTCGTCTTTGAACCAATGGGATTTTTTCTTAGAAATAATGTTTTTGTATTTTTAAATGTATGATCTATAAATAGTATTGTTTTTATGATAATTATAATCATTTTGATGAAATATTATTTGAAGGGGTCAGTGGATAAAGGTGTTATCTGACATATTTGGAATTGTTCACCAGTGCAACTTTTGTAACTTAATATTTAAAAGCAATGGAACTTTTTTGATATTCAATATATGAATTAACGTATAAGGGAATAAAATATGAGTCTAGGGATGTTATGTAACATACTAAAACTTGGATATGATACTTCCACCGAGTAACTAAAAATTGTTATTTAACACCTTTATCCATAATTAAATGTCATAAACATGTAATAAGTATAGTGAATAAAAAAGTTATAAAGAGAAGAAATGTATTAATAATATTATTATTATTTTGCTTTAATAAAACAATACAATTTGTCAAAAAAAAAAAACATATAATATTATATATATATATATATATAAACTTTTATGTTTAGATGCTGAAAATCCAATTAAAACAAAAATAAAATTTACTTTTATCAAATATTATAAAGCAAATCAATATTAAAAACTTAAACAAAATAAAAAAACTTAAAACAAATTGAAAGTAATATAACAATTTTTATAAAAGAAATTGTTCATAATACCACTTGTACTCATCAGGAACAATTTGTACTTGAGATCTTATGTTGTCTAGTTTTTCTTTAGATATATTCCCAGTATTTTCAGTCAGTCTTTCTAAAGTATAGTTGATAGAATTGTTAGTTTTATCCTTAAGAATATTTACTGTTTTACATGGAGCAGTTTCATCATGTGATTCTTTATATTGGTAGCTACCAAATTCAGTTATTCGTAACCATTTAATGTTGTGACGAAAATATACTTTTTCACCATCAGTATTTTTTTTCTTATTTATCAATCGTAGTTTAGATGGCAGTTTCTCAATATTTTGAAAATGGTGATTGGTGTTTCATGTCTAAAACAACAACATTTTTTTTGCTAGCTTCTTGTATAATTTGTCGATATTGCTCTGGTGTATATATGTTTTGGTGCTTTCTAAGTCTTTTTTCGACTCTGCCAAAATCTCGGTCCGAGTCAAGATATGAATGTCCCACTCCTGGAAATGTATGGTCTATTAATTCATATAAACCTTTCAGAATCATATTATACTGATATGAGCATATTATATTAAAGTTTTTGTTTTGTCCAGAACACGAATCAGACCATATGATGAGATGTTTAATCTTCTGTTGAAATGTAGACTGTTTGGGCAGCAGGTCCGAATGTTGAATATCACGGTTTCCTACTACGCCGATATTGGTAAAAGAATGAGAACCAGAATAAGAAGGATACAAGAAAGAAAATTGATGACACACGATGTAAATTGACAATAACTGTTTATTCTCCTACCGTCTTAAGACTATAACAACGAGATGGCTAAGGGTGGGAGCTTAGGACTAAAATAAATCACTACATAACAATAATATAATATCTTAACCTATGAATAGTAATAATAGTAACGTTACGTGACCCTGGGATTAAATGCCGTAGATTGTGGTGACCCGTGACGTTAACGACGAGCTCCCGGCATGAACGACGGCAGCACCGGGGAATCACTTGCGTGTTTTAGTTCACCAACGGACACAAACGCTCGGCATACCGAATGTCGAAAAACGGCGGACGTAACGCGACAGCAACCGATACCGTGTGTGCCGACGACACGACGGGTACGCCGATGTGTATACACCGTGTGCACGGTGAACGAGGCCGCGACGACGAGACACAACGCGACGTATGTTGAGTAACGACTTGGTGCCCCGTTACGAACGAGCGGTTCCGCGCGTGCTCCGAAGTAGGATAAGGTGCAATAGTTACGCACGGCGAATAATTACAACGATGGGTAATTCGTACGCACTATCAGTGGCGCAACTAGAGTTCAAATCTTGGGGGTGCTAAAAAGGTAAACCGTTATATTGTTGTTATTATTAGGTATATAACAAATTTAAATTTTAATAACTGCACTGAATTAAATAACGAACATTTTCAAATTTGAAACAAACAATAAACAACTAGCAAGCTGGTGAACGAGGAAAACCCGGTATTATCACTTATTAGTTATTATTTATTACAATCCCCGAATCGCTGTCACGATTAAAGATACCACTATCATTAATCGTGATCGCTGTTGAACGCTGTTTTCATTTCTTCATTTTTTTTACTTAGTTCAGATATCTTAAAAAATAAAATAACATTGTTAAAACTTAAAACTATAGATATTTTAAATTATAAAGACATTGGACTTGGGGGTGCTTAAAATAGAGTTGGGGGTGCTTAAGCACCCCCTAGCACCCCCGTAGTTGCGCCACTGCGCACTATCAGTATCGATGCCGACGGCCATCAACGCAAGCAAACAAACTCGACGTATCTGCAGCGGATAACAGACGACACCTTAGAATTTAGATACTTATTTTCGCAGGACACTATGTGGTGCGAGCCTTTTGAAAGTGGCTACTCGCAAACGCACACAACACCGGTACTGACGACGAACGGTGTATAACTGACTAGCCGGCGACAACAACATTTGCATATCACCCACCGTAGGCCGATAGCACGTGTTACATAACACGGCGGCCGACCGGTTGTCTCGCTAGACGCGAATACAACAACGGCACGACCTTTGATCTGGCCGTGCTCGACTGCGTGACGTATCATTGTGCTGTGGCGGCAACATAGACTGAGAAAGTTGAGAAAAATACATTAAACAGCTTCCGACTTCATTGCTACCTTTACCTGCTACTTCTTCAGTCCAACTAAACATAAATGGTTTATGTCCATTTTCTGCTGTTATTGTATGTATTCCAAAATTATAAAACCAAATTTGTCGAAGATAAAATGCTTTTGAAGTAGATATTTTAGGCAATGGCATTGTTTGTTGTAAGTCCATTGTCATGAAACGTGTGCTAGGGTTGTCTAACACATATGCCCTATCTCTTTTTTGTACTTCAAATGCAGTTTTATATAAATTAATATGTTCGGCATTTTCACTTTCACCAGAGTCACATTTGCTACAAGTATCACCAGTGGCGAAGCGTCATAGGAGACAAAGAGACAACGTCTCCCCACTTAGAAATTAGAACACGGGACAAACAAATAATTATTTTGTTTTATTTAATATTAGAAAATGTGAATTGTATTTTATATTATAAAAATGTAAAATGATGTATATGTTTCAGTATTTGTTAAAATCGGTTTTTCGTTGTAGTGTTGTACAGTTATGGATTTACGTCGATTGTGACGCCGCGCCATCGGATATAATATTATGTATTATTATTAAATGTAGTAATATTCTTTTCTTATTCGTATCTATATAGTGAGCAATAATAATAATAAAAAAAATAATAATAGCAATAATAATAATAGTATAATACGAATTTAATTTTAATAGTGGTGTATTTATAATAATTCATATTTTATATTTAAATTGATGAATCTTTTAAATATATTTTAAACTATTTAGTTGTTGTTTCCCGTTGGAACGCGAAGTGTTTTAAATTTAATAATATGGAGTGTTCAGATATAATAAAATTAGTGAAATTTTAAAAGTAGGAATTCATAACTATTCTTTCGAACATAAACTTCAATTAAAAACGAAAAAACCAACACCACGTTTAAAGTTGGAAACGGTTGATGGGAAAACAATACGAAAATTTCAAGTATCATGGTACACAAAATATGCGTGGTTAAACATTTGTTAGTACTATGAATAAAATAAGTTTATTTGTGTATTTTTTTTAAAAATAATTTCTTTCTAAAAAATATTATTTTAAATTTGTCTACCCTAATCCCGAACCCAACCCACTGAGTATCACTTTGTGGATTTCCAAAACCAAGATTAAATTGTGTGCAAAATATATTTCTAAATGTTTCTTCCTTTACCTTGTAACATTGAGGTTTGTTTTTTTCATCACATTTTTCAATGTACAATAAAAATAATTTGTGTATATTTAATGTGGGAGATAAATACTTTCTATTTGGGTTATTATATCTAGAATAATGGGAAGATTCAGCAGGAAATGAATTAATATGTTCCACAATAAATGTTATGACATGATCTTGTGTCTTATGGGGACGATTAGAATGTTTACCTTGAAGGTCTTCACGTGGTGATACACCTTCTTTATGTCGCTCTTGAATGATATCAACTTTCTTACGGCTAATTTTAAAAATTTCACAGAATGCTGATTTACACACTTGTAAATATAATATTCCACTTTTAACAAAATATTTAAAACTACATGATCTTACTCTTTGTGCGTTTTTTGATACACGAGCTGTTTCAAATTTGTTTAGACTTTTAAACAAATATGCATTTTTCCCATTAGTTTCCGTCTTATAATAAGCTTGAAATAGATTTCTTCTTCTTTCTATATTTATTGCAGTAGTACACTTCAAGCGGCATTTAGGCGTACATAGCTGACCTTCATTAACACATTTTGTTGGAATAATTACTCCTTTTTGTGTTGTATACTGTTTGCCTTGTCTTCTTTGAGTAGTTGCTTTTTTCTTTTTCCAATTGTCCTGATTTCTTTTTCTCTTTCTGCTTGATTTTTGTTTAGGTTATCATCATGTTCATGCTCACTAATAACATTATTGAAAGCTCCAGGCTGAATATTATCTAAAGAACAATAAAATACATTACTAATTTATCATAATGTATTATGTTTTTAATACATACTAGTAGCAGTTGGTATTTGTTCATAAATACAATGATCAATATCTTTGTTCGCTAGTGAGGTTCCAGGTATGACATTTACATCTGAATTTTAAAAACCAAAGTAATAATAATAAATTATAAAAATAATTATTATTACGTTTAATATGAAAATATTTATAATTAGTATGAGTAGATAGCAAAAATATTCATATTTAAAATAGCATTAGTATACAATGTGCATGTAATATAAATTATTTTTACCTATAATATTCAAATTTGAATTTGCATAAATTAGTCCCTGTTCTATGACTGGTAAATTAATCAATTCAGTGGTATCAGTGTTTGCTTGTGAGCTACCTAATATCATTATTTAGTATAGATAAAAATAAAAAATATTGGATTATATAGAAGAGAAATTATTTAGGTACAAATGTATGTATTTGTATGTTGAATATACAAAACAATATTGTAAAATTTACTTGAACTATTTAAATTAGGATTATCAAAAATCAACTGCCTTACAACGGATTGACGTTGTAAAATAAATTCATTTGTATCCATTTTATCATTAGTTTCTAGTAAAAAATCAGTATCTAAAACAAAACGTTTTGAAAAAAATTACTAGAATTAAATTAATAACAAAATTTGTAGAGCTTATATTTATATTTTTTATACTTACTAAATTTATTTGAATATGATCCATTGAATAATAATTGCCTTGATGTAGCTAGTGACTCATCAGAGATATATAAATAATTATTAACATTTGTATTCTGTTTCGGACTTTTTAATATAATATTGGCACTTTCAATAGACCCTATGGTAAGATTTAAAAATGCATGAAATAGGATAAAATAACTAATAAGTTTTAGTAAGAACATATTAATATCTATAGATTTAATGTAAAACATATTGTACCCGGAGAAGTTTCTAATATTTTTAGTGCAGAACATAGGTTGTAATCATCATCACTAGAATATTCTTGAAAAGAATCTTTGAAATACAATTTTAAAACTTATTAAACATTTTCTTTGTAAAATTTAATTCGTTTTATTAGTAATGTTAATATGTGTAAATTAATCAATAAATTATAACAACAAGATGTGTTTTACCTGTGTCACTGAAATTATTTTCTTTCTGCAAATGGTATTTAATTTTGTTCTTGGGCCTGGTTCTGCTTAATGGAGTTTGATTTTGGTTTTCAATTGCTTTATCCACTAGATACTTAGCTCGAGAACTCATAATGTATTAAGTAAATTACTATTAAATGGATATTAATTGAATCAATTAATCCAAACAAATTTTAATGCGACAACATAAAAATAACAAATTATAACGATGAACAAACACTGTCGATATCAAACAAACGAAAATGAATGAACAAATGAAAATGATAATAAAATTAACAGACCAAGGTGGATATTCTATGTTGAAACAGACGACAAATTATTAATAATATTAAAGTAAAATCAATCCACTTTTGTACCACGTTGAAAAATTTGGTAATGTTCGCACATAACGTCCTAACTCCCACGTTTTTTCAATTATAGCATGGATAAAGGTGATAATATCCAATAACACTTTGTTCTAAGTAGTTAACATACACTACCACTTTTATCCACTACAACTAATGATCAATTCTTCTAAATAACACCTTTATGAATTTATTATTTAGGTAACCAAGAGAATTAAAACCTTATCACACTGATATAATGTTAATTAATCTATAACACCTTTAGACATGCAATAAAAAACATTTTTGAAAAAATGTCAGTTCATTTATGGAGCATCTTTCATCAATTTAACAACTTCAATTTGGATTTGAATTCATGGAAGATTCCATAAATTTAATGATTATTATCATTTATATTTATTACTAGCTGCCCGGTGGGATACAGGTGAATCGTAGATTATTTTAACTGTAAAGTATTTAAATGCAAGATTCATTCTAAAAAAGACTCAAGTGACTATGGAGACTTAAAAAAAAATGTATACAATAATTTAAGAAATTCACTAAATTAAAGAAAATGACTTGGTTTATGAGATACTGGTGGTGGCATACTGAGATTGTAATCAATTTTATATTGATGATACCGTATCGGATTCGTGGGAGATGACGCCTATGGCGGCAAATGGCGTTCGCTGTCTAGCAGACACTCATCACTCTATGAATTTATCTGTTTGAAATTTGTGTTTGTTAGAAAATGTAATATTTAATGTAGATTGTAATAATAAGTTCTTTTAAATATGACTCATCACATAGGCTAATACAATTTATTTACCAAAATACACACAAAAATATAGTTACAAAAAAAATATTTATTGAAATCAGTGATTGGCGATATACGATACAATAAAAATCAACGAATTATTTATTTATATATTAAAACTCATCACTTGGGCTAAGATTTGTATGCAATGAAAAATTGTAATATATTATGCAAAAACGTGTATTTTAATTTTCATGAAGTTTTAGATGCTGGTTTTTTAGTTAAATTATGACTTGAGATAAAAACAAATATTAATTATGTAATAAAATTACATTGAAAAAGTCTAATACATGATGATGCACGGGAGACGGTAAACGAAAAAAAGAGCAAAAACTATGTATCTGTCGCCCGATATCGAAACCAGTATGCATCTCAATGCATAGATTTGTAGTAGTTCCTACCTAACGCCTAAACCTACCTAGCCATCTACTCGAGTTGGAAATCACTTTGAAAACTCGAGCTGTTAAACGGTTCTTGATACGACGACGCGTACTATTATCACTAAGAGCAAACAAACGGTGCGAGGACGAGCGGATCAAAACCACCCTGATCCATGCACATTATCAATTTTTCGTTATCACTATAACACACATAGATAATATATATTTATGATAACACATAACTTTTTTTGGCTGATGATGAAATGTACCTACTGTTTTATATAATTATTATTAATGTTTTAATGTACATTATGGTTAAAAAAACTAAACTACTATTTTTTAATATATATATTATTACTTGCGTCCCACAATATTACTTATTCTATCACTCAAAAGCTTCTAAAGACTCGTATACCGTTGTATATATCATTTGTTATGATTATAATATATAATTAGGTACCTATGTTACAAAAACAAATGTCATAATATTTACAATATAATATTAAATTAATTATTATAAGTAAATTATAATATATTATGATTATAATATATAATTAGGTATGTTACAAAAACAACTGTCATATTTATAAGAATATTAAATTAATTATTAAAATTTATAATATATTAGGATTGTAATATATATGATCATATTCAGTATTTACAACTTGGCTAGATCTACTCGTACGATTAATAGCTTCTATAATAGACACCTTTTGCTTCTCAGTTGGTTTTGACAGTCTACCACTGGTTAATTTTCGTTTCTTTTTTGTTGAATGAAAGCGTTGCTTATTTATATTTCTGTGACTTGTCATGTCAGGTAATTCTGAGAAATGGGGCCCAGATGTGTTTGAGTTTTCGAAAACATTTTTATTTGATTGTAAAATCTTCTTCTATTTTCTTACACGCTTCAAGTTTGCCTTCATCTGTAGCAGAATTAGCAATTCCTAATGCAGCATTAAGTAAAGCTGTTAATTTACTAGAAGCTGATACAGCATCTCTTAGATGAGGTGTTTGCTCCTGTGATCCCATTAAAACACTGTTATTATGACTTTCAAAATCTGAGGTTGTTACTTCTTCATTAGTAGTTAAATAGGTTTGTTTTTTATCAGACATGCGTACACAAGCATGCACATGTTTACAAAAGTTCCCCTTAATTTTAAAATCGATGCATGTACATGTGTAATAATGAACACATACTTTACATTCAGAGCATGACAGAGGGCAGCTCATACAACTTCTGTGGTCATTAATCGATACAGAGTATAATGTTGGGCCAGAAGATGACTGTACAAGCCATGTTTTCTCATCAATTATTTTTATCATGCTGTCTTCAATGTTGTTGCTTCGATGATGACTATGGGCGATCTGCTCCATTCGGAATGTAGGTTTATTTTTTGCCATGCGTATGATTCGTTCAAACATCATGTCTCTTGAAAAACGCATTAGAAAGCTAATACATTTATCGACTCTCCTGTTCTGGTTTCCATGCATGTAACAATATTTAAGTTTTTTGTGCATGGCTTCTAAAAACATATTTGTATTTAAGGCGAGATCACTTCGATAGCACTGCTCAGGTCGATGAGCATAGTGTTTTTCGAAGTAAGCACCAAAATTATGAGTGTCAATATCATCTTTACACATTGCCAGAAAACTTTCTAAAGACTCATGAAATTTTTCAATATGCAAAATCTCCATGAGTGTGCGGCAAGCTTTATATACTTCAGACTGCTTCATTGGGTCTGGTATTTTATTGAGGTTGTTTCGCCAGCTTCTATCAATATGCCAGTTGCAAATTAAATGGTGTTGAGGCTTGCACATTATCTTTGTCCAGGAGTTGATATATGTCGGAGCATCATCAGACATCAATATTTTGGTAGAGATAAGACCCATTTTTCCCTTTACAGATTTAAAAAACTGAGAAATAGCTACAGAATCAATTCTGTTGCTGATACAGAAAGACACTGGACATCCAGCTCCAAATTCATCAATGGTAAGCATTGTTGTGAGCTGGAAGTCATGTTCTGTTGTCCCATCAAGGGATCAGGGTGGTTTTGATCCGCTCGTGTGCGAGGGGTCGGCGGGAAAGATAAGCCGGGGAGGAGCCGCCACTGATAACGTGAAAACTGAAACTTGATAACGTAAAAACTAAAAGTGATAACCTAATAATTTTTTCATCCGGTCGAATCGGGAAAACGGAACGGAGAAAAATCGGGAAAAAAGCCGAATTGATTATAAGACGGTCCAGAGTATTAAGGAAAAATATGAAAAAAAGTAAAAAGAAAAGGGGAATAAAAAAAAAAATCGCGTACCCCCCGTAACATCCCACTCTACAAGAATTTTTTTATAATTATTATAATATATAATATATATATTATAATATATATATATATATTATAATATAATATATATATTATAATATATTAAGACGAAATACGAATAGCTTTCAGAAAAAGTACTGCATGAAAAAATCTGACAATTATTTCGAGGAGGTACTTATCGTGTATACATACACACATACAAATAATAAAGAAGCTATTAAAAAAACACACATTACTGTTATAAGAATTTAGGCAAAAACTTTCCTTGACAAACAGCAGTCAATTGAAGTCATAGGATTGACACACATAAAACACTCAGTATCAAAAGTCAAAACTCGTCAAAAATTTGACGATAAATAATTTCCAGATAAACTGATAAACATCGCAATCATATTATTAATAATAATTAGTAGAATATTAGCACCCGTCGCTATCGCAGTAGTTTAATTTTTAATTTTTATCAAGATAGCGGTACGAACTCGTTATTGCGTTGTGGAGTGGGAATGGACGGGGTTCACCACTATTGCAACTAACCGCACCACGTTGAGCTGGCCGCATGGCGCGCCAGTTGACGGTGTAAATAATTATGCTCTTTCTTGTAAAACCCTTTTTCGAACTTCAAGTACTACGAAGTCTAAATGAACTTGGACGCTTGATAAATGTACCGTTAGAAAGATGATAACATTCACTGTTTTGTTGGAAACCGAGCATTAAGACATTACAACAGAGTATAAAACAAGTTTTTATTTGCAAGCATTTTGCAGAAAAAAAATACAATTTCAAAAATCTGATTCCAACAAAACATAGAAACTGCCATCACCTTTCCATCAATATATTAATAATGTCTCTATGTTTATTATAGACTTCGTAGCACTTGAAATACAAACGCACTATTTTTACTAAAAAAAATACATGGGTATCGTCCTCTTAACTGTAAAGTATTTAAATGCAAGATTCGTTCTAAAAAAGACCCAAGTGATTATGGAGACTTAAAAAAAAAATTGTAAACAATAATTTAAGAAAATCACTTGGTTTATGACATACTGGTGGTGGCAGACTGAGATTGTAATCAATTTTATATTGATAATACAGTATCGGATTCGTGGGAGATGCCGCCTATGGCGGCAAATGGCGTTCGCTATCTAGCAGACACTCATCACTCTATGAAATTTGTGTTTGTTAGAAAATGTAATATTTTATGTAGATGGTGATAATAAGTTCTTTTAAATATGACTCATCACCTAGGCTAATTAAATTTATTTACCAAAATATGCATTTGATTTGTATAAGATACACACAAAAAATAATAATTGAAATCAGTGATTTTAAACGATACAATAAAAATTAACGAATCATTTATTTATTAAAGCTCATCGCCTGGGCTAAGATTTGTATGCAATAAAAAATTGTAATATACTATGCATTTTATTTTCCAAAATATGCAAAAACGTGTATTTTAATTTTCATGAAGTGTTAAATGCTGGTTTTTTAGTTCAATTATGACTTGAGATAAAAACAAATATAACTTTTAATATACGCTAGATCAAAAATGAAAATTCTACAACAAACCACAATAATTTTATTAAAATTACATTGAAGATGCACGGGAGACAATAAACGAAAGAATAAAAAGCAAAAAAAAAGCAGAAATTTAATAATAACCGCCGCCCGGTGTCGAAACCGGTGTGCATCATAGTGAACTGATTACTATCATTTCCTACCTAACGCCTAAACCTACCTAGCCACTTACTCGAGTTGAAAACCTACAAAACCTTTCATTTGTTTGTAGTCGAAAACTCGAGCTGTTAAACGGTTCGTGATACGACGACGCGTACTATTATCACTAAGAGCAAACAAATGGAATGAGCGGTCGACGGGAATGATAAGCCGATCGGTAGGCGAGGGGAGAAAAAAGGCGGAGGGAATTTGGACGAACGTGATTGGAGCCACTATATTCTAACCTAAAAAGATTTTCATCCGGTCGAATCGGGAAAAGGGAACGGAGAAAAATCGGGAAAAAAGCCGAATTGATTATAAAACGGTCCAGAGTAGGGGGGAAAAATATGAAATGAGCGTAAAAAGAAAAGGGGAATAAAAAAGAAAAAACGCTTACCCCCGTAACATCCCGCTCTAGAAGAATTTTTTTACTATATTAGAAGATAGAATATATTAGATTAAATACTATTTATAAATATATGAGATAAGAAGTTTCTATTCTTTGGTAATATTGTAGTGTCATTATGGTATTGGTAGCCCGTCAAAACGTGAAGTCGTCGTCATACGCATCGCACATTCGCACACCATATTACATGTAATACTGCAATATTAGATCGTATATATACGTATATATACGTAGATCAAATATCTACGACTTTGATATACCATATACCAGCCCCTATTTTTCATAAAAATTCGTACTACACATTTTTTAATTTAGGATTTATTTTTAATGTTGTTTGAAGTCATACTTAATACTTAGTAGTTAATGTATTTAGGTACGAATGTATTATTTTATATCGTATTCACTTCCTATTAAATTTGTATAAAAACCACTATACCAGAGTAAAAATTTAAAAGTGAAAACACATTCACAATTTATTACTGTCACTTCAAAATTCTCACACGTGCGATGAAAATGTTGATAACTTAGAACTAATAAGGTAATGAATAAAACATTGTAACCATTGATTTACTATGAAAACACATAAACCACACACCACAGAACCTGTGCATAAACCACCGCTGATATCAGATTCACGATAGCCGATTATAGTCAATGATAAGTGTTAATTGATAACTAATAGAAAAACTAAAAAAATATTCTTTAAAAAAAAAATTGAATAATGTGTACTGTATTGGTACTACCTACTATCTAGCCAGTAGTCATATTTATTAGTATTTAGTAGGTACACACTTCTCGAATCTGTAATGCACACTATCAATTTCGGACTACACACTTTGTGTCGGGGTTCACTAAAAAATAGGGCCTGCCATATACGATATTAAATATTTAATATATTGTCTTGTGTTATTGTATTATAATATTATTTTATATGGTTGTTATTTAAACTTTAGTGTAAAGTTTGCGAGTGTCCGCGAGTGTCTAGTTGTGACAAATTAAACATTTATTCTATTATAACAATTTAAATTAAGAATGGATGCTCATGATACTATAATGAATGCTGACTGTTGGGTACAAGTTCCAAATATCAGGCGCGTCCGTTATTTACGGTCCGCCACGTCGATACGACGATCGACTTATCGGGCTCCGGTTATCGCCGGTGGACGCGATAAAGTGCTCGTCCGAGCGAGTTTCGCCGACGTCCGTCGTGAGTGTGTCGTGTGTCTTGGTTCGTCCGAGCCAGGTTTTGCCGACGTCCGTCCGTCCTTTGTATTTTCAATTTTGATGTTTG
This sequence comes from Therioaphis trifolii, assembly GCA_027580255.1. Taxonomy (NCBI): domain Eukaryota; kingdom Metazoa; phylum Arthropoda; class Insecta; order Hemiptera; family Aphididae; genus Therioaphis; species Therioaphis trifolii. The sequence goes on along the minus strand of CM050406.1, from coordinate 4,552,068 downwards.
GTTTTCTTTCGAGACACCTCTCTTATTCGCCACCGTCCGGGGCATCTTCCACCCGCTCAAGCCATCAAGCCGATCAAGGGAGTCAGGTCGTATCATGCCATCACATTAATAACCTTTGTGTAACTTTGCTTTGTTTATGATAATTATTATTATTATTATTATTATTTATATTTTATTATGTATTCGGGTTTTACTAACATTAGTTTTAAGGATAATTACTGTTGTATTGAATAGCACTCGATACCTATTATACGTGCATTGAATTATTGTCAAATTTGTCTTTTCTTCTTCTGTATTACTGATTTATGTAGAATATACACATACCACATATTATTATTATATACACGTATCGTTCCTCGCATTCACAACTCCCACTATATACAGTCCACGTCTCCTATTCAACTAAATTACCACGACCGGCACGAAAACACGACGAATACCTACTTCGGCTATTCGTATCTTGGTCCGCGTCGACACTGACAATTGACATTACATTTTCTGAAGATATGTTTGGTTCACCAATTCTTGCAGGATATGATGAAGAATTATTTAGAATATTACATGAGTTGAAAGGAGAATGTTTTTACCAAGTGTTTAAAGGTAGGTGGATTGTTTCAATTATTTTTAACTTTTAATATATCTATTTTGTACCTAATTAAAGAGCATGCTATTTTATATAAATAAATACCTATTACATTTTATTATACATTATATTTATTGACATAATGTAGGTACCTACCTACTGCAATACGTATATTATGTAAGCATTTTATACCTACTAGGTACCTAGTTTAATTTTATTTTTATAATTTGTAGAATGTAGTATAACATTGGAAGGTTTGAAATTAATGAATGCCAGACATTTAGATACCTTGTGCCCCAAAGAAAATTTGGTCAAAGAATTATCTTTGAACATAATTTGATGAAATGGCAATCACAATTCAATGTTTTAGTATACATTGTAAACTAGTATATTTTCTTGATAAATGATGAGTATTGAAATTGTAATTTTTAATTAATTTAATATCTATTATTTATTAAGGAGTCTGTCCATTCAAACAGCACACGTTTCAATACTAATTCTTCTGATAATGAATGCACCAATTCAGATAGTTCTGTTTCTGCAAAAACGGATCATGGCTCCACAGTAAACTATGAGATTAATGTAAGATATATTGGTTATAATTAAGTAATGAAGCATGCATTATAATATCTATAAGAAGTTAACTTCAATTGAATCCAATCTGATTTATTTTCTATGTTGGTATTTGTTATTATTTTTTAATTGATGCGTAATATTTAAATTACAGATGTAAGGAATTTAATTATATTTGATTTAATGAATTCATTATTGGTTTTAACGTCCAAAACGTGTCACATAGACGAAATTGTAATAAGAAAAGAGTTGTGAAGACTTCAATTGCTGATGGCCGTGAAACATTTATGCTTCAAGTTGCATCTATGAATGATTTTCATTCACAAATTCAAATTGAAATTGATAATTGCTACAAAAATAGACCATTTTTGCAGCCGTTAATTTGTGTTGTGGTAGTAAGTGGTGTTTGGGCATCTAAAGAATATTTTGTTTATTATTTTGATACATTCTATAAGTTTTCTAATATTGTAAAAGCAGTTGATATATGTTTTAAAATTTTTCACGCTTTTAATTTACAATACCCTTTACAATGTTTATTAGTGTGGACATTTTTTCAAAAGTATATGTATGACATAGAAAATGCTACTGATGTGAAAAATCCTTCACTCGAACTACTAATTTTTAATTAATTTCATTGAATTAGTTGAATTGTTGTTATTACCTAAGTTTAATGATTCAAATCTAGAAAAGTTAAATGAATGTGTTGCATATCATAACAGTAAATACATACAATTATTCAATGACACATTAAAACCCAAACATCATTTACTAACTCACTACTGTAATATTATTAGGAAATTTGGACCTTTAAAATTTCTATGGTCTTACCGATTTGAATCAAAACACAAACAACTTAAATCTTATTGTAAAAATATTACTTCCAGAGTAAATATTCCTCTTTCTTCATCAATGAAGTATTCAATCAATTTTGCTGAATTAATATTAAATTTTGAAATAAAAAAATGGTTTCCTTTAAGCGCAGAAACTCCAGTTTCTTTTTCTAAATATTTTTCTAAAATAAAAATGTTATTTCCACCAAATAATTTGGTGTTACTAAATTACTATAATTGTTATAATTCAATTTCTTATCGACATACCATTTACAAAGTCAATCATATCCTAACAACTTTTTCAGAAAGTCATCATACTGTGTTGGCTTATAAATTAAAAGAAATTGTATGTTTAAATGATGATATTTTTTTTTGTGTCAAAATTTAAAAATAGATTCTTACAAAAAACATTTTACAAGTTATGTCATAAGTCAATGTTTACCAAAAACTTTTTAAAATAACTAATTTGGAAATAGATTTTTTCTGTTAATTTCAAATTCAAACGTATCAACGGGAAGACCATCTAAGTGTGAGTCAGTCTCATATCCCGTTACACAACTTAAGTACAAATCGATATAATTATTGTATAAATATATTGTTTGATATTATGTCCAGCAACTGAATTCTGCTTCAGTTCATTAAAAAAAAAAAAAAAAAGCCGATAAGATAATGGTGGTGGAAGTTCGTCCTTCGTCGCTTCGCTCCTCGGACAAGATAATGGTGAGGAGTGTATAGCACTTTCTATCATGGGATCACCTGGTTTACGATAGTTTAGTTGTATGGTACTTTACATTTGAATGCAATGATAAATCATGGTAAGTACAGGATACAGTAGTTGGGTGGGGTACACGAGATGCATTGCTAGATTAGGCATTATTGGATAGATTTTGGAATTATTTTATATTATAAAAAAAAAAAACGATTCTGAACGAAGATGAAGATGTCAGCCTTAAATTGTAATATATATTTTATTTTAATATCCTAGATTGGGTTAAATTTACATTTGTCTATTCATGTGACTTCTGCTCGTGAGCATTGGACAAACCAGGATGTGCATAGATAGGGCGTAGGTAAATACCATATTATTTGCCTAAATGCACTATCGTGACGGTACCACCCGACCCCGCCGTCCATATATGCTGAATGCTCCGTGGCTACGTCTATTTAAATATTAATAATTAATAATAATATATAAAATCCTCATGTTTATGGAACTGATACACACATTAAAATAACTGGAAATTGGAAGTTAGTAACGTTCTATTCAACCATGTTAAGGTACGTTATACACCTTGTGTTTACAATCTACCAATATTTTGTATAGAACAGCTGTCAGCTACTGATTATATTATAATAAACTTAATCTAATTAATAATCTAAAATATCTAAAAATATAATAATCTTAATCTATTTAATTATCTTTATCAGCTGTGATATTACATAATATTTTCATTTCTTATCTTTGAATACAAAAATTTTTATACATTTTCAACTACAAAATAATTTGCAAATATTCGTGATTTTGACAAATTTTGTCGATTTTTGAACTTCAACTGCTTATAAAAAAAAATTGTGCCTATGTATTTGAATAATTTTTGAATCACTCTTAGATCAACTTATTCAAAACCTTCTATTAAATTTTCAAGCGATTTGGTAGGGCCAAAAAATTGTTATCGACTTTTATAAAAAAAAATCTAAGAAAAATCGAATTATTCAAATGCCTATAAATAGCTAAAAAATAAACGAAATATTTTGAAAATACAACTATGTAAAGAAAATGCCTATTTAAACATTTTGTAAAAGTTTTAAGTTTCTACGACCTATACTTTTTGAATAAGAACAAATATCAAAAATCAATGATGCCTAAATTGTTATTTTACGCGATTATGTGAAAAAATTGTAATTTCAAACACTCATAAAAATTTTTGATTTTATTCCAGTGCAAATTTTTTTACAGATAATTGAAGGAAAACGTATGTCAAACTTTGTACCGAATTTACAATTCTTAGTTTTGAATACTTAAAATTTTATGAATTTTCAACTGCAAAATAACTTCAAATTTTCGCGATTTTCTACACATTTCGTAAAAATATGAACTTTTTATGCTTATAAAAAAAAAATTGTGCATTACGCTTTGAATTTTTTTTTTATACCGATAAGTTCGACATATTAGGTACCTTGTATTAAATTTTCAAGAATTTTTGTCCAGTCAAATTTTTTTTATCCACATTTCAGAAAAAAAAACAAATAAAAGTTGAAAATTTCAATTGTCTATTAAAAGCTCAAAAAAAGTCTAAAGTTTACAAAAATTGTACTACGTATAGATTATTCTAATATAAACATTTGGTGAAAGTTTCAAGTTTTTTCGACTTATACTTTTTGAATAAGAACGAATATCAAAAATAGTTGAAGGCTAAATTATTATTTTACGCAATCATGTAATTATTTCGTAAACGTTTGAACTTTAGATGCTTATAAAAAAAAATTGTGCCTATGTATTTTTATAATTTTTGAATGGGAGTTAGAACAACTTATGTGGACCCTGCTATTAAATTTTCAAGTATTTCGTCCGAGCTACATTTTTTTTATCAACATTTATAAAAAAAAAAATTAAAAAAATCGAATATTTCAAATGCCTATAAATTGATTAAAAATGAGTGAAATCTTTTGAAAATAAAATCATATAAAGAAAATGCCAATATAAACAACTGATAAAATTTTCAAGTTTCTACAACTTATACTTTTTGAAAAAAAAACAAATAGCAAAAATCGTTTGAGGCTAAACCATTGTTTAACGTGTTTTTGTAAAAATTTAAATTTCAAACACTCATAAAAATTTTTTGTCTGAATCCGGTAGAGTTTTTTTTGCAGATAATTGAAGAAAAACTAATGAAAAACCTTGTACCAAATTTTCAAAACTTAGTTATAAAAGAAAAAAATTTTACGATTTTTCAACAACAAAATTATTTGCAAATTTTCGCAATTTTTACATATTTCGTATAAATTGGAACTTTGAGCACTTATAAAAAAAAATTGTGACTTACGATTTTGGATTTTTTTTTATCAGTTATGGAACAACTTATAAGAAACCTTGTATTAAATTTTCAAGATTTTCTGGCAAAAAAAAAAAATTTTATCGTTATTTAAAAAAAAAATACTTAAAAAAATTGAAAATTTCAATTGTCTATAATTAGCTCAATAAAAGTCAAAATAATTTGAAAATTTAACGGTGTATAGAGAACGCTAATCTAAACATTTGGTGAAAATTTCAAGTATTTACATCGATTAGTTTTTGAGTTATAGCAAAATAAAAAATTTGATTTTGTCGAAAACTGGTTTTGCGTAAAATATACCGTTTTTCCCTCATTTTTTAAGGGTTTTTCCCGGCGCGTTAAAAAAATATTGAAAATTTTTAACTTTTGACCCCCCAAAGTACCAACTAGATTCAATTTCCTTTCAGAAAAGTTGCTATATAAGGAAATCGAAGCATTTTTACTGCCCCAAATCGTGTCGACAGACACAAAAATAAAAAAAAAAAAAAATAAAAAAAAAAAAAAAAAAAAAAACACACATCATTGTAAAATCAATACATTCTTCACTCCGTTCAGAATCTAAAATGGTTTCAAAAATTGCGACGAAAAATAATCTAGGATCCGTTTAGCATCTATGTGTTTTCATTTCATTGGATACTTATTATTTTTACATTTCAAATGGATAGATCTAATTATACGATAGTAAAACTGAATAAATATTTCATATGCCACCAACGATAGGCTTATTTGTAAATGTATTCTTGTCTAAACTTCAAATTAATTCATAGAACACAATATCTTCTTATAATACAAATAAATGTAACATGTTTAGATCGAGTTTTGAGTTTACATAACAAAAATCTTATTTCCAATTAATAATTACAATTAACACATAAACTATAGGTGGCACTTGTTAATTCAGTTTTCGTAGTTGCATGCGGAGCATTTTTGTAAGGAGGTACACACACAGTTGTACATCGAGGTCTCTTGAATTTGTGTGAGTTAATATTTTTTTCAGGGTTCCACATTCCATCGAATTAAGTTATTTTTTAATTTTTTACTTCATTTATTGGTTTTTAACAACGTTATCTAAACCTAATTAATAGATGAAAATAAAAATTAATACGACCAACATAATATAACATTATTATTCTTCTTATTATTATTAAGCTATTGCATAGCTTTTACCGTGAGCTTTGAGCACGGTGACTGAATCAAGAAATTCCGTAATGAAAATACCAAACATGCATTTTTTTTTTTTATATATATGGAGACACTTTTTCTTATCAAAATACTGGTCCAATCGTTTCATCTAGCAACTTTTAAGAACGGAAAGTTTGTCAGATGGTAATTTTAAAAGCTCATTTTTCGAATTTCTCAATATTTTTTCCAAGCATGGGCGATAACTACCGAAAAATCGACAAAGAAACGGGAAAAATATCGTATTCTCGATTTTCGTAATATCTGTTTTAGTTTTATAGACATAACTCCATCAATAATAGAACTACGAACTTGAAAATTTTACTGATTACTAACAATAGTCACGCGCATACTCAAATTCAAAAAGATTTGACTTATAGTATATAGAACATTGAAAATATTGAAAATTTCTCATTTTTTGGAAGTATTTGCTTCGTAAATTTTTAACTTTTGGATATTAAGAGCTGAAAATTTAGTGCAATAATACTCATAAGAATTTCTTCCGATGATGAAAAAATATTGATAATCGTTAGTCACTATATATTTTTATAATCGTTTAAATTTTGCATTTTGACGAAATTTTGATATTTTTACATCAAATTACACTTAAATGCACGTAAAATAGTTATGAAAAATTAACTGAAAATACAATTTTTTATTTGGTATACGTATCTTTGATATAACCGTTATCTACATATTTTTACTAATTATACATGTTACAAGTCATAAGCGATGGAAATAAAATTTATCATTAACGAAAAAAAAAATAATAATAATAACCAATTAAGAATGAGAGATTAAAAAAAGCACTGTCTACGAATATCATGTCATTTTATATTTGTATCAAAATCCGATGATAAATATACTAGTAATATAATGTTGCAATATAGGGATGATAAATAAAAACACAATTTACAATAAAACATTTTTTTTTATTAGTATTACAAAAAGTTATTTTGAATAATATTATCAAATATTTAAAATCGTTTATTTAAACAAAACTGAATTCAAAAAGAAAAAAATCAACTTATTTCATAATTTACAATTAAATTATTTTTTTATAACACTTTGATATTTATTAAACTCTATGGATAAAACATGTTTGAAATATACAATTCATATATTTTAATGAATATTAAACTTAGGATTTTCAGGTGGAGTAAACCTCAGTTTCAACGTTTTTTTACAGGTTATTGTTTTTCTCTATTGATTTTATAGAATATATAGTTCTGGATACACATTGAAAAATTAAATTAACGCAGTATTTCCTGATTTCACACTGTGGAATAACATAATTAGATATATGCCTGATTACTTTAGTGACCAAATCGACAATATTCATAATTTTTTACAATATTTAATAAAGAAACATAATCAACCACATTCATTAACGACTTACCAGGCGTATTCAACTTATCTGAGACATAAAAAAAAAACCGTACTTGTATGACTGTTTTATTATGTTTTATATTTAAGAATTGGGTTTTCATTCGAAACCATATTTACTTTAAGCTTTGTTTATTGCTGTGAAAAATAATTTTTTATAATAAAATTATATTATAAAACTATAAAGTATAGTTATTTTATGTTTAAAGATTATTGGAAAAATTAATTCAATTTTTTACAGATTATTGGTGAAAATAATTTTTTCCAACTTTGTGATTCCAAATTGTTTACCTCAAAAGGGTAAATAAAAATTCTGTCTAATGAATTTTGATACACAAAATTTTGATATATTTTGATATATTTTAATGTACTTAAATTTTTTTATGAACCATACTAAGAACTATATATCAACAATTTAATTTTAATTGAAATGACATTTATTTAATGATATTATATATGCAAATAAATTTAGCACAGTGTAGGCATTTTTTCCCACTTTTTCAAGCCTATGTTTATCATCTTGTTGATATTAAGTGAATCTTTCGGGTGAAAATTTCCATCACGTATTACATAAAAATCTCATTAACTCTAAATTGTATTATGTTACTCCACTTTTTCGGCAGTTATTCCTTCTGCTTGGAAAACTATTGAGAACTGATTGAAATTTCCCGTTTCAAGTACCAATGAGATAATGATTTGATCTCACACAAATATAAGACAATATATGAAACAATTCAAACCAGTGGCGGCTATCCTATGGTTTATGTGTTGCTTAAGCAACACATACAAAATTCGGAAGGTGGGTGGGTACCTGAGTTGGTGGTGAAATGGATGTTAGGTGTTAGAGTATTTATTTATAATACTATGACTTATTACTTAATACTTATAAGTGTAATATAAGTAAAAACGAAACAGTACTAAAAAAATGTGGTTTTAAGCAAACATTTAATTTAATTGTACTAAGGGTATTGCACAATGTATATTTTGTAATTAAAAAACGGTTGTTCTTGTTTTCATTCATAGTTATAAGTATAATTTATTAATTTTGTAACTGATTTATAAAATAGAGGATAATGTTTTTTTTTAGCTATTACAAGTTATATTTTGATAATTGGTAATTATATTTTCTAATAAATATATGAAGGTGGGTGGGTCCTCAGAAATATTTTCAGCAACACATATTAATTTGAGGATAGCTGCCACTGATTCAAACTATCCCAAAAAGTTCATCACACACATTCTGCAAATCACTTAGATTCTAAATACGAGTAAACAACACAAATATAAGACATACCATCCATTATCAATCCCATAATTTCTAAAAATATGAAAATACAGTGAATTTTGTATAAAATTGTTTGTATTATTTTTTCATGTTATGAATTTATTTTTGTAGTTTTTTCAGTTCAGTAAATAAAAATTATGAATAAGTAAAATAATATTAAATATTCAGTACTTCAAACCAAGAACTAGTCATTTTATTTCAAGAAAACACGTCCAAAGCATTTTATTTTAAAATAGAATATTTATATTTTGCTTAAACATTGTTAATATTTCTGATACATTTGTTAATTGTAAAAAAATTTTTTTTCAATATTTCTCGAAAGATTTTATGTCTAGTAATATTAATTTTGGAGTTTCGGCTACATTATAAAATCGAATTTTCATAAAAATCCCGTCTATATTAAATTTTAGCCTTTCTACTTCGTTTTTTCTCATGATTGAATACGAATTGAGACAGGGGAATAATAACCTACAAGCAAATTTTTAAATCTGACATTTTACGTGCAAGTTGAGCTGTAATTCAAAATTAAACCGCAAGTAATAGAAATGTATTGAACTGATATTAACGAAACATAAACCGTAGATAAAAAAATACATAACGAGTCTATTAATGACATAAGAATTTTATCGGATTGATTAATTCGCACTTTATAATATTTGTATTAAAAAATATCTCTAATTTACTTGAAATATTAAATGTTCAAACTTCCAATGGAAAAATCGTAAAATAAAAATACAGTTTATTTTTTTCTGAGATTTTGCATTACTCTAAGTAAACAGTAAACATGGTAAAAGAGCGGAAGTGTAAAATATGTATTGAATGATTGAGTGATTAATTGGGTATAATTTATTAAAAATATTATTTAGAATATTGTTTACAGCTATACTTGTTAAATATCATTATTTTTCTACTAATAAAATCATATCTGGACAATCGGCATTTTCATATTCGTTTCAGCTCAGCCTTCTCAAATATCTCAACAATGAACCCAGGCGTACTACAGGGTGGAATATTATCCCCTATTTTGTTTAATATTTTCTTGTCCGATCAACCAAAGCTCCCTGATACTCTAGTAGCGGATTATGCTGATGACACAGCTATTATGTCAATGCATGAAAATCCTGTCATAGCATCAACTACACTCCAAAAAGATCTGGACTTAATTGCGGACTGATACAAAAAATGGCGGGTCAAAATCAACAGCACAAAATCTGTCCACATTATCTGTGATTTACTATCCAACACTAAAAAATACAAATATTAATAAAAGCTAAACCTTAAAAAATTGAAATCCACAATAAGAATTTAATTCAGACATTTTTAAATTGTTCTCCTGAAAAGTGGTAAGAAGTGAATTACGTCCTTCTTCGTTGGGGAAGTATATTATAATATAATGTTATTATACTATTATATTATATGCATATAAATTAAGCACAGAGCATAAATTTTTATCCACTTTTTCTAGCCTTTGTTTACCTTCTAGTTGAAATTAAGTGAACGTATTTCATAAAAATTTCATCAACGCCAAATTGTATTATTTAACTCAATTTTTTCGGTAGTTCTTCCTTACTCTATGAAAACTATTGAGACAGAGCATAATTTCCGGTTTCAAGTACCAATAAGATAATGATTTGATCTTTAAAGTTTCTGGATAAAACTATGAAACCATTCATACTATCCCAAAAGGTCAATTTCACACATTCTAAAAATCACTTAGATTCTAAATACGAGTAAACAACACAAATATAAGACATACCCTTTGCAATTACTCTGGCCATTTCTAAAAATGTGAAAATACAGTGAATTTTGTATAAAATTGTTTGTATTATTTTTTCATGTTATGAATTTATTTTTGTAGTTTTTTCAGTTCAGTAAATAAAAATTATGAATAAGTAAAATAATATTAAATATTCAGTACTTCAAACCAAGAACTAGTCATTTTATTTCAAGAAAACACGTCCAAAGCATTTTATTTTAAAATAGAATATTTATATTTTGCTTAAACATTGTTAATATTTCTGATACATTTGTTAATTGTATTAAAATTTTTTTTCAATATTTCTCAAAAGATTTTGTGTCTAGTAATATTAATTTTGGAGTTTCGGCTACATTATAAAATCGAATTTTCATAAAAATCCCGTCTATATTAAATTTTAGCCTTTCTACTCAGTTTTTTAAAATATCTCTAATTTACTTGAAATATTAAATGTTCAAACTTCCAATGGAAAAATCGTAAAATAAAAATACAGTTTATTTTTTTCTGAGATTTCGCATTACTCTAAGTAAACAAATAAGAATAAGTAAAATAATATGAAAAATTCAGGACCTAAAATCTTCTGGAATTAAACATTTAAATAATTGAAAAATTCCGACGCAATTAATTTTACAATACAAGATTTATATTCATCTCAAAAATTATCAATTTTTTTGATACGTTAATCGTACGTATGTGTTTTTCTTTTCTTTTTCTATTTCTTTTCTTTTATGTTATGTTTTTTTTTGTTTTCATGATATCATTTTCGTGCGACGTAACGGTGCGTCACACTGCTGCAGCGATGATCGGCGGTGGCGGCATACCTCCGCGTGCGGTCTGCCGGCAGTGCGGTCGCGCTGTTATCAGTCGCATGACAATGTATTCGTTATTCCACGTTTTCAAATATTTTCCGGTTATGTTTTCATTTTAAAAAGTTTCAAGTCATGTTCTCAGTGCCACAAGTTTTATTAAGTTCATGTGTTTTTCAGATTTGTGTGGTGGCACTGGGGCATTTTATCTTCATTCTAGTGTCCGGCGGCCTGAGCTTTCGTGGTGAATGTCGTCGGCACCGTCTTTTTTTTTTTTTTTTCGTTCATGTTTGTCGTGGTGTGCACATCATCTTATTGTCAACTTTTCGTACGTTCGCAGCCATTTTGTTCAAACCACGTTGTTGAATATTGTCATTTTCGTTTGTGAATCGACCGTTTGGTAAAGTATCGTTCGAGGCAATCGGATATTGTCCAGCGAAATTAATATTCATTGTTTTTTCAGTTTTACCAGCGGTCGCTTTGTGAGTAACGTGGTTTTTCATTTTTTGTGTCCAGGGCTGTGGATCGTTTTCTTTGTCGGTGACTGTGGTTGCACAGTCACATGTGAGTATTGATTTGTTTATTTGTTCATGTGTAAAGGCCGACGGGCCTAGCCGCCAAAGGCTATTTAATATATATATATAAATAGATATTATTAATTATTAAATTGTATTAGTTGTGCCGTGTGGCCAACTTTGTCATATATATATATTATTATTTATTAGTTATAAAATTGCATTATTTTAGTTGTACCGTGTGGCCAACTTTGTCATATATATATATTATTATTTATTAGTTATAAAATTGCATTATTTTAGTTGTACCGTGTGGCCAACTTTGTCATTGTATTGTCTATATTATTTATTATTTTATTATTTCTGTGCCAATCAGGCAAATAATTACATTTATACATATTTATTTATTATTTTATTATATTTGTTGGTACAAGCTGAATTAAAATTATTTCATTTATTATTCACACAATTCATTGGTTAAAATTTATTTCTTAGCCGTTAAGGCATCCTTATTTCTTTTTTAATTAAGAGCCGATATCGGTGACATTTTGGTGACCTCGACGTGATACTAGTCAATTTGTGTGTGTGAATTTTATTTATTTATTTTTTTTTTTTCTTTTCTACTTGTGATTCATTGTATTTATTTAGCTGTACCAACTCTTCTTTTACATCAAATTATTAATCTGCCATATTTCAACTTAACATCAGAATTTTTGTTTCTGTTTTATTTATTACTTTTTGCATTTTAACTGCATCAAGTAGTCAACTCTTGCAATTTATTCTATTCAGTATCACAGTTACCATCATATTAGTAGTGATTTAAAGTTACCTTCAATTCAATTAATACCACTTGATCTCAATTATTATTATATTTTGTATTCGTGTCTTGTTTTGTCCATTGTATTTTTATAATTATTTATGTATTGCTAAATTCTTGAATTGTTGTTATTGAATTATTTTTGTAAAAATTGTTTATAACATTGTACTACATCTATATCTGTCATCATGAGCAAACCTGATCTTTCTTCATTGTCCACCGAATTACGTAGACTCGTTCGTAAAAGGAAGTCAGTCAAAGGATCCATAGATGTCATCCGAAGCTATGTGGAACGATTCGATCCTGCCATCCATTCACATAGGCAAATACAAGGACGTCTCAATAAATTACTGTTGCACATAACTGAGTTAACATCTATCCAAAATGAAATAGAATATCTAGATCAAGGTTGCGAAGACGATGAAGAGCGCCTTCAGTTAGAGGATGACTTGTCTACATTAACTGCCTTAATGGAAGATTTAATTGATAAACATCAACCATCTGTCAATACAAGCACATTCCAAAATAATTCTCATTCTTCCATTGGAGATTCAGTTAAGCTTCCAACCATTAACATTCCCACATTCAATGGTGACTTGGAAAATTGGACGTCATTCATCGATACGTTCAATGCTCTGTTTCACAACAATGCTAGTCTCAACAATGTTCAAAAATTACATTATCTCAAATCAAGTGTTTCAAATGCAGCTGCTGATGTAATTAAGGGCTTCTCAATCACTGCAGAAAATTACCAAGTTGCCTATAATGAACTGGTGAAACAATATGAGAATACGGCATTAACTATTCAAACTCATATTCGCGCCCTGTTGAATTCACCCAAAGTTCATACTGCTTCTGCTGCTGAACTTCGAAGGTTACACCATCATGTTATCTCTCATGTTCGTTCACTCAAGGCGCTACATCAACCGGTTCAATATTGGGATGCCTGGTTGACAACAATTACATGCTGCAAGTTAGATGCAACCACAGCTGGTGAGTGGCAATTGTCACAGACAGACAATGAACTTCCTCCATTTGAACGCATAGAGTTATTCTTGTCCAAACGCATAGCTGCTTATGAGATTGGGAACATTTCATTGCATGATAGCAAACCGGGTCAGCATAAAGGCAGAAATTATGAAGCAAAGGTTTTCTTCACAAAAAAACCAGAATCTAATTATTTCAAATGTGTATTATGTGCGTCACAACATAAACTTTATGCCTGCAATCAATTTAACAAAATGTCAGTACCTGAACGCAAAGATGTACTTAATAAATTCAAATTATGCTTTAATTGTTTGAATTATGGGCATCAAGTTGCCTCCTGCAACTTCTCGGGCTGTCCACGATGCGGTAAAAAACATAATTCAAAAATCCATGATGACAATTCAGAATCCACTCCAGAACCAGGAAATCCATCACAAGAAGTTCAATCAATAAGTACAAATAATTCAGTGTTATATGCGTCAAACAGTCACCACCACACACCTACTACTATTTCAACAGTAATGCTCACTACTGCTATAGTTTATGCACATGGTCCAGATGGCCAACGTCAATGTTGCAGAGCAGTTTTGGATTCAGGCTCACAACTGAACTTCATCACTACCGAGTGTGTTGATAAGTTGGGGCTGTCTCATTGTCCTAGCATTTTAAATATCAATGGGGTTGGTTCAATGTCGTCTACATCTAGTCAGAGTGTTCAAGCTACCATTTCCTCACGATTTAACGATTTACAGTTCAAAGTAACTTTACATTCACTGCCAGTTATTGTTCAATCCATACCATCGCAACCAGTAAAATGTCCAGTCAACATTCCGAAACATATTAAAAACCAACTGGCTGATCCTGAATTCTATACGCCAGGGCCCATCGATATGTTGCTAGGAGCTGAACTCTTTTATGAATTACTCGAGCGTGACAAGTGTGTTCTTTCTGAGCATGTTATGCTACAGCAAACCCGACTTGGTTGGATAGTTACAGGAAAATTAGCATTTGATCACTACAATACAATGGTGTTTCTGGCTAATGGTGTTAAAAATGCTATGCCTAAGGTAATGGCTGCAAATTCTGCATTATCATTTTTTATATCAAAATCACATTCACTTCGGTCTGAGGAAATCAAGGCAGAAGAGCATTTTAATCAAACAGTTACACGCAACATTGATGGTCGTTTCGTGGTCAGACTTCCTCTTTGCGCTGATGCAACTACCCTTGCAGGATCCCAACAAATGGCAAAACGGCGTTTCTTCAATTTAGAAAGGCGATTAGTGAAGGATAGTGCTCTTTCTCTACAATACAAGTCATTTATGGATGAATATCTTGAACTTGATCACATGGAGGTAGTGGAAATGTCTAGATCAAAACCCACATACTATTTGCCTCATCACCCTGTTTTCAAGGCTGGCAGCTCCACTACTAAGGTGCGAGTTGTTTTTGATGGTTCAGCTGCTGCACCATCAGGTCATTCCTTAAATGACTTACTACTCAAAGGTCCCAAGGTACAGCCAGACATTTCAA
Source organism: Therioaphis trifolii (assembly GCA_027580255.1). Lineage (NCBI taxonomy): Eukaryota > Metazoa > Arthropoda > Insecta > Hemiptera > Aphididae > Therioaphis > Therioaphis trifolii. The sequence goes on along the minus strand of CM050406.1, from coordinate 4,536,765 downwards.
AAATACTTTGGCGTTTTCGCTTTCATCAAGTGGCTATTACAGCTGACATCGCCAAGATGTACAGACAAGTTGTAGTAGCTTCCGAAGACAGAGATCTACAAAGAATTCTCTATCGCTCATCTCCTGATGAACTCTTACAGGAGTATCGACTAAAAACTGTCACATATGGGACAAAATCTGCTTCGTTTTTGTCAACCCGTTGCTTGGTGCAACTAGCCAAAGAGTGCAATGATATGCCCATCAAACGTATGGTAATGCAAGATTTTTACGTGGACGATCTTATTAGTGGCGGCTCCACAGAGGATCAATGCTTCACTTTTTATGAAGGATTACAAGCTCTCCTGGATAGTGCTGGGTTCCATCTACGTAAATGGTGCTCCAATTCCCCATCCTTGTTGAAACGAATCCCAGATGCTCAAGAAGACCCTAACTACATGGTTAAATTGTCAGAAGAAGATGTTATAAGTACATTAGGTCTGCTATGGCAACCTTTCACTGACTGTTTCAAATTTGCAATAAAGGACTGGTCTTCTCCACCTTGTATGACCAAACGAACATTACTATCTGATGTAAACAGCATTTACGACCCCATTGGTTTAATTGTTCCAGTTCTTATCAAGGGTAAAATCTTTATTCAACAATTATGGAGCCGTAAGTTGGGCTGGGATGATATGTTGTCGTCTGATTTGCAATCTAAGTGGAGTGCGTTCTACTTGAGTCTTTGTTCGCTTCAATCACTGTCCATTCCTAGGTGTATCATCTGTAAATCGTACAATGATGTACAGATACATGGGTTTTGTGACGCTTCACAAGAAGCATTTGGGGGGTGTATATATCTACGGTCTATTGATTCAAATGGCCTAGTTACAGTTAATTTTCTTACTGCCAAGTCCAGAGTTGCCCCACTACATCCAACAACAATACCTCGACTAGAGCTGTGTGGAGCTTTACTGCTTGCTGAGTTGTTTCACGAAGTTAAGGAAGAATTGAAACTGTTGAACATTAATTTTAATCCATCCACTACATATCTGTGGACTGATTCTACTATTGTTCTGGGATGGATAAAAAGTCATTCAATTTTCCATGTATATGTTTCAAACAGACTAGCTCGCATTCTTGATGTCACAACACCTGATCAATGGTTTCATGTACCATCCCTGGACAATCCTGCGGACCTGATTTCCAGAGGAGTCAGTGCTGCAGCTATTATACATTCCTGTCTTTGGTGGCATGGTCCTAGCTGGTTAAAGGAAGTTCAAGACAAATGGCCTATTAATTGTACCCCAGTATCTGATTCATTACCAGAAATTCGTCATGTCAAGTTAATTTTGTCCACCACTAGGCAAGATAATGTGTTGTTTGAAAGGTATTCAAAGTGAATACCATTGGTTAGAATCACTAGTTGGCTGTTACGCTTTATAAACAACAGTAGATGTTCAAGAAACAAAGCTCTTGTTCCCCGAAATGGTTTCTTGAGTGTTATGGAACTGGAATCTGCTCAGGTGGTTTGGTATCGTTATGCTCAATTGCATTTTTTTGATGAATTGTCCGCATTACATAAAGGGCAAAAAGTGGCTGGTATCAGCAAAATTAAATCTTTGAATCCTTTCTTAGACGAAAATGGAGTAATGAGAGTTTGCGGTAGATTATCCAGAGCACCCATATCTGACAAGAAAAAATATCCAATTATCCTTCCTCCTCATCATAGACTCACCCGAATGATTTTCGAATACGAGCATAATCGACTTCTACATGTGGGTCCTCAGGCATTGTTTTCAAACATACAAACACGATTTTGGCCGTTGCGCGGCCGTGATATTGCTCGATCTGTTGTACGTGGTTGCAAAACTTGTTTCAAGGTCCGTCCTAGATTTTCAACTCCATTAATGGCTCCGTTACCAAAAGAACGTGTTACAATAGAAAGACCGTTTAATCGCACTGGAGTAGATTTTTGTGGGCCAGTTTTGATTAGGAGTGGTATCAGACGAGTGACTGCTATAAAATGTTACATTGCTGTCTTTGTATGCTTTGTTACCAGGGCAGTGCACTTAGAGCTAGTCACTGATCTAACGGCTGATGCATTTATTGCTGCTCTGTCAAGGTTCATGTCCAGGAGGGGAATGTGCTCACATTTATATAGTGATAATGCTACAAATTTTGTAGGAGCTCACAAGGTGTTGAAGCAGTACTTTTCACAAAGTAGCAAAAACCAGAGAGTCGTGGATGTGATGGCAAACCAGGGAATACAGTGGCACTTTATTCCTCCTTCTGCACCCCATTTTGGCGGCCTATGGGAGGCAGCTGTAAAGTCTGCCAAACATCTCATGCTAAAAATCACAAAGGGTGTTTTACTTACTGCGGAAGAAATGAATACGTTGCTGTGCAAAATTGAAGCTGTTTTGAATTCACGTCCTATGACATCGTTATCTGATGACCCTAGTGAATATGAGGCACTCACTCCAAGTCACTTCATTATTGGAGGGAATCTCATGTTGCCACAGGAGCCAGATTTATCGGCTGTTCCCGTAAACAGATTGCGCAGATTTCAATTAATGCAGGCACAGTTACAAAGATTCTGGACTCGTTGGAGTATGGAATATCTTCCACAGATGCAGAAACGTGGTCGGTGGACCTCTCCAAGCAGAACCATTCAAGTTGGTGATCTGGCGATCCTTAAAGAAGACAATGTTCCCATTCTAAAGTGGAAGTTGGTTAGAATTAGTGCAGTGCATCCCGGGGTAGACGGAGTTATTCGAGTTGTGACAATTAAGTAGAGTGCTGGTAATGAAATGAAGAGACCTGTCGTCAAACTTGCCCTCTTACCCAGTACAGTCGATATGGAAGACTCTGAAGACCTCATTTCTTCTTAACATTATATATTTATTTTATGTTCAATAGAAAGCTGAAATTATTTATTATTATTGTCAGTTTTAAGTTTAATCATTCATCAATTAATTACAGCAGTGTCCTCATTATTTCACATATTTATCTTCATGCTTGATTCCTTTTCGTTGAAAGGGAGAACCTTTCAAGGGGCGGTGTATGTTTGCGCTGCAAACAAAATTTTATTTCTTTTCTTTTATGTTATGTTTTTTTTTGTTTTCATGATATCATTTTCGTGCGACGTAACGGTGCGTCACACTGCTGCAGCGATGATCGGCGGTGGCGGCATACCTCCGCGTGCGGTCTGCCGGCAGTGCGGTCGCGCTGTTATCAGTCGCATGACAATGTATTCGTTATTCCACGTTTTCAAATATTTTCCGGTTATGTTTTCATTTTAAAAAGTTTCAAGTCATGTTCTCAGTGCCACAAGTTTTATTAAGTTCATGTGTTTTTCAGATTTGTGTGGTGGCACTGGGGCATTTTATCTTCATTCTAGTGTCCGGCGGCCTGAGCTTTCGTGGTGAATGTCGTCGGCACCGTCTTTTTTTTTTTTTTTTTTTCGTTCATGTTTGTCGTGGTGTGCACATCATCTTATTGTCAACTTTTCGTACGTTCGCAGCCATTTTGTTCAAACCACGTTGTTGAATATTGTCATTTTCGTTTGTGAATCGACCGTTTGGTAAAGTATCGTTCGAGGCAATCGGATATTGTCCAGCGAAATTAATATTCATTGTTTTTTCAGTTTTACCAGCGGTCGCTTTGTGAGTAACGTGGTTTTTCATTTTTTGTGTCCAGGGCTGTGGATCGTTTTCTTTGTCGGTGACTGTGGTTGCACAGTTACATGTGAGTATTGATTTGTTTATTTGTTCATGTGTAAAGGCCGACGGGCCTAGCCGCCAAAGGCTATTTAATATATATATATAAATAGATATTATTAATTATTAAATTGTATTAGTTGTGCCGTGTGGCCAACTTTGTCATATATATATATTATTATTTATTAGTTATAAAATTGCATTATTTTAGTTGTACCGTGTGGCCAACTTTGTCATTGTATTGTCTATATTATTTATTATTTTATTATTTCTGTGCCAATCAGGCAAATAATTACATTTATACATATTTATTTATTATTTTATTATATTTGTTGGTACAAGCTGAATTAAAATTATTTCATTTATTATTCACACAATTCATTGGTTAAAATTTATTTCTTAGCCGTTAAGGCATCCTTATTTCTTTTTTAATTAAGAGCCGATATCGGTGACAGTATGATATACGTTAATGATACGTGTTTTTGATATTGATTGAAAGGTCTATAAACAAGAACTTTTATTTTCAAATTTTAAGCTAACTTTCAAAATGGATTTTAAGAAAAACTTGTCTACACCAAATTTTAGCCTATTAAATCAATTTATCCGATTTTTTTTTTTTAATAACAATTGAGAATACAAAAAAATGCCTTGTTTAAAGTACCTATAAGTAAATTTTGAACCATTATTACTACACAATTAAAGAATACACGTTATTTTAAAACCAATACATTGTTTGATCTACTCCGAATCAACAAAAAAAAAAAAAACAAATGAGTCAGCAACATAAAATACACAACTTACTCTCATAAAATTTCTTCCACAGCTCTAAAAAAGTAAAAGTGTAGTAAATGTGGTAAAGAAATTATTCTGTGAAGTTGTATTTCTAAGACAAAATTAAACTAAGTATATTTAAATTTCAACTGTAGAATCGTTTTTCGAAATCTTATTTACTTAAGGAGCGTTTCAAATGTTTGTAAAATATTATTTTTTTTAATTAAATTGCATATACAGAAAAACTATAAAACTTATACGTTTATTTAAATATGAATGTTGTTTGCAATGCATTAAAGTATTATTTTACCTTGTTTATTAAATTGAAAAATGTATTTTAAGGTTCAAATGTATATTATAACTGTTTGTTTTTTTCGCAATAAAAAAACAAAAAGGCACCAACATTAACTATATTGTTAACGGAAAACCTTAAATCTTTATTAATTTAAATTTTGTTGTAATATATTTATAATAGTTAAGTTTGGTAATTCAATTTAAATACATGTGATATATGTATATATCTTATACGCTAAAGAAATTAGTTATTTTTAAAAAATATGAAACATTTCGATTGCTTTTATTTTTGCTGCATTTTATACAGGGTCTGATTAAGGAATTCGCTGCCTGTGTGCTTGGATAAATTTTGCGCTTATTATTTATTAATCAGATCACTCTGAAGTCATTAGTAACTTTGCGACTTCTGTTTAATCTAATATGACTTACTATTTTTAGAGTCTAAAAAAAAAAAACTGTATTAATGGTTTTGTATTAATAGTTTTATATTATTATATTACTTATATATATTGTGCATGACATGGTAAAAGAGCGGAAGTGTAAAATATGTATTGAATGATTGAGTGATTAATTGGGTATAATTTATTAAAAATATTATTTAGAATATTGCTTACAACTATACTTGTTAAATATCTTTATTTTTCTACTAATAAAATCATATCTGGACAATCGGCATTTTCATATTCGTTTCAGCTCAGCCTTCTCAAATATCTCAACAATGAACCCAGGCGTACTACAGGGTGGAATATTATCCTCTATTTTGTTTAATATTTTCTTGTCCGATCAACCAAAGCTCCCTGATACTCTTGTAGCAGATTATGCTGATGACAAAGCTATTATGTCAATGCATGAAAATCCTGTCATAGCATCAACTACACTCCAACAAAATCTGGACTTAATTGCGGACTGATACAAAAAATGGCGGGTCAAAATCAACAGCACAAAATCTGTCCACATTATCTTCACTCTAAAACATGGACACTGTCCCAACGTTTTCATAAACAGTACTCCAATCCCCTCATCTGACACGGTAAAATATTAAGGTATCTGTCTTGACAAGCGCTTAACATGGAATACTCATCAAAAACAAAAACACTCCAACTGTGATTTACTATCCAACACTAAAAAATACAAATATTAATAAAAGCTAAACCTTAAAAAGTTGAAATCCACAATAAGAATTTAATTCAGAAATTTTTCAATTGCTCTCCAGAAAAGTGGTAAAAAGTGAATTACGTCCTTCTTCGTTGGGGAAGTATATTATAATATGATGTTATTATATTATTATATTATATGAATATAAATTTAGCACAGAGCAGGAATTTTTATCCACTTTTTCAAGCCTTTGTTTATCTTCTTGTTGAAATTAAGTGAACGTATTTCATAAAAATTTCATTAACGCCAAATTGTATTATTTAACTCAATTTTTCGGTAGTTCTTCTTTACTCTATGAAAACTATTGAGACAGAGCATAATTTCCGGTTTCAAGTACCAATAAGATAATGATTTGATCTTTAAAGTTGCTGGATGAAACTATGAAACCATTCATACTATCCCAAAAGGTTAATTTCACACATTCTACAAATCACTTAAATTCCAAATACGAGTAACAACACAGATATAGGACTTACGTTTTCTTCCTTTTTGTGCAGGTGCTAAAAAAGTGAAAATATAGCGAATTTTGTATTACATTTTATGCATTATTTTTCCATGTTATGAATTTATTTTGTGTAGTTTTTTCAGTTCAGTAAGTAAAAAATTATCAATAAGTAAATGATATTAAATATTCAATACTTCAAACCAAGGACTAATCATTATAATTTTCATGAAAATCCCGTCTATATTAAATTTTATCCTTTCTACACAGTTTTTTCTCATGATTGAATACGAATTGAGACAGGGAAATAATAACTTACAAGCAAATTTGAACTACCAGTATAAATACTATTTATAGTCGATTAGTCGTTATTGAAACTAGTGTGACATTTTCGCAAATTATTTAAAAAGGTATACAATTTTTTCTAAACATAAATATTGATCAATGCATTTAAGTATTATTTTACCATGTTTATTTAATTGAAAAATATATTTTAAGGTTCAAATGTATATTATAACTGTTCGTTTTTTTCGCAATAAAAAAACAAAAAGGCACCAACATTAACTATATTGTTAACGGAAAACCTTAAATCTTTATTTATTTAAATTTTGTTGTAATATATTTATAATAGTTAAGTTTGGTAATTCAATTTAAATACATAGGATATATGTATATGTCTTATACGCTAAAGAAATAAGTTATTTTTAAAAAATATGAAACATTTCGATTGCTTTTATTTTTGCTGAATTTTATACAGGGTCTGATTAAGGAATTCGCTGCCTGTGTGCTTGGATAAATTTTGCGCTTATTATTTATTAATCAGATCACTCTGAAGTCATTAGTAATTTTGCGACTTCTGTTTAATCTAATATGACTTACTATTTATATAGTCTAAAAAAAAAAAACTGTATTAATGGTTTTGTATTAATGGTTTTATATTATTACATTACCTATATATATTATGACATGGTAAAAGAGCGGAAGTGTAAAATATGTATTGAATGATTGAGTGATTCATTGGGTATAACTTATTAAAAATATTATTTAGAATATTGCTTACAACTATACTTGTTACATATCTTTATTTTTCTACTAATAAAATCATATCTGGACAATCGGCATTTTCATATTCGTTTCAGATCAGCCTTCTCAAATATCTCAACAATGAACCCAGGCGTACTACATGGTGGAATATTATCCTCTATTTTGTTTAATATTTTCTTGTCCGATCAACCAAAGCTCCCTGATACTCTAGTAGCGGATTATGCTGATGACACAGCTATTATGTCAATGCATGAAAATCCTGTCATAGCATCAACTACACTCCAACAAGATCTGGACTTAATTGCGGACTGATACAAAAAATGGCGGGTCAAAATCAACAGCACAAAATCTGTCCACATTATCTTCACTCTAAAACATGGACTCTGTCCCAACGTTTTCATAAACAGTACTCCAATCCCCTCATCTGACACGGTAAAATATTAAGGTATCCGTCTTGACAAGCGCTTTACATGGAATACTCATTAAAAACAAAAACAATCCAACTGTGATTTACTATCCAACACTAAAAAATACAAATATTAATAAAAGCTAAACCTTAAAAAGTTGAAATCCACAATAAGAATTTAATTCAGAAATTTTTAAATTGCTCTCCTGAAAAGTGGTAAAAAGTGAATTACGTCCTTCAGAGTTGGGGAAGTATGTTATAATATAATGTTATTATAATATTATATTACATGCATATAAATTTAGCACAGAGCAGGAATTTTTATCCATTTTGTCAAGCCTTTGTTTATCTTCTTGTTGAAATTAAGTGAACGTATTTCATAAAAATTTCATCAACGCCAAATTGTATTATTTAACTCAATTTTTTCGGTAGTTCTTCCTTACTCTATGAAAACTATTGAGACAGAGCATAATTTCCGGTTTCAAGTACCAATAAGATAATGATTTGATCTTTAAAGTTGCTGTATAAAACTATGAAACCATTCATACTATCCCAAAAGGTTAATTTCACACATTCTACAAATCACTTAGATTCCAAATACGAGTAACAACACAGATATAGGACTTACGTTTTCTTCCTTTTTGTGCATGTTCTAAAAAAGTGAAAATATAGCGAATTTTGTATTTCATTTTATGCATTATTTTTCCATGTTATGAATTTATTTTGTGTAGTTTTTTCAGTTCAGTAAGTAAAAAATTATGAATAAGTAAATGATATTAAATATTCAATACTTCAAACCAAGGACTAATCATTATAATTTTCATGAAAATCCCGTATATATTAAATTTTATCCTTTCTACATAGTTTTTTCTCAAGATTGAATACGAATTGAGACAGGGAAATAATAACTTACAAGCAAATTTGAACTACCAGTATAAATACTATTTATAGTCGATTAGTCGTTATTGAAACTAGTGTGACATTTTTGCAAATTATTTAAAAAGGTATACAATTTTTTCTAAACATAAATATTGATCAATGCATTTAAGTATTATTTTACATTGTTTATTAAATTGAAAAATGTGTTTTAAGGTTCAAAAGTATATTATAACTGTTCGATTTTATTCACAATAAAAACACAAAAAGGCACCAACATTATCTATATTGTTAACGGAAAACCTTAATCTTTATTTATTTAAATTTGTTGTAAAATATTTATAATAGTTTAGTTTGGTAATTCAATTCAAATACATAGGGTGTATGTATATGTCTTATATGCTATAGAAATTAGTTATTTTTTAAACAATATGAAACATTCGATTGGTTAAATTTTTGCTGAATTTTATACAGGGTCTGATTAAGGAATTCGCTGCCTGTGTGCTTGGATAAATTTTGCGCTTATTATTTATTAATCAGATCACTCTGAAGTCATTAGTAATTTTACGACTAATCTAATATGACTTACCATTTCTTTCCTCTAAAAAAAAAAAAAAAAAACTGTATTAATGGTTTTGTATTAATAGTTTTATATTATTAAATTACCAATATATAATGTGCATACATGGTAAAAGAGCGGAAGTGTAAAATATGTATTGAATGATTGAGTGATTTTTTTTTCTTTAGGATTTAATATTTTCATAAAAATGATTGAAAAATAAATCATCGATATCTTGTTCACAACATATTTCGTAATTTTGCATAATATGAACTTGATAATTATTATTTTCTTGAATTTATTATTATAATAGTGAAACACAAAATCCTATTTTTTTGTAATATATAATACATAAATATAATTTTAAGATTAAAATATGTATAACACTTCCAACAATAATGTATTTTTGAGATTTTTACGTTTCTCTTTGTAAACATTTAGGTGTAAGTAAAATAATATTAAATATTCAGGACTTCAAATCAGATGGTATTTTCAATGCAAAATTCCTTGTATAAGCACCTACAATTAAATTTTGTGAAAATTATTAGTACAAAATAAAATAAGACTATTGTAAAACCAATTCATTCTTCGATATATTCAGAATTTAAAAAAGCGAGTCAACAACTTTAATACACAACTTTCTGACACTAATACTACTGATCGTGTTCTCTCAAAAAAATTTTTTAAAGTAGTGAATATTGAAAAGACATTTTTCTGTGTAGTTTTATTTCTAAGACTAATTTAAACTAAGAAACTATAATAGTACTAGTCTGAGAAATGTTTTTCTTAACACATTTTTCTAAAAAAAGAGGAGAAACCAACATTGGTTCATTACATTTATTAATTTTATTTAAATCTTGATTTCTTTTGGCTTTATAAGAGACTTAAATAGATATAAATATGTATCAATACAACAATTTTCAATTCATCATGATATTATTAATGTTCATTATTTATTTGATCCACAGTAATTTTAATTTTAATTTTATGTTTCTTATCCGATAATTACAACATTCATTTACTAATTATATTCTATTTCCCTTTTTTACACTTTATGCCATTTTGACACGTAAGTGTTTTACGAATATTAATTAAATGTTCTTACAATTGACAATTGTAATATAAGAGTGAAAATTAAACAAATTATTTAGTAAAAACTTCATAATTGGGTAAGATTGATAAATGCTATATTTTATTTACTTCCCGTGTATTGTTAAAGGTAAACCTTCATCTTTATTTATTTTATTTTGTTGTAAAATATTTATAATAGTTTAGTTTGGTAATTCAATTCAAATACATAGGGTGTATGTGTATGTCTTATATGCTATAGAAATTAGTTATTTTTAAACAATATGAAACATTCGTTTGGTTAAATTTTTGCTTAATTTTATAAAGGGTCTGATTAAGGAATTCGCTTCCTGTATGCTTGGATTAATTTGGGGCCCCCGGTTGAAATCTTGAACGCTCCATATAGAGTTCCATCAAACTTGGAAACATCAAACTTTTATCGTGTTTAGTACACGATTTATTTAATATTCAGTTGAATATTTTTCGGATGGAAGTAATGTTTAAATACTCGATAGAATTGATTTCTAATTTAAGCTATAGTGCAACTTACAGTGTTCGACACCAGTGTGCAAATGTTTATGTACACACTGCATACAAAACGATCACGGTTTAAGACAATGCTACTGTTGTAATAAATGTTTACGAAGGTGTAATAAAACGTTATTTTCTATGATGTGTTGCAACTTGAACAAGAACAATGAAGACAATTTAGACAAAAATTGTATTTTTTATAAACGACTTTACTTTTCAGTGATATTTTTTACTTTTTTTTTTTTTTTTTTTTTTTTTTTTTTATTGAGAGAAAAAAAGAGGCTTCAACATCTGGGGTTATTAGCCATGTATACATTTTACATTGTATGAGTTACATTAATAATTACATTTAAATAAAAGGTTACAAAAGTCTTAAATTATGAATATAAAATTTAAGGTTAAAGTTTGTGTACAATGTTAATTTGAGTAAGGAAATTTAAGATTTGTATGGTGTTATCTTCATGGAGAGCTTCTTCTAAGTTGTTTGGTATTGATAAGGTATTTCTGATGTTTTGGAGGTTTGGGCAGTCTAGGATGATGTGTTCAATGGTTAGGTCTTCTTGGCATTGGCTACATATGGGAGGTGGATCTTTTCTAATTAAAAAAGAATGGGTCAGAGAAGTATGTCCAATTCTTACTCTGGCTAGAGTAACTTCTTGTCGTCTGTTTAAATTATGGATATGGTGCCACTTTTGGGTGCATTTTTTGATTTTTTTTAATTTGTTGGAAGGCTGAACAGAATCCCAGTAACTTTGCCATGTCATATTTATTTTTTTTTTAATGGAAATATTTATGTCGTTGGCCGGTATGTCAGTGATTGTTGGATGTGAGATGGTTTTAACTGCTTTGTCTGCTGACTTGTCGGCCATCTCATTACCGGCAATGCCGGTGTGTGAAGGTACCCTCATAAATTCTATATTTTTTTTTGTAGAATATAGTTCGGTTTGGATGTTCTGGGTTATTTCATTTGTCGAGAAGGGGTTTAAGAGAGCTAGGAGAGCACTAAATGAGTCACTTATTATTAAAATATTGTTGTTTGAAGGTGTCAGGTTTATTGATTTGATTGCTTCTAATATGGCGTAGTTTTCTGCTGTGAAAATGCTGCTCTCCGGAGGAAGTTTATGCAGGATTTTGGTTTCTTCTTTGATGATTGCAAAGCCAGTTCCATGCTGGGATTTAGATGCGTCAGTATAAATTTGTGAAAAATTGGAGTATTTGTTCTGGATGATTTCTTTGAAGTGGGACATGATAATTGTCGAATTTGTTTCATGCTTATTAAACTTATTTAGTTCGGTATTTATGTGGATTTTCCAAAGCCAAGGTGAAAATTTTGGGAAAGTAATTTTATTTTTAATAGATGTGTGGATTTTAAACTTTGTGCACAAACGGGAGAAGGTGACGTGTATGGGTGGTATTTGTTTCCCGGATGTGTTTGCTGGGGTTTTATTTTGGTTTTGAAAAATATTGTTGTATCCTATGTGGTTAGGAGTGCTTTTCCTTTTTATGCCGTAGATGAGTATGTCTTTTTCTCTTTGGAGTTTGAGAGGTAGTTCTCCAGCGTAGCATAAAATACTGTCGATAGGGCTGGTTCTGTATGCTCCTATTGAAATGCGAATACCTTCGTTATGTAATGGATCTAGTATATTGAGTAGGTTCTCTTTGGCTGAATTATAAATAATTGATCCGTAATTTATTCGTGACAGTATTAATGACTTGTAAATATTTAGAAGACTTTTTGTGTCAGCCCCCCAAGTGTGATTTGAAAGTGTTTTCATTATGTTCATTTTTATTTTGCAAGAGGTTTTAAGTTTTTTTAAGTGTTGGGTCCATTTTAATTCACTATCGAAGATCATTCCTAATACGCGTAAGGATTTGCAAAAGGGTATTTCAGAGTTATTAAGGTATAATTGTTGGTTCTCTGTCGTACGAGTGTGGAAACAAATACATTTACTTTTCCCTGGAGAGAATTTGAAACCAGTCTTATTTGACCAATTTTGGAGAATATTAAGTGCTTGTTGTAGTATTTCCATCGTGGTTTTAATATTTTGTCCACTGCAATAAATGTGGCAATCGTCGGCAAAAAGAAGGTGTTTTGTAGGTTTGGGTATTTCCTTAAATATATTGTTAATGGCTAGCAGGAACATTGTTACACTGATCACTGAACCTTGGGGAAGGCCGTTTTCAGTTAGGTAGGTGTTTGATAATTCATTGTGGGCTTTAACTTGAATTGTACGATTTTTTAAGAAATTTTTGAAAAATATGAACATTTTACCATTTATGCCACATTCTTGAATAATTTGAAGGGCTCTGTTACGCCATACCATATCATATGCTTTTTCTAGGTCTAAGGCTATTAATATTAGATGTTGCTTCTGATTTTTTGCGTTACAAATATCATCGTGTAGGGAAGAGAGAGTGTCGAGAGTTGAATGATTTCTTCGAAATCCACATTGATCAATCGTTAGTATATTCGATGTCTCCAAGTGCCAAATGAAGCGCTTGTTAACTATTTTTTCTAATGTTTTGCCTAGTGTGTTGATGAGTGAAATGGGCCTATAGTTGGAGGTATCGAATTTGTTCTTATTTGGTTTTGGGATGGGTATAACAATTGCGTTGCGCCATTGATCTGGATATATGCCTTTATCCCAAATTATATTATAAATTTGGAGAAGTGTTTCGTGTCCTTGCTTTGGTAGATTTTGAATAAAGGAGTATGGTATCCCATCTGGACCAGGGCTTTTGCTTTTGCATCCAGATAATGCATTGTGTAGTTCGGTTATATTGAAAGGTTGATTAATTGTGTTTTCTTGGTGGTGAAAATTAAGTTCAAGGTCCATTGTAATGTTTTCTTCTATCGTGTGTTTGTAATTTAGGAATTCGTGTTCGTAGTTTGAATCACAGTTATTTTTTATGAAGAGCTGAGCGAAAGCTTCGGTTATATCTGTAGGGGATGAGAGTGAATTTCCATTATGGTTGAGATTGAATGGTAAGGGCTGGTGGGTTATTCCTTTTATGGATTTAATTTTGTTCCACATATCGGTAGAGGAGGTGTTTGAGTTGATTGAATTTGTATATTTTTTCCAGGATTCAGTTTTGCTTTTTTTTGTTATAAATTTAGCTTGTGCACGAAATTTCTTTAGTGTTATGTGGTCATCAATGGATTTGGTTTTTTTAAATTTGTTTAAGGATTTTTTGTAGGCTTTGATTGCCATGCTGCATTCTTTGTTCCACCATGGAACTGTTTTCTTTCTCTTTTGGGTATTCATTTTACCGATAGTGAGATTAGCGGCATCTAATATTATGTTAGAGAATTTGTCGATGATTGAGTTTATTTCGGTTTGGTTAATTTCGCTTCTTAAATTAACTGGGTTTTCACTAAGTGTTTGGTCTATAATGTCTCGGTAGAGTTCCCAACTTGGATTTTTCAAATTCCAGCGGACAATTGGGGATATAGGGGCTGTTTGATCTATGATTTTTATGGAAATGGGCCAATGATCACTGCTGCTATATTCGTTAAGTACGTTCCATGTGGTTTTTGGTGCAAATGTGCTATTTGTTATTGTAAGATCAATAGCTGAAAGGGAATTATGGGTTGCGTTGTGGCGAGTGGGTTCTCCAGTATTTAATAATATTAACTGTTCATTTTCGAGAAATTTTTCCATAATTTTGCCTCTGCGATCCGTGAAATGAGATCCCCAAATTTGATTACGGCTGTTGAAGTCGCCAAGAAAAATAAATGGTTTAGGTAATTGTTGGATGATGTCATTGAGATCATTAAGTGTGAAAGTTGTGCTGTCTGGTAGGTAGATGTTACAGATGCATAATGGAGTTTTGAGGCGTACAGTGACGGCTACGACTTCAAGTGGGGATTGAATATGAATTTCGGTGCTTTCAATGAGATTATTTACAAATATAGCTACTCCACCGCTTGCACGGAGGTGTGTTTGGCGGTTTTGGAAGAATCCGTTGTATCCTTTTATGGGAAAAGTGGAGTTAAGTTTTAAATTAGTTTCTTGGAAGCATAGGGCGATTGGTTGGATGAGAGTTTTTGCTCTGTGGATATCGGTAATGTGTTTATGTAGGCCGTTTACATTCCATTGAATAATAGAGTCCATGTTAAAGAAATTTGAAGATTAAGAAATTGCTTGTGTGGTCTTTGTTGTGTTTTGTATATGCGTGTTTAGTTTTGGGAAGAATTTTGTTGAAGAGGTTGAGATTGGAAAAGTAGATTTCTTAACTTTGTTATACGTGATTTGAGTGACTTGTCTTTTATTTTAGGATGAATATGTTCAATTATGTCCATTAAGGTTGGGATGTTTGTGTTTATACTTTCAATTAGTGTGTGGATGTTCATTGATTTATTGTTGAAATTGTCCAAAATGTATTTAAATTGGATGTATGTGATTGGTAGGGGCTCATTCACGGTAAAGTATTCGATAATTGGATTAAGTTTTTCGTCCAAGTTTATATCGAGACTGCTGGACGAATTTGAGCGTGATTGTATTTTTGGTTTCTTGATGGTTTTTTCATTTTTTTTAACTAAGGTAGATGGTAAAAAAGCATTGGGGGAGCCTGGAGGTTTAGATGATGAAGAATCAGACATAAGTCTTTTTTGTGTTTCAATTTGTGAGTGGGACAGTGCTTCATCGGGATGGTTTTGAGTGAGAGGGAAAAATTTGGTTTCTTCGAAATCTTCGGTCAAATCTGATTTGGTTTGATCAAGAATATCAAGAGTTGGACTTGACGGAGAGCGGATATTTTCAATTGATTCGGTGTGATCTATAGCGTAGTCATCGGGTTTGTTTGGGCTGGATGGTGAGTTTTTTCCTTGTGTAGAATTTATATTTTTGCAATTATTTGAGGTATGTCCGCTAGCTTTGCATAAAAAACAAGTAACTATATCATCGGTGAAAAAAATTCTGAATTGAGATTCGTTTGACGTAATAACTAATGAGTTGGGAAGTTTTGTCATGTCTTCATGCTTGATAAACATCTGTCTACGGAAACTTAGGATGTGTTCGTAGCCCTCGAGGTGAATTCCAGCTCTTAGGTAATTAATCTGAGATGTGGGAGATATACCTAGGTTGGTGAGGGAATGGAGTATTACGTGGTTAGGTATAGACGGGCATACGTTTGATATTACTATACGCTTAGCTGGGTTTTGTAGTCTACGTATGGGAATTTCTTGGCCGTTTATATTTATTACTTGTGTTTTAGTCAAAAGAGATTCGAGAATTTCTTTGCTGGATAAAAATATACAGAATCTATTATTGGCAATTCTTGAAACAAATAGGATGTTTCTAGGTTGCACTATTTGGCCGATAGCTATAATATAATCTTTTTGCGGTACTCCGTCGATTGAATTAAAGACAATAGCTTGTTCTCTGTTAGGTGTAGTCTCCTTTGCTGTAATGCTTGCGAAATTAATGGTTTTATCTGAATTATTTATATTGTTACTGGAAATTTGGTTAGTGTAATTACTTTTATCGGAGTTGATTACGGCCGAGGTCGTGGTGACGGCGGATGATGGGAGGTCGGTGGTGGAGTTCCTTGCGATAACGGTCCGCGGCGTTAGTGCGTTGTTCGAGTTTAATTGAACTGGTTTGGTTGATGGTATTATATTGATTTTGGATTTGTTAGTTGATGTAATTGTGTTGGTTTTTTGGGGTGTAGGTAGGGTTTTTGTTCTATTGAGGTTTGATGAGGAGGGCATTTTGCCCGTATTATTTCTACTCATTTCGAAATTGCAGAAGATACCGGCCGGGAGTATAATTATAAAATAATCATATTACCTGATATCGGAGCAATAAGATATGACTGAAGTTTTGCTATCGAAGCTATTAAAAGCGCACTCGCGATAGGTAACACACGTGTTGCTCTGTCGAGTGAGGAACACGTACTGATTTTTTTTTTTTTTTTTTTTTTTTTTTTTTTGTTTTTTTTTTTTTTACTTTATTCTCCGTGAGATAATAATAATAATATAATATACAAATTATACTATGGATTTATACTATAAGTATCGATTTGAAAGATATTTCGCCTTTTTTTTCCAAATTATACCTACAATATTAATCTACTACGCAATCACATCTTACATTCACATTACGCTATCGATATATTGCCGCAAGTTTTTGAACAAACCAATTGGAAACATATTAGTATGTGGCACCCTTCATTTAACATTGCCGTTTAGCTCTTTGCTACAGTTTACTTGACCAATTAGTTAAACAACCTTTATTTAATATCATGTACAAATTGTGAAATATGCTTATTAGTTATTAATCAGATCACTCTGAAGTCATTAGTAATTTTGCGACTAATCTAATATGACTTACCACTTTTTTCCCCTAAAAAAAAAAAAAAAAAAAACTGTATTAATGGTTTTAATCATTCAATGTAATTGGGTATAATTTATTAACAATATTATTTAGAATATTGTTTAGAACTAAACTTGTTACATTTCTTTACCACAATTATTTACAGTAGACGAGCATTGCTTTCTACTCTCCTTTTAGTAATATATAATAATATTACATATGAGGTAATTCTTCAAGCATAAAAATTACCTAGTCAATAAATTAAATCTCATTTATTTGCGTTCGATAATCTAATCGCCTTGATACAAATTACCTATTACCAGCCAAAGTCAATTTAGTGTCATTTATTTCAACTCGCCAAACCTACCTGTAGGCTTCATAATTAATATGATACATAAATGTTTAAACTGGGTAAACAGATTCTTGTATTTAATATCTATTGGTCAAGTATAGTAAATGTGGTAAAGAAATTATTCTGTGAAGTTTTATTTCTAAGGCAAAATTAAACTTAGTATCTGTAAATTTCAACGGTAGAATCTTTTTTCGAGATCTAATTTACTTAAGTGCGTTTCAAATGTTTGTAAAATTTTTTTTAAAAATTAAATTGCATATACAGAAAACCTTGAAAACTTATACGTTTTTTAAATATGAATGTTGTTTGCAATACATTAAAGTATTATTTTACCTTGTTTATTAAATTGAAAAATGTGTTTTAAGGTTCAAAAGTATATTATAACTGTTCGATTTTTTTCGCAATAAAAAAACAAAAAGGCACCAACATTAACTATATTGTTAACGGAAAACCTTAATCTTTATTTATTTAAATAGCCGTTTCTTTCAGTACTTTCTTCTATTTTTTTTTTACGATACCTAATTAATTTCATTCCTTCAATTCCTCAAAAAATCATCATCATCAGAATCCTTCTTTAAACACATAACAAAAATACTCACCAGCATAATACATCTCAACTCTAATGATAAACTACAAGAAACCTCACCAGCATCAGTCCACATTCTACTATCCGTATCAAGAACAAACACCCTCAATTACCCGGACTAACAGCCACTCAGCCCCTCATCATTCATCAATTCCACTTCAGACAGCTATCCAGTCCAGACGTCATGTGCCACACCAGCAACCGCACCTCCGTTCTGCTTGACTGCCTGATATTCTTCGACAGGGCAACAGCGCCCAGCCACCGCCGTGAGGTCATCACAGCACCCAGCAGGGCATCAGCGCCCACGTACGCCGGTTAGTGAATATTCGCCGTGTAAACTGCCAAATCCTAGCCGATCGAGTACATAACGTCCCGTCGTACGAGCAGTTACTCCGCTCGGGCACCAGCGCCCCGGGTAAACCGCCGCGCAAGCGGCGGTATTTATTACTTCCGACGCTTTGCTGTCGTGAGGCTGCGCCCCCACATCGCCACAGCACCCCACGCTTCCTTCCCACCTTTTCACGTCTTTATATTCTTATTCTCTTTCTTTGGTCCCCTGACCCATTCCTCTTTCCTATCGTAACTCAACTAGTCCTTCTCAGTATTTATTAGGAAAGGTTACGATCTCTACTTATCCTGTAACCCGACCAGTCCTTTTCAGGATTTGTTAGGAACGGTTACCTCCCCAAACCTCTTCCTGTAACCACACCAGTCCTTCTCAGGACTTGTTAGGAACGGTTACGTCCTCATTAAACCCCATTCGGGTAAACTCCGTCCTACGGTACTATGGGCAAAGGGCCCACCAAACGCAAGGGAGTTAACTCTCCCCCTCTTCCCTCAAAACCGAAAAAAGTCCACCGTCAACCTTCACCGTCACCGTCACCCTCACCTCCGCCACCAGATTCCGACTCTGAAACAATTAACTCCGAGTCCACGATGTCTGACTGCTCCGATATGATCATCCAGAAACCGATCCCCGAACCAACTCCGTCCGCACCGATTCAAAAAACAATCCGTATACTTAACTCGACCTCCTGGCGTAAAATTGCCCCCGCAATTTACATGCTCACAAACCTCAAATCAACCTGCGTTACGGCAAAATCTAATGCCAACGGGCAAATCCACGTCCAAACATCCGACTCCACTACGTTTCGATTGATCCAAAAAACTCTGCTCGATAGCAAGACAGAGTTTCACACGTTCACCCTCCCCGAAGAACGATCTCTGAAGGTCGTTCTAAAGGGCATTCCTACAGACATCACTAATGATGAAATCACCTCCGAACTCACTTCCTTAAATTTCGTTGTACAGCATGTCCGCCGATTCGGTATTCCCGAAAAGCCGGTACCGAAGTGCCTTGTGCACATCGCCGCTAACCCATCCGCTAAAGAAATCTTCATCCTCAACAATATTTTCTTCCTATCAATCACTGTCGAACCTTACAAATCCTCCGGACCGGCGCAATGTTTTTCGTGCCAGAGATTCAGACACGGTTCCCGGAACTGTGGCCACCCTCCTAGGTGCGTCAAATGCGCCGGAAACCACTCTGCTGCTAACTGCCCTAAAACAAAGGATACTCCCCC
The DNA here is from genome assembly GCA_027580255.1 of Therioaphis trifolii. Classification (NCBI taxonomy): domain Eukaryota; kingdom Metazoa; phylum Arthropoda; class Insecta; order Hemiptera; family Aphididae; genus Therioaphis; species Therioaphis trifolii. The sequence continues at coordinate 4,517,083 of CM050406.1, read as the reverse complement.
CACTTGTTGTAATTGCGGTGGTCAACATACCGCCAATTTCCGTGGTTGCCCCCACTTCGTGGCACAAATAAACATTCAATCCATTTCAAAAACCCAAAACACTACCCAAACCAAATCCACCCAACCTACCCTCCCTCCTTCCCAACAAACGCTTCCTCTTCCCCCCCAAAACCTTCCATCACCCCAGCAAACTCCTCCACCTCCACCAACCCAAACCCTATCCTACGCCACAGCAACCAGCGGTCAACCGTCCCCCCCGCCCAACCCACCCGCATCCCAATTCAACCTTCTCCTCATTTTATACCTACTGACCAATCTCCTCACCGCCTTGTCTCAAAACCAAGATCCAAGAGCCTTAATTGAATCCACCATAAGAACCTTTCTGACCATTCTATCGCCCCAAAATGCATAATTTAAAAATTCTTTTTTGGAACTCCAACGGCGTCAAGCATAACCTTAACGAACTACGTTCCCTCGCACTTCACCTAAAAACCGACATAATCCTACTTAATGAAACACGCCTTCCCCCCTCTACCAGATTACACATTCCGAACTTCTTCACGTACAGAAACGACCTACCGCCCGTTCGCGGAACACCCGCTCACGGCGGCACGGCCGTTCTCATCCACCGACGCATCGTCCACAAACATGTCACCCTCAACACAACGATCCAAACCTCCTCCGTCCTAATTGAATTGAATGGCCATGAAGTACTAGTATCGGCGGTTTATAAACCTCCCGGTGCTACTCTGACGACCAACGATTTAAACCTTCTGACCCAGAGCGCAACATTTCAAATATCCGCAGGCGACTTCAACGCTAAACACCCCTTATGGTACAGTCACTCGACAAACGCTGCCGGCCGTATCCTCTTCGACCACGTTCAACAATCCGACTATACCATTTTGGCCCCCTCGTCCCCCACACATTTTCCAACAAACGCAAGGTATAGACCTAACGTTCTCGACATCGCTCTCGTTCGAATTCCATACCCAACCCACATCGAAAACCTTAATGAACTATCTTCCAACCACAACCCCATATTTCTCGAAACGTTGTATACTCCTATATCACCTCCCCCCCCGTTACCACCCGTTTCATTAACTGGAAAAAATTTAACTCAATACTTGCAAACTTACCAAACTCGAACACTCGACCGATGAACGACAGTCACTCGATCGATCTGGCAATTGATTGTTTGACTAAAAACATTCAACACGCGATTGAAGCTAGCGTCTTTACTCCCACACACAAAAACTCGATACAACCTTTACCCGACTACATTCAACTTGAAATTAACACTAAAAACCGACTCCGTCGCGAATGGCAAAGAAACCGTGACCCCTCCATCAAACGTCAACTCAACAGCAAAATATCCTTCATCCGTACACTTCTTGAATCCTCCAGAAATGACCAATGGGACATTTTTTTCGACTCTTTAGACCACCAAGATGGCTCCATCTACAAACTGAACAAATGTCTCCTCCACAAACGTCCAGCATCTCACCCACTGATCGGTCCAAACGGTTTAGTTTTTCCTGCCCAAACCCGAGCTGAGTTGATAGCCGACTCACTTGAAGAACAATTTCAAACCAACCCGGGCCCTGATTTACCGGAAGTTACCGAATACCACCAATCACTTAAAAACACAACATTCAAATCAAACTTCTATACCACTCCTGGCATCATCCAAAACCTCATCAGCAACCTTCGCAAAAAGAAAGCGCCCGGTGACGATCTCATCACCAACACGGCCCTTAAATTTCTACCGAACAACATCTTACTGTCCCTAACCAATATTATCAACTGCTCTTTCAGAATCTGCTATTTTCCACTTGCCTGGAAAAAAGCAGTTATCATTTCCATTCCCAAACCAGGCAAGGACCACAGCTATCCCTCAAACTACCGACCGATCGCCCTCCTCTCCTCCTTATCAAAAATCTACGAACGTCTCATCCTCACTCGCCTACAAAACGAACTACGTAACAAAATCCGCCCAGAACAATTTGCCTTCAGACCTGAACACTCGACAACCTTACAACTGACCAAACTGACTCATCAACTCAGCCAGAACTTTAACGACAACCAAAAAACCGCTTCAATTTTCCTCGACGTGGAGAAAGCCTTCGACCGAGTATGGCACGAAGGTCTACTCTACAAACTCTCTAAACTAAACATTCCGACTGAAATCGTAAAAATCGTCGAATCCTTCCTCACCGACCGTACATTCGTCACAATAATCGACGACTCCCTTTCGTCCACCAGACACGTCCTCGCAGGCGTCCCTCAAGGATCCTGCCTCTCTCCTATCCTTTACTTGACTTACATAAACGACATCCCAACTACTTCCAAAGCCCATCTTTCTCTGTTCGCAGACGATACGATGTTCTTCACTTCCGATAAAAAACCCCGACGTGCCACCACACAACTACAACACCAACTTAACCTTGCGTTCACCTGGTTTCACCGCTGGCGCATAAAAATAAACCCGACTAAAACTGTAGGTGTCCTTTTCGGACGCTCAAACACGAACCGCATACCACCCTTACAAATAGACAACCACACAATTAACTGGTCAAATTGCGTGAACTACCTCGGTGTCACCATCGGGCGTAGGCTCACCTTTGGCCAACACATAAACAAAATTACGAAAAAGGCTACTCGCACCCGCGGTATGCTCTACCCCATACTTAACAAAAACAGTCCCGTCCCAATTACAACTAAACTCAACATACTCAAACTATACATTTCTCCTATACTGACTTATGCTGGCTCCTGTTGGGCTCCCTTCATCGGTCCCTCACAATGGAAACGCATAGAATCCGTTCAGAACATCGGTATTCGTACGATAACGGGAATGCCCGGCATCGTCAAAAATTCGGTCCTCAACAAATCGACAAATTTCAAATCAATCCAAGACTCAATTAAATCCCAATACAAAACGATGTTCCACAAAAACTCTTTTTCTGTCCACGACCATATCCGTCTTCTTGGTAAATCGCACCCCCCTCCAACCATCAAACACACCCAAACCATACCCGCTGACTTGGACAGAACAAATCCAATAAACAATCCTTCCTAACATTCCATCCACTAGTAGAGGCATAAGCCTGGAATAGTAAACGGCACAGCCATTCCCTCAAAGCAAAGCAAAGCACTCAGCCCCTTCTCGCAGTTGTCTAGCCGAAATTCTACGGGTACTACGCATACAGAATACAATTAGTTGTATTTTACTGTATGTGACGTAGTACCCCGTAGAAGATTAACCTAGGCAATTTGCCAGATAGCCGCCGTCAACAGTGCCGCTACCATTTCTCGCCGCCGTCAATAGTGCCGCTATCATTTCCAGCTGCTATCAACAGTGCCGCTACTATTTCCAGCCGCCATCAACAGTGCCGCTACCCTTTCCAGCCGCCATCAACAGTGCCGCTACCATCTCCCGCCGCCATCTACAGTCCAGGACTAGCCGCTATCCTCTTTGCCGCGGAGGTTCCAGCGACTCCGACGACTGTAGCAGGCCAACCACCTTTAACCTGTTCATCTTCCCTTTCAACACTTTCATCTTCCCTTTCAACACTTCCATCTACCCTTTCAACACTTTCATCATCATTAGTAATATAAACCCCCTCTAAAATATACATGTTTGTGTCTCATGTGTAAATGTTATCTATTTGTTATACCTCAGATAATAAAGAACTTGTTATTTATAAAAACTGTCTTATACAATTTAAACATAAGATATATACGTACACTTTGTCAATCCCACACTTCGGGAGAAACAAATGTTACATATTAATCAGATCACTCTGAAGTCATTAGTAATTTTGCGACTAATCTAATATGACTTACCACATTCAGGTTCTAAAAAAAAAAAAAAAAACTGTATTAATGGTTTTGTATTAATAGTGGAAACGTGTTACGCCCAAATACACAACTTAACCCTAAGTGCGTTGTCATCCACTTCTAAAAAAGTAAAAGTGTAGTAAATGTGGTAAAGAAATAATTATTCTGTGAAGTATTATATCTAAGACAAAATTAAACTAAGTATATTTAAATTTCAACAGTAGAATCGTTTTTCGAGATCTTATTTACTTAAGGAGCGTTTCAAATGTTTGTAAAATATTTTTTTTTTTTAAATTAAATTGCATATACTTAAAACCTATAAAACTTATACGTTTTTTTAAATATGAATGTTGTTTGCAATACATTTAAGTATTATTTTACCTTGTTTAATAAATTGAAAAATGTATTTTAAGGTTCAAATGTATATTATAACTGTACGTTTTTTTCGCAATAAAAAAACAAAAAGGCACCAACATTAACTATATTGTTAACGGAAAACATTAATCTTTATTTATTTAAATTTGTTGTAATATATTTAAAATAGTTAAGTTTGGTAATTCAATTTAAATACATAGGATATATGTATATGTCTTATACGCTAAAGAAATTAGTTATTTTTAAAAAATATGAAACATTTCGATTGCTTTTATTTTTGCTGAATTTTATACAGGGTCTGATTAAGGAATTCGCTGCCTGTGTGCTTGGATAAATTTTGCGCTTATTATTTATTAATCAGATCACTCTGAAGTCATTAGTAATTTTATGACTAATCTAATATGACTTACCATTATTTTCCTCTAAAAAAAAAAAAAAAAAAACTCTATTAATGGTTTTGTATTAATAGTTTTATATTATTAAATTACCAATATATAATGTGCATACATGGTAAAAGAGCGGAAGTGTAAAATATGTATTGAATGATTGAGTGATTTTTTTTAGATTCTGAACGAAGTGAAGAATGTATTGATTTTACTGTGATGTGTGTTTTTTTTTTTTTTTTTTTTTTTGTTTTTTTTTTTTTTGTTTTTGTGTCTGTGTACACCATAACTACTCGAAATAATGCTTCAATTTTGAACTTCAGGGTATGTTTTCGGTGGCAAAACGAATATCGGAGGTACCTTAAAGAGGTCACAAGTGAAAATTCCCAAAAGTTTTCAAATGCCACGGGAAAAACAAACAAAAAATGAGGAAAAAACGGTACTTTTTGTGCAAAACCCGTTTTCGACGAAATCGATTTTTTTATTTAGCCGTTACTCAAAAACCAAAAATTGTAGATACTTGATATTTTCACCAAATGTTTATATTGAAATCATCTATACGTGGTAAAATTTTTGAACACTTTTGACTTTTTTTGAGCTTTTTATAGACAATTTAAATTTTTGACTTTTCTTAGTTTTTTTTTCTGAAAAGTGGATAAAAAAAATTTGGCTGGACAAAAAATCTTGAAAATTTAATATAAAGTTCCTCATAGTAAGTACTTATCGGTATAAAAAAAAATTCAAAGCGAAATGCACAACTTTTTTTTTATAAGCATAAAAAGTTTAAATTTTTATGAAATATTGAAAAATCGCGAAAATTTGAACTTATTTTTTTCTGAAATGTGGATCAAAAAATTTGGTTGGCAATAAAACTTTGAAAATTTAGTACAAGGTTCCTCATTAGAAGTACTTATTGCTATTAAAAAAAAAATCAAAAATCGTGAGTCACAATTTTTTTTTATAAGCATCTAAAGTTCAAACGTTTACGAAATAATTACATGATTGCGTAAAATAATAATTTAGCCTTAAACGATTTTTGATATTTGTTCTTATTCAAAAAGTATAAGTCGAAAAAACTTGAAACTTTCACCAAATGTTTATATTGGAATCATCTATACGTAGTACAATTTTTGTAAACTTTAGACTTTTTTTGAGCTTTTAATAGACAATTGAAATTTTCAACTTTTATTTGTTTTTTTTTCTGAAATGTGGATAAAAAAAATTTGACTGGACAAAAATTCTTGAAAATTTAATACAAGGTACCTAATATGTCGAACTTATCGGTATAAAAAAAAAATTCAAAGCGTAATGCACAATTTTTTTTTTATAAGCATAAAAAGTTCATATTTTTACGAAATGTGTAGAAAATCGCGAAAATTTGAAGTTATTTTGCAGTTGAAAATTCATAAAATTTTAAGTATTCAAAACTAAGAATTGTAAATTCGGTACAAAGTTTGACATACGTTTTCCTTCAATTATCTGTAAAAAAATTTGCACTGGAATAAAATCAAAAATTTTTATGAGTGTTTGAAATTACAATTTTTTCACATAATCGCGTAAAATAACAATTTAGGCATCATTGATTTTTGATATTTGTTCTTATTCAAAAAGTATAGGTCGTAGAAACTTAAAACTTTTACAAAATGTTTAAATAGGCATTTTCTTTACATAGTTGTATTTTCAAAATATTTCGTTTATTTTTTAGCTATTTATAGGCATTTGAATAATTCGATTTTTCTTAGATTTTTTTTTATAAAAGTCGATAACAATTTTTTGGCCCTACCAAATCGCTTGAAAATTTAATAGAAGGTTTTGAATAAGTTGATCTAAGAGTGATTCAAAAATTATTCAAATACATAGGCACAATTTTTTTTTATAAGCAGTTGAAGTTCAAAAATCGACAAAATTTGTCAAAATCACGAATATTTGCAAATTATTTTGTAGTTGAAAATGTATAAAAATTTTTGTATTCAAAGATAAGAAATGAAAATATTATGTAATATCACAGCTGATAAAGATAATTAAATAGATTAAGTTTATTATAATATAATCAGTAGCTGACAGCTGTTCTATACAAAATATTGGTAGATTGTAAACACAAGGTGTATAGCGTACCTTTACATGGTTGAATAGAACATTACTAACTTCTAATTTCCAGTTATTTTAATGTGTGTATCAGTTCCATAAACATGCGGATTTTATATATTATTATTAATTATTAATATTTAAACAGACGTAGCCACGGAGCATTCAGCATATATGGACGGCGGGGTCGGGTGGTACCGTCACGATAGTGCATTTAGGCAAATAATATGGTATTTACCTACGCCCTATCTATGCACATCCTGGTTTGTCCAATGCTCACGAGCAGAAGTCACATGAATAGACAAATGTAAATTTAACCCAATCTAGGATATTAAAATAAAATATATATTACAATTTAAGGCTGACATCTTCATCTTCGTTCAGAATCGTTTTTTTTTTTTTAATATATAATAATTCCAAAATCTATCCAATAATGCCTAATCTAGCAATGCATCTCGTGTATCCCACCCAACTACTGTATCCTGTACTTAACTTACAATGATTTATCATTGCATTCAAATGTAAAGTACCATACAACTAAACTATCGTAAACCAGGTGATCCCATGATAGAAAGTGCTATACACTCCTCACCATTATCTTGTCCGAGGAGCGAAGCGACGAAGGACGAACTTCCACCACCATTATCTTATCGGCTTTTTTCTATTGGATTTAATATTTTCATAAAAATGATTGAAAAATAAATCATCGATATCTTGTTCACAACATATTTCGTAATTTCGCATAATATGAACTTGATAATTATTATTTTCTTGAATTTATTATTATAATAGTGAAACACAAAATCCTATTTTTTTGTAATATATAACACATAAATATAATTTTAAGATTAAAATATGTATAACACTTCCAACAATAATGTATTTTTGAGATTTTTACGTTTCTCTTTGTAAACATTTAGGTGTAAGTAAAATAATATTAAATATTCAGGCCTTCAAATCAGATGGTATTTTCAATGGAAAATACTTTGTATAAGCACCTACAAGTAAATTTTGTGAAAATTATTAGTACAAAATAAAATAAGACTATTGTAAAACCAATTCATTCTTCGATATATTCAGAATTTAAAAAAAGCCGGTAAGACAATGGTGGTGGAAGTTCGTCCATCGTCGCTCCGCTCCTCCGACAAGATTATGGTGATGAGTAGAGATACAGGAGTTGGGTGGGATACACGAGATGTATTGATAGATTAGGCATTATAGGATAGATTAGGACATTATTTTATATTATAAAAAAAAAAAACGATTCTGAACGAAGATGAATTGTCAGTGAATAATATGTTTATAGTAAATCGTAATTTAACGCCTGAATTTTTGTAGAAATTACAGTTTCAGACGCCCGTTAAAATTTTTTAATTGAACCGATCATGATATTTTTATACTTTTTGCAAGAAAAACTTATGAACACCCTTGTATTAAATTTTCATTTCTTAACTTTGAATAGAAATTTTTTATACATTTTCAACTACAAATGTTGTCGATTTTTGAACTTCAACTGCATATAAAAAATAGTCTAGGATATATTATATTTAAATATTGTAATATATTCTATTTTGAAACAAGTATTTTATTTTTCAATTAGGACGCATTTGCATACGGCATGGTCAGTGATGTAAAGTATTTGAGTAAAAGGATTTGGGTAAAAGTATTCAAATACTTTTTGAAGTATTGAATACTTTTTTAAATACATAGCAAATATACATGATTTTGACGAATTTTGTCAATATTAGCACTTATAAACGCTTATAAAAAAATTTTGTGCTTATGTATTTTTATAATTTTTGAATGGGAGTTAGAACAACTTATGTGGACCCTTCTATTAAATTTTCAAGTATTTCGTCCGAGCTACATTTTTTTTATCAACATTTATAAAAAAAAAAAATAAAAAAAATCGAATATTTCAAATGCCTATAAATTGATTAAAAATGAGTGAAATCTTTTGAAAATAAAATTATATAAAGAAAATGCCAATATAAACAACTGATAAAATTTTCAAGTTTCTACAACTTATACTTTTTGAAAAAAAAACAAATAGCAAAAATCGTTTGAGGCTAAACTGTTGTTTAACGTGTTTTTGTAAAAATTTAAATTTCAAACACTCATAAAATTTTTTTGTCTGAGTCCGGTAGAGTTTTTTTTGCAGATAATTGAAGAAAAACTAATGAAAAACCTTGTACCAAATTTTCAAAACTTAGTTATAAAAGAAAAAAATTTTACGATTTTTAACAACAAAATTATTTGCAAATTTTCGCAATTTTTACATATTTCGTATAAATTGGAACTTTGAGCACTTATAAAAAAAAATTGTGACTTACGATTTTGGATTTTTTTTTATCAGTTATAGAACAACTTATAAGAAACCTTGTATTAAATTTTCAAGATTTTCTGGCAAAAAAAAAATTTTATCGTTATTTTAAAAAAAAAATACTTAAAAAAATTGAAAATTTCAATTGTCTATAATTAGCTCAATAAAAGTCAAAATACTTTGAAAATTTAACGGTGTATAGAGAACGCTAATCTAAACATTTGGTGAAAATTTCAAGTATCTACATCGATTAGTTTTTGAGGTATAGCAAAATAAAAAATTTGATTTTGTCGAAAACTGGTTTTGCGTAAAATATACCGTTTTTCCGTCATTTTTTAAGGGTTTTTCCCGGCGCGTTAAAAAAATATTGAAAATTTTTAACTTTTGACCCCCCAAAGTACCAACTAGATTCACTTTCCTTTCAGAAAAGTTGCTATATAAGGCAATCGAAGCATTTTTACTGCCCCAAATCGTGTCGATAGACACAAAAATAAAAAAAAATAAAAAAAAAAAAAAAAAAAACACACATCATACATTTCTCCTATACTGACTTATGCTGGCTTCTGTTGGGCTCCCTTCATCGGTCCCTCACAATGGAAACGCATAGAATTCGTTCAGAACATCGGTATTCGTACAATAACGGGAATGCCTGGCATCGTCAAAAATTCGGTCCTCAATAAATCGACAAATTTCAAATCAATCCAAGACTCAATTAAATCCCAATCCAAAACGATGTTCTACAAAAACTCTTTTTCTGTCCACGACCATATCCGTCTTCTTGGTAAATCGCACCCCCTCCAACCATCAAACACACACCCAAACCATACCCGCTGACTTGGACAGAACAAATCCAATAAACAATCCTTCCTAACATTCCATCCACTAGTAGAGGCATAAGCCTGGAATAGTAAACGGCACAGACATTCCCTCAAAGCAAAGCAAAGCACTCAGCCCCTTCTCGCAGTTGTCTAGCCGAAATTCTACGGGTACTACGCATACAGAATACAATTAGTTGTATTTTACTGTATGTGACGTAGTACACCGTAGAAGATTAACCTAGGCAATTTGCCAGATAGCCGCCGTCAACAGTGCCGCTACCATTTCTCGCCGCCGTCAACAGTGCCGCTACCATTTCTCGCCGCCGTCAATAGTGCCGCTATCATTTCCAGCTGCTATCAACAGTGCCGCTACTATTTCCAGCCGCCATCAACAGTGCCGCTACCCTTTCCAGCCGCCATCAACAGTGCCGCTACCATCTCCCGCCGCCATCTACAGTCCAGGACTAGCCGCTATCCTCTTTGCCGCGGAGGTTCCAGCGACTCCGACGACTGTAGCAGGCCAACCACCTTTAACCTGTTCATCTTCCCTTTCAACACTTTCATCTTCCCTTTCAACACTTCCATCTACCCTTTCAACACTTTCATCATCATTAGTAATATAAACCCCCTCTAAAATATACATGTTTGTGTCTCATGTGTAAATGTTTTTTTTTTTTTTTTATTTAGCTTTTATAGCCCATTGAGGGCCTTCGCTGCTTCCACAATTTCTTGCCACTTCTCTCTATTTTCACTTCCTGCTAGTTCTGTCTCTGGTGCAATCTTTGCTAGGTCTGATTTTATAGTGTCCATCCATCTATGTCTAGGGCGGCCTCTGGGTCTTCTACCATTGATACTGCCCATCAGAACTTGCTTGCATATGCCATTCTCTCTCCATAAGTGCCCAGCCCATTCGAGTCTCTTGCTTCTAATGAATGCTTTTATATGTGGTTTTTGGAATAGCTGGTATATTTCCCCATTTGTTCTTATTCGATAATCTCCATTTTCGTTGATAGGACCATAGATTCGGCGGAGTATTTTCCTTTCGAAGATTAGCAGTTTCTCTTCGTCTCCTTTTGTCACCGACCACGTATCGCAGCCATACGCCAAGACTGGGCGTAAGTAGCTCAGGTATAGGTTGATCTTTGAGTTTTTAGATAGGAGTTTAGATTTAAATAGTTTCACTAATGCAAAAAAACCTTTATTGGCTGCTGAGATTCTTAATTTTATTTCATTATGCATATTGTTGTTCTTATTTATGTTAGTACCTAAGTATTTGAAATCGTTTACCGCTTCGAAAGTGTACTCCCCGACACTTAGATCAGCTACCATCTCATTTTTTCTGCTGACGACCATATATTTTGTTTTGTCTTGGTTAACTTTAAGGCCCATACATTTGGCAGCTTTAAGTAGATCGTCGGTTTTTGCGGTTACCTCGATGCGTTTTTTACCCATTACCACAATGTCGTCCGCATAAGCAAGTATAGAGTATTCCCCTAGTAATTCCATGTCTTGATATGCTGGCATTGACCTTACCACTTTTTCAAGGGCTAAATTAAAAAGTAATGGTGACAAAGCATCGCCTTGCCTCAGGCCTGTGTTCACATCAAAACTTTCAGATAATTGATTTCGGAATTTGACTTTACACGCAGTGTTGGAATTACATTCCTTTATTAATCGGATTAATTTTGAAGGTATTTCAAATTCTTCTAAGGTTATCCATAATTTGTTTCTGTTGATGCTGTCATAAGCTTGGCTAAAGTCAACAAAACATAAGTGCACTTCTTTTCCAAATTCATAGTATTTTTCTAATGCTTGTCTAATCGTAAATATATGGTCAGTGGTAGATTTTCCTTTTATGAATCCAGTTTGATATTTTCCTATTATGTCTTTGGAATATATTTCCAGTCTATGTAATATTGCAGTGGATAATATTTTGTAGCAGGTATTTAATAGTGCTATCCCTCTATAGTTTTTTGTATCCATTGTATCGCCTTTTTTATATATTGGGCAAATTATTGCCATTTTCCAATCCTGAGGGATTTGTTCTTTTTTCCAGATTTCTTTGATTAAAGTATATATTTCCGAGAACATTTTTGGGGTCGAAATTTTAAATAGTTCAGCATTTATGTTGTCTTCACCAGGGGCCTTGTTGTTCTTTAGCATTTTTATAATTAGTTTAATCTCTTCTTCATCTGGTTCAGTGATCTCTGGCTGTACTGTATAGCAAATCGGGTGGACCTCTTCCGGAACGTTATTGTTTTGATTTATATTTAATAGGTCTTTAAAGTAAATTCGAAATTTCTTTACAATATTCGCTTCATCTGTAATAAGGTGTCCACAATCATCTTTCAGCATAGTGAGTTGAGCATTGAAACCTTTCTTTATAGAATTACATTTTTTGAAGAACCTTCTAGGGTTTAGCCTGTGTTCCTCGATACTACTTACAAATTCTTTTTCAGCCTTTCTCTTCTCTCTTCTAATAATTTTATTAGCTCGGTTTCTAAGTGTTAAAAATTCTTCTTGGTTTTCCGGTGTTGGATTCTGTATAGCTTTACTTCTGGCTTCGCTTCTTTTTTTGATTGCATCCTTGCATAAGTCATTGAACCATGAGTTTTTTGGTTTTCGAATGTTTTCTTTAAAGATTTCAGCGGCCCTGTTAACTGTTTCCTTAATTTCTTTCCATTTGTTTTCTATATTCTTGCTTAAGCTAGTGGGTTCGTTTTTTAGTAGATTATTTGTTAGCAATTGGAAATTTCTTCTAGTTTCAGGGTCTCTGAGTTTTTCTGTATCCAGTTTTGGCTTACTTTTCATCCTTTTGTTCCATACTCTTGATAGTTTTACTTTAAAACATGCTGTCACGAGATAGTGATCCGTATCCCCATCAGCTCCTCGACAGCTTCTTACTTGTGTTATACAGTTTCTGTGTCTTCTATTAATTAATATATGGTCGATTTGACTTTTAAACCTTCCACCTGGGGAGGTCCAGGTATGTTTATGTATTTCTTTTCGTTGGAACTGGGTGCTGCTAATTATTAGGTCTTTTGATGCAGCGAAACTAATTAATCTTATTCCATTGCTATTGCTCTCTAGGTGTAGACTTTCCTTTCCCGCTGTTCTTTGGAAAATCTTTTCCCGGCCGACTTGGGCGTTTAGATCTCCGACTATGATCGTTATACAATTCCTGGGAAGTTTGTCGAAAGTTCTTTCTAATGAGTCGTAAAAGTCGTCCTTTGCGTTGCTTTCAGCTGACTCCGTTGTGGCATAGCAATTGATGAACACGACATCCAAAAATTTTCCCGAGATTTGCAAGTAGCATATTCTATCACTGATTGGTTCGAATTTCTTAACCGAATTTACCATTGGATTATTTACGATGAAGCCAACTCCATTTTCATGTTTTTGGTTTTTTGTTCCACTATAGAAGATTGTAGAATTCCCTGATTTTAAAATGCCATTTCCTGGCCATCTTATTTCTTGTAGAGCAGTTATCTCTGTTCTGTAATTACTAGTTATCTGGATTATATTATGCAGAGCTCCAGGTTTATAGAGGGTTCGTATATTCCATGTTCCGAATCTCAAGACTCCAGGTTTGCCGGGCCATGTTCCATTTCTTTTATCCAAGTTAATCATAGAGTTCCGAGGCTTGTTATTGTGAAGTTTCTTAACGAAAGTTTTTTTACGATGTGGGGTTGTCAGCCCCACGATCAACCTTCATGCCTTGAAGGAGGAGCTCGGGGCCCCGGGTTTGCTAAGCCCGTAGTACTGATTAAAGTACCCCCCTGGGGGGATGTGTAAATGTTATCTATTTGTTATACCTCAGATAATAAAGAACTTGTTATTTATAAAAACTGTCTTATACAATTTAAACATAAGATATATACGTACACTTTGTCAATCCCACACTTCGGGAGAAACAAATGTTACATATTAATCAGATCACTCTGAAGTCATTAGTAATTTTGCGACTAATCTAATATGACTTACCACATTCAGGTTCTAAAAAAAAAAAAAAAAACTGTATTAATGGTTTTGTATTAATAGTGGAAACGTGTTACGCCCAAATACACAACTTAACCCTAAGTGCGTTGTCATCCACTTCTAAAAAAGTAAAAGTGTAGTAAATGTGGTAAAGAAATAATTATTCTGTGAAGTATTATATCTAAGACAAAATTAAACTAAGTATATTTAAATTTCAACAGTAGAATCGTTTTTCGAGATCTTATTTACTTAAGGAGCGTTTCAAATGTTTGTAAAATATTTTTTTTTTTAAATTAAATTGCATATACTTAAAACCTATAAAACTTATACGTTTTTTTAAATATGAATGTTGTTTGCAATACATTTAAGTATTATTTTACCTTGTTTATTAAATTGAAAAATGTATTTTAAGGTTCAAATGTATATTATAACTGTACGTTTTTTTCGCAATAAAAAAACAAAAAGGCACCAACATTAACTATATTGTTAACGGAAAACATTAATCTTTATTTATTTAAATTTGTTGTAATATATTTAAAATAGTTAAGTTTGGTAATTCAATTTAAATACATAGGATATATGTATATGTCTTATACGCTAAAGAAATTAGTTATTTTTAAAAAATATGAAACATTTCGATTGCTTTTATTTTTGCTGAATTTTATACAGGGTCTGATTAAGGAATTCGCTGCCTGTGTGCTTGGATAAATTTTGCGCTTATTATTTATTAATCAGATCACTCTGAAGTCATTAGTAATTTTATGACTAATCTAATATGACTTACCATTATTTTCCTCTAAAAAAAAAAAAAAAAAAACTCTATTAATGGTTTTGTATTAATAGTTTTATATTATTAAATTACCAATATATAATGTGCATACATGGTAAAAGAGCGGAAGTGTAAAATATGTATTGAATGATTGAGTGATTTTTTTTAGATTCTGAACGAAGTGAAGAATGTATTGATTTTACTGTGATGTGTGTTTTTTTTTTTTTTTTTTTTTTTTTGTTTTTTTTTTTTTTGTTTTTGTGTCTGTGTACACCATAACTACTCGAAATAATGCTTCAATTTTGAACTTCAGGGTATGTTTTCGGTGGCAAAACGAATATCGGAGGTACCTTAAAGAGGTCACAAGTGAAAATTCCCAAAAGTTTTCAAATGCCACGGGAAAAACAAACAAAAAATGAGGAAAAAACGGTACTTTTTGTGCAAAACCCGTTTTCGACGAAATCGATTTTTTTATTTAGCCGTTACTCAAAAACCAAAATTTTATATTATTAAATTACA
Source organism: Therioaphis trifolii (assembly GCA_027580255.1). Taxonomy (NCBI): domain Eukaryota; kingdom Metazoa; phylum Arthropoda; class Insecta; order Hemiptera; family Aphididae; genus Therioaphis; species Therioaphis trifolii. The sequence goes on along the minus strand of CM050406.1, from coordinate 4,501,990 downwards.
AATATATAATGTGCATACATGGTAAAAGAGCGGAAGTGTAAAATATGTATTGAATGATTGAGTGATTTTTTTTTCTATTGGATTTAATATTTTCATAAAAATGATTGAAAAATAAATCATCGATATCTTGATCACAACATATTTCGTAATTTCGCATAATATGAACTAGATAATTATTATTTTCTTGAATTTATTATTATAATAGTGAAACACAAAATCCTATTTTTTTGTAATACATAATACATAAATATAATTTTAAGATTAAAATATGTATAACACTTCCAACAATAATGTATTTTTGAGATTTTTACGTTTCTCTTAGTAAACATTTAGGTGTAAGTAAAATAATATTAAATATTCAGGCCTTCAAATCAGATGGTATTTTCAATGGAAAATACTTTGTATAAGCACCTACAAGTAAATTTTGTGAAAATTATTAGTACAAAATAAAATAAGACTATTGTAAAACCAATTCATTCTTCGATATATTCAGAATTTAAAAAAGTGAGTCAACAACTTTAATACTCAACTTTCTGACACTAATACTACTGATCGTGTTCTCTCAAAAAATTTTCTTAAAGTAGTGAATATTGCAAAGAAATTTTTCTGTGTAGTTTTATTTCTAAGACTAATTTAAACTAAGAAACTATAATAGTACTAGTCTGAGAAATGTTTTTCTTAACACATTTTTCTAAAAAAAGAGGAGAAACCAACATTGGTTCATTACATTTATTAATTTTATTTAAATCTTGATTTCTTTTGGCTTTATAAGAGACTTAAATAGATATAAATATGTATCAATACAACGATGTTCTTACAATTGACAATTGTAATATGAGAGTGAAAATTAAACAAATTATTTAGTAAAAACTTCATAATTGGGTAAGATTGATAAATGCTATATTTTATTTACTTCCCGTGTATTGTTAAAGGTAAACCTTCATCTTTATTTATTTTATTTTGTTGTAAAATATTTATAATAGTTTAGTTTGGTAATTCAATTCAAATACATAGGGTGTATGTATATGTCTTATATGCTATAGAAATTAGTTATTTTTAAACAATATGAAACATTCGTTTGGTTAAATTTTTGCTGAATTTTATACAGGGTCTGATTAAGGAATTCGCTTCCTGTATGCTTGGATTAATTTGGGGCCCCCGGTTGAAATCTTGAACGCTCCATATAGAGTTCCATCAAAACTTGGAAACATCAAACTTTTATCGTGTTTAGTACACGATTTATTTAATATTCAGTTGAATATTTTTCGGATGGAAGTAATGTTTAAATACTCGATAGAATTGATTTCTAATTTAAGCTATAGTGCAACTTACAGTGTTCGACACCAGTGTGCAAATGTTTATGTACACACTGCATACAAAACGATCACGGTTTAAGACAATGCTACTGTTGTAATAAATGTTTACGAAGGTGTAATAAAACGTTATTTTCTATGATGTGTTGCAACTTGAACAAGAACAATGAAGACAATTTAGACAAAAATTGTATTTTTTATAAACGACTTTACTTTTCATTGATATTTTTTACTTTATTCTCCGTGAGATAATAATAATATAATATACAAATTATACTATGGATTTATACTATAAGTATCGATTTGAAAGATATTTCGCCTTTTTTTCCAAATTATACCTACAATATTAATCTACTACGCAAACACATCTTACATTCACGTTATGCTATCGATATATTGCCACAAGATTTGAACAAACCAATTGGAAACATATTAGTATGTGGCACCCTTCATTTAACATTGCCGTTTAGCTCTTTGCTACAGTTTACTTGACCAATTAGTTAAACAACCTTTATTTAATATCATGTACAAATTGTGAAATATGCTTATTAGTTATTAATCAGATCACTCTGAAGTCATTAGTAATTTTGCGACTAATCTAATATGACTTACCACTTTCAGAATCTAAAAAAAAAAAAAAAAACTGTATTAATGGTTTTGTATTAATAGTTTTATATTATTACATTACCAATATATAATATGCATGACATGGTAAAAGAGCGGAAGTGTAAAATATGTATTGAATGATTGAGTGATTAATCGAATAATCATTCAATGTAATTGGGTATAATTTATTAACAATATTATTTAGTATATTGTTTAGAACTAAACTTGTTACATTTCTTTACCACAATTATTTACAGTAGACGAGCATTGCTTTCTACTCTATTTTTAGTAATATATAATTATATTACATATGAGGTAATTCTTCAAGCATAAAAATTACCTAGTCAATAAATTAAATCTCATTTATTTGCGTTCGATAATCGAATCGCCTTGATACAAATTAACTATTACCAGCCGAAGTCAATTTAGTGTCATTTATTTCAACTCGCCAAACCTACCTGTAGGCTTCATAATTAATATGATACATAAATGTTTAAACTGGGTAAACAAATTTTTGTATTTAATATCTATTGGTCAAGTATAGCAAATGTGGTAAAGGAATTATTCTGTGAAGTTTTATTTCTGAGGCAAAATTAAACTTGGTATCTGCAAATTTCAACAGTAGAATCGTTTTTCGAGATCTAATTTACTTAAGTGCGTTTCATATGTTTGTAAATTTTTTTTTTTAAATTAAATTGCATATACAGAAAACCTAGAAAACTTATACGTTTTTTAAATATGAATGTTGTTTGCAATACATTAAAGTATTATTTTACCTTGTTTATTAAATTGAAAAATGTATTTTAAGGTTCAAATGTATATTATAACTGTACGTTTTTTTCGCAATAAAAAAACAAAAAGGCACCAACATTAACTATATTGTTAACGGAAAACCTCAATCTTTATTTATTTAAATTTGTTGTAATATATTTATAATAGTTAAGTTTGATAATTCAATTTAAATACATAGTGTAACGGTACGCATCACGAAAACGGTCCTTTTCAGGACCACAACAAGTGAGTGACAAGCTAAAAGTGCACACGAAGCACACAAAGATGCATGAATAGAATGTGGTTCTACCAATAGTAACCAAAACACCCACGGCGAATGAGAAGGCACCTGTGGGGTATAAATACAGGTGCACTTCTCATTCACAATCATCACACATTCACGACAAGTTACATCGGATTGCCATCAACATCGCCAACAGTGCCTTCTTCGCACCGCTGTCGACGTCGCCACCACGATGACACACGTCCACGCACAAGCCAAATCCGACGCTACTCTTCGCTTCAACACACCCGTAAGTAAAACATTAAATCACTCCGTTACCTACGATCACGAGGCAAGTGACCCGACACGGGTCACGCGTCCGTAGACTGCCCACCAAATCGCGTCGAACGCCTGCTCGTCCACCAAATCCAAATATGGGTCGCGGTGGACGCAGTGCCGTTAAGCGCATCATCCCATCTCCATCTATAGCTTCACGCAGCTAAAAAAGGCCGCAAACTAGACCAAACTCAACCATCAACATCCACCATCATTCAGCAATCTACCTCTACATCTACAATCACTCAAGACCAACATTCTTCGTCTGCAGAATCAGAAACAATGCTTACCTCGGATGACAATTTATCAACAATCCATACTAGATGCAGCTCTTCCAGCAGTAAAAATTCCTCCAACTCTAATCTCGCCTCTGCTACAACTCTACCAAAAATCCCGCCTATAATAGTAAACGGCTCATCCTGGAGGAAAGTTGCCGGGAAACTTATGACAGAACTTCCAGAAGACTTAATCCAAGTCAAGGCCTTCGGCCCAGAATCTGTAAAAATTCAATGCACAGACATAGAAATCTTCAGAGTAGTTCAAAAATATTTCCATAAAAACGAAATTGAATTCCACACATTCTCTCTCCCTTCAGAGAGAACCATCAAAATAGTCATAAAAGGATTATTGGTGAACATCTCAGCGGAAGAAGTCTCAGAAGAACTGACAAATGCAGGTTACGACATCCTAAATGTCAGACAATTTGGCAAAGCTGACAAAAAACTTCCCATACATATGGTAATGTTGTGAACCCCTGCACGAGCCACGGCGTAGAGTGGCTGACTCGGCAAATAGCTACGCGGCGGCCGTGCGAGGGCCCGCACGACAACGGACGACGACGGCAGTCTTGGCGACTACGTTGTCAGAAAATGTTCAATAAATTTTTGTCTGTTTAATTTCAATATAATCTATTAGCAATACAAAAGTGAGTTTCATTTTAATTAACGCCTAAACACACACACGTTTATACACACATATATATTATCTGTATAATATATACGTATAAACGTGTACTAACACACACGTCCAACGTCAAGTGGTACTGGTACCCACGGAGTAGAACGGTTGGTTAAAACCTAGGCAACCGACAACCAAAAGAACTCTGTAACCTGCGGAATCAACCGGGGTTACAACAAAATTGGTGTCAGGTGTGGGGTTGTTGATCGTCAAGGAACCAATTACCCGGGCCACTCCAGGACCAACCACTAGCAAGGCGAGCACGTGGACACAAGGAAGCAGACAGCCAGACTCGGTTTCCCCATCTCCCAAAAGATGAAGACGGCGCTACTGTGAGTCGTAACAAAAAAAAAGCAATACCAAAAGATATAAAAAAAAAAAAATTTTTTTTTTAAATTAGATTTTACGCAAAATATTATAAAACATTTACCGGCGTATTAATACGCAAATACGAAAATAGTAAATGTACGCTTGTATGCTTGTATGCTTAATATTTTGATATTTTTTTTTTTATATAAGTATTTTAATATATAAGTCTCATAGTAGACATAGCATTTTGTAGCGTGTGAACCAACGACGCAATAGCTGTGTTTGTAACGCGTATTAGTATTAAGGAAATTGCGGTGTTAGCATATTATTGTACATTTTTGGTGTCGTGGTATTGGTGTTAGAATATACTATTCATATATATATATATATATATATGTATGTGTATGTGTGTATATATATATATATATATATATATATATATATATATATATATATATATATATATATATATATATATATATATATATATATATATGTATATGTATATATGTGTATGTATATGTGTGTGTGTATGTACAACTAAATTCTCTGTGGGTATAATAGAATTGTACATTCTGCTCTAGTCTTCACTTTTCTCGTTTTGGTAATACAAATTTTAAAGTAGGGGTGAATGTCCAGAGTGGATAGCTGTGACGAGGACTTTATACCCGACTCGATTGTCGACAGTGATGATAGTAGAGGAGAGACAGAGTTTTCAAATATCAGTAGACCACGTACTAGAGCATATGTTAGTAATAACCCCGATCCCCTCGCGAGTTTAGTCGGGCTAGTGGACGAAATAAAAAAGGTCACAGGCTTAGCATCAACCGATAACGTTCGCACGGGACCCGCTGTCAAGCCTAGAGGCAGAGGGAAGGGCGGTGTGTTATTTACATACGCGCGAGACGCATCAAGTGACAGAGTAGGCAGCTCCGCGGAGCACCTTCCCACTGTCACCGCGGACGACGTAGACGACGCCGCCGCCGTCGCCGCCGCCGCCGCCGCCGCAACACAGGACGCGCTCACGAACCAAGGTCATACAGACGTAACAAATATTGTACACACACACACTAACGCGCACCGCGAAACAAATACACACGCACACACTAACAAAGCGCCGCTACACGTAAATAATAACGATAATTCACGCAATTCGAACGCGAAAAACATGGCACTGTCATTGGGAGAAGCGCTTCGTTTAATCCCGTGTTTCGATGGTACAACACCTTCAGATATTTATCCTTTCATAAGCGCATGCGATATCGCATTAACAAGCGTCGCAGCCGAAAATAAAACAATATTATTAAAAGCGATAAGGACTAAATTACGCGGTAACGCTTTCGCTATCACACAGTATAGAGAAGTAGAAACTTGGGAATCGCTAAAAACCTTATTAGAGGAAGAATATTGCGCCCAAAGAACTGCGACTCATTTACAGCTAGAATTAAATTCTACAAGACAGCGAGAAGGTGAATTATTGATCAGCGCGTATTCAACGCGCGTTCAAACATTATTCCACGAATTATGCAATGCCAGCGCGATGGGCAAACCAAGTAGCGAAGCCAAAATAATTCGAGAGCACATAAAAGCTCAAACATTAGCGATTTTCGTAGAAGGGTTAAAACAACCGATAAAAACAATAATTAAAGCAGGCAAACCACATTCGTTAGAGGCCGCTATTAAAGAAAGTTTAGAAGAAGAACGTATATATATATATCTGACAAAGAAGCGCAACGTCTCTTTAGTAAACCGGAACCCCGAAGAAATAAATACTGTAGCCGATGTAAAACGCAAACGCATAATACGGAAAATTGCCGTTTTATCAAGAGCGTACATACATCAAAACCAAACATGAATTATACGACGCAGACGTACATAAAACAAGAGACGCCGTCAACCTCAAAATGGGGTGACCAGAAAAAACGATCGTTTTGCAATTTTTGTAAGAAACCCGGACATGTCATAAACGAATGCCGGAATAAGAAACGACACGAGGAGGCGAATGCACCGAGTACGTCGGGAAACGAGGGGTGACCGTTCGTCAAGAGCGAACGAACGGTACGCGACCTGAAGCTCACCGCAATAGCAAACGCGTCTACGTCGTCTCAGTCCGACTCGTAGACAATCACGCCACAGTCAAAACCACACAAAGCCTTCGAGAAGAGGTCAGCTTGCTGTTAGACACTGGAGCAGACCTCAACCTAATTAAATTAGATAAACTGATGGACGACGTGGTAGTCAACACCGACGACACGTATCTGCTACAAGGAATCCATGAAAATATGGTCAGTACAATGGGATCAGTCCTACTAGACATAGACATCGGAAATTCCAAACAGCAGATACAATTCCAAGTGGTGCCGAGTACCTTCCCAATTCCAAAAGACGGAATAATGGGACGGCCACTGCTGGAAAAACTAAAGGCAGTTATAGACTGTGAGCAAGGTACACTCACGTCCAACATCACCACTGATGAGATAACAATACCGGCTAGAAGTCAAGTAGTGATACCAGTGTGTACCATAAACGTGACTGGAGATAACCAGGACGTATTGGTGCATGCACAACAGCTCAAGGAAAACGTATACTGTGGGAATGTGATCAACACAGTACGTAACGGTCAAATCTTAATCTGTATAGCCAACACAGAGAATGAGCAAACACAGATCAAGACACCGCGCCTTGAAGAGCTATCGTATCAATTATACTCGAACCCTAAGTCCGTATTTGTCACAAAAAAAACAACTAACCGCCAAGATAGAATAGATCTACTGCAAAGAGCATTAAGATTAGATCACACCAACGCGGAAGAACGAATATCGGTAGAAAATATATGTTACGAGTACGCAGATATTTTCCACCTGGAAGGTGACACTATCTCTTGTACCGATGCCGTGCAGCATGAAATAAAAACACCAGAGATTAGCCAACGTATCCACCAAAGACCGTACCGCCTACCATATTCCCAACAAACCGAGATAAATCGGCAAGTGGATGAGCTTCTACAAGAAGGAGTCATTACAACTAGTGACAGTCCCTGGAATGCACCACTTTTAATCGTGCCCAATTATAAAGAAAGCGCATACGAAAACTTCGAACGCAATGACTCTCCTATCATCAACCATCGAGTAATCGAGGTTGAAGGAGACCTTTTTGAAGCTACCCAAGACTATGCACTGGCACATTGCGTGTCAGCTGACTTAAACATGTCACGTGGTGTAGCTTTAGAATTTAATCGGCGTTTCGGACATACCGATGACCTAAAAAATCAACGAAAAGGTGTTACCGAAATAGCACAACTAGAGTACGAAGGGCAAAAACTACTGTATCTAATCACAAAAGAAAACTATTTTCAAAAACCCACGTACGTGAACCTTTACAAAACTCTTCAGAATTTGAGAACCAAGGCAGAACACGAACATATTACACACATCGCGATGCCACGTCTTGATTGTGGACCGGACCAACTCGAATGGGAAAAAGTCAAGACCATGATCAAATACATATTCAAAGGAGCGCGAATCAAAATAGTTGTCTACAGTAACCAGAGTTACAGCCCAGAAGAAAAACTCAAAATCATCGAAGAATTCCATAACGGAGTGTTAGGAGGCCATCAAGGGATCTCCAGAACGGTAAAGAGGATTAAAATGCAACATTCTTGGAAGGGACTCAAAACTGACGTGATAGATTACATAAAAAAATGTCGATCTTGCCAAGTCAATAAGGCCAGTAATCATACGGTGAAACAACCAATGGTCATCACGACTACAGCACGAGCACCATTTGAGAAAATATTCATGGACATAGTCGGTCCGATTACGACGTCTTACCGAAATAATTCATACATCCTCACAATCCAGGATGACTTGACCAAATACTCACTAGCCATTCCGATACCAAGACACGATGCGAATACCATCGCCAAGGAATTCGTGGAAAAATTCGTTTGTTTCCATGGAGCGCCGAAATCCATTGTAAGTGATCAAGGCGCCGACTTCCTGAGCAAAGTCTTTTCGGCTTGTTGTAAACTACTGAAGATAGAGAAGTTTCACACTTCTGCTTATCACCCACAAGCGGATGGGGCGCTAGAGCGCAGCCATAGGACGCTGGCGGAATACCTTCGTCATTATGTGGACAAAAATCTCAAGGATTGGGACGATTACGTTCCTTTTGCGATGTTTGTATATAATACAACGCCACATTCGACTACGGAACGTCAACCGTACGAGCTTCTTTACGGAAGACCAGCTGAAGTGCCTAATACTCTGTCACGCACAGAAGAAGTGCGGTACAACTATGAAGATTACTGCTCAGAACTGAAGCAACGTCTGCAACACGCACACGACATAGCGCGCAACACTATCGTAAAGAAAAAGGAGAAATCTAAGGCGCTTTACGACAAAGGTGTTAAACAAATTACGGTGCATGTTGGGGATAAAGTACTAACTAAATGACATACAAAAAAAGGCAAACTCAGTGCGAACTGGCAAGGGCCATTCACAGTAGTTGGACTCACCGACACTGATAATATCATTATAAAAAAGGGCAGAAGAGAAGTAAAAACTCATATCAATGAAGTTAAACTTTTCAACGATTAACCCAATAAAATACTAACAATGTACGTATAATTAATATATAATACGTAATTTAAGAAAAAATAAATAAATACAAAAAAAAAAAAAACACAACGCATCTGTTTTACCCTTTTGCAGGATAACCATTGTCACCGAGTTATTACACTTAGCAAGCAACTCGCCGATAGTCAATATAACGCAATTGGATAATTCACCGATCTACTACCATGCTGTAGGAAATCTTGGTATCACCGAATCCTACTGGAATCTATTAACTTACGTGAACCTGGACAACTATGCTCAACAAACAAAAGCGATTGAAAAGGGTATAGAAAGTTTATTTCAAGAGTGTGAGAAACTTTTCACTACATCATCTGTCTGTAAACATTTTGTGTCTCACACGAATACCATAATGCATCAAATAAAAATTAACTGGCAGAGAGTACTAGCATCAATTCATAAATCTCACCAAATAAGAAGAAGGAGAGGACTAATAAACATAGTCGGTAGAACAGCCAACGTACTCTTTGGTACTTGTGATGACACAGACGCAGAAAAATTCTACGCTCAAATAAACGAGTTCAACAGATACAAGTTATCGTCAACCCATATTATGGAGTCTCAAACTACCATAGTCAGAAACACAGTGAACGATATCAATGATACCCTGCATGAAGTAGTTAAACAATCAGAAAGATGGGAGCAAAGGCAAAATCAAACAATACAAATGTTATATAACGTTAGCGGGACAGTTGACGAATTAATCACACATGAAAGAATATCAGATCTGCAATCGGATATAATCATATTAATAAATCTACTCTCACTTGAAGTGGAAAACTTGGTAGATATCGTAAATTTCGCAACTCAAGGACGTATCCATAGCAGTATCCTGAGTCCAAAAACTATCATCGATCAAATGAGCAGCATCAAGAGTAAACTCCAAGCAGATGCCAAATTTCCGATGGAATTGACAACAAATAGCATTTCAGACCTTTTTAAAATAGCAACCATCACTGTAATAAGTCTAGATAACACGCTTATTTTTTCAATTGAGATACCCATAACCAACGGAATGGAATTCATAGCATATGAAGTAATCCCACTTCCTATGGCGATCAACGAAAATCAAGCTGTTATTCTAGACACAAAAGCATCACACATTGCGGTAGACAAATCTCACAGAAATTTCATATCATTTGGAGAAAATGAATTTAAGCAATGTGAAACATTAAAAGACATACCTGTGCCCAAATGATCATGCAGTAAATTTCGATAACATAATGCAGAACTGTGAGCAAGCTATTTTTAACAACTTTAACACTATACCGAATAGTTGTAACAAAAAATTCCTCCACTCTTTACCTACCATTTGGCACAAGTTATCGGGAGAAAACGCATGGCTATTTGTGGTATGTAATGAAACTGTCATAATACCGTGCGATAATGAAAGCCAACCAACACAAATACACTTAAATAATGCAGGAAAAATCAGTCTTAACGAAAAATGCAAAATATATACAAAAAATTCAAAATTATCACCTACGAGAAAATACAAATCTAAAATTTTAATAGACTTTCACCCAAATGTTATATTAAATGTAACATTAGATAATTTAAAAAATATCCGATTAAGTAATAGGTTAGGAAATACCAATAATAGGGAAACAATTTACAATTTTAAGTCTCTGGCAAAAGATGCTGACGATCTAAAAGCTTTACAAGAAAAAATTAAACTAGAACTAGATAGGGAGGATAATGATAATAAGAACACACATATCACGACAACAATAATAATCATAACAACAATAATGTTAATATTAAGCATATGTTCATGTATAATAATTATGTACAAACGAATGAGTATGTTTTCTTGTAAACCCGAGGGCACCGAAAGTTCAAAAAGTCCGCAACCAATTGCATTAACAACAATAAACAAAGAGGCAGTACCAACTGCATCAGCAAGACAAGGCACTAGGGCGAAAAGCCCATTGCCCGAAATAGTGTAAATTGTGATAGGACTATGGGCTTTCGTTTAGCCCTGGGGGTGTTGTGAACCCCTGCACGAGCCACGGCGTAGAGTGGCTGACTCGGCAAATAGCTACGCGGCGGCCGTGCGAGGGCCCGCACGACAACGGACGACGACGGCAGTCTTGGCGACTACGTTGTCAGAAAATGTTCAATAAATTTTTGTCTGTTTAATTTCAATATAATCTATTAGCAATACAAAAGTGAGTTTCATTTTAATTAACGCCTAAACACACACACGTTTATACACACATATATATTATCTGTATAATATATACGTATAAACGTGTACTAACACACACGTCCAACGTCAAGTGGTACTGATACCCACGGAGTAGAACGGTTGGTTAAAACCTAGGCAACCGACAACCAAAAGAACTCTGTAACCTGCGGAATCAACCGGGGTTACAACAGTAACACTCACTAACACGCCCTCAAATAAGAATATATTCAACCTAGAAAATCTCTTCTACATGTCAATCAAAGTTGAAAGTTACCGAAACAATGGGCCTTCACAATGTTTTAACTGTCAAAACTTCGGCCACTCCAGCCTTCACTGCGGCTATCAGCCGAGATGTGTAAAATGCGCCGGTTCACACACAGCAAAAGAGTGCACCAAAACCACGGAACAAGAACCGAAGTGCACGAACTGCCAAGGAAACCATACAGTGAAATATAAACAATGTCCAGTTTACTTAAAGGAAAAAATGGAAAAAACACCAGTCAAAAAACCTTCAACACCATATAACCAAATCGACACAACAACACCAACAAAAATCGTCCAAAATACATCATTCGCCAATATATTAAAAAACAAACCAGAAAAAGAGAACTCAGAGCTTCCAGAAATTATCGAGAACTTAAAAAACAATCTACTACAAATTTCATCAGGAAACGCAAATATTAAAGACACACTTCCCATTATTATCACAATTCTCCCCCTGCTATTAAACATCATCCCTCTCCTCCTCAACCATCATGGATAATACTCGCATACTTTTTTGGAACACACAAGGTGCTACTCGGAAGCGCATTGAACTACAACAATTTGTACAAGAACAAAAAGTAGACATTTTACTGTTAAATGAAACTCACCTCTCTTCAAGACAAAAATTCAAACTACCGAACTTCCACTCATACTATACTAACAAGACCCAAACAAGCAATAAGCCTCCAGCCGGAGGAACCGCTGTCCTAGTAAACAGAAGATTCATTCACCAACCAACAATCATCTCAACAACCTCAATTACGAACACTGCAATACACATTCACACTGGCAATGCAGAACTTAGATTAGTAGCAGTATACAAAAGCCCAAAGGACACCCTACTAACCTCAGATCTAGATGCCCTACTCAACACCCATACAAACACCATCATTGCAGGAGACCTAAATGCTAAACACACCATTTGGAACAGTCGGGTCAACAACCAAGCTGGTGTCACACTATCCCGATACTTGGACTTAAGACAAGACATCGCAATAGCTGCCCCAACTTCCCCCACTCATTACCCAAACAACCAAAACCACAATCCTGATATACTGGACATAGCTATAATGAAAACTGAACAACTGCAGTACCACCTTGAAAACCACACAACAAAGCTATCCTCCGATCACACCCCCATCATCATAGACATCTTCCAAAAATCAGACAACATTTACCCCCCAAGGCCATTACGTACCATTGACTGGGAACAATTTGAAGCGGACATGAAGCTCACAACACTCCCACCCCCGAACATCTCAAATCCAAAAGAAATAGAAAAATCTATAGAACAACTAACGAAAATCATCTCAAACACCATCTCCAACAACACCTCAACTTCTTCACCCATCAATCATAGCAAGATACTACCAAAAAGAATTCAAATAGCAATAACCCAAAAAAGAAGACTGAGAGCCCAATGGCAAAGATCAAGAGACCCGACAATCAAAACAGCCCTCAACAAACAAACTTCAATAGTAAGAGAACTTCTCTCATCACACAGGGACGACGAATGGTCATCATTCATCTTCTCCACAGAAAACCGTGCAAACGGTAGATCCAAACTATACAAATTAAACCGTAGTCTGCTTCGTAAAAAATTACCACATCATCCTCTGGAAAATAGCCAGAGTCTACGAAAACCAATCCATCGACGAATTATTTGCTGATTGTATGGAAAAACAATTCACAACGACAAATCTCCCACACCCTAACTAAAACTATGTAGAGGAAATCCTACAAGCCTACAAAAACACTCCTAAACAAAGCCAAACCATCTACTTCACCCCAGGTGAAATACAAAAAACAATTCGACACTTGCCGTCCAACAAAGCTCCAGGAAATGACAGTATCACAAATCACGCTCTAAAAAGATGCAGCAACACGGACACCATTCTACATCTATGCAAATTATTCAATGGGTGCATTCGTCAAGAATATTTTCCATCCCACTGGAAAACTGCAAAAATAATAATGCTTCCCAAACCAGGAAAAAACACAAAACTACCAATTAACTACCGTCCAATATCCCTTCTCAACTCACTGTCAAAAATCTACGAACGATTAATATTAAATAGACTCAACATATACGTCCTCCCAAAAATCAGACCAGAGCAATTCGGTTTCCGCAAATTAAATTGCATATACAGAAAACCTAGAAAACTTATACGTTTTTTAAATATGAATGTTGTTTGCAATACATTAAAGTATTATTTTACCTTGTTTATTAAATTGAAAAATGTGTTTTAAGGTTCAAAAGTATATTATAACTGTTCGATTTTTTTCGCAATAAAAAAACAAAAAGGCACCAACATTAACTATATTGTTAACGGAAAACCTTAAATCTTTATTTATTTAAATTTTGTTGTAATATATTTATAATAGTTAAGTTTGGTAATTCAATTTAAATACATAGGAAATATGTATATAGTCTTATACGCTAAAGAAATTAATTATTTTTAAAAAATATGCAACATTTCGATTGCTTTTATTTTTGCTGAATTTTATACAGGGTCTGATTAAGGAATTCGCTGCCTGTGTGCTTGGATAAATTTTGCGCTTATTATTTATTAATCAGATCACTCTGAAGTCATTAGTAATTTTGCGACTAATCTAATATGACTTACCACTTCCTGGATCAAAAAAAAAAAAAAAACTGTATTAATGGTTTTGTATTAATAGTTTTATTTTATTAAATTACCAATATATAATGTGCATACATGGTAAAAGAGCGGACGTGTAAAATATGTATTGAATGATTGAGTGATTTTTTTTTCTATTGGATTTAATATTTTCATAAAAATGATTGAAAAATAAATCATCGATATCTTGTTCACAACATATTTCGTAATTTCGCATAATATGAACTTGATAATTATTATTTTCTTGAATTTGTTATTATAATAGTGAAACACAAAATCCTATTTTTTTGTAATATATAATACATAAATATAATTTCAAGATTAAAATATGTATAACACTTCCAACAATAATGTATTTTTGAGATTTTTACGTTTCTCTTTGTAAACATTTAGGTGTAAGTAAAATAATATTAAATATTCAGGACTTCAAATCAGATGGTATTTTCAATGCAAATTACTTTCATATTAGTAATTTATAATTACTAATAACTTTCATTAATTACTTAAAAACGACACTTTGGTATTATAATATATAACATTATAGTAATAGTAAAGAATAGTTACCACCAGTTTGGAGAATCATAAAGGCTAGCATAAATATGAATATTAAATTACTTTTTAAATACGTCATTTTGATAAATTTTATGAAAATCAATAAAAATTATTATTAAATGTATTTCACTGATAGACACAAAGTATTGGAATCGATTGATTTGAGTACCAGACTTTATAAAAATTATGAAATTTGAATAGTATTATTATCATAGGCCATTGTAAATAACCTATTTACTTGAAACCACCTTTAACACATACGAACATATTTTTTAATATTTGATTAAATGTATGTGTCGAGAATAAACACTAGCAAGATTTCTTCATCGGCATTTTACTATTTTTTCAAATAATATGAAATACATAAAAATACTTTACAACTAGGATAAACTTGAGTATACGGTGCCATACATATTGAAACAATTTATAAAAGACACTAAATAATCGGAAAGTTGCTTGTACCACCATGGAAATCAATTGCGAATATCAATTTATTTAGGTGACACTCTTGACAAATTTGTAATTTAAAATTTTTGAGCACTTTTTCATGAAATTTTGGGTTTTGGAAAATCTGGGAACTGTGTGGAGAACTTGACAACGGACCATAATATCTAAAATCTCCGTGTCATAGGCACATAATATATCTTATTTATATTTATATTTATTATAATCAACGCCAGACGCCTTTTATACAATTAACAGACAAAAAATACATAGTTAACAGATAAAAACATATAACGACATATAAGATGCGTAATTTATAATGTTATATTAGAGAGAAGAAAAAAAAATTGTAAATAAATAAATAAAACAAACATGGTGTAAATAAAATGAAACGAGATGTGAGTTATCATGGTTATTTAAACATAAAAAAAAAATTCAACTTTATGTATTTTAACAGCTGCAAAAGGGGATGAGCAATAAATGTAATTAAAAATCATTGTTTGTATACGTATGCATAATGTATAAACGTATGTATTAATGTCATAAATTGATATATTTTATAATTCCAGACAACAAATACTTGAGATTATGAAAGATTATATTCAATTCAATTATCAAAATAAGTAAACGTATACAGTTTACACTTAAAAATATTTGTAGGTATTACACGACCAGTTTATAGTATGCACTCAAGAAAATATTTTACATTCATGAACGACATTCTTTGAAACAAAACTTAATGTATCATCTTTAATTTAAGCTTTGAATTACATCGAAAATCAATGTTAAATACATTAGATAATATACCGTATAAATGAATGATGAAATTCAATGCATAATATTAAGAATCACACATACACGCACACACACATATATGAGACCACACATCATTGTAAAACGAATACATTATTCGGTTCATTCAGAATCTAAAATTATAGACACAAATATTCATACATTTTTAAAGAATATTGACCTCACATTTGTGACCGAAATATTAGAAAAAGCTAGTAGGTACCACACTACGATACACACATCCTATTGAGCCCAATAGTATAAAACATAAATAAAAACCACCAGCACAGAAACCACTGATATTGAATATCCGATATCAGTGAGTATAATATTTTTTTTACAATTATTTGTGACGATTTTACCGGAAACTAGAAAAAATAGTTGGATTATATTCTGCGCTATGGACACATACGTACACATATTCATGTTAATATTTCCTATATTTAGCATGGGCTTTAGAGTGGTAATATAATATTGTTATCCTTAATCGTGTAATTATCATGAAAATATATTATGTATACCAATAATTGATAATCCTGAACTAATGACATTAATTATCATAATTGATACCCTTGATAGCATCGGTCTATCGGTTTCAATATTATCTTTACTTTACAGTTTCACATTCACGATTCATTGTCCATATCGTGAGGCATAGATAACGACAGACTACATAATAACTATATTCACATTTTATAAATTGATAATAGCAAAAATATCCGTGGACCATTCCCTGTTCCGTCCCAGAATTGGCGAGACACTGGCCACCTGTTAATAAGGGGAGAGGGGATGTCCAGTCAATCAAACGACAATAATATCATTTCACATTATATTCAAATAAACCGAATAATAATACACAACATATACATAAAACTATATATAGTTTAATATAGTATAGTATATATTATGTTATACGAACTGGTTCCATAAAAGGGGGAATTTTAAATCTCTGTTGGGTTTGTTTCTATTGAAAAAATATTAATAATTTTTAAATACAAAAATGGAATATCATATGAAAATAAATCAGCATTGGATACATGGTGTAATAAATAAATAAATATATATATATATATATATATATATATATATATATATATATATATATATATATATATATATATATATATATATATATAAAAGGTGTATCACGGAGATTTGTTCTATTCAGTATTTTTTTTTTAAAGTAATACTTATATACAGGAATTTTCAACCTATTTTTACGGTGGGAAAAATCTGACATACGTTTTGGCATCGCTTCCCAATATTTTTAGAAGAATAAAGAGGTAGTGAAATTGAAGAATAAAAATAAGAATAAATAAATAATAATAAAAAAAAAACCAGAAAAAACAAATTTGCTAACTAGGTTATTGAATAATTTTCGTGACGAAATATCTTATAAAAGTTACGTCATTTATGTATTTATTATGATTTTTCATACTTTTTGATGTGTATTTAATAAAACAATATTTTCTATAATCACAAGATTTTAATAGATAATTTCAACAAATTAGTGATATCGATTTATTTTCATAACACTATTAAAATCGTAGAAAAATAACGGATAAATCTTCATTAGAATAGTCTTAGGCTTCAATATTTTTCTACAGATCTGGTTTACAATAGAGCAGTACACAAGAACTTATTAAAAATAATAATAATAATAAAAATATTGAATAAAACAAAAGTTATCCCACATGTCAGATCTTTGTGACACTTCCTGTATATGGAACTAATAATAAGTTAACTAATAGAAGTAATTAATTGTTAACGCACCTAGGAATCCAGCTTTTAATAGAGCAACTGTAATTTAAATTTTCCACAGAGAAATAAAAACAAAGCTTAAAAAAAACATTAAAAACAATGCAGGGAGACGGAGTGACTGAGTGGAACTAGGCGTCACTTATGACGCACAATGTCACCGGTTCAAACTTCGGTCGCGGGCGGCTCTCTCTCTCTCTGGGCAGGCGACTGTCTAGAGAGAGCGGCCGCCATCTCCCCTGTGCAGAAGGCAACGGGAAACCACTGCAAAGTAACCCCTTCCTTCCTTAGTAACAACTTCTCTTAGTTGTCCAACATTCGTGATCGGATAGGCACTTGAAGAAGAAGAAAAACAATGCAACACTTTTGTCATAGATAAACGTAAAAATAAATGTATAGAAAAACGAAAAATTTAGTATCAAAAATTATACTGGTAAGATTGATTTTGAATTCAAAAAATCCCCAAATGTACTTTTATTGGTAGTGACACTGTTGTGTGAATTTCGTCTTTGAATATATTTAGACCACATAATGTTCGTTTGGTGAACAACTGTATTAGTCATAACGGACAACATTACTTTAAAATAAAAATATATAATCTTTAAAATATTATTTAGTGCATTACGTATTAGGGTTTTTTTTAACCCTTCGTTAGTCACCTTAATAATTAGAACACACCAAGTCACCCGGGGTAATATAATACCCCATACATTAAATTAATTTTTTTAATTAATTATTTCATAGAATTTATTTTTATTTTTTGCTAATATGTTTTGAATATAGGTATAATTGATATTTTAATAGTTGAAAGCTATTTTTTTTAAATATTTCACTGTGAATATACATTTTATTGTAAATTACTTAAAATATTAATTATTGCTAATCATTTTTTTAGTTAATTGTTTAATTTGTAAAGTTATATTAATAAAGTGACTTAGTCTTTAAATTTGTATTTTGGGTAACTCGTACAACACATTTTGACTATGATTTATCAATTTATGTTGAATAGGAACACTAATACCATAACTGAAAAAGGGTGGAAAAAAAATGAAAAAATAACAACATAATTCAATTTTCAGCATATAATAAGAATTGAAGAAATATTTTTATCCTCAATTAGTAACAATTTTTTAAAAGCATAACAAGATTTAAAAATTTATAATATGTAAATATAAGTCTTTCTTCAAATATAGTTAAAATAATTATTAATAATAACAAATAAACCATAAAAACTTCTTTTTCTCAGATTAGTTAATAAATAAAATAAAAATTGCAACTTGAACAACTTAATTCAGTCTTGAATTATTAAAAATTAATATATTAATCGCTGTCTATATCATTCAGCATATTAAGTACATTAATTAGATTTTGTTCAAACTCTGTAAACTGTAAAAATTGAAATTTTTTAATTAATTATTTTTTTATACGATCTATAACAAAATTAGTCACCTGGGGTAAAATGTTTCCAGACTCCACTTTGAATGACTGTTTATTATTTAATACTGCACTGATAATGATAAAAATCACACTATTATAATTATACTATTATCATTAATGATATCAAGGCGGTGGAGGTGAATATGGCTTTACCTCCAAACAAAAAAAACGTTTTTAATATACCTGGGGTATTAAAATACCCCGTGGTGACTAACGAAGGGTTAAGTGTGTTTACCCCCTTTTTCAACGATATTTACTGTACCGGAATCGAAAACATTTTTTAGACCAGTTGGTATTTGAATTTTTATTATTATAAAACTAAATGGTTAAGAGTAATAAGTTTTTAGTTTTAGAGAATTGGTGGGAGTAGCAGGGATCCCTTATATTTAAAACAAAAATGTTTTATTTTAGCTACATTTAATTAAAGCAACAGTTTATTTATTTTAGATATTTGTTCGATGGGTATAAAATAAATAACAGTATAAAAAACACTTATAAAATATTACATATTAATGAAAATTATGTGACATACTCAGAGAAACAATCTTGAACAAATATTAAGAACCTAGTTATTTATATATTTTTCTTCTTAAAACTAAGTTCTATAAGTGTTAACTTAATAAGTATAAGTGTTAACTTTTTAAAACTATTTAAAATTCCAAAACAATTTTATTTGATTATGATTGATGATAAAAGAAATATTCGAAGAGAAGTGAAACAAATAACATTGCACGCTCTAAAAATAGATAAGAATAAATAGATCAGAAATTATACCATGCTTTATTGAGCATTCAACCGTTTTTACTAGAGTGGGGCTTAGTTATTTAAGTCCTTCAATCTTATGCTGGGTTGCATGAAACTTAACAAAACCGATAACGCGTTATCGGTTCTGTAAAATTAAAAACCGTTCAGTAAAATTAATAATTGTTATCAAAAATTAAGTTATCGAACCAATAAGTTATTGGTCAGATTTTTGTTCTGTAAAATTTATAGCATGGTTTATTTGTCTTGTTATCAGCAAAATATACAATAATTTTGTTATCACATAAAAACAAATGTGATTATGCATTTAAATTTGTGTTTTTATGATATTTAATTAATGTCTTCATATTTACCCATACTTTTAACTTGGATAGAATTTACATATTTTAACAATAATGTCATCCAGGTTATTGGTTTTAACCTCATAACTGTAAAATTTTACAATATTTTCATGCAACGCAATTTGTTCAATAACTTGAATTATACAGAACCGATAACTTTATCCTGTCAACAGTTTACTGAACTGTTTTCATGCAACCCGGCATTAGAATTATAAAACGCCCACATTTTTACATAGGGGTTAAAAATAACCACGGAGTGTTTCGTCCTCAACTTCTTATAATTTAATCTTGTAAATAACACCTACAACTTTTTGTGAATTTCGATTGTTTTTGTTTTTTTTTTTTTTGTTTTTTTTTTCATCTATAATTATACTCTTTTATGATAATTTTAGTTACTACACTATGATTCGAGTATCACTGTTAAAATGTGTACAATTATTCAATGATATTTCCAAGATTACTGTTCAAGGGCGATTTTTATTGAAAGACCCCGTATTGAAATAAAAGCCCCTGTATTCATAAACCATCGGAGGCCTACTGTTTCGTAGTAAAGTACGACAATATTACTATCTGCCCGTGATTTTTGCGATTAAAATTTAACAGGAATTCTATCGAACAATAGAAATGCAAATAAATTATCGTCGTGTGGGAACATATCGTGGTAAACTTCACCAACTGGTATGAATCATCTAAGTAAACTCCGTCGATGGTTTACCAACAGTGGCGTTTCCTTGTTATGAAAATCGGGCGTTAAAATTTTGATTAATCCATTTTTTTTTATTGTGTTTTACATGAATTTATTATTTTAACAACACAAAAAAATACTATGTCAACTGTCAACTAAAGAGCTAGTATGTTCGTATAATCGAAATCGAATTACCAATAGTAGTTAAAAATAAAAAATAACGCGTTGACTGCAACGCCAATGTATTGCGACGCCCGTTCCACGCGACGCAAGACTCGTAATGTAGCTGATTCCCCGAATACATCAAAGCGTTGGAAAATATTTTAACGACTTAAAATTGCTATTAATATTTCTATGTGTAATAAAATGTGACATATGTCATAGTTATCATTTAAAATGTAATGTATCATTGTAAGTCATTGGATGTGTTGACGAATATAGTTTTGTATTTTTATAATATTTTTCGGACCAAATGTATTGCCGTATTGAATATATTTTGCGAGTTTATCAAAATATTGTTTGTACACGTTTGCCTGTAATGTAAAAACACAACTGTTTGTGCCAATATTATAAAACACCATACTTCGGAGTGAGTATGTGTATACACCTGTGTATGCAGAATTAATGCGTCATTTTTACCTACGTAAAGTGCAACGCAATTGTGCCCATAAAATTTGAACACGATTACACTCTTTATTTTTCTATTGTCTTAGAAAAAAACAAACATTCCGATTCCGTTCAAAGTTACTCTCTTAAGCGTTATCAAAATGTATGTAAATCGATTATATGATCTGTAGCGATACATTTTAGATCTGGCACACAACCCTTGTTGATTGATAACCGGCATTTTTATCTGTCGGAACCTTTGCCTTTTATAAAGGTGCGAAAATCGCTTATACTCTAAAATCAAAGATGTATTAATGATTAGTGGTTCACTAGGCACATCAGATCTTGAAAAGCTGTTCTCAAACAAGTTAATTATCCTGAATATCTAAGTAAAAAAAAAAAAAAAAATTGAATTCATGTGGGTACCATTTCACATTGGTATCACGGGAAATGAAAAAAACAGACGAATACGCCGATCATGTAACAACAGTTGTCCAAACTTTACAATAATCAACATAATATCTAATAATATCAATCATCATATGAATAAAAAAAAATCTTCTCACTTTGGAAAAATCCCTAGAATTCAATACCAACATCCAATTAACTCAAAAATGGCACATTTCTGACTATTCCAACAGACGCCAAGACACGTTTAATCGCCTGCATCAGAATCGAATACTCCTTCTTCACACACTTATAGCTAAATATTGGCAAAGAGACTTAGCCAATATACGACACATGCAGCCAAATTCTATAACTATAAAACGCATATTATTTTGAAGAATGCACTCGACACACTTCAACACGTGCCGATCTGAATATGCCATCCAACATAGTAGAAGCGCTCGATGAAAACCAAACCTCGATAATTATTCAATTACTAACTATAACAATTGAAGGCACCGGTGCAATAACCAGATAAGTCCATTTTCATAAATTGTTCAGGAGACAAAAAAAAAACGTTTACAAATTTGGTAGATTAACCAAACCTTAAAAACGTGGTGTTATTATTTGTGTAAAAATAAGACACACCAAATACAATAATTTCCTTTGGTGATAATACTTTTTCCAGGAAAATTATTGATAAAACTAAAAATCGTTTATAAATACATTTTCAATAGTTGCAATCAGTGCCGTCTTAAGGCATGGGCCCGTAGGGCCCGGGCCCGGGGCCCCGAAATTTTAAGGGCCCCAAATTCACATAGATTACATTATTTACCGAATATCATAATTTTACATTTTTTTGAATGTTTTTAATATAAATCTCGAACGAAAAAATATTTAAATTAGCTTTGTATCAAAATAATACAATTTGATTAATTTCTAAATTTTATTGTTATTTCTGGTCCACGTTACACGTACATTATTTTTATGTGCGCTATGTTATCGATTATTTCGATTTGTTTTACGTAGAAGCACATAGAAGTATTGCGAGTGCTATTTATAAAATAATATGAAATATCTTATAAGCTGTAGCGTCGACGCCGTCGTCAATCGTCATTGTTGACTGTACAGCTGCAGTTCATAGAACATTACACACACATATAATCGAATAATCCACATAAATATCTACATTTTGGCTCGTGTGCGTTTAATTTTTAATTCAAAAAAAATTTGTCTTACGTAAGTAAACTTTACACTGACCTTAATATTTATTATTTTCTTTATTATTATAATTATAAATTAATAAATTACACACTCAACTAAATAGAAAATAACAATTTAAGAACGGTTCCTACTATAAAGATTTACACCAACGAACTAAGAAGAGGAGTATTCATTTAACATTACCCGGTGAACTGACAAACAAAAGTACATCGTTTTCAGGTAGTGAAAAATTCAAAATAGAAACTTACTTCCCAATAATAGATACATTAATAACTCAGTTAAAAATTCGTGGTAAATCATACAAATCAATAAATAAACTGTTTGGATTTTTCTCTAATTTAAAAAATTTAGAGACAAAATAAGTGCAAGTCCATTGTAAAACATTTGCGGAATTTTATCACGTAGATATTAATGAAAATGAATTAATTTTAGAATGTATACACTTAAAAGCGTATCTATCGGAACTTGATATTTCTGAATTCAGTATTTCTAGTACATACAAATGTTTAAAATCAAATAGACTAGAAGAAACATTTCCAAACATAATAATATCTTTCCGAATTTTTTTATCAATGATGATTACCAACTGCAGTGGGGAACGTTCGTTTTCTAAGTTAAATTTAATTAAAGAAGAGCTTAGAAGTACAATGAGCCAGAAACGGTTAAACTCCCCATCTTTAATGAGTATTGAACATGAACTACTATCAAGTTTAGATTATGAAAATGTTATTGAAGACTTTGCGTATGAAAAAGCTAGGAAGAAACCATTAAAGAGTATTTAATAATTGACAAATTTATATCATGTTTTTTTAAAAATTATATTAGTTTTTGTTTAATGAATTACATTTATTTTTTAACTATAAAACATATTGATGTATGAATAATTAATATCTTGACGTTATAATTAATAGGAAAGTATTTTTTGACCGTTTATTTTGAAATTGAAATAAAGAATAAAGTAACAGAGATTTAAACAAAAATTCACTTTTTACTAATAAAGTGTAATATTTAATAAATAATAATACATTATGTGTTAAAAAATGTATATATTATAATTTAGTATTATAAGGCCCCCGAAATATGTTTGGCCCAGGGCCCCATAAAACCTTAAGACGGCTCTGGTTGCAATAACAAGTTACGTCCAATTATGGTTTTGGACACATCTGGTTATTGCAACCAACTAGAAAGCAAATAATCTGGTAGGTATCCATAACATAGTCATAATATTATATATTATTATTATATATTATATTTATACAATTTTTATATTATATTATTAAGTATTAATTATGTAATAGTTAAATTTATTTAATAAAATGTATTTAAACAAAAAACTATCTTTTTGTACCTGATTGTTGCACCGGATATAATATCTAAACTCTAATATAATTTTTTTTTTTTTTTTTTTATTAAAGAAATAACCCTCGGCAACTTGGCCATTGGGATAAGATACATTTTTTTTTTTTTTTAAAATAGGTGTTACATGATAAATAGAAACATTTTAATAACAGCAAATGTCTAGACTAAATAAAATGAGCTTAATTATGAGGTTGAGTATTCAGTTGGCTAAATAAGTTTGTCCAATCCGGTCTCCTGGAGAAACGCAAATATGTCAGGTGATGGCAAGAATGGTCCAAGTATATCGTACAAATCGCTGGATAAATGATTGTGGTTCCTTGCGTCGAGGTATGCGATACATTCCGTGAGAATGTGTTTTATTGTTAGTGTGACCCCCACATGTCGTACACGAGGGAGGCTCATCTCGGGACATTAGGTAGCCATGGGTTATTCTGGTGTGACCTATTCTTAACCTGTTGATTATGGTCTCCTTTTTCCTGTCGCGATGATTGTTAGGCCAGTGAAGAATAGTTGGTTTAATTTGATTGAGTTTAGTTTTTTGTTTCGCCCATGTATTTTGCCAAGCTTGTATTGATATATGTTTTATTGTTCTTATGGTATCTTGAGAAGTAGTGAGAGGAGTGATGTCTAGGGAAGTTGAAGAGGCTTTATGCTTGGCTTGTTTATCTGCTTTTTCATTGCCTTCAATTGAAGAATGGCCAGGTATCCACATTACTTTGACCGCGTTCCCTTTGGAGAGATGGGAGGAAATGAGGAGGTGGATTTTCTTTGCAATGTCATTAGGCTTATGTGTGTTTGCTATGCTAGAAATTGCACTTAAGGAATCGCTTAAAATAATAAAATTTTGATTTTGTTTTCCAAGAGCGTACTCAAAAGCTTTTAGAATGGCGATTGCTTCAGCTGAGTATATGAAGCATTCTGTAGGAAGTTTATAAGTTATTACCTCATCTTTGTATATAATGGCGATTCCCACATTGTTTTCCGATTTTGAGGCGTCAGTGTAGATTTCAGTATAGTTGGAATATTGCGATATTGTGCACTTAAAGTTTTGGACGTATACCTGTGAGCTGGTTGAGTTTTTAGGAAGTTCAGCGAGACTGGTATCAATAATATTCGGAAATGGTGTCCAAGGAGGGATGACAGGAAGTTGAGATGTTAAAATATTTTTTAGATTGATATTATTTTTTTCAACGATTGCTAGTAAGGAAGGGTAAGAGTTAAGAGAAGATATCATTCTGTCTCTGGCAAGTTTGGTAGCGAGAATCATTGCAATTTCTTGACGTTTTATATCAAGAGGCATTATGTTGGCTATGTTGAGTAAACTATCAATAGGGCTGGACCGAAACGCTCCAGTTGCAAGTGTTGCTCCGGCGTTATTGATCGTGTCTAACATTTTTAGGGCATTTTTATTAGCATTGATAATGAGGAAAGCATTGTATTCGAGTTTAGATAATATAAGGGATTTATGTATAATAGATAGAGTCGAAAACGATGCTCCCCAGCTTGTGTGGGCTAACATTTTCAATATGTTTATTCTTGATGAGCAGACTTTTTTTAAATTTTTTATATGAGGGATCCAGTTATTTTTCGAGTCAAATGTAATTCCGAGTACTTTAGCTGTGTTATTATTGAGAATTAGATTATTATTCATATTAAGTTTTAATTTGTTTTGTTTCCTTTTCCTTGTGAATACTATGCGTTGAGATTTGCTTGCCGAAAATTTGAATCCAGTTGTGAGAGACCATTCGTGGAGGTTATAAAGTGTTCTTTGTAAATTTGACTGAACGGTACAAAGTTCTGAGCTTCTGCACAAGATATTAAAATCGTCGGCATATAATGTGCATTTAACGGGGTTGGTTATTGATTTAGTTATATTGTTTATGGAAATGAGAAAAAGTGTGACGGATAATGTTGACCCCTGTGGCACACCATTTTGTTGGTAATAGTTTGATGATAACCGCTGATTGACTTTAACATGATATGTTCTATCAGACAGGACATTTTTTATAAAATTAAACATGTTTCCCATAGATAATATTTCTTTGAGATACGTGATAATGTGTGGTCGCCAGGCAGTATCATATGCCTTGGCTATATCAAGGCATACCATTCCCAAAGTTTGATTATTCTGAAAGGTATTTTCAATCTCAGATTGGATTTTCATTAATGAGAGGTGTGTACCACGATGATGCCTGAAACCACTTTTTGGTCTGGGCTTAAGTAATTTATTTTTTCAATGAACCACACAAGTCTAAAATTAATTATTTTTTCCATAAGTTTGGACATTGTGTTGAGAAGTGAAATAGGGCGGTATCCAGATGTACTAAATTTATCTTTTCCTTCTTTAGGGATGTGTATAATGCAGCTGTGCTTCCAATTAGAGGGAATGATGCCGGAGCTCCATATTAAATTGAATATTTGAAGTAGGTATGTTTTTGCATTCTTAGGTAAGTTATGAATAAAGGAGAAGGGTATACCATCGGGTCCAGGACTTTTGCTGTTGCATTTCTGAAGTGCTATTTCGAATTCAGAGGTCGTTATTGCTGAGTTGATAAGTGTTTGATCGCTATTATCGTTCTGACATATGTACGTTGTGTCTGGACTATTTTTTTCTTCTTTATTTTTTCTGAGAAACTCTAAGACGTAATTTTCATCGCTACTATTGTCAAAAAAGGAATTGGCTAATTTATCTGCAACGGCTTGGGCGTCTGTGATAAGATTGTTATTTTCTACTAGGTATATTTTTTTATCTCTGCTGATGCCTTTTAAGGAATGTATTTTGTTCCACGTTTTTTTAGGGTCAGAATGTGTATTTATTTCGGAGACAAACGATTTCCATGAGAGTCTTTTCTGTTTGTTAACTAGAAACCTGGTTCAAGCTCTTAGTTTTTTGAGAGTTATAAAGTCTGAGGGATCTTTGGTTGTCTGAAATTTTTTTAAGGCTTTCTTTTTTTTGTTTATCAATTCGCTTATATCTTTATTCCACCATGGGACACGGTGTTTTTGGAGGTTTAATGTACATTCTCCGATTGATTTTTTGGCGGCTGAGATTATAATGTCTGTTATCAGAGTAACCATTTGTGTAGCATTATCATTATTAAAATCCAGCATGTTTGTATCCTCTTCAATTAAAGATGAAAATAAGGGCCAGTTAGGATTTTTTAGGTTCCACAAGTTGACTGAATCGTTTTCACGGTTTATCGTTTTTTTAATAGGGTCATAAATCTTAATTAGTATGGGGATGTGGTCGCTGCTGTATAAGTGAGGAAGTACTTGCCAATCGAGTTGCTGAGCTAACGATGGGTTAGAGAATGTTAGATCAATAGATGAGAAAAGACCATTTGCTGGGTTGAATCTGGTAGGATCTCCATTGTTGGGAATAACTAATCTGTCGTCATCTAATATTTTTTCTAAGATTTTTCCTCTGTCGTCCGTTTTTTCCGAGCCCCAGAGCTCGCTGTGGCAATTAAAGTCGCCAGTTAAAATAAATGGGGTGGGAAGTTGTTTAATAATATTGTCTATTTCTTCGAGGATTAAATCTGTGTGGTTAGGTATATAAATATTGCATATGGTAATTGTATTATGTGTTAAGAATGAGGCAGCTACTGCTTCCAAATTGGTTACTATAGGGACTTCTTCACTAGGGATAGAAGTTTCAATGAGTATAGCCACCCCACCAGAAGCACGACGACAGTCATCCCTATTTTTATTATAACAACGAAAATTTTTGAAGTGAGGAGTTTGATTTCCTTTGAAGTTTGTTTCTTGGAGGCACAATATGTTGGGCATAAAATCCCGTATAATAAGTTCGAGTTCACTGCGCTTTTTCCAGAATCCGTTAAGATTCCATTGAATTATATTTATATTATGTACGTTCATTATATTAGAGGTGATATTGTTTGTGGGAGATTTATTTACAGGTTAATTTATGAGGGTTTATGGTGGAGGAAGGAATTTGAAAAGTAGGTTTGATGTTTTTGATAGTTTGGTTTTCATTGGACGCTCGGTGATTAAGGGGCGTATATTTTCCAGTAATTCAAACATGCTGGAAACGTTTGAGTTAATCTCTCCACATAACGTGTGAATGTTTATTTTGTTATTACCGATGTTTTCCAAAAAAAATTTAAATTGTTCCATTGTAATTGAAGTGTTCTCGGTGTTAGCGAAAAAGGCGACAGCTGGCTTAAGCATGGAATCTATTTTGTTACCCTCCAAGGATGTGAGCGAGTTGGATCTCGATTTAATTTTTGTTTTTTTTTTATCAGGTTGAGGGATAGGCATTTTATCGTCAGATGTTGTTGGTGAGTTAGGAGATTTTGGCGTGTTCGTGTCGGATAAAGGTCTTTTTGAAAGACTGTAGGACGATGGTTCTATAAGGGTTTGTTCAGTTTTATCCTGTGTTGGGGGTGCTGAAGGGGTTTCATTTTGGTTTTCCACACTCCAGTCCGTAATGTTTTGGAGGGGAGATACATTTGTTGGAAGTGGTGGGTGATGTGTATCTTCTTTATCCGTCGTATCGTGTATTACAAAGTGTTGAGATGATTTAGTGTTCTCTGTACAAATAGTGACTTCTTTTTGAGGGTTTTCGTGTGTAAGTGTGAAGTTGGGATTGTGCGGAGGTAGGGAGTTTAGATCGTTTAATAAATCTTTTTTACATGTGTTGGATGTATGCCCAGTAGATTTACATGTATAACAGGTTATTGAATCATCCGTAAGAAATATTCGAAATAGGGAACCATTTGAATTAATTATCAGTGATCCAGGGAGTTTAGGTATATCTTCGTGATTTATGTACATTTGTCTTCTAAAGCTAAGTATGTGTTCATATCCTTGGATATTTAACCCGGCTTTTAAATAGTTTATTTGAGATGTGGGAGTGATATTAATGCCTCTAAGCACATAAAGTATCTCTTGGTTTGATATAGAAGGACAAACGTTAGAGATAATTATTCTCTTTGCTGGGTTAATTAATCTACGAAGTTGTATTTCTGGATTATTTATTGTAATTGATTTAGTTTTTTCCATTAATGCGTCTAGTATACTTTTGTTTGATAAGAATATGCAAAAACGATTATTGGATATTCTTGATACAAATATTATGTTTTTTGGAGACACAATTTGTCCTATGGCTAAAACATAATCTTTTTGAGGAACCCCGTCGATGGAATTGAATACTAGTGCTTGGTCTCTTTTAGGTGTAATACAATTAGCAGTTATTGAGGCGAAATTTCTGTAAGTGGTATTTGATGGCGTAATGATTGTTTGGTTTTGGTGCATGTTATTACTTATATATTGTCCGTCTTGGTTGTTTATAGACGTAGTGGAGATAGCATTGGAACAGGAAGAGAAGGAGTCGGTTATCGCAGTAACAGGTACGGCGGCGGCGGCGGCAGCAATTGTGTTGTTGATTAGGTGTTGCGAAGGGGGAGAGGAGGTGAACGTTTTATGGCTGGCAGCGAGACGGGTGTTATCTTTGTCATTAGCGACCGTTTGACTCGGAGTAGGTATTTTGCAATGTGAGTTTATTTTAGGTGATTTAATTGGCGAAGGGATTTGAGGTTTTTGTAATGAAGTATTGGTCTGACTTCGATTGTTCGATTGTTGAGGTGTCAGGCGTTTTGCCTGTTTGCTTTTTAGTGTGCATTACAGGTCCTACGGTATTAATTAATAATGTCCATATTACCTGTATTGGCGTATTGTTGCGAAACTACTAAATGCTTATCGGGAGCTGATAAAACGCACTGGCGACACACGTGTTTCACAGTCGGAGGTCAAACACGTACTGTCTAATATAATTGTTAGGTGCAATAACCAGTTACGTCCGGACATACCTGGTTATTACGACCGAAAAAAAAATTAAAAATGGTTTTATAACTATATCTCTCATAATAATGATCGGACGTATCTGATTGTTGCGTCTATCGATGCAAAAATTTTTTCTGTACATTTTTGTATTAAAAACGAGTTTTTGAAAAATCAGGACTAATCTGGTTATTGCACCGGTGCTTTCAATTGTTATAAAAAAAATGTATATTTGAAATTAAAAAAAAAAATGTAAATTTTTTAATTTGTTTATTTTCTGTTACTTTTAATTTAACACTTAATAACTTTTAAGAAACACTATATTCGTGTTAAATTCGTGACAGGCGAATAACCTTCGTAGTTGAAGCATGGACTGTTTAAATGAAAACAGCGAAAAATCCTTATTGATACAATGATGAACTAAAGAAGATTCTTGTCATGCTTAATGTCACCATATCGGATACTTTGATATTTCAAACTTCTTTCTGTGTACTTTGATATTCGACATAACGATGGTTCATTGCACTATCGTAATAACTGTAATATGATGTTGGTCACGAGGCATGGGTGTATGCAGATACGAATATTTGTCTCCTGACCCCAATTCCATTAATTGTGAATGAAATGAAATAAAACTGTGAATCGATCAGTACATAAATCGATTGATGACTTTGTACATACTGGTGTTGTACAATATCGAAATATTGGAGCATAGTCATGCTGTTTTGATGGGAAAAAAAGCGTGCAATGGTGTTCTAACATTGAGGCGCATTGGTGTAGGCCCGTATACACGAAAACAATATCTAAATAATAATTGATGTAACATTGGAAATATGAAACAATATTCGAGACGATACGCTTTGTATTAAGTACACATAGCCTATTTAAATAATGACGTAGTGGATCTTAATAATTAACCTCAAACGTTAGAGTACCATCGATAAATCCCGGGCCGTGTGAACGAGTTCAAACCCACAGTTTGACCGAGTGTTACTTAATCTGAATAGATGAGGCGAAGAACAGCAGTCGGGTAAAATTGATATATATATATACAGTAAAAGCTGCTTATTAGAAACACTTTGGGACCAAGGTGAAATTTGTCAATTAATCCGTTAACCGATTATTTGTAATAAGCGATTGGCTTGATTTGTACTATGAAAAAAAAAAAAAAAATGAAAAATACGCGAAAAATATATGTATTTATGTATATTTAACTATGTATGTATAATATGTATATTTATCTTTGTATGTATATTGTATAATTTAAAAAGTATGTTCAAACGTATATATTTTTCTATATAATTTAAAATATTTATCTATCTTAATTTGTTTTTTGCGTCGAGTAACTCCATGACCATATTTTCATACGAGTAATGCTGTTCAAAACCTATTTCATTCGCACGATGCTGAAAGACCCTTCTGAGGATATTTAGAGGTTCTACAATTGCCTAAAAGTTTCTAAAATGAGGCTGAATTTGTTTCAAATAACCGATGCGATGTTTCAATATTGCGATATATTTTCAATGTTCTAATACACGGCCGTTCCGTCCCGGGACATTTTGTTTCAATAACGCGATTGTATCAATTATCCGTGTTTCTAATAAGCGGCTTCTACTGTGTGTGTGTGTGTGTATATATATATATATAAACTTATATATATATATATATATATATATATACCTGCAAATGTGATGAATGCATTTCAAATATCGATAATAATCGAAAGTCGATTCTGTTGATACCGCGGATTCGGAAAAATAGTGACGTGCGGTAGGATAACCTAAAGAGAAAGTGCCTATACAGTGTCAAAATGTCTAAAGTACAGTTGCTCCTATTAATGAACGTGTTAAAGATTTTTTTTTTAGTTGGAAACATGTGCACCAATAGACATTATGACTGAGAGAATTCTAACGTATTCAGTAGTAAATTGTATTTGTAAACAAAAATCTATGATGATCTAAAAATGATGATTTATTAATATATAACTGATAGCTCACTATTATGTATACATATATAAATAAAAAAAAAGAAAAAAAAGCTGGTAAGTGAGATGATGGTGGTACAAGTTCGTCCATCGTCCCTTCGGTCCTCGGACAAGATATTGGTGATGAATGTATTAAGTTTTAAAGAAATGATGACTCATTTCTTTAGTATAAAACGATTCTGAGCAAAGCTTCAGTGTAATATAATATATTATTATTTAAATACTGTTTAAGTATTTTACGGTTATTTGTATAATTTTTGGTGAATTTTTTTGTAATTAAACCCTCATAAAATATTCAATTAGATATAATTCATTTAAACTTCAATTGTTATAACAATTATAACTCATTAGAAATTAATTTAAAAGAAATCAGACAATATCGTAAAAAATCGAATAATTATTTATTAAAATGTGTATAAAAAAATATCCTGAGTCACGATTTTTGAATTTTTGTTAGGATAATTGGGTAGGTATATGAGTAAGGTCATGTTAAATTTTCAGAAATTTTTGTCAA
This sequence comes from Therioaphis trifolii, assembly GCA_027580255.1. Classification (NCBI taxonomy): domain Eukaryota; kingdom Metazoa; phylum Arthropoda; class Insecta; order Hemiptera; family Aphididae; genus Therioaphis; species Therioaphis trifolii. The sequence goes on along the minus strand of CM050406.1, from coordinate 4,469,097 downwards.
ATATTTAAAATTATATTACATAAAAACTTTCAAACAATTTGGTAAATTGAAAGTTCTATATTTATGTCAAAAGTGCTAAATTGTTCTGAAAATGTTGTCCAATATAAAAAAGTATGTATTTGATATTGGATAAAATTTTCAAGTTTCTAGCTTCAATATTTTTCGATTTATGACTAAATACCTAAAATCTGAACAGTGAAAATCTCGTTTACCGAGGATTTTTACCGATTTTACAGTTTTTACTCAGTTTTTCGATCGTTATTCTTGATTACTGGAAAAACTATGGAGATTTTGGAAAAATGACCTCTTTAAAGTACCGTCTCAGTTCAATTTCGAATCTAAAAAGTAGCTGGACGAAACTTTTGGACAAGGATTTCAGTACGAAAAAGTGTTTACAGAAAAAAAAAAAAAAATAAATAAACATCATTGTAAAACCATAAGATCCTTCACTTCACTCAGTATCTAAAATTATCATTTAACGTTTAAACGCAGCAGTAGTGCGAATCAATTTTCGTGTGATACCCCTATAATCTTCGTTTGGTCCGACAGTAAAAATGTAAATATCGAAATTTGTAACAAAAAAGTATTCACTCCCATAACATAAATTATAGATATTGGTAGATATTTTTTTTCTATTAATCGTGGCGTAGTAGTTATTAAAAAAGTTGAATAGTCAAAAATACCGAATAAAACGAATGTTTTTATGTTTGTCAAACACTTATGTATGTTTACTGTATAGACCAGTGGTTCCCAAACTTTTTTTTCCGCGGTGCCCTTAAAAGGAGCCCGAAGTTAGCCACGGTGCCCTGCTGAATATAACATGAAAGACAGAACAAAAAAATTACTCATTGATAACCAATTTTATTAAACCTAATACATTCTAAGCATTCTAAGCTACACAGCTGACTTAATTATAAATGAATGCATTTTAAACTTAAAAAAAGCCGATAAGATAATGGTGGTGGAAGTTCGTCCTTCGTCGCTTCGCTCCTCGGACAAGATAATGGTGAGGAGTGTATAGCACTTTCTATCATGGGATCACCTGGTTTACGATAGTTTAGTTGTATGGTACTTTACATTTGAATGCAATGATAAATCATTGTAAGTTAAGTACAGGATACAGTAGTTGGGTGGGATACACGAGATGCATTGCTAGATTAGGCATTATTGGATAGATTTTGGAATTATTTTATATTATAAAAAAAAAAACGATTCTGAACGAAGATGAAGATGTCAGCCTTAAATTGTAATATATATTTTATTTTAATATCCTAGATTGGGTTAAATTTACATTTGTCTATTCATGTGACTTCTGCTCGTGAGCATTGGACAAACCAGGATGTGCATAGATTGGGCGTAGGTAAATACCATATTATTTGCCTAAATGCACTATCGTGACGGCACCACCCGACCCCGCCGTCCATATATGCTGAATGCTCCGTGGCTACGTCTATTTAAATATTAATAATTAATAATAATATATAAAATCCGCATGTTTATGGAACTGATACACACATTAAAATAACTGGAAATTGGAAGTTAGTAACGTTCTATTCAACCATGTAAAGGTACGTTATACACCTTGTGTTTACAATCTACCAATATTTTGTATAGAACAGCTGTCAGCTACTGATTATATTATAATAAACTTAATCTATTTAATTATCTTTATCAGCTGTGATATTACATAATATTTTCATTTCTTATCTTTGAATACAAAAATTTTTATACATTTTCAACTACAAAATAATTTGCAAATATTCGTGATTTTGACAAATTTTGTCGATTTTTGAACTTCAACTGCTTATAAAAAAAAATTGTGCCTATGTATTTGAATAATTTTTGAATCACTCTTAGATCAACTTATTCAAAACCTTCTATTAAATTTTCAAGCGATTTGGTAGGGCCAAAAAATTGTTATCGACTTTTATAAAAAAAAATCTAAGAAAAATCGAATTATTCAAATGCCTATAAATAGCTAAAAAATAAACGAAATATTTTGAAAATACAACTATGTAAAGAAAATGCCTATTTAAACATTTTGTAAAAGTTTTAAGTTTCTACGACCTATACTTTTTGAATAAGAACAAATATCAAAAATCAATGATGCCTAAATTGTTATTTTACGCGATTATGTGAAAAAATTGTAATTTCAAACACTCATAAAAATTTTTGATTTTATTCCAGTGCAAATTTTTTTACAGATAATTGAAGGAAAACGTATGTCAAACTTTGTACCGAATTTACAATTCTTAGTTTTGAATACTTAAAATTTTATGAATTTTCAACTGCAAAATACATAGCAAATATACATGATTTTGACGAATTTTGTCAATATTAGCACTTATAAACGCTTATAAAAAAATTTTGTGCCTATGTATTTTTATAATTTTTGAATGGGAGTTAGAACAACTTATGTGGACCCTTCTATTAAATTTTCAAGTATTTCGTCCGAGCTACATTTTTTTTATCAACATTTATAAAAAAAAAAATAAAAAAAATCGAATATTTCAAATGCCTATAAATTGATTAAAAATGAGTGAAATCTTTTGAAAATAAAATTATATAAAGAAAATGCCAATATAAACAACTGATAACATTTTCAAGTTTCTACAACTTATACTTTTTGAAAAAAAAACAAATAGCAAAAATCGTTTGAGGCTAAACCGTTGTTTAACGTGTTTTTGTAAAAATTTAAATTTCAAACACTCATAAAATTTTTTTGTCTGAATCCGGTAGAGTTTTTTTTGCAGATAATTGAAGAAAAACTAATGAAAAACCTTGTACCAAATTTTCAAAACTTAGTTATAAAAGAAAAAAATTTTACGATTTTTCAACAACAAAATTATTTGCAAATTTTCGCAATTTTTACATATTTCGTATAAATTGGAACTTTGAGCACTTATAAAAAAAAATTGTGACTTACGATTTTGGATTTTTTTTTATCAGTTATGGAACAACTTATAAGAAACCTTGTATTAAATTTTCAAGATTTTCTGGCAAAAAAAAAAAATTTTATCGTTATTTTAAAAAAAAATACTTAAAAAAATTGAAAATTTCAATTGTCTATAATTAGCTCAATAAAAGTCAAAATACTTTGAAAATTTAAAGGTGTATAGAGAACGCTAATCTAAACATTTGGTGAAAATTTCAAGTATTTACATCGATTAGTTTTTGAGTTATAGCAAAATAAAAAATTTGATTTTGTCGAAAACTGGTTTTGCGTAAAATATACCGTTTTTCCCTCATTTTTTAAGGGTTTTTCCCGACGCGTTAAAAAAATATTGAAAATTTTTAACTTTTGACCCCCCAAAGTACCAACTAGATTCAATTTCCTTTCAGAAAAGTTGCTATATAAGGCAATCGAAGCATTTTTACTGCCCCAAATCGTGTCGACAGACACAAAAAAAAAAAAAAAAAAACACACATCATTGTAAAATCAATACATTCTTCACTCCGTTCAGAATCTAAAAACACATCATAGTAAAATCAATACATTCTTCACTTCGTTCAGAATCTAAAAGATAAATAAATAAAAATTATTGTCATTATCATTATAATTATTACATAAAAATATTAAAAATGAATAACTTTCATATATGATTTTATCTGAAATTACATTTACGAATCCACTTATAAGGTTAAAATTAGAATGTCCGAATATACAATAGAAAATATTACATTATTTGCTATAAAGTTATTACGTAAACAATAACGAAAAAATCTATACTTTTTAAACTACCTATTTGTGTTGAACCCTAGACCGCGGTGCCCTTAGAAAGTGCTTGCGGTGCCCCTAGGGCATAGGTATACTGCATAGGTAGTAAATCCTTATTTGTTGACTTTAATAAGAATAACCAAAGGAGTGTTTATGGGTGTAGCAAATGGTTCTTTCTTTCGCTGCACCTGCACATTATTTGAGATGCTCGACATTTGTAATAAGGGAATAATGACATTTCATGTAAATATAAGTAAATTATAAAAATAAAATACAGAGGAAACCGTTTATAATGACGTTCACGGGACGGGACCAAAGGAAATACGTCATAACAACCGGTCATTTTAATCAAAATGGAGAAAAAAAATAGCAACTCCAATACATATTGATATTATTATTTATTTATATAAACAAATTGTATTTATTTAAAAAAAGAAATATAAAAACATTAAATGATGAACATATTACGTATTTGAATTAATTAGTTCAAATTATTATTTAAAAAAATCTGTTATTTTAGATTGAACTTTTTTTGAATAAAAATCACGCTCTACTGTTTTTTCTAGTTCTTCAAAATTTATCATTAGACTTACGTTATTCAGAGCCATATAATTTGCTAACATTTTTGCTGCATTGAACACTGAATCAATAGATAATAATCTTCGTCGGGAGTATCATCAGATTAAGATAAAGTAGCCTAAGGTAAAGTAAAGTCGTTATAGATAAAATATTTTTCCAATATAACCAAAAATAACTGTCATAACATCCGTACAGTACATCATATAGACGTCATAATAACCGATACAAATTAGTGCATAAAATATAAGAGTTTTGTCGGGACATTTAATCTAAGGTCATTACACCTAATATGTCACTACAACCGGTGTCATTACAAACGGTTTCTACTGTAACTATAAAAACCACCAAATTGTTAAGTTAAAGGTAATCAAAAGTTTTGATTTGTGCATAAACTGAGCATTAGGTTTACGATTATTATTTATAAATTAGTGATGTATAATCTATAATCACCCTATTTAAGTAGAAATTGTAATTATACTCATATTAAAATAATAAATTACATTTTTTTTAACTACATAAATTTCAAAAAACATGCCAATAATTTTATTTGGTATCGAAATTTTAACAATACAGGTATTTAATAGTTTGATATTTATTCTCTTTTTTTATTTAATAGGTCATTGAAAATACAAAATAATCAGTTCAATATTTTTTATCGATGATATTTCAACAATGATCACATTTCATAATGACTGGATCGATCAATGTTTTTAATAAACATTTTGATGTTGAAAATTGACATAAAATATTAAATTCCGTAAATGTTGTATCATAATGTCATGGATTTCCGAGGCATCCTCTCCCAAATATCAATTTGTGATCTGCGACTTTCGGAATTTAACGAGATCTAATTCGAGCCATCTCATAGACGAGACACGCACATAGAGCGCGCCATGAGAATAACGTACCGAGTCTACATGACGCAATCATTGAGTTTTTTTTTAATTGAAACTGCCAACCCAAGATTTCATAATCATTCGACCACCAATAAAATAAATAAATTATGGAATATCGATTTCATATTAGACAGTTGATATCACGATACTTACCACCCTTCGCAACTTGCTTATTGAAAATGGCCCAATAGTGATGATGTTGTATTACAAAAATAATGATTATTTAACTTATATCATCGTTAAATACCATATTTAGTTGTTTAAGTTCAAACATTATGAAACGCAAAAATTACTTCATGACCGATAATTATTATTATTATTGAAATGTTATTCATTACTTTATTTGATCGTACAATTACATTATACGCAAAACTAACAAATATTCCAGTTACAATTATTGTAGTCATTATTTCGATTAGAATAGGTTTCAGAAATTCGGCCTGAAATAATTGAGGTGCACTTAATTAGTTTTATTAAGTTAGCAATGTTTTAATACAGAGTGCAAAGATAATTCATTACACTTAGGAAATTATTGTAATGGAAACTCAATGAGCCTAAGAGCTAAGATACAACTAGTTTTAATGAGTGTTAGCATTAAAAAAAAAAAAAAAAACGTAATAAAATAATGATTAAAAGTTATGATTATATAAATATTAAAGGATATTTTAAAATGACAGGGGTTAATAATTATAACTGACGTCTACAAAGAAATAAAGGTATGCATTGTATGCCGAAATCAAAAATCTGGAAGGTGTTTATCTAATTTTTATCTTTGTAATTTTTCTGCCTAGATGAGATATTGTTGTTAAGATTAAGAACTTTGGTTAGATCACCCTGATGGATGCAATGTAATAGGTTTTTAATGACTTATTTAGTATAGAATGATTGACTTTTAGACTCTGAACGTGAAGACAACATTTAGGTTAATTAGCTGAAAATTATTTACGTCACTCTCAAATTAATGAGTATTTGGTGACAATTTTTAATAATAGAATATTTTTCAAAAAAACTATTAGTGTATATTTTTTTCATTGGAAGAATTTCAGGCATAAAAATGTTGTTTTAAAGGTTGTTTATGTAAATTTTTCCTTATTTTGAATACCTAAGCTGCTCATTTTACTTGAATTTTTGATTAAAAACTATTTTTTGACTTTTTTTTTAATATCAATAGTGAAGTATACGTGTAATTGTGTAAATTCACATGAAATGTATAGAATTTTCATCAAATATTAAATGTATAGAATTTTTATCAAATATTAAAAACGTTCTAAAAATTAAACATAAAAGCATTGTGTCAATTTCGTAAAAATCGTAGAATAACTTACTTAAGGCTTATAAAAATAAAAAAATCCTAACAAAAAATGTTTTAAATTTTTTCATTATCCTCAGTTAGGTGAATGATTATGATCATATTAAATTTTGAAACTTTTTTGTCTAAAGTTAAAAATGTTATTTATGTCGTTTGCTGAAAACCTTTTTCACTCGATTTTTCGGTAATTTTTTCTCGCGTCTTGAAAAGCTATTTTAAGGAGAAAAAAATGATTCTTTAAAATGCTATCTTTAGAATTGCTAGATGAAACTTTTGGACAAAATTAAGTATGTTAAAAAGTATCTCAAAAAAAAAAAAAATAAACATCATTAGGAAACCAATAAATTCTTCACTTCACACAAAATATAACCCGCTTTAACAATGGTTGGTGTATCTAGGCTTCTGGTTGGTATGATTCATTAAAATGAAATGAAACAAACTGAAATGTTTATACATTAAAAGAATTCGTTTATTATTCGTATTTATTTATTTAATATTATATAATACTATCATTTATTAAATGCTTTTCAAATTTAATCATTATATTAACTAAACAATTTAATAAACGCAATACAAGTTTTTTTTAATTGCCGGTCAAAGTTATACATATCAATTTAATATACATTCGAAAGTACATTTTTTGTGTTTTCATACAAAACTCAAGAAGCTTAGATTTGTTTTTGTTTGTTTTTACAATATTCGTCTGGACTTGGCATTTTTTCTGTAAAATAAAAAAAATTGACATAATATATAATACTTTCTGAATACCCGTCGTTGCTGGTTAAGGTATAAAAACATTTATTAACAATAATAATAGTCGCACATTCTCGATGAACTATCGAGAATGCTGTTTTATCCCTTCAAAAAATGTGAATTTCGAAAAATCCTGTCTTCGTGCGCTTATAAAGTAATAAGTTCATTTCCTGAACATTTCAAATGATTCGGTGCGGTAGTTAAAGTACAACTTGTTGCGCTAGGTAAAATTTTCAATTTTGTTAGCAAGTACATATGAAATATTATTATTATAAGTACTATAGATTTCATTATCAAAATTTATTAATAAATTGATTAATATAGAATATTTAGATTGTTAATTTTTTTGGAAATCCTGTTTAACCTCCAAAGGGGGTGAACGCGATAGGGGAGGAACTTTGACTTTCTTCCATTCTTTGTGCTTACCAACGTTGTATGAGAAACCTCTGTACAAAATTGCATGTTTCTAGACCCATGGTTTCTAGACCCAGTGGTTTAGATTGTGCATTGATTCATCAGTTCATCCTTCTGTATACTCGTATATTATAGATTACAGTTTCTCATGGTAATATAAGTTAACTTTCTTTAATTAATTTTTCTAATTCATTTTAATTCCCATAATAGTTATACGGTGATGAACATAATATCTGAATATTTATTTTTTGATTTACAGTTGATGAACACATTTCTGTGTCATTATTTGTTTGTCAAACATTTTGCTATAAAAACTTAAATGCGATTAATTTTCCTTTTTCTTCACTTAATTGAAATAAAAACCTCAGTTGATTGTATGTACAAAATATTGTTAAATCTTAGAAATAGATTTTTGAAAAAAAATTATTATCCTTGACAATAGATACCTGGAATCGCTAAATATAAATTTAAAAAGCCGATAAGATAATGGTGGTGGAAGTTCGTCCTTCGTCGCTTCGCTCCTCGGACAAGATAATGGTGAGGAGTGTATAGCACTTTCTATCATGGGATCACCTGGTTTACGATAGTTTAGTTGTATGGTACTTTACATTTGAATGCAATGATAAATCATTGTAAGTTAAGTACAGGATACAGTAGTTGGGTGGGATACACGAGATGCATTGCTAGATTAGGCATTATTGGATAGATTTTGGAATTATTTTATATTATAAAAAAAAAAACGATTCTGAACGAAGATGAAGATGTCAGCCTTAAATTGTAATATATATTTTATTTTAATATCCTAGATTGGGTTAAATTTACATTTGTCTATTCATGTGACTTCTGCTCGTGAGCATTGGACAAACCAGGATGTGCATAGATAGGGCGTAGGTAAATACCATATTATTTGCCTAAATGCACTATCGTGACGGCACCACCCGACCCCGCCGTCCATATATGCTGAATGCTCCGTGGCTACGTCTATTTAAATATTAATAATTAATAATAATATATAAAATCCGCATGTTTATGGAACTGATACACACATTAAAATAACTGGAAATTGGAAGTTAGTAACGTTCTATTCAACCATGTAAAGGTACGTTATACACCTTGTGTTTACAATCTACCAATATTTTGTATAGAACAGCTGTCAGCTACTGATTATATTATAATAAACTTAATCTATTTAATTATCTTTATCAGCTGTGATATTACATAATATTTTCATTTCTTATCTTTGAATACAAAAATTTTTATACATTTTCAACTACAAAATAATTTGCAAATATTCGTGATTTTGACAAATTTTGTCGATTTTTGAACTTCAACTGCTTATAAAAAAAAATTGTGCCTATGTATTTGAATAATTTTTGAATCACTCTTAGATCAACTTATTCAAAACCTTCTATTAAATTTTCAAGCGATTTGGTAGGGCCAAAAAATTGTTATCGACTTTTATAAAAAAAATCTAAGAAAAATCGAATTATTCAAATGCCTATAAATAGCTAAAAAATAAACGAAATATTTTGAAAATACAACTATGTAAAGAAAATGCCTATTTAAACATTTTGTAAAAGTTTTAAGTTTCTACGACCTATACTTTTTGAATAAGAACAAATATCAAAAATCAATGATGCCTAAATTGTTATTTTACGCGATTATGTGAAAAAATTGTAATTTCAAACACTCATAAAAATTTTTGATTTTATTCCAGTGCAAATTTTTTTACAGATAATTGAAGGAAAACGTATGTCAAACTTTGTACCGAATTTACAATTCTTAGTTTTGAATACTTAAAATTTTATGAATTTTCAACTGCAAAATACATAGCAAATATACATGATTTTGACGAATTTTGTCAATATTAGCACTTATAAACGCTTATAAAAAAATTTTGTGCCTATGTATTTTTATAATTTTTGAATGGGAGTTAGAACAACTTATGTGGACCCTTCTATTAAATTTTCAAGTATTTCGTCCGAGCTACATTTTTTTTATCAACATTTATAAAAAAAAAAATAAAAAAAATCGAATATTTCAAATGCCTATAAATTGATTAAAAATGAGTGAAATCTTTTGAAAATAAAATTATATAAAGAAAATGCCAATATAAACAACTGATAACATTTTCAAGTTTCTACAACTTATACTTTTTGAAAAAAAAACAAATAGCAAAAATCGTTTGAGGCTAAACCGTTGTTTAACGTGTTTTTGTAAAAATTTAAATTTCAAACACTCATAAAATTTTTTTGTCTGAATCCGGTAGAGTTTTTTTTGCAGATAATTGAAGAAAAACTAATGAAAAACCTTGTACCAAATTTTCAAAACTTAGTTATAAAAGAAAAAAATTTTACGATTTTTCAACAACAAAATTATTTGCAAATTTTCGCAATTTTTACATATTTCGTATAAATTGGAACTTTGAGCACTTATAAAAAAAAATTGTGACTTACGATTTTGGATTTTTTTTTATCAGTTATGGAACAACTTATAAGAAACCTTGTATTAAATTTTCAAGATTTTCTGGCAAAAAAAAAAAATTTTATCGTTATTTTAAAAAAAAATACTTAAAAAAATTGAAAATTTCAATTGTCTATAATTAGCTCAATAAAAGTCAAAAGTGTTCAAAAATTTTACCACGTATAGATGATTTCAATATAAACATTTGGTGAAAATTTCAAGTATCTACAATTTTTGGTTTTTGAGTAACGGCTAAATAAAAAAATCGATTTCGTCGAAAACGGGTTTTGCACAAAAAGTACCGGTTTTTCCTCATTTTTTGTTTGTTTTTCCCGTGGCATTTGAAAACTTTTGGGAATTTTCACTTGTGACCTCTCTAAGGTACCTCCGATATTCGTTTTGCCACCGAAAACATACCCTGAAGTTCAAAATTGAAGCATTATTTCGAGTAGTTATGGTGTACACAGACACAAAAACAAAAAAAAAAAAAAAAAAAAACAAAAAAAAAAAAAAAAAAAAAAAAAAAAACACACATCATAGTAAAATCAATACATTCTTCACTTCGTTCAGAATCTAAAAGCAGTTTATACATTAAAACATGTATGTAACATGATTGGTTTATAAAACAACATATTTTATTAATATGAAAAAATTTCTGTGAAACAAAATTGATTCTATTATCTTATCAGCTTTGATTAACATAGAACATCTATATTAATTATAATAAAGTCAACTAATAAGTAGTGAATGATTAAATTCAATCCATAAAATATTAATAAACCACTATGACAAATCAAATAGGTGTACACGGTTTTATTCAATTATTTTCTAATGTACTGATAACTTGTACTCATATGATAATAGTTTTAGTTGTCTAGTATTTATAGTAATTACTTGATATCTTAACATTTGTAGTCAAATGCCTATGATATTTCTGTTGGCCTTTAAAAACATATAAATATAAATTACTTTATGTGTATAAAATATGTTTTGTTAGAATTGCAATTAAAATAATTATCTTGGGAGTTTCATTTGGTCAGTATGGAATTAACAATAATTATAGTCTACGCGCTTGCATACATGCATAACTAGATACATATGTACACATGTACATAACTGCTAAGTACATACACATTTTGATTCATAAAATGTATGAGAACGACTAAAAGTACATTTATTAATACCATATTCGGTCATGAAAATATTGTATTCTATATTATTTACTTTTAAATCACGATTCGTATTTATATTTTATAGTGACATGGAATTTCTAAATTTTCCGATATTTTTCCAATTTCCAGGACGAATTCAATGGAAGATTTGTATTTTTTTTGTGAATAAAATGTATATATATATATATATAATGTCCATCCCTATAAATCACGTACACAAAGTGCAACCGAACAAAAAGATAAGGTCGCCGTGTAAAAAAACGAGACAAACTAGACCGGCGTTTGGCCAAGCACGAAAACGGATTTGCAATCAACGTCAACGCACACGGATGAAAGGACATGTTATTTCATTACACGTGAAAATCCTCTTCTACCATGACGTCTTCTCTCCGGCCAACACGGCGCTGCTGTAGTTCCCTTCCGATAGATAGACTGTACCACGATTGTTGTCGCGTGAATCAGCGACGCAAGTGATTTTTAATAATAATCGCGACTGACGAATTATCGGATTGTATTCGTTTTCTGTTTCGCGACGAATATATAAAAATATCAACGAATCGTCTGTGAAAAGTGTCAATGGGTCTAAACATATCGTGGTGATCAGACGGATTCGAACTAGGTTACGACAGGGGTTTCCTATAATACGTGTGTAATCGAATGCACGAAAAACATGAAAATAATATTTTAATAAAATTTGGTTTTAATAACCATACCCTGCACATCGAACGTACAATAACATTTACGCACAATGCATTCTGTTAACAAAAAAAAAAAAAAAAAAAAACAACATATCCATAAAACGAATCTCGTTGCCTAAATACGAAGAAAGTGTTCAATTTGTCTTATCACTATTGAGTTACCAAGATTACACCATAGACTCGACGAATTCAATAGATAAAACGATTAAAATGTTGACTTGGAGTACGAATAATGCACGTGGGTGGTAACTGATTTATGTATGAACGTAAATTAGTTTCATACTAATTTTAATCGATTTCGTGTTTGATATCAGCCGTCTGGTACAGATGCATTGATAATTACCTACAAATAGTATTGTGTTTAGTGGCGTGTAGTTCGTAGCGTGACACACTAAATCTGATTGTAAACGGATACGTTTGACAGAGATGATATTCAAATCGATAACTAGTCAGAAATATACGATTTTTTCTTTTGTTTTTTTTTTTTTTGTAATATTTATTTTTATCGCTACTATATGATTTTAACGATCGAGTAGAGTTTAATTTAAACGAATTTACAAGAATTAATTTAATAAATCAAAACCCTCACCGTTGCCGTGAAATGCTTTAAATTCCGACGCCGTTTGAATATGATTTATTAACGACGGGTTTCCACACGCTCATGACGCGAAATACTTTATTGTTAGAATAATGCCGCGCGGTCGAGGTCGGCGTAATAGCTCGGCGAATTTTCCGAGCGATTCCGTCCCGGTTAATCTATTTGTATGCCACGCACAAGAGACGGACATTTTTCTGTCACTCTAATACACCGGCCCCGAGTCTATGAAAAAGTACACGTAAAGGGTTAAAAGGTTAGACACAGTCGACTCGAATAACCAAGTGGCCCATGTACGAAAACATAATTTTCGTCGCGCACTCGTTTTTGCGTCCAGAGTGTCCTTACGGAGGGGCAAAGTGTCTCATCAAAATGAAAAGCGCAGCGTAGTCGCTTCTCCACGTAGTGACTACACACATAACGCGAAAATACTAGAAATTTAACGACGTCATAAACTTCTTGTCGAACAAGAGGGAAACACAACACACGTACGACGAAACGTTCCCAGATCCACTTCGCCTGCCACTGATATTCTATTTAGAACGTGATATTTTTTTTATTTTTTTATTTTTTTTTCTGTAATCTAGATTAATAAAGAAACAACAAACAAATGATAATAATAGCTAAAATAATAATTACTCATAAAACATAATAGCAACAACGGAACACGAGCACATAATAAATATTTAGATTTGTACCGAGGGACGTATTATTACACTCGTAATAAAAACCTTTTAACTCTATGCGCGTATTTTTAATGCTCTTTATGATAATATAGTTATGCGTCGGATTTTAATCCAGGGTCTAAAACGGTGTTACACATGGTGTAAATTCATTTGGCACGTTTATTTCCATGCTGCGGCTAATGTATTTATTTTTCACTGGACGAATACTTTTCGCGGTTTTTTTGTTCAAAATACACGGAAATTCGTTTGGTTACTCTCATGAACGCGAAAAACCCACATAAATCTAATGAACCTACGCAAATTTTGTGTGCGTTTATACTTACATCAAAATTACACGAAGTCGTGAACACCTCAGTACTAAAGGTGATTCCTATTTTTACAATTAAAGTTATCATACTGAGAATGAAAAAAAAAATGTCTGCGAGTACGTCGATCAATGTAAATTCCTTAAAGATATGTTTGTAAATGTGAAAATTGAATATATTCTTAAAAAATCTCATGTCGATTTAAGTATAGATATTTACGTATCCACAATGAAAGATGATGGTTTTTTCTAATCCTAAATCGCTTTTAAACGAAATTTTATTTCATACGCATATGACCAAGTACATGTCATAAATGAATAAACCATGGAAATAAATTTAGTGGACTCAGTAGATACTTCAAATTTTGTTTAAATGACGTTGCGTTCTTCACTATTTTTGTAAGTTTTTAAACTACTAACGAACTCAAACTTTCCTTATCTTAAACAATATAAAATAAACTTTGGACTTTATCCCAATACCTTTCAAAAATGTATGTAACGCTTCATGATTTATGGCGATATTTTTGTTTGAACTATATAGTTTTTATTCAATTCGTGTCATTTTACTCACTTGAAATCACCAAACATTATTTCTACACATTACACATAATGCATACGTATATCACTTACAAATATAATTTTCAGTTTCCAATTTGTTCTTGGAAACTCTTAATTGGTTCTCAAGCCATTTATGTTATCATTATTAAAGGGCACAATAAAGTCCTCGTGACTTGTCCAGTGCACGGGACACGGTCAGAAAATACCTTAACGTTTGTTAAAAACCGTTTAATTCAAGTGTTCTAAGACCTTTTACCCATCATTAACTTTTATGGCAGTTCGCTTATGGTTCTCGACTGGCTACTTTGAAGTTGAAAAGGATTTTGAAGTTATTTGGTACATATGCGATTCCCGTAATGACCGTAATGGGGTTAGTCTTCGGAAAAAGTCAGACCCTTTAGCTTCCTGTGTATAGTATAATACACCTTTGTACAAACTCAATGTAAAAATCGAGTAAGCAAAATAGCATACAATTTTAATGATATTTCATGAAATTATGTTCTCTGTTCATTGTCAGGAATACAAATAAACGGTAAAATCGCGTTACTTCGATTACATCACAACGATAATCACCAAAGTCCATATTGACTAATTTTAGTAAAACAATATTGGCGCAACAAATGTTTGCGATTATCGGAATACATTGAAAAATTTACCGCAAAGCATTATTAAGCAATGTGAGTGGAGGAAATCATGTGAAATCATGTCAAATCACGAATTGACACGCAAAACGCCTAAAACATAAATACAAGACCAAATGGTTTTCCTGATAAATTTTTAAACACTTATCATTGCACACTAAATGCATATATGGATACCTGTAATTAGTTAACGGTCATACATTTAGGTGTTTTGGGGCAAAAGGCTTTGGACTCATTTCCATCGTTGATATTCTCTAAAAACATGTTACATTTTTGAAACTTAATGAATTGATATAAAACAAATATTATTGACATAAGATGAAAACGTGAAAAAAAAGATATTTATATATTTTCAAAGTTTTTTATTTTGTTCGAAAAGAATCAATTTTTTTATTTCAATTTTATCATGTCTGTTAAACGTTATAATATATAATGGTAACTGGAGAACAATTTAAGGATTTAAAACAATGATTTTTAAAGCGATGAAATAAGTAATTAAAATCAATATTACGTAAATTAAGTTTAAGGCTCATATATTTTATCATTTTAACTAAAAAGTTTGGTAAATTTTCCGGATGCTTGGAAAAACAATCGAGAATATTGAAATAACCCTTTCTATAGTAACTATCAGTCAGATAAAATTATTGATTCATAGAAAGGTGGCAGCTACTCGTATACAAACAAATACCTTTCTAAGACCACCACAACATTTGTATTGCTCACTATATGAAAACACTCGAGTGTGTTATAATTCACAACAATATGAAAGCACTAGGTTATGTAGTTATTGAATCAAATCGTCCGTTGAAATCTGAAAATCATATCACATCCCCCTCGTCTATTTAAGCAATCTCTAAACATGCTACTATTAGTAAATCATCTAACAACTAAAATGTTAACAATATAAATTACGAGAAGTATTGAGCTCTATAAATGACAAATCTGTAAAAATATTATTTTTTTAACTTGTAAAATATTGTTTTAACTCAGATCACTACTTAGTAAATTAATAAACATAAACAGCATAGTTCTATTAAGTATATTAAACTTTTATAATGCTCTGTAGTTAAATTATTTTAGTGTATGATTAATGATGATTAATGATTTCTCAAACACTTTTCAAAAACTCCATTTTATAATTATTTGTAGGTATCTGACCAAAAAATAAGTAATATTACTTACAGTGCCGCAACTACAGTGTAAAGGGCCCGTGTGCAATAATTATCTAGGGCCCTTTTGCTTTTCAAGCTTAGTTTTTGGACGTGATAAAAATAGGTTTGATGAAAATATTGGTTGTGCTCCGAGACGTTGATAACCATCGATTCCTTATGGCTTACGTACATTTATAAATTATAATATCTTCCTATTTTTTATCATATAATTGTATATATATATATATATATATTCTATTATATAAATCTGTAAATTTTTTACGGTTTACCACATTCATTAAATCATGTTTCAACTTTGAAAAAGCCACACGTATCATATCACACAAAAGGAAATAAAAATTCAATTTTTATTGTTAGTGATGAGTTGTGCGTTTGTAATATACTAGTGTAGTCTTTAGAATGGGCCCTCCAAATATATGTAGGCCTCAGGGCCCGCGTACACTGCACGCTCTTTATTACTACTATTACATGTATGTATTATAAATCTTAACGTTGAGTGTCAGCCATCAAAACATACTACTTTTAGATATAATTTTAAACTTTTCGAGTTAAAAAAACTTTTCTGAATAGATTCATAATCCAATACGTATATTTTTATGACTTCAAATGGAAGAAAGCACTTTATTGAAAATCAAATAAAACATATCATAATTTCATATTTTATTCCATAACATATTCTAACATATTCTTATAATTCAATTTTTTGAAATGTTTATATTGATTTCCATATTTTAAATTTTAAACATTTTTTAACTAAAGTAGTCAAATGCTTAATTATTCATTTATTATGATTATATTTAAGTAGATACATCTTAATGAAGACACTTTTATCATACACATAAAGTATTATCAAAATCATTTACAACATATGGTTATTTCCTATTTTCCTTTTCTCCACAACATTTTCTATAAATATATAAAAAGTGTGCATAACATAAATTTATAAATAATATATAAATACAAAACAATGTCTAATTGACAATCATAAAAAATGTAATACTAAATGCTAATATTTTTTGGACATTTTTTTTTAAGTAAAAGCTCAAGCAGTTTTATATCAGTTGAATTTATTGAAAAAAGTAAAATGTTTAAAATACACTTCCGTTCACCCAGCTAGACTAATATACATTATATGATTATTTTTTTTATATAAATAATAATGAACAATGCGGTAAAATTTATACAGACATGTTCATCTTTTATTTGTTTACTTAAAAATTGTTTAATTATTATGAAACGCATAAAAAACTCATAATTACGAAAACAACTTGTAATTTCATCGGCAAACTCATTTTGATTATTCAGTACTATAGGTACAATTTCATAAATATTGTTAAAACTTTTTCTTTCGTCAATAATTTCCATTAAAAACAGTTTTAAGTACAATAAAGTATTATTTTTATTATTTGAAATGTAACTTTTATTTTAACGTTAATGCGTAGTTCTTCTCTTTGATCATAAAAATCCCTTTAAGTATACATTCATCTATTTGTACTATGTATATAGCATGAATGCAATAGCGATTATGTATTTTGAGTTTCGAAGAACAATACAGCTATAAAATTCCGTGCACTTGAAAAGTTATAGCTTTGTGAAAAAAGTATTGAAAATGTTTGAATATCATACAATATTTGTAATTGTTTATTTTCACCATAATAAATTCAAAACGAAATGATTTTAAATACTGTTATAATTTATATCAGTACAAACGAAAAAACACTGAAAAAAATATTAATTTAGCATTCAAAAAATATGTAACATACCTTTCGACAAAATATTGCGTATATATCCACTTTTTAAAATTGTTAAAATATTAAGGCATTTGACTGGTAATAATTGAACATTTTAGTATTAAAATCGTATATACCTAACAGTATAGACCTTAAATATAGAGTCTTAGTAATAAAGTGATAATATGGGTGTTAATGTTATGATGATAATATGCTGAATATACCATAACGGTAAGAAACATCTAACTGCCAACCTAACAGGTACGTCTTTAATGTGATGGTGGAGCGATGGGGGCGATCGACCCTCCCGTGACAATTTAAAATCACATCGTTTTTTTCATTATAGGTACATTTTCGATGAAATTTAATCTACAACCACAATACGCAAGTATTAAATTTGAAAATTAGTTTTCTTTCCAAAATGTTATTTAGAGACGCACCTGTCACTATTGATCCTATCACTAAGAATACCGTAACTGTGACTTTGTCAAAACAATATGTTTTCGTATAATATTATATTATGTCAGTTAAAGGTAAATATACGAGTGTCCTGAAATACAAAATTTCATTATAAAATCTATAATCATAATATATAATCTATCATCATAAAATTTATAATTCAATTAGAGAGGCAAAAAATTCACCTTCCAATTGCACTTCTGTTTTTCCCTTTAAATTCATTTTCTACTCATAAAATATGTATACTACTGTATACAAACAATATATATATATATATATATATATATATAATAATTATTGTTTAAATATGTATATATATATATATATGTATATTTTTAAACAATAATTATTGTATTAATTTATTAATGCAATAATAAATTGTACATACAATATACATTTTACATATATATTCAAAGTTTTTCAAAAATAGTACTCTTTCAACTATTCAAGTATATTACATACCTATAAACAGTTTTGAATTCAGATATAATTCAAGGAAAGCTATCGTCCCCCCTGGAATTTCGTTTGCCGATTTGTCATGTGTAGATACATTGATAATTTATAATATAACACAAATATTATTTATATTGCTATCACATTCATGTAACTATTTTCAATAAAAATGAATTATGTTTATATACAATATACTATGGTTATTATACTGTATATAGGTAGTGTTATAATTTACATTTTAAGTATTATTTAATATGGAAAAATAAAAATCTTATGTTATGTGTTAAATATTATATTGTTATGAAACAAAAACTTGAGAAATTAATGTTTATGCATTTTTACATGATTTCTACAAATATTATATCTTATATTTTGTATCTTTCAATTACCATTTTAATGAAGTACACTATACAAACGTTTTTTTTTTATCAATTTCTCTATTAGAATCACTTTTTACAGTTATTTACCGAGAACTACTTGCAGAATAAATGTATTGTACAGAAAAGTTGGTATTTTTGTATTATATTTATAATATTAAGTTTATTTACCCCTCTTTGACAAAACGATGTAATTCAACACTACCCGTACATGTTATGTATTATCAAATATATTGCCATCAAATCTAGTAATACTATTTATTCACAGTCAAAATAGTAAAAACTATGATTATAAATAATATGACTTATATAAGGTACTGAAATAATAAATGAATTCACATTATATATAAATTATAATTTTAATCATATATGCAAGTACGTTTAAAAAAGACCAACTTGTTTACATTAAAAACTACAAAGTTACACATAAAACAACAACGATATTTCAAATTTAATACTGTGAAAGAATAACCTGTTTTAATTATTTATATACTAACAATAGTTGAGGCATTTGTGGTTTACCACATTTTATGGTGGTCAAAAATGAACTTAATGTATAAAAACTGTTAGTGAATAAATATAAATTAAAATAGGTAACAGGAAATGAATTACATTTATTCTTGGATTTTTTCAAATAGTTTTTTTTTTACGAAAATTTGAATTGTTTTACTAATTTGATATTATTATAATGTTTTAATTCAAATATTTTTACATTTGTTGATACATAGTGCATATTCTGTAGGTACGTACTAAATTCGATTATAACTGTGAACAACCAAATGTGACTCGTACTGAATAATGGTATGTGAGTGAACAGAGTCGATTTAAGACACCATGAATAGTCGATTGAAATGGCTATTTTGATTCTGATCAAATTGCTATAATGTACGTAAACCATTTAAGATGCATTTGATGTGAATCACTTGAAATATCGACAATCCGTTATTCGAAATCAACCGTAAAGGTAAGTAGATAATCAATGTTCGTTTTGGTAATAGCCATCATAACATTACACCATCAGTGTATTTAGGCACTCAATTTTATTGAGTAGACGATAGTTATTTAGTGATATGGTAAAACAAAGATAAGGTTAAGTGTAATAATGTGAAAGTATCATACTAAATTACTTGTATTGAATTTACCACTACGTAGTATAAAAATCATAAAACTTTATACTTATACCGTATAACTATAAAATTATTTTTATACTTTCAATAGAGACAAATACACCAATTATTAGCCATTAATGTAAATATATTTAAAAATATAAAACTAATACAATTAAACCATTAACCTTCTTAATGATTTTTAAACAAATCGATAAATTATCCTTTTTATAAGTGGAAATTAGATTAAATTGAATTCACCTATTACAGTATTGTGTGAAAGCGAGTCCTAGTAAAAGTCGTATCCAATAATTAGAATTTATGCTGTCAGTATGCCATTAGTATACTCTCAACCAAATCCAATTATGAATTTACTCATAAGTGGTTACCTATTTTAACTATAGAGAAAATGTTCTTGAGCTAAAATATAGTTTTATTTTTTTAATATAATATTTTAGATTTAGAGTGAAACGAAAAATATGTTGGTTTTAAAATAATGTTTTTTATGTATGTAATTATTTTTTCATGTAGTAATAATGCTCCAAAAATGTCCTCCAGCAAATCTATATATCATAACATTATCTATTAGTTACTTTATAGAAGTTCTTTTCTCTAACCTCGATAGTTTTACTTAGCGTGTGAAAAACTACTTAAAAGCTGAGTAAAAACGTTGAAATGGAATTTCATAAAATTCACAAAGAGATTTACATAAAATCCATTAATGATATTAAGTGATGTATCCAAAAATAATAGTGCTAAACTTTTTAAATTTTTACCAAATATCAACATAAATACAAATATAAACATGACCTTAATACAGACTTGATAAAAGTTACAAAAACATTTACAATTTTGGAGCTACATATGGAACGCTTAAATTATTGAAAATTTTTCGTTTTTTGGAAGTTTTTATCCTATAAAATTTCAAATCAATTAATATAATTATAAATTAATGCAGTTTCACGTATATTCCTATCTGTGGTTCAAGTTCCATAAAGATAAACTCAATAAATTATTTTTACACGCGTTTTAAGTTGGTTTTACAACTCAAATAACTCTTTTTACGTAAATTGTCAGATTTGTTTATATTTTTATCATAAATATTTCTAATTTTTGGTTTGAAGAACAGAAATTTTAATTGAAGTTTTTTTACAAATTGCCTTAGCTATATTTACATTTTTATGGTAATGAAATACATACTTTTTTTTTATTTAAGTTATAAATGTCTAAATACAGTGAAATATAGAATTTTTAAGAATAATATTTTAAGTCTACATGGATTTTATTTGTTATTATTCCAGCAACCTTGAACTTGAAACTTGAAAATAATTTCAACTTTTTTCATCATTTTGTTTAATTTAAAAAATACTACTATTTTAATAATTTAGAAATATTTTTTATTGGATAAAAAGAATTTTAAAAGTTTTTGTGTGCATTTCAAGTTAAATATTATTTTAAAAGAAAATATGTGAAACAAATTTTTAAATGTTATACATATGGCTTAAAATTACTACACCATGTTAAAAACATATGACATCTGGCCAAATCAATAAAGCCAAGAACTAATATACTTATAAACAATCATTTAAAAGGTTTATAGAATATGTTAGAATTTAGTTGAATTTTATAGCATTTAGTACTATAATTTACTTTATAAATATAATTGAGGACATTTTTATACTGACGTTAAGTTATAAAAAAATCACGTCATTGTCGTATTGGACAATTGAATGCTTTTTTTTTAATCGTTCTATTTTCTGTGGGATTAACACGTATTGCCACAATGTAATACGACACGACATCTAGTGACTTATCTGCACCGCGGCAAAACCGCGATCGTTTCGTGTAACTGTCGACATATTATGTACTATAATTATTACGGTATACATTCCATGTATATTATTGTCATTTGCCATTGTTTGTACCGCGTGTGATTAAAAAAAAAATAGTCAGTGAAACTCGTAGAACTCAAAGTATTTGTGCTCACGGTTGTGTCCGTTTCTAACCTTACCGGTTGCATATGATTCGTATCGTTTGCGAATAAAACGCCTAGCAAACCATAACACCCGCAGGTAAAAAACGATTCGGTAAAAATCTTCCGAAACGATCCACCGGTTGAAATAGGTATTATAATCGTGACGCTATCGGACATTCGCATGACCGTTAACGCGTCTTCGTTGAATTTCCATACGACGTATAATCCACGTATTCCGGAACTAGACCATTATTTTTTACTACAACTCGCATAATATGCAGGACCACCGCCAGGGTATCGCCATCACAAATAGTTAATGTACGCTGCTAAACCACACAAAAACCATTAATTCGCTCATAACATTTTTCACGGATTTAGAATACCAAAATTTTAAACTTGAGTTGATTCATATACAGCATTGGTGCCCAACCCGCGGCCCGCGGGCCACATGTGGCCCACGAAGGTATTCTATGTGGCCCCTTTACGAGTTTTCTAAAATAAAAACAATTTAAAAAAAAAAGTAAAATAATTACAAAATATGTTTTCTATTAATTTATGAATTTTTTCAAATAAATATTTCGAAAATACAATAATAATGATAATTATAAAGCTAAAAACTATACAAAAATGATTTACACTTATTTTTAATGTGAAACGTGAGCTTGTATTTCTTTAACTAAAAATGAAAAATCTGTTTGAAATTTAAATGTTCACGTCCTCAAAGTTGATCAAACTAATGTGTACCTACGAAGTGTACCTCAATCCATAATCTTTCCAATGGGCAATAAAATGGTATGAAAACAAGTCTAATACGTACGATTATTTTTGTATACTTTTTTACTTTGTGGCCCGCTTGAAGATAATCGTTTACCAAAGTGGCCCGCCGAAGAAAAAATCAAGCTGAATGTTAAATGATTTAATTGTATCTAGCAGCTCTCTGCATTTAAAACTCTATACTATTGGTTCTCAACCTTTTGGATTTCGTGCTTCTTATCATACTACAGTAAGAGATCACACTCACACTCATCACTATACGATTCAAGAATGTTTAATCATAGATTAATTACAATTACACGGGAGCAGTGGAGCTTAAGCTCCCAAGAAATGGTAAAATCGGGGATTCACGCCCTGTTAAAAACGTGAGCACAGTGCTACGCAGTAGCATAGTCCATTTCTTTTTTTGTTATCATCAAAATCATCTAATTTATATAAAATGAATTTTTAATATGTGTACACTGTACCCATGTATTATGTCTAACCAATGTGAAAAATAATATTCATTATCTAAATCTTACATAGGTTTTGTATAATAGTAAATGTTTCAAGATAATTGATGTTTGTTTTAATTTACTGGTCGTTCAATAAATGTGATAAACTGATTGAAATTCAAACTGTTTTTGAAAATAACAGGTGGATCACTGCTCGGTCCCTGTGAAATTCACGAAACCTGACACCCATGTGTCTATTGTATAAATACATACGTTTCACGCCACCCCCCCCCAACTGAAATTCGGTTACTCCTTCCTAAAAGGGCGCACCCCCGAGGCCGCGGAACGCTCGTTCTACACATAACCGTTAGATCGTGATCGTAAATCTAGTTTTGTGAAACCGGCCGTCCTACCAGCACACCGTCGTGTCTCTAATCGTTTGAAAAACGATATTAACTTTCTACGTGATCGTCGGACAGACGGCGCGGGGCCGTACACCCGCGAAAACGTCCCGAGAGCTGCGGTCGCGTGTGGGCTAGGCGTACGTGTGTGTGTGTGTGTGTGTGTACGATCTCACACACCGCGTCCGCGGGGCGACCGCCGCCCGTGACCACGGTACACGGCCGCGAGCGGTCCGCGGCGTAGAGACGCGCTCGCCGGCCAGACGGGACATACGTTCGCGCGGCCCGCGGTTTCGGGCGATTTTCGATTCGCGGCAGTGCCGCCGACTGCGGCCGCGGTCGAAGGGTCGCGCGTCGTCGTCGTCGTCGGCGGCGGCGGTGGCGGTGGCCGCGACGGCGGTCGACGGACGAGCGTCGCCGGCTGGAGCGGACGGAGCGACGGCGGCGGCGGCGGCGGCGGCGGCGGCGGCGGTGGTCGGGTGGACGGGCGAGCGGGCGCGGACGGGTGGCCGTTGTGGAACGGACGGACGGACGCGGCGGGCGAGGGGAGCCGAAAGGGCGAATTTGATGCTGCGGCGCTCACGCGGCGCGCGTGGTGGTCTCCCGCGTCGTCGTCCGCGCGCGCGGCACCGTTCGCCAGTCGATCGTGGGCGTCCGTCGCAGTCGCATCCGTCGCCGTCGTCGTGATTCTCGTCCCGCCGTCGCGTCACCACGCGCGCGTCGCACCGTCTCGTCTCGTTTCGTCCCGCCGTCGCCGCGTTCGTCTTATCCGCCACTCGCCACCGACCGCCCGGGGCCCTAGAACGGTCTACCCGACGGCGCCGCCGCCGTTTGACGATATTTTTTCGCGCGCGACGATTTTACCGCCGCGCTTCCGCCCGCTCGCTTTTCACGCGTTCTCTCTGCGTCGGACCGGATCCGCCGGTCCGTCGACGGTCCGCTCCGGTCCCGCGTGACAGTGTGCGCGCCTCTCCGCCCCGACGCGGGGACGACGGCGAATACCGACCGCGACAGACACCTCTCGTCGACGACTCTCGTGGCCGGCCGGCCTGTCGCCGGGACCGCGGTCGAATAAGCGTGCGACAGTCACGGTAATTATGACGATTATGATGATTGTAACGACGGTAGTGTACGGAAACGGTACGACATCGGCACGCTCCCCCTAACCCCCCAAGTGCATGTTAACGTCACGACGGGAAAAGAACGCATTATTACGTTCTCCGCGTGTACGCCCGTCGTCGGCGTATCGAACACCCGGTCTAGGCCATTTCGTGCGTTTATACCTACGGCCTACGGACCGTTTTCACTGCTCGTCGTTTTTTTTTTTTTTTTTTTTTTTTTCTTCGCGGCCAGCGATCGGACCGTTGCCACCGTTCCACGCCTACCGTGGGGATTCGCCAAGTGTCCGCGAGCCGGTCCGCTCGGTGGCGCGTGTTTTTTTTTTTTTTTATCGTTATTATTTTATTCTCTTCACTTTTTTTCTCCTCGTTCCCGCAAAACTTTTTTCTCGCCAATTACGTTACGCCGAGGCAGTGTATCGGTTCACACACGCACAAACAGTCTGAACGATTTTAACGACCGAAATTGTGCAAACCTTTTTTTTCATCTCCCTCTATTGACCGTATTGGATACGTTGTTATAGACACGTCAGGCACGAATAGAGGATTATTTTCGCGGGGGGTTTCAAGTGAAAACAAATAGTTTTACGTGAATTAAAAAAACATATATCAGTGTATCAGTATTTTAATTTGTTTAACTTATAATTTCGGGGAGGGGGGATGCACACCTAAACGTTCCCTTGTATACGCTCCTGAAACAAATAACACCAATACGTTGTGATACAACGTGCGTTGTTTGGTCATGGCTCATGCATATCGTATAAGGGTGCAGTCACCAGTACGTTTCCTACGTAAGAGTAACACGTCCGTATAAACTGTAGATATATAACATGGGTAGGCACCAGTTTTGTATTTGCTGCGCCAACTGTATATACCGGAGCCACGTACGGAAGCACTGCGACTCATTATCAAGCACATTATCAGTTCGACGTTTTGAAGGAATCTTGGTGGCCGGAAACGGTCATCACTGTATTTGTTTGACGTCAAAAATGAAACGAGCTATAAATTTACAAGATAGCCACGCCATACCTTTACTACAGTGTGTATTCAACTGGTTATAGTTTGTATGTATAAACCGTCCATTAGAAAGCAAATTTTCTAAAATTATTTTATTACTGAACACGGTGTCAAATGTCATAGACGTGAAATTGAAATTTACACTAATATTTACTGTCTACTTGTTGAGTGCACTTGGGCATCTCATACCAAAATACTTCACGAAACGATTCCCTGATCGAATATCCCACTAAGTAACAACTTACAACAAATTATGTTTTTTTTTTTTAGACCCCTTCATTTTATCTAAAAACAATGAACATTTCAATTTTGAAGAATAAACAATTGAATTTTAAATTAACTTGTATATTTGATCACGTATTTTTCAGATTTCATACAAATTCTTATTAAAAAATATTTTAACATAATGTTATAGCCGAAAGCTTATTATTTAACGAAATTATTACACTTGATAATTTGAATTTTATACATGTATTCATATTTAATTCTATTCTTAAATAGTTACGTTTAATACATTTTTAAATTTATTTCATTGGATATTTTGTTTGGTTTTGTTTTTAAGTTACATGCCGTGGTATTTCATCTAGATAATATAAATTATTCCATCAATATTGTTTAACGACTTTATATGAACTTTGTCAACAAATTTAATTTAATTTATTATTCATTATTTTTAACTAGATCTTATAATATGCAACATAAACTAAATAACAACATAATATATAATAAATAATATAATATAATAATAATAATAAATGCAACTTAATATGATACACAAACCTGGCAAAAAAATAAACTGTATAATGTATAATTATTATAAAATGCATAGAACACAATATAAAAATGAAAAAATTTTGCTTATATCAGTTTTTAGTTTTTCAAAAGTTAAATAAAATTTAATCAACAATGTAAAATGTTGTACATAATGCTTAATTAACGAGGGACATACATTTTAATCAAAAACATCAATTTTTTGAAAAAACGTTCATTTTTATTTTATAATACGTGAATAGTCTTCAACAAAATTTAAAATACATAAAACTTCACAGAGATAAAACAAAACGTTGTAAATGTTACAGAAAACAATGTTGCTCGAATAAACAATAATGATGTAATAAAGACTTATAACTAATTCAAGCATACATAACTATAAAATAACAAATTGTTATGAATTACTCATATGATCAACATTAATTTAATAATTACAATACATTTTTTTGTCCATTAATATCAAGTAAATATTTTCTAATAATATGAATTATAAATATTATAAAATATTATCGTCAAATTTATTCAATGATAATTCTAACTAGGTTAGAATAGGAAATATATATATAAGGACCTACCTATAATTTGTTTTATATACACATATATTATATATATATATATATATATATATATATATATATATATATATATATATATTTACTTTAACGGAATAACGGAATTAAATTGAAAAAGTATTTGAGTATAAGAAGATTTTTACATATTATTTTTAGTAAATGCAGGCAGTGGAACTGTATAATTAATATTTTTTTTTTTTTCAAAGGTTGTTCAAATATTTATTTTAGAAAATATTTTTTTTATAATTCACTACATTGAATAAAAAACATTGGGGTTTTTGAGAGGATGGAAGATGTCAATAATCTGGTGGGCAGGTAAAAATCGTGTAACGCAAAGATAAAAAAAAAAATACATTTACCGATTGCTTTTTTTACAGAGAAAGATATTAAAATATTACAATCGTATTTTTCTAGTTGTGTAAATTAAAATAATGTCTTTTTAAGAACTTCAAATACTTTTCGTTTATAATTAAGTATTTAATTAATAATACAGTTGATTATATTAATACAATATAATGTTCATTATTATTAATAACTCGTTATTTTTATTATTATTAAAATTCATGAATTTTGTTCTTAATTTACTATTACTTTTTTCTAATTTACCAGAATTAAACGTCACTTTTAATAATAAGCGTGTATTTAAACTGAACATAGTGTAAATTCATAAGTTATTTAAAAAAAGTATATATATGTATAATACTTAAATATGGCAAAATGATGAAACATTATTAACTCTACGTTTATGTTTTCATTTTTCATTAGCTAATGAAGTATAGAGACGCTAATTTTGATTAATAAAATCATTTACGCTCAAGTTCGTTATTTGAAAAGTTGTAATAAGATTCCCAGATGGTTCGTTTTCGACGTAATTCATTAAACAGTATCAATAACATGTATTGAGAAATTCAATAAAATCCTTGTTTTAACGTTTTACCAATACCTTTTAGTAAAAATAAGTAAAATTAAGTAATTATATACGTTAAGCTGAAAATATAGTATACTTTGATAGTTCGATGAACAAACGAGTTATTCAACTGCTAATTATTTACTGTGTACATATTTTAATCATTCAAATTATATATTACTATATATTTATGTATCATACAAAAATATTTACAGAACAATATTATACATTAAATGAATATATTGTTTTTTTAAATTGTATGTTTTAATCAATTTAATCACCTATTTATTTCATATTGATAGGTGATCATATTCAAAATTAAAAAATTGTTTTACTTACATTACGTAATAACATTCTTATTGGATTTTTATTATAATTAATTTTGTATAGACTAGGTGGCTACTTAATCATTAACGTTTATACCACGTATTATATAAAAGCCCGAAATTTACAATCGAGTATATCAATAATATTGACATTATAAAAGTGTTCTTTTTTTCATCATATCAGTAGTTTTTATATAGAATTAGCAGAAATAATAATTATTATTAGATGATAAATAAATATGATCATATACTTTTTATAACAAACCACGTATAAAATATTATAATTAAAACTAATTGTGATAAAAATATGCTTAAAAATGTTTTATTTCATTTTTTATTACTTTTGTGTTTTCTTTTACATTGTAATTTGAAAACAATGATACATTATAATTAAATTATAACAAATTGTTTATGTAATTTATTCTAGTCAATAAACTACTATTAACAATTAAAGTTGATTTCTTTGTAGATTTTAAGGGGACAAAATACTAAAGAAAACTTGATATTATAAATGAAAAACGTGTAAATAAAGTGCAGTTAATTTTGTTACATTTAAAATACTCCAAAAATGATGAAACGATCAATAACTAAATGATAAATATCTTAATAATACGAGCTTCTTCGTCTGTCCTGACGTTTTTAAATGGATTGGAAATTTATCAACGCTAACAATTACTAACAATACGTTAATTCAGAATGAAAACAAACCACTTAAAATTATATAAAAACATATTTCAAACAATACATTAACGTTTAGTCATATTGTAAAAAGTAATTGTTCTATAAAAATAAATATGTATTTAAAACAATATCGTATTCGTATACCTAGTGTGTATTTTATAAAAATTCAAAACTTAAAATGATATGAAGGCAATCATTGAACCACGATATTTTTTTAATGTTCCATGTTACGAGCATTGTATCTCATATACGTGTTTATTATCTTGCTTTTATTTACAATATACATATCACATACATATTTTTATAGCCGTGTATTACAGTTTTTTGTTTTTTTCATAAATACGTACAATATACATAAATTCTCTACTGTAGTCTGCATAATATATATATATATATATATATATATATATATATATATATATATATATATATATATATATATATATATATATATATATATAATTTCTTCCCATTTAAAGAACGTTTCTGGTGATTAACATCGGTCTTATCGTTATATTGCATTTTATTGAATTATTTCGCTCAGAACAGAATACTCGCTTTGCATTTTGATCGGTCGATATTTTTTCAAATGCAGCGTCCCGCGAGTTCTTCGGACAATTTATTATTCTTTATCAGACGGTACCTAACACTTTGAAATCACGGCACAAACAACAATGGCGTGCCTCTCTTTCTCCGGACATCTGAACCCGGCGTTATAAACAAAACAGCATAAATGTTTTTCATTCAGTAAATATATAATATGTATTATATATTATTATCATATTTGCGATTTACCGACCGCAAAACATCCGCTACCGCCGCCACCGCCACTTGTCTGTGCAAAGTTTGTTCACTTTTTAGTTTTCCGTCACATCTAATTACCGCGTTTTAACCACAGGCGCTGCACAACAATACAACGAAAAAGCTGCCACCGAGTGGAAATTTCCATCACAATAGATCAAAACGTACCCCCTTTTTTTTCTTTCACTGCGCATTTAAATGTATGTATGTGTGTACTAAAATATATATATATACACATACACATTATACTCGAGCCGCCCGTCGAGCCGAATCGCAGGACACGCGTGATACCCACCCGCCGTGCACGGTACACACTAAACGGGCAATAATTTTTTACGCCTTACCGCCGACGAATATCAAAATTAAATAATAAAAAACTACCACTACGGCGGAATATAATACGGCTTGTACGCACACGGTGCGTTTTGAGAGTAGGTACGATTGTTTTTTTATTTTTTCCGGGGACGTTCCGTCGGCGAGGATCGGCACCCCGTTCGGTGACGGTCCCCGGGGCAGACGGCACAGTCGAATCAATGATAACAATACAATAATACAATAATAATAACAATAATGACAATAATTTAATAATAATAACAATAATAATAAAGGCGAAATGATATAATGGTAAAAAAAAATAATAACGGTCTTACCGTGACGTATATACTACGCGCAGTGCTCGCGTCGGCCCGTGGATGGAATATCATACAATACCATGAAACGCACGTAGATAGCCGTCGTCGGCGCGCGCGTTTTCACACGGCCGACCCGTGGTGCGATTCGCATCACCCCGTACAACAACGCCGTGTACGCGATGGACGCGTGCTCGTGAATCCACGAGGCCGACGGCGACTGCCGCTAATATCGTGCGGTGCGTGTAACACACGTATTAAATTGATACAATGGCCATTAGTCAAGGGGTTGACAAACGACACCCGAAAGTCGGGGCGCGAGCGGTTTTCAGCACAATCGGTCCACATCGGACAGCAACGCAGTCGTCCGTTTATTGTGTTGTTCGATAACGTGCCATTAATTTGGCCACAGAGATTAGCTCTCTCTCTCTCACACACACATAGCATCCACTCACACACACACACACACACACACACACACACACACACACACACACACACACATCCCGTTCCTCACTCCACATCACTCCGCGTCTCTTTCGATTCACCCTACTCCGCCGTTTCCAGCGGTGTTTCCCTAATCCCGTTGGTCGCGTTTTAACGATCGTGTTACCTTTTTAAACTCGGCGATTATCGGTTCCGATAAAATAAAAAAAATAATAATAATAACAACTGAACAACGGACGTCAATGCTGGAGGTCGTCGCGCGTATTCAAAAAAAGTCGATTTGTTTTTTACTCATTTTTTTTTTGTCGATTCATATGTGTACGTGTACGCGCGCGCGTGTGTGTGTACGTGTACGTGTGTGTGCACGTGCAAGTGAGGTACATTCCGACGTAAATGTGTTTTAATAAAAACCTAACCATCGAATATGTATGTAAAATGGAAACGTGGAAGTCCGAATCGGACTTTATTTAATCCGACCGTCGATCGAATGATACACGAAAATATTAGTCATGTGTACATTTAAATATAATGCACCAGAGTCGAGCGTCAATGCTTTTCTGAGTTATCATTTTTTCTCCGCCGCCCCTCGCTTAACCGTAAATTATCAGAGAAAATGTACGCCTCAAACACGCAATAACTGTTGTGTTAACTAAATATTGTTAAATCGAACGAACATAATTTACGTTACATTTTCCTACTCAATAATGTTAATTTTAAAATGAAATTTTGTAATACAATTAAATAATGCGTTTATAAATGTATCGCCCACGTACACAAATTCAATTATTAAATTTAATACTTTTAAAGGCTTTTTACGTAGTATTATCTAGTATTTGTTTAAACGCCCATAACGCGATTGGAGTGATTTGATATTACAATCTTTTTGCAGACGTAATTATTACGACGACGTTATTCTGCATACTCATATATTATAAGTCTGTAAAAGTTAAAATCAGGAAGGTGTTAAAACCGTTCGATTAATTCACGTTTGCCACACAACATTTACCTGTTAAATTAACGGTATCAGGTTTTTTTGATTACATCGCGCTTATTTAATCCCCTTTAAACTATTTTTTATGCAATAGCAGTTTACCAATAACTAGTAAAACGGATATGCGAAGCTAGTAGAAAAAAAAGGAGAAAATTTGAGGTTAACATTTATTTTCTCAAGATTCTTTTTTATTTTCAGTGCACGAATAATCAACCACCGTTGATTTTATTATAGATCCAATAACACACACATGTAATAATATTTACACAGACTTCAACGTCGAAAAGTATCATAACAACTCTCAAATATGAATCAAATACTTATTCATCCATTGCGGAATATGCATACCATGTAATATTGTAATTAATTCAAAAACATACATAATATTATCATTTTGTCGTGTAAATCTTAAAAAATGCAGTGTATATTTTTTTATTTTGAATTATATAAGTTATTTTCAAATTTAAATTTAAAGTTTTATATTTTAGATTCTGAGTGAAGCGAATAATCAATTTTTTTAAAACTTTATATTTAATAAATTAATTTTTATTTTATTTATTTTATATTTAAGTACTCATATTATAAACATTTTTCATTAATTTTCAAATACATTCCTTTTAATTTATATAAATTAAATTTATTTTATATGAATGGAATAGTTATATTAATATTATAATCTGAAATGTTGCATAGTGATTAAATTACGAGTATATAATGTTAATAGGCAATATAAATAAGGCAATATAATAAGGCAATATAAATCATATTACTATTATACTCGTATGTGTCAATGTTGACACGCTTAAAATAAATAAAAATAAGATTTTAAAAATCTACATTGCTTTGAGTATGCGTTTTACTTACATTAACTTCTTCGGTCACTCATATGCTTCATTGCATACAAATCGAAATTTATAAAACATTTAATGTATTATTTTTCAAGGGGAGTAAATAGTTAATGTTTGAATAACAAATAGTTCAATAAAATAAAAATATTGACTCGGAGACTTTGAAATTCAAACATTTATTTTAAATATACATATATTTCAATGTTAAGATTTAGAATTTTTTGAGACGGAGATTATTGTATGTGATCTAAATTCCCAATAATATAATAATATTGTGAGAACTGACAAAAAGATGGAAACGATAAAAGTAACGATTGAAAATTGAAATACTTTAAAAAATTTTATTTTATGCGCAATGTATTTATTTTAATTTTTAATCAGCAAAGTCTGAGGTAGAATGGTTTTCATAAAATTCAAAATGTGTTTTATTTAATCGAAAATATGAATACTATCCTAGTTTTATACAATCAATTAGTTTATCATAAACTTATAATTATTACATGATTAATATATTATGACTTTTTTTAAATTTCCGTGGCTTTCAACTTTGACGCAAATCAAACCATATGATTACAATCCTAGATTTTATTTTTGCCAACATATAATTATTATTTTCAGTTTTTTTTATTGAACAAACTTGTTTTTACCTAAACGAAAAATCATTCCAAGAAGGAAGTGATTCTACAGTTACGGTTTAAATACGCGTTTGTTTAATATAAATAAATATCAAATTAAAAATTGAAATGAAAATGATCTAAACGAAAAACTAATATATCAACTGTACATAGTGATGCATTAATCTCGTAAATCACTTTGGACATTTCGGTTAATAACACGACTTCGCTAAAGTTTCGACGTTTACTTCGAGACGAATCGTGTCCATAGTACCGAGATCGTCAAACGGCATCCGCAAAGTCCGAGCGACGATGCGGTCTTTTTTCGTACGCGTGTTGTAATAATCCGCCAATACGTCGAGAGATACGTACGACGACGTTACAAATCAATATCGATGCGTCGAATGAGAAAGTCCAACTTTGAAAACGTATGATTTACAAACACGCGATGACGCGTGTCCGTTACCCGACGAAAGTACCCGCAAGTAGTATGGTTTTGTATGTTCTGGCTCCATTTGAGAAGCCAAATTTTTACCAGTTTAGCCGTTAAATTCTACCTTATGTCACCGTGTAAAAAATAAACAACATTTTTTTTTTAATTTACACATTATTTTTATTTCGCACAAAACATTCACATACATAAAAATATACATACTGCAATTATACTTCACACATGATATCCACAAAACACATAACATTTTAGTTTACACATTATTTTTTTTTTTTATTTCAAACAATTTTATTTCACTTATAACATTCACAAAACACACACAATTTTATTTTACATATTTTTATTTTAAGTATGCAAATAATTTTTTTAAATAGCTGTCCTTAGTATATTATACTTGTAAAAAAAAAATTTAGTTTATTTTTTACACGGTGAAATAAGGTGGAATTTAACCACTGAACTGGTAAACATTTGATTTCTAAGATGGATCCAGAACATACATATAGGTTTTTTGAACAAAAAAATCACACACTAAAAATTAGGTGGAAATTGCCGGCCAAACCGGAAAAATTCGGCTTCTCAAATGGAGCCAGAACATACAAATACATACTACTCCCGCGGTGTATTATATAATATGTTTACAAGTGCCACGGCGTGCAGTGAACGTATATCGTCGTGGCGACTTATCGCCGACGTCTCCGATCACGTTGTTCGTACGCATTATTGTTATGCGTACGTACTTAAACTCGCGCCCGCCGCCGCCGCCGCCGCCGCCGCCGCAGCCGTCCGGGCGCGCGCGTGTAATATAATTCAATATTTTTCTCGCCGTTATCCGATACCTAAGCAGTAAATACGGGGTACTTCGCGGGGGCGATTCGCGTCGGTTAGCGTACGTGTGCGGAAATTCAATTCACGTCGCGGATCCCGCAGGATTCGGGTAACTTTGAATAACCCATTGTGTGTGCGCGTGTGTGCCCGGCGCCGCGGCCGTCGCTATGCCGATCCGATCGCTCCGTCAACAGTAATTACGTTGTTGTTGGACCGGGCTAAGTCGAAATCCTCCGTAGACTGCCTACACTTAAAACCGCGCGCGTGACTGTGCACTGTGGTGTACAACGACGCGATCCGCTGCTCTTGAGACAATACGAGCTGGCTGCAGTGCCATTAATACCGGTCGAAAACGCTTTCCGGGCGTCGTCGTTGTGTTTGCCCTACGGTCGATGATGATAATGGTGAAGGACGAGATTGAAAAGAAAAAGGAGGAAAAAAATTGTAATGATTCGAGTGTGTCGACTTCAGAGGGATTAGGCCCAATTCTCCGGAAATATATTCAGTCTGCCATTCGTTGATTCCATCGGTGCCATCGCCTTTTTAAATAAGACAGATGACGTTTCCCGTTATTATTAAGACGTGTCGGTGTATATCATAATATTGTATATTGTTACTTTTAGTCGGAAAAACTTTTTTGAAAAAGTTTTTTTTTTTTCACATACCTACCTACAAAAATTTTAAATTTATAACATATTAAGACACTTTTTGTTTTGCTTTTCGCTTTTGGCAACATATAAATAAACTATAATTTTATTCTGGAAAATAACAACATTCACTATATTATGTTATAAAATAAAATATTAAATGATTTGTTGATTTTTTTTTATCATATTTTAAAATTTTAAATTAATACATCTAGATATGATTGATAAAAACACTTTAGGAAAAATACGGACATACATTACGCCATAGGTATTCTTTACTCTGTGGACAAGAGATACCTAATAGAGATAGATGAATGAAATTTTCAACACAAAATAAATTATTTCTAGATAGATGAATGAAATTTTCAACACAAAATAAATTATTTCCTTAGTTAAACGATTCTGAGCGAAGATTAAGCGTAAAAATATGCGATTTACTTATTTCACAGTTTTTTAGTCAATTTGTCGGAAGATTTTTTTTAACAAAACCGTTTGAAAAATAATATTTTGAACAAAAGAGATATTTTATTTAATCGAGAAATTCAAAACATTTTGTTCTATCTGTACACAAAGTTGCATAATGATTGGATGGTTATTGGTTATGAATACTTTGTTATATACATTTTAAAGTTAAAAATTCATCTAAAAACAGACCGTAACAATTCACTTAAATGCTCCTAAATAAATATCCGTTGTTTGAATTTTTTTCAGTTTCAATATTGAAGTACATGAGTAAGGTCACATTAAATTTTCAGAACTTTCAGTAGTTAAGTGTCATTAGAAACAAACTTTAAAAATAAGGCACTGTCAAAGTTCTATTTTTAGCCCAAAAGTTGTTATTTTTTTCGGAATATTAGCAAAGTATATATCATAGCAATATGTCATTAACATATGGTGAAATTTTCAAGATTTCAGCAAAATTAGTTTTAAAGTTATTACTAAATAACTTAAATAACCAAAAACACCGTTACCTACCTAACGTAAACGGTTTTACCTTTTACTCGGCTTTTCGAAAGTTTTTCCTGATGACTGGAAAAGCTACTGAGAGGTGAAAAAAATAATCTCTGAAAGTACCATGCAATTCCTGATATCTACAGAGTGGCCAGCTAAACTTTTGGATCAATTTAAGTGTACCAAAGAGTGACTTCGGAAAAAATAAATGAAAGTATTATTGTAAAATCAATAGATCTTTTGCTTTACTCAGAATCTAACATTAATGTATGAAAAAGAACAACTAAAATAACAATGGTGTTACATTATTGAATATGCATTTATATAAGTTTGAATCTCGTGGAGACAATCAAAAGTCTGGTTTATGAAACATAATTCTAAGCATTATTATTAAATAGTTTTTTGATGATTTCAAAAAAAGACATTTCAATTTAATAACTGTTATGTGATACTATAACACAAATAGTTCAATACTTTGAAATTATATGAAACTGTAGTATGGACCTCCCAAGGTCGCCAAAATTCGTAATTTAACTAATCATTTTATTAAATTTAATAGATGATATTATGATCATGAAAATCCGATGTTTACATGAATAAATACTGGATTATACGGTCTTTATTTAACAAAAGGCTAATATGCCGTGGATTTTAAAATATTTTTGGAGTCAAAACTATTTTTTCTAAAATCTAAATTCATGCAACTTATAATTTAATCTTAAAAATACAATTGAAATGAGAAAAAATAGAGACGTGCGTTTATTTAATAACATTAAGGTAACATTCAGTAAATTAAAAATAAATTTAATCACATCACGTTGGATTGTTATTTTCATATTAGTGTATAGCGATCCCTGCTGTAAAAGTGTTTTTTCCTTCCACAATTAAATACAATTTACTTAATATACACTTAGTAAAGAATATAAATATTCTTTTAATAAAAAAAGAAAAATTTAATTACATTTTCGGTGCATTACACGAAACATGAGCACTCTATTTTCTTGCTAAGTATTAATATTTTCCATGATATATACCTAGCTACATGATAATGTAGGTATGATAACTTCTAAAGATACTTATTTTTATTGTATGCCCTAAAATATAAACAACTACCTTGTGGGAAGTACTTTCATATTTTCGTATCCGTCAGTTGTTTACCCTTTTTACTTACGTTTTTAGAAAGAAAAAACGTTCATTCATACAATGATTTATGACATTCATTATTTAGTATAGATCACCTGACTTATCCATTTTGTCATAAGTATGATAGATCATTTAAAACTTCGTTTTTTTTGTAATCTAAAAGTAGCTGCGTGAGAATATCATCTCACTGAAATGGATTTGCATCGTGAATTTTATAAGGTGAAAAATGAGTGTATTATATGAACACTCAATGCCAAACAATGTATGTTATAAATAAATATCATGGAATATTTTTTATGTAATGGAATTCGATTAGTGATTTTTCCCTCACGGCATCTAAAATATTTCAATATTGAAATATTTTATTGTAGCCAGAGGAATAAACAAAATAATAATACTGGATACTTAATTTTATATTTTGCACAATTTTCACATTTCTATAACGAGTAGAAAAATGAATTAATATTTTTATCTTAAATTTTTCAAAGAATGATAAATTGTGATTTTTATTAAAAACCAAGAATTGCGTTGCTGGTAATAAAATACAAGTATTAACAATATAATACATACATATATATATATATATATATATATATATATATATATATATATATATATATATACCTTATTTCATGAAAAATGGTACGATCAGTGGAAAACAGCTGTATTATTGTATTAGGTTTTCTTTTGATTTATATAAAGAGATCCAATCCTTTAAACGTTTGGACATTTCGTACAACAGTAATTTATAAATATTTTATAGTACTATATTATTGTATAAGACGACTTAAGTTTTTGATGTAACAATGTTTGCCAGACGATAATATTAATAAAGTGATAAATAGGTACCTAATAATGATAATAATTAAAATAGAAAAAAAAATCAATATCATAGTGTACCTACGAGCATTACATTTTGCAAGAAGCTTGCAGAAATTGATATATTAAATTGAAACAATGGAACAAATATCGCTTCATGTACATTACAGATTAGCAGTTATGTATACGATAAAGTAATTGTGATTCTAATACTAACCATTATACCTATAGTTACACGTACGCGTTGCCATGTGTGTGTGTGTGTGTGTGTGTGTGTGTGTGTGTGTGTGTGTGTGTGTGTGTGTGTGTGTGTGTGTGTGTGTGCTGTACGGGCTTAAAAGATTTACAATCTCGGGATGGAAAAGAAGCAAGAGAAACAAATAATAATAATTGAAACTAATTGTTTGTATATCGGAAATATACGAAACGACCGCGGGCGACCGGCTAAAACCACACGCGGTTATCCCTGCAATATCGCACGTACGAGTAATATAGCTATAAGACGCGTGTGCGCGAAGGCCTTCAAATTTCTTTCCCCTCCCCAGTCTCACCTACCCACACACACACACACACACACACACACACACACACACACACACAAATACGCGATTATACTCGTGAACGCCGCCGTTCTTGGGGTCTCGCGTATGTTTTACGACCTGTAATACAATTTTGACTGGCAATAACAACAACAGCAGTTATTACAATCGTCCCCTCCGCCCGCCCGTGCACCGCCGTCCGAGAGTCGAGGGGTAGGATATTACGTCGCCGGGACGTATATTATATATCATGTGGCGGAGAAAATACCGTTCGGACGGCCGGCGGCGACGGGGAGGCAACAGCCACCAGTGGCGGCGAGAGGCTGTGCGAGGACGTGACCATTGCGCACAATTCGACCAGATTCGTTATCCTCCTCCGCCACTGCGGCTGCAACGCGTATAGGTAAAATATTATACGCGTCCACGAAGGCGGCAACGGGTCATCCATTGCATTTCATATAATGTACACATGTATATATATATATATATATACGTACGATCGTTGCGTCATAACATCACACCGATCGCTCCGACTGCTGTAATACAAAACCGCAATGTCTTCGGATAACAATACGACACGTGTATGAAAACACGTACGCGAGTACGATTTTACGCTGGCAAATATAATATGAATTGTGCTTGTGTGTGTGTGTGTGTGTGTGTGTGTGTGTGTGTGTGTGTGTGTGTGTTTGTGTGGGTGTGTATACTCATGATATACGTGTGGTACACGCCGCGACCACCATGGCGTCGGCAACGTACGGGCATCGCGAGAGACGGGGTGGTTTTGCACGTATCCGAGTGCACGGAAACACGGTAGATCGGAAACTCGATAGTTAACTAATAGTAGTAATTTTCTTTTGAAAAAAACGGCTCCGCGTCGCGTCTTTATGAAAAAAACAAAAAACAAAAAAAAATCTCACTGGATTTCTATCATTTAACAGGTCTCTATATAATGGACGCGGAGGGCAGACAGCGCGCGTGTTTGTATAAAAGAATATCCACGTTCTATCAATTTTAGAATTACGCTGCCGGCGAGGCGGAGAACCTCTACATGGTTTTCAAAAGCATATAACGGTCCCCGTGGGCGTCATAAAACGCTATTACTACTTCTACATATAATGCTATTACGTATTACTATACCATCACTGCCACTATTATACCATTTTACCGAGGCGCGGTTACCACGGAGCCAGTTTATACCTGCAGCGATGGTGAAAATACGTATTTACACGCGAAAAATTCACGCCGCGAGGACCGCGATCACAACAGTATTCAACGTACAGTGTTTGTCCTGTTCGACATTCCCTTCGCCATACCGAGTCGGCCACGGTTTCAATTTAATAATTGGTAAAATTGGAAATGCATCAGCGACCGTCGGAAATTCGATGACTCAAACGGGCATATTGGTACATAAATATATTGGTGTATACTGACGTGTATGACGTGTCTAACGTGTACACTTGCGGAACGTATCTAGAGTTTATACATTACTCTTACAATTATAGTGACCACCGTTCTGATTATTTACCCGTGTTTCATTCCAAATGAGACTATTCGGATTGTTTCCTACTTTTGTCATAACTATTACTCCTGTTATTGCGATCAGTGTCAGTTATTATTAACATCATATCACATTCACGCGTTACATTTTATCTTCTGTCGGTTTAAGTGTTATTGCTTTACAGATTTTTGTTGCGTTCTATCGGAGTTACGAGTGTTGCGATTTATGTATCACCAATGCGATGCTCCGGCATCGGAATTCGTTTCACAAACAGTCAGGGTACATTTATTTGAAATTCTTTTGGTTTCACTATTTGCCGTTCGTATAAAACTATCTTTTAGTTTGGTTTTCAGATCGATTTAATT
The DNA here is from genome assembly GCA_027580255.1 of Therioaphis trifolii. NCBI lineage: Eukaryota > Metazoa > Arthropoda > Insecta > Hemiptera > Aphididae > Therioaphis > Therioaphis trifolii. The sequence continues at coordinate 4,428,467 of CM050406.1, read as the reverse complement.
AAGTTATACATGAGAGACCAGCGATGCGTTTATTCGAAAAGCTACGTATTTTATTATAATATATACATACACGATGGTATACACCATACTGTGTACATTTAACATATTGTAAGACATTACAAAATCATAGTATAAATATTATTAACCCACTTATTACGACTTACAAAACCATAACTTTTCATTTTACATTGTAATGAAACAAATATAATATTCCTTGTTGCTCCCAAAAAGTTTCCTTTTAAAATTTAACATTGCCAAATTTTATTTTGGTAAGTTGTATTTATTATGATTACAGACTAAAACTTTTGTCTGGAATACTCCTCTGTGAATTTCCACATTATAAGTTCCCCTACTATAAATTCTTTTAAAATCTCCACGTAGTTACTTTCAAAAGACATTTTTAATGTCAACCTATTATACGCATCAAAACTATACTATCGTTCATCCGAGTGAACAGTAAATACTTGATCAGAATATTTTTAGCCAAAATCTGCGTTGCAATATAAATAGAAAATTACAATTAATGCATTGTTACTTGTAATAGTTTAAAAGAATATTCCAGTGTCAAAACGTTATTGAAAACCCTAAGTATCATGAGTGATTCTCTTCTGCTTCATTAAACTATATCGATGTTTAAAAATAAATAAAAGGTATAAGTGTTTGTGTTCTTAGCGAATTTCCAAGATAACGTTTGAACTGGCAATAAATTAAACGTTTTAAACAACAAAACAATATTCATCAATCAACATTTTACGTTCACGTTTTTGTGTTCCTCGTTTTTCTATGGCTTATGATGTTAGACAAGTATGTAGTGTTCAGACGCATGAAAACTAGTCGAAAGCTCATTTTTCAGTTAAATGCACACGGCTTTTGAATGTGGATATTATTTTTGCGAACCGTTTAGAGTTTTAAAGTTTCGAGAAAACCCATTACCGGTGTGTTTGGCAGTGGTATTTTATTTTATTTTTTGCCTAGTTCCAAAACGCCACCCGGTATAGCGAAATTGAAAACCTCTATACTTATACTCGAAACAAGAAAAATCATTATTTCTCTAACATTGTTTCCGTCTTTTCCTACACACTTCTCCCGTCCACCCGTTCCAACCATCCAATATCAACAGTTGCCTCTTTTCGTCGTCGTCGTCGTCGTCGTCTTCCTATGTGTTCGAACTGTGTTCGAAACACAGTAATTTGAAAGGAGGGGGTGACCTACACAGTGCTCTGATGTGAGTGTGGAAATGGCGTTGAACGTTCATAAATCACCCACTCCCGAGGAAACCGTCAACATGCCCTCTTTCCACGCGCGCTCGCGGCGGCGTAGTATTTCTTTTTTTTTTTCATTTTAACTCTCTCCTCTTCACTCTCCTCTCCGGCCCGTCCAACCCCCAACCCGCCGCGGCCGTCGTTTCACTCGCCATCCACCACGCAATCGTCTCCTCGATAAATCCGTCGCACTTTAACGTACCGGATCGACGATTCAAAGAACACTTGGCCAGATTGATATTGTATATAGACTATAGCCAATTAAAGATATACGAGCAGATGGATGAAGAGAGAAAGAGATCGTTAAACTATCTGAATTCGACGTGAATGGAATAAAACACTGATGTCCACGAAGAGCAAAGCAAAAATCTCGTCATTAGTGAGTCTCTCTATAAAAAAAAAAAAAAAAATGATGCGATGGCCAATTAAAAAAGTATATTATTTCATGGTAAATGTTCTGCTATTTTTTGTTCTTTCAGTTTTTTATTCTTTTTTACTAGGTATTGTGTATTAATAGCTTAAGCAACTCAAAGGCTCTTACTGCGCTAAAAAGAAAATACTCAGATACGAACTGTTCTGTCATTTTGAATAAATGACCTATTTTGTGTTACCTTATACCTCTTGGCCTTTGTATATTCGGAAATATATGAGTCAAAAGTATTCAACGTAACACAACACATGCTTTTAGCATACATCGTTACTCCGAAGTACCAAAAGCGAGTATTTTCTTAAATACATATCGTTTTTTATTTTATTCAGAAAATTTCGGATATTCCTTAGGTTGTCTTTTTTGTATTCCCTTTACTCGATATCGATCTCATGAATGACTAGGATTAGACATTATATACATAATGGTTTTTTTATTCATACTTGTATATTATTTTAATTGTATTCAATAACCTGCTCAGACGAGTTTTATTAGACAATACCGAGGTATACATAATTGTTTGACAAAACCAATTGATAATATAATGATGTATTAATTTTATATACATTAATAGGAGACATTGGAAATATATCATTTAAATTTGTATGCCCAAAATGAACAATTTCTATGTTGAAATACTTCGCACTCAAAATTGTTGGTGATACTCAATAGTTCAAAATAATGTATATGGAGGCTCATATTTTTTTATTTTTTTTTTTTTAATATTAAATGTATAATTGCAAAGTGAGATCGAATAATATTCTGGAAGTAAACGCAGATGAGTTATTCAAGATAAAAATCACACTCTTGCAAAAAATATTAAAATTAAAGAAGAAACAAATTAATATAATGTCATGCGATACCCAATATTCTCACTTAAAAGGGAAGACAAAATTATAATACAAAAAAAAGTGCCACAATCCAGAGATGCAGTGGAAAACGCTGTACATAATCATAATCGTACCCCAGAGAGTGACACATAATTTTCTTTTTAAATCGTTTCGTGAACGCAATTTCACAGGTGAATTTTTTCGACGATGAGGGTCGAAGTTAAATATGTAAACTCTATTATCCGCATGCGCGATCGCGTGCGCGCACACACACGCACATACACATATTTATATTTAACGGGTTTTAAGACACGTCCAAAGACATTATAGTATAATATATTAACCGAACAAACAGTGGATTTACTATGCCATATCTATGTATAAACATAAATACTAACATTACCTGTGCACTTCAGTAGAACGTTTCAGCCGTTTCAAGAGCATTGAGATCTGTGGCGAGTGTTCGAGTTTTTTACTCTTGGTAAAATCCTTCAAAGTTCCGAAACGTCAATACGTCACAGAGCGCGAAAACAATTTTCAGATGTGTTACGATGACCTCTTGAACAGAACCTTTTATCGTTTTTGCTTCCTCTCACAGTCAAACCTTCTCTCCAGAATTCACTCGAGTCTGTTGGCCACCAACGCCACAATTCACCGGAGCCCTTAAAAAAAAAAAAAAAAAAAAAAAAAAAAAAAAACACATTAACCCGACGCCGCGCTGTTCTCATTAAATAATCAGTGTCAACTACAGTATACGCGTCGTCTGGAGAATAATATAATTGTCACAAAGTGACAGAGAGCAAGAAAGACGGAGTCGTAAGAGGGATCGAGAGAGAGAGAGATAAAGGGGGAGAGACTGTGACGGAGAAAATGAAAGACGAAACGTCGCGTTCAACTAGTCGGCGACCGTGATAATTAAATTATTCTCGTACCTACGGAAACTGCACACAAATAACATCTGCACTCTCGATACTTTTTCGCATCTCATTTTTACTGTGACTTACCCGAATGTACATAAACTCAAATGAGTAGGCAGCGAAGTGTCATTTTATCCAATACTACATCTGTCCACCACAATAATTATTGTTTTCAGTCGAAGTAAACGTGATTATTATCATTATTATGTCATTCCAATATAATATAAAATATACTTTATCATAGTTCCGTACGCAGATTATCAACGGGCGCGTTCATTTTTTTAAATCCCAGAGTCGAACTTATGAATAACTACCAAAATTTTCGTTCCGGAGAAGTTCGGTGATTTATACTCGATACAACCGTTACAATTGACATTGTACCAATAAAAGCGTTCGAATAACTCAACATTTCCCATTAGAGCCGTCTCGATAGTACGTGTCGACTACAAGTATAATAATATAATATGGGTTTACCACGGTGTCCGAAAGCCCACAACAATTATTTAGAGCTCAATCACACGTAACAATTTTTTTTTTTTTTTTTTTACTGTCATCGTCGAATTAATTCTCGTGTACGAATTTTGACTTTTGGAATATTACTTATGTATACACACACACACACACACACACACACACACACACACACACACACACACACACACACACACACACACACACACACACACACACACACACACACACACACACACACACACACACACACACACACACACACACACACATACACACACACACACACACACACACACACACACACACACCGCAATACATTGTACTGTATGTTTTCCTGCTTGGTGATTCAACGCACGTTTCCGAAATAAACACTGCGCAACTTTGTCTCCGGTGCAAATTAAATTTCCTCAAATTAGTAAATTTGCTGCGTGGTGATTTACGGAAACGCGTCCCCGCAAAAAAAAAACAACGCCCGCGACGCTTTTGCGCGTGCATTTATAACAGTGAAAAATGATCGTTTTCCCGAACAAAAAATTACAATTATTATTTTATCGACGACGTCTGGCGCGTAGACACATCCACAGCACGCGCGATCGTTGTCGAGATTCGTACGACGATAATAATCTCGGCCGTGCGTATTTAGTGCAGCAGAATATTTTTGACGTTACCACGTACCATATTCAATGTGTTATTACACTTCGTCTTAAATTGGTGCGAGTGCGCCTAGGTGTTTTTCGTCAAACGTGTTTTCGATACGTCCACGTGTTTCTTTAGTGCGCCCGATAAACTACTCGCGGCCAGCACGAGATGGCGTGTGCGACCTGCAATCGTACTAATTATATTGTTAACTCGAGCAAAGTGTACAGTGGAGGTTTCTTGTCAAAACAGCACGAATGCAAATCGTCTCTCTCGCGGTGTGCCATCTTTCACTCATGAATATGTATGACTCTGAACCGAGTGCACTATTGGAAATAGCGGTCATTTAAATGGTAATGAAACCATTTCTGACCTTTTATTAAAAAGCTATTTTATTTACTTTCGGTAAAAAAGTTCGGGCCCCGAAACCGTTTTTGGTACGTGTGCTAAAATAAATATGAGGATTAAAAGTTAGCGTTTCGAATTCTTTATATTGACCGCGTTACATATTATCGTAATGTTCTGTTGTTGGTCGAAAAACAATCCTTACGCAAACAACAATATTTCATTTCTCCGGTCCACTTCTCTCCCTCCACGTTTTCATTGCTCAAGTCATATTTATTCGACGCTCGAAACTTCTCGACTCATCGTTTCCCTTACAAATGTTTTCGAAAATCTGATTTTTTTATTCAAATGATTTCACTGTTAAACGTTTTTAATTTAAAAACAAAACCATCATCGAACAATATGATTAGTGTAAACGAAATTAGGCATACGAGTATACCAACCTAAGACCACCCCTAGTAAATAAATAAATACGCGTATATTTGTATTAATTCGTAATAAAACAACACGACATAAATATAATAAAATAAAACGTGTTTAAATTTACAAATGTTTATATTTTATTTTTTTATTTTAATTTTAAATTAATTAAAAAGTCATATAATCTAATGTGTTTTACAAACACGATAGTGTCAGGTACCGAATGTGCATTATACAATTATTAACATGTTAATATGATTTCCGTCAATACAAACCGACGAAAATCTACACTTTTTAGAACAATTTAAATAATGAATGTATTGCTTTAATGAAAGGTCACCCGAATAGTGAGCTCCATCAAAAGACGAATATTTAGGTCAGCCATGTCAAACTCAAAGTATCAACATGATCATAATATATATACAGTTTACTATGCAGAGCGCCCTTCAAAATATATCGGAAAAAAAATTATGCACATTTTTAAAATTTTTTTTTTTATTTACGAACAGTATAGGTACAATTAAATAATTCGTAACGGTAATCGTGGGCCAAAAAAAAAAATTATCAGGGGTCGCTGTTAGACATGTCTGCTTTGGATAATCTGTTCCGGCTGAAATAAAAATTTGTAAATATGTTCATTAAGAGAAAAAAAAATGCTGGCTGTGAAATAAATAAAACCAGAATCGTAATCGCACTGCTATCCGCCTAACCGAAATATAATTATTACCGAGTCATTATTAATTAATAAAATCGCGCGTTTTTCCTACCCTTTGACCGACCAACTTAAAAAGCTTCAAAGGCAATTACGGAGGCACGTTGGTGAAATCGTTTTCGGGTAATTACGATACAGTTGAAAAGGGTCCGGAAAACATAGTTAGGTGGGCGAACAGGGTGGAAAAAAAATAGAAAGAGTGAGCGGGAAAGAAAAAAAGAACACACGGTTCAGACATTTCTGACGGGCGTACAATATTCCTTAATGATATATTGCATTTGTTCATCGAGTATATTTATGCATGTATACAGTAAACCTTTTACCTGCGTAAAAGCAAACGAAGATCGCAATCAGTATACCTATGGGAATTAAACACACCCGCACGCACAAGCACACACACACACACACACACACACACACACACACACACACACACACACACACACACACACACACACACACACACACACACACATACACACACACACACACACAAAACATTACATATAATAGTTCCGAAATTTGCTCTCGGAAATATATTTTTTTTGTTTTTTTAAATTTTGCTCCGCGTGTCATTAAATCCACCCCTTGAGCAACCGCACTACCGTTTCGGCGTCATCGTAAACAATGAAACGGACCGTATTTGTTGCGCATTGCCACCGTTTCCGTATTGAAATTATAGTTTTATAAAGGGAAAAAAAACATAATGGTTTTTATTTTAAAACGAAAAAAACGCGAATTAACGCAACAGGATCAATATTTCAGCATCATAATCAGAGATGCTAAAAAAAAGTAATTAATTCAACGAGAGTTGCAGTAAAATAAAATGTTGTCCTGAATAAATGCGGACAAATTTAAATGTTTTTAAATAAAAATAAATACACAATTATATACAAAAAGAAGCCGAATATACTTTATACCACGATTATTCTTTGGTACTCGGACGAAATAATAGTATTGGGTTTAAGAATACTTAGTTAAGCCACTTTTAAGATTGCTGAACGTTACGCTTACCAGTATGGTATTATTTTGAATTTAAAATCAACGATTAATCGTTGTTTTCGGAAAACAGTTCAGAGAAAACTTGTGATAAGTTAAGACTTATAATATTAAATTATAATTTTATCTATGTAATTTTCGAGATTTAAGTAAAAAACGATTTTGAATAATACAAATTGTAATACATGTTAATTTGAGACTATTTGTAAAAATTCTCAATTTTATCGTACATAGACAATTCTAACTTAAATAAAAAAAAATCAATTACTATGAAAATGTAAAGAAAAATAATATAAAATAAAGGCTATTTATGAAAAAGCATGCATAATAATGTTACATCTTAAAACCAAACATAAATCAATTTCATGATATAAAAATAAAAATAAATTTTACGTAAAAAAAAAGTTATTTCGAATAGTTCATAGTTTAAGCGTTTTAAAAAGACAGTTTTTGAGTTTATCTTTATGAAACTTGAACCACAGGTAGGAATGTATGTGAAGAATCTATTGGTAAAAAAAAAATTATCGGATTAACAGTTTTAATGTTTATAAGGTTTTTATTAAAAAATATAGCTAATTTACGAGTAATTAATTATCATTCATTAAATTTGAACTTAAACGGATATAAAAAAAATATCTTGACTTAATGATTTTCGAATTTTTTTTAGTATTGTTAACTACACGAGTAAGATGTTGATACATATACATCATGTTTTTATTTCCTATACTTCAAATTTAATTAGATAAAAACTTCCGAAATTCAAGATATTTTCGATAACTTAGAAGTTCTTTCTATAGCTCAAAACAGTAAAATGCTTTCGAACCTCTTGTCATATTTGTATTAGAGTCATTTTTAAATTTGGAAAAAGTTTTAAGTGTCCTATCACCATCATTTTTGGATTTATTGCTAAATATCAAAAAAAGATTCTATGAAAATTTCGTATATTTCCATAGGCTTAGAAAAACTGTTGAGAATATAGAAAACAATTACCTTTTTATAAAGTACTGACTAGATGAAATTTCTGATCTATAGAGTTGCTGTATAAAATTTTCGGACCATTATTACTATCACGAAAACGTGATAACATACATACAACAATAACATCACTGTTAAACCGATGAGTTTTTTATTTCACTCCGAATCTGAAAAAAATAGCAATGATGAAACTATACAACTGTGTGAAAATTTAAAATATATTTATCAAATTAAATATTCGTTATTAAAAACTAAAAAAAAAAACATTGTTTTAATAATTTGGAGTAACTTACAAAGAACACCAAATGGGCGTATATGTTATGAAAGTAAACTTTTAAACATTTCACTCAAATTAATTTGATTTTAATTATATTTTAAAATTTAATCGTAGTCTTTTGAGTTTAGTGTAACTTAAAGTATTAACATAATATTATTGGAACATTTTTTTTTTCACTTTTAGATGAAACGTAACAGTGCCTTTATCTTACAACAAAAATTATGTCTTTGATATTGTGTTGTTGTATGGAACTACAGCCTACAGTAGCTATACCACTGTTCTTTTATAGATATTTATGTAACATTGATGACATATTTATAAATACTTTTTTTTTATAAGACATATTATACTTGATAATGATTTAGAAAATTATATTTTAAAATAATTGTAATCATACAACTTAACCATGGATAATAGTGTTTATCTTATTAATATAGAAACATAAATCATAATATTATGAACATTTGACACGTATTACTTAACAAAAATTTTTATTATATAACTGTTATATTATATTATTTTAAATTTGTCATATGAACTACTTAAACTGTTTAAAGTATATCAGTGTAAAAATGTTATTAATTTAAATAACAACTATAAGAAGAATTTTCAACTAAGATTTTATTGGTTTTGATTAAAAATGATATAAGAGTAGTATTCTTTTAACATGCCAAAATTTAAATTCTACAAAAACAGTATTATTCCAATGTACCTTCTTTGAATTGCTTTTTGCTTCAAACATAGAATTAATAATTGCTTTATATATAGGTTATACCCTGAGTACAACTATTAAAAAATTGTTATTAAAGTTTAGTTTGAAGAAAAAAAAATGTTCTGTGCCAAAACCAGATAAATAAAATTCATTTTATATTTGAAAATTATTTTCTCTCTTATCAACTTTTTTCTTTATAAAGCGCCGTTTCTCCCTTTAGGCTATTACTTACAATATATTACAGTTCACATAAGTTTCTTATTATTTTATTATAGCGCTTGACATAATTTCCTTGAAAGCCTTTTACTACATTACCGAGAGGATATGATACATGGTTATTAAATGTATACTTTCTCAATGTCAATAGGTGTTTATTTCTTTACTGTTTATTTGCGTCTAAATACGTAAACACGTTTGAAATATAATATGATCGACGTGTTTCGTACGTGGTTACTATCCGAATGAAATATTCCATTGAAAAAAAAAATCATTTGGAAATATCCTATTTTATTACATAAACTTATTAGTCATTAAAAATATAATATGATGCTTAATATAAATTTATAATGATAACGTGCATATGTATGTGAGTGTGTGTGTGTGTGTGTGTGTGTGTGTGTGTGTGTGTGTGTGTGTGTGTGTGTGTGTGTGTGTTGGGCGAGAGGGTAGATAATACGCTTTCATCTATTATACATCATTTGCTCCCTGGCTATTTTTTCCAAGTCTTCTAGCCTGAAAAATAACAAAGATATAGGCAAGCGCTCACACGCATAAACTTGTACGTTTTATTTCTGTTTATAGATGAAAATAAAATGTGGTACAAAGTTTGAAAATTGTATTACGTGGATAGGTTTTATGGTACTGTAGTTGATGGTAGCGACGACGGTGGAGGTGATATCTGAGAGAAGGCGCGCTGTCGGCTACTGTTCGCCGTAAGAAAACAAAAAACAGAAATACGGCGCGTCTTCGGTGGTAGTCACAGACGTTTATTTTCATTTACATGCGTATTATTATCATCCCTATTTTTCATCGACACGACGGGAATCGCGGCAACACCGTCAGCGGTGTGAGTAGCTGTGCGCAGCGTGCACGCAACAAATATGACCGTACGCGCGAGTGTTGAACTTTGATCCCCACTCGTTTGCAGGTTATTAGCATAAAGGCCCGCGTATAACTTGTCACCGAATTTGATTTATCCACCGCCAAATATTGCACACGCACGCACACACACACCCACACGCTCGTATATAAATATATAAATAAATATATACACACACACATATATATAATATGTGTGTGTATACTTATCCGTGTGTAATATATATAGTGCCGCAGCGGCGCGCGCGCTGTCGCAGTATCAATGGCCGGTGCGTAGACGGCGAAGCAATAAATAAAAAATTGATTGTTTATTCAAAAGTTCCGTTCCCCTTATTGCGTTTGTTTATTTTATTACACCCCTGGGTGACGGCAGTCGGCGCGGTACCGGCGGCCTAGAACCGTAGCCGAGCCGCGACGGCCGTAGCGCAGACTACACCGCGTGTATCATATTATATAATATATACACGCGGTGCTGGTAGTATTACCGTACACGTACGTATACGGTGTACCGTGGTTATGGTCTCCTACTGTGCACCCCTCGTGGACGCGTACGCACGCGCGTGACGTACGGTTATACTCCGATCTTACGTGGCGGCGGCGGCGGCGGCGGTGATGAAGGCAGCGGTGGAGGCGACGAGAACGGAGGGGTTTTTTTTTTCATACTCCGACGCGGGGCTGGACCGAAATCCAGTGTATATGCACTGGAGTAAGTGTGCTCACGTAAATCATACCACCGGAGGAGGGAAAAATAAAAAATATTCAAAAAAAATTACGATATTATAAAACCGTTACGGGTCGTCGACATGACGCGGTAATATACGTTCTAAGCTCCTCCGAAATTCGACGTGATAATCACTGAGCGGCTAGACGCGGTTCGCGCGGGTGTCTCCGTGAATCTGAACGACCGTCGTCGCCAACAAATTCTACCACAAATCACGTGAATAATAAATCGTATTGCGCGATGTTCTCCGAGTTATATTCGAATTCGTTGCCGGATATCCACGAAAGGTGGATTGATTCCTAGATCGTTTTGGAAGCGATTTTAATATTCCATTTTATTCACAATTAGCCACTCAGAACTACGTGACTACATTTGGGTGGATATGGTTAAAAATCGTTTTTGATTTTCGTTTTTTACTGTATTTAATTTTTGTCTATTGAGTGTTTTACCATCGTTCTCTTCATGGTTATGTCTATACGTATTTTTATCGATAATTACATTTTAACTATTCATTTCCAAACACGACTCAAACATTGTCAAACATTTTTACACACGCCCAACGTTCAAAATTGTCGGCCAACTTCTTTTGAAACCCGAATTTCAAGTATTCTAAGATGACAGGTTTCCTTTTTTTGTTCTCTGTACATGAACTCTAAATTAAAAAAAAAAAAAAAAAACTTTAATTTCTATGAAAATAACAGAAACCAATGTGAACGTCAATTTCCAAGTATGGGAACCAATAATTCGGATGCAACCGTATTGCGCACCAGTACGTTCCGTTTCCGAAGTATGATAATATTACACACGCCGTAACTACGCTGTACATAATATTATCACCTACATGATTTATACGGACACATTATACTCGGCGCAGGGTTTGCGGTGAAACTGTTCGGTGCTCATAAGTATTTTCGCACGTGTCATTAGTAAAAGAAAAACGAAAACGTGTCGCTACGGCAAAACTTGATTTTCGTCTCCCGGAGACCGTACGAAACTGTCGCCACCTTATAGTGTATTTTGAAATAAACGCATTTTTTCTCTCCGTTTTTCGACCAAGTGAAACGTAATAAATTAGATTAGGCGGTAGACTCGAAAAAGTGAAATCGAAATTAAAATGAGTAAAAAAGAAAAAAACTCTTTTATGCGTGCCACTGATAACTAGACGAAAATATATGGCAAAGTTTTACGATTTTTTCCTCAAAAGTTTACTGGAACTCGGTAATCATTATTTAATCAAAACTTTGGTACAGCGCATTTAAACATTAAAAGTAACTGCATTATTTGATATCAATTCAAATTTTAATGTAATTAAATAACATTCAAAACTAATTTCTACGGGCGAGTTTTGTTGCATAGTATAAATTATTATTATTTTTTTTTATGATAGTGCTGGTTGATTATGAAATAAATATGTATCTCATAAGTTAGACAGTGTACTACATGCCTAATTTGTATACAGTAATGTACCGTGTATTTAAACGTTTTCCTTCCAAGTAGGTATTTATTTTCAGTACCTATAAAAATAACGATTGTTTTTAATTTTTATCGGTTCAAAAGGTTTCGAATATATATCTTAATAACTAATTACTTAAAAGGTAGTGGTCACAATTTAAGGAAACTAAAAACCTTAAAACATTAGGTACTAATTAAAAAAAAAATAAAAAATTACAAAGTTTTAATATTTATTTAAAAATTGTGCAATGTACACAAAAAAGTTTCAAATAATTCAAATAATAATTCGAATATTGATTGAAACAGTTATTGCAATTTACTGTACTAAAAACATGTGTCTTTTAAAAGCGGTCAATCAATGAAGTTGAAAAAATATTTCGGTTATTTGTTACTGCTCCCACCCATCAAAAAAAAAAAGGTGTGTCATAGAAAACTAATTGTTTAAAACTAATAGGTAATTATCTCATTACTCGGTACCAAAATAACGGTTACGACACATTTTTCGACGTCGACCAACGTGACTTCGTAAAAGGGTTGAAGTCAAAAAAGGTTAAGTTTCAAATGTGTGATAACCGTCTTATTAATAAATTGAATGCAAACATATTCATCAAAACTTAGTTGAAAAATATAAAACAGAATTTTCAAAACAAATAAATGTAAAACTGTTCCATTAGAAACAGACATTAACGCGTTCCCTTCACCGCCCTCGGACTACCATTGTCGTCTTACCGAATAATAATACAACGGCCATTTGCCATTCAGACGGTCACGAGCGTGTGGCGGGGGGAAGCCATATAGATATTCTTGAGACGTAATGTCATAAATCCAAGTGCGTGCGTTCGTATATGTATGTATATTTCGTACATTACGTGTGTGTGTGTGTGTGTGTGTGTGTGTGTGTGTGTGTGTGTGTTGTGCACACCTACACACTGGTGGTGACGGGGATGTGGGAAAATGTCCGCGGTCTTGCTGCACCGTCCCCCGCCCACCGTCGAGCTATATTCCGGTCACGTGTCCACACCATCCACCCGGAATGGCGGTACGGCGGCAACGGCGGGACCCGTGTACATGTAAATCATTATAACCCGTCGCCACCGAAAACACATCTGATCCACCGCCGCCGCCGCTTCGTTCAATCTATTACCCTATACCAACACCATAAAATACATACACTGTACCTACACACACACACACACACACACACACACACACACACACACACACACACACACACACACACACACACACACACACTCACACACGCGTGTACGTGTATAAATATATTAAATAAATAATACCACATTGGCGACACACGTAGACGTATTTACGTATATATATATATATATATATATATTATTATTATTATATACGTGTCTATATACAGTTTTAAGCTACACTCTGCGGCCAGTGACGGTCGCTTTTAATATGCGTCTGCACACTGTAAAACTATACACACACATATAAATCTACCCGACCCACGTCCGAGCGTCTTACCGAGTGAGTATATACTTGTGTGTACACTTAGGTACACGTTGTTATTATGATTACTATCGTGCCGGGCGCACACGCGGTTTATGCATAATGCACATTAGGTGTATGGCTACTGTATAATACAACACTATTACGAAACACACACGCTGTAAAATGTACTTATATACGTTACGCACGACGTGCACGCGATACAAGTTTAAATAAATACGCTATGCCCAGCGAATAAATCATATTTCCCGTGAAATATATATTTATATGGTTTTTTGTTTTTTTTTATCTCTGTTTTTTTTTTTTTTTTTTTTTTTTTTTTATTAGCTTCTAGTCGGAGACTATTATAGCTCAACAATTATACATCATACATAATATTATAAATTAGACATTGTACATTAAATATAATTCGCCAATTAAGATTTCTTATAAGGTTTCGACGTAGCGTATGCCGCAACCGATATAAGAGATAAGATAGCAGTTGAGTTAATTAAGTATTAAGATATATACTATTTAGACATAAATAAATACATTACTACTATGTTATATACCTAAAGAAAATTTTTACAGAATTTTATCTCTGTTATATTGACGTTTGTACGCGTTTTTTTAATCGAATCAAACGCAAGTACACTAAATATTAATAATCATTGTTATCAAACGACACGTCGTCGTATACAATTGTTTGACGTCTTATACTGTGCATACAAAAATTTGCCGAACTTGTAATAACGCGTGAAGAGTCGACAAATTTAAAATCAAACAAAAAAAAGCTGGTTAGTGAGATGATGGTGGTACAAGTTCGTCCTTCGTCCCTTCGGTCCTCGGACAAGATATTGGTGATGAATGTATTAAGTTTTAAAGAAATGATGACTCATTTCTTTAGTATAAAACGATTCTGAGCAAAGCTTCAGTGTAATATAATATATTATTATTTAAATACTGTTTACGTATTTTACGGTTATTTGTATAATTTTTGGTGAGTTATAATAATTTATTAAAGTGTGTATAAAAAAAAATCCTGTCTCACGATTTTTGAATTTTTGTTAGGATAATTAGGTAGGTATATGAGTAAGGTCATATTAAATTTTCAGAACTTTTTGTCAAATATTTAAAATTATATTACATAAAAACTTTCAAACAATTTGGTAAATTAAAAGTTCTATATTTAAGTCAAAAGTGCTATAAATGATCTGAAAATGTTGTCCAATATAAAAAAGTATGTATTTGATATTGGATAAAATTTTCAAGTTTCTAGCTTCAATACTTTTCGATTTATGACTAAATACCTAAAATCTGAACAGTGAAAATCTCGTTTACGGCGGATTTTTACCGATTTTACCGTTTTTACTCAGTTTTTCGATCGTTATTCTTGATAACTGGAAAAACTATGGAGATTTTGGAAAAATGACCTCTTCAAAGTACCATCTCAGTTCAATTTTGAATCTAAAAAGTTGCTGGGCGAAACTTTTGGACAAGGATTTCTATACGAAAAAGTGTTTACAGAAAAAAAAGAAAAAAAAAAAGAAAAAGAAAAAAAAAAAAAAAAAAAAAATAAACATCATTGTAAAACCATAAGATCCTTCGCTTCACTCAGGATCTAAAAATGAAGAAAATTAATTAAATTAGATGAGTATCTAAGTTATCGTATTCCTCGTCCGTGGTACGCGAAGAACCGACAAATTCATAACGATACAAGAACACTTCTGCTACTCCGCTGGATCCGAACCCAATTCAAAAACTTCTATTCAAAACCGCAGACGTTTGAAAGAGCCCGGCACTACAACCTGAGAACAAAAACAAAAAAACAGGCGTCCACGACCTCGATTGCCACAAGACGTACTCGTCTCGGACAATAGTAAAAACTCCTCTTGGGACGCCGAGTAAAATATTTACTGAAAATGTTGTTATTTCAGCATTTGTTTTCTCGCTCATCAATGTGTTTAAGTTTTATTAATATACATGTTTAGGTTTAAAGAGCATTAAACATGCAAAACGTATATGAATAAAGTCTGAAAATATCTGACTAGGAATAACGAGCAATACGCTGGAATATTTCAAGTAAAGATTAAATTTAAAAACAAATTTTCAACCACTAAATAGTGTCGAGAAAATGTTTACAATTTATCGAGAAGTAAGATTGTCCGCCCTTGTATATAGAATAGATATAAATAAAATAGGTCATTGTATAAATAAATAAATGGTCAGTGAAAAAAATAATCGATCCTCCTCCGCAATGAATCTTTTATTCTATAAAAATAATAAATGCGTAGGTATTCGAATCTCGTACGAACATATGGTAATATCTGAAGACGAGACGATTTACAAAGGCCATTTTCGTTAAATTTATGGATTTTATTTTGAATTCAGTAGGTAAAATAATAAATTTACTTTTTTTTTCTTTTTAATTAAACCCCAGCACGCGCAAAAGTTATTTACATTTAATGTTCACTATATTAAAAGCTTAAAGCACTTAAAAAATTGCATTTTTAAAGAACCCTAGTTAATAGTCACCGTGGAATATTTGTCAAAGATTTACTATTGACATTTACGGAAAAATACTTTTACGATTGTCGATTTAAAAAAAACACTTTAACCTGGAAGTACCTCTACGTGAACAGTCATGTGATCATCAAATAATGTTACATAATATAGGTAAAACACTCTTTATGTTTACTCATGATTAAAATACTCGAACGTCTACATCATACTCGAGGTATACTAGATGAATATGATGATCTCGTACAGAGGTTTCTACAAAAGCTTATCTATTCTGTAAAACAAGTGCATTTTTACTTTCTAAAATTCAAAAATGTTCTCTCTCAAGAGCATACCAAGATATTCACCCGCCCGCATACACTCACAGATATATTAAAGCGGATTACCATCGTTTCGTTCATCATAATATAAAACCAACAGTTTCCTTTTCAGTTCAATAACTCTTACTTGCCTCAATATAGTTAATGCGATTAATGTATATTATGGATGACAAAATGGTTTTAAACATTACTATAAAAATCGAAATTCGAACGACATAATACCGTTATACTTGGCTCACATTCGTTTCGAAACCTAAAATTGAATCCACAAAGATTATATACATCATATATCTAATAACTTATAGTAATACATATAACATTTTAAAAATAATTTAACGCTAAAACTAGCAAAATATTAACCTTTTCGCGGAAACGCACTAAAAATCAAAGTAAAAAAAAAAAAACAAAAAACAAAAAAAAACGTGTAGTTTTAGCATAAAACGGTATCTGATTATTAAACCGACTTAATAATCCGGAAAACATAATATGTTAAACAGCTAATTAAATACTAAAAACAATCTAGTTTTCGTTATACTAAACACACACACGTACGTTTTAAAGATGCTCGTTTTCTAAAACGCAGTGTGTGACGTCGATTTTCTCGTTGAGATTTCGACGTGTAATTTAAACCACTACAGTGGATAATATTTGATGAAACACCAATTTTACCGCGGCTTCAAGCGTCATGAAAATAATCATTAAATCAAAATAATCAAGTTCAAAACACTCACGGGCCCGTACGTCCCGGGGATGTGAAACGAGGCGACTGTGCAACAAGAGACGGCGGCGGGGCGCGGTGACAGCAATATCTCGGGAGAGCGGAAATATTTTAGGGGAAGCTTTTTTCTTATTGTACACGATTCTGTGTTGTACACACCGAGAGTTTCACGCCGACAGCGGGATTCTGCTGCGATATTATATTTAAATGTGTGTGTGCGTGCGCGTGCGCGCGCGCGTTCGTGTGATCTCGTGTACAGCAACAACGTTTTATAATGGTTTTATAACATGAATATCATCCGCGCGATGAATAACTTGGTCGTATTTTTACCCAGTGAGATTTTAAAGGGTTCAAACGTTATAACGTCGGTTTTCCGTAAAACTTTTGTGAGGTAATCCGCCGACGCCGCCGTATTTACGATCGTCTCTGCGAGCCTGGATTACGGACGCACGTAATTTCCATACGACAAATCCGAGCAATATGTCGTTTGGCGCGCGGACGTTTTATTCATTTGTGCGATATTATTTTTCATATATAATATTTTATTTAATGCGGCATATTTTTTCTCAAAGGATGACGACGACATCAAGAGTGAACCGTCGTCGTCGGACGGAAAAATAAAATCGAAAACCGCCGCAGCCGGATTCGTATATCGGTACGATTTGAGCCCTGTCCCCGTTGTGTGTGTGTGTATGTGTGTGTGTGTGTGTGTGTGTGTGTGTGTGTGTGTGTGTGTGTGTGTGTGTGTGTGTGTGTGTGTGTGTGTGTGTGTGTGTGTGTGTGTGTGTGTGTGTGTGTGTGTGTTTAGTCTGACGAAAAGACGCGATCGCGCGCGCGCCCGAGTTAGGTCCGACGTCCCTAGCAAAGGTATTAACGGGATGATTTTGACAAATTGA
Source organism: Therioaphis trifolii (assembly GCA_027580255.1). Classification (NCBI taxonomy): domain Eukaryota; kingdom Metazoa; phylum Arthropoda; class Insecta; order Hemiptera; family Aphididae; genus Therioaphis; species Therioaphis trifolii. The sequence goes on along the minus strand of CM050406.1, from coordinate 4,410,298 downwards.
ATTCCACCGTTTGACAGGTTCTTTTTATTTGAACGCGTGTGAGGGAGTAACGAGGAAGTGGAAAATCAATGACACCCGCCAAAACAGTCTCTATACATACGCGCACTACCGACAACGGCAACGGCGGTGGCGGTGCATACAACGCGTATGACGTGTGCTCCCTGCTATTTGCTTTTCGTCGACGTGCAAATTATAGAAGCGTTTTGCTAAGACGAACGACTGAATGATGCGAATAATTATAATTTCCGTTATGAGTGGTCTAATATCATAGCTACCGCGCTCTTCACGCTGGTTTATATAACCAATAAGTACGTACTTATAAGACATTAAAAAAAAAAAAAAAATCAAAATCTGTATTTCTTAATTGTAAAGGAATCTAGATGAGAGAATTTATCTGGACATAACAGTTTTATTTATATACAAAATAATAACAATAATAATAACAACACACATTAATAATAAATAACAAAACTTATGAACGTTTGAAGTAGGTTCGATCGAAAGAAATTAAGCGTTTGAACTGATTACATTACATGATTATACCGGCAGAATTTCGGTACGAATAACGTTGTAATACCTTTGCGCGATTGAATTCACAATGCGTGTGTACACGCATGATTTATATTTTATTTCTATAAGTATACAGTATACATCCTCAGATAATTTTCTTCGCACCCATCGGTGTATTATAGGTGTTATACATTGTAGCTTTTTTTTAAACTGTGATTTGATAAATTTGTTCACTTCATGAAGCGCAGACAGTTGAATATTTTTTTTTTCACCTAAACCAACCTTTATAGATAAAACGATTATATTATTTCTTATGAAACATTTTCATAAAAAAATATTATTGAAACTAAATTATTCAAGAGGAAAAGTACTTACTTTGATTCAATCTTTCATGAAGTGCATTATTAAAATTAAAAACATACCACTATTTACCAATTTTTCAAAATAAAAAACATTGCTTTTTATTTAATAATTTCCTCGGGATCACATCAAAGTTTTAAGTGTTTCGAATGATTATGTTTCGCTCTCGCATCACAAAACGAACAAATATCCTTAGCAAATATTTCGTTTGATAGCATTGGGATCAATCTTATCTTTTCACTTTATTTAAAAGACAAAAAACCACATATAATTTTGAATATAATGTTAGTGTTAAGTACTTAGCCAACAGTATCTTTGAAGTGATAACCAGTGATATTACAGTGGAGGATTTACGGTGGTTACTCATTTTTATTTTTCAAAACGTGCGTGTATTTCATCTAAAAGTATTGAAGTATCCCAATCATAGCCAAAGGCAGAACAATATTTGGGTTTAGATTACAAATATGCATTTCAACTAAAAAAATTTAAATATAAAAATTTAGCAACAACTTAACGACACGAAAACACATACATTAAATGGTTTGAATATTTTGTGAGGTTTATTGGTTTTTTGACATAACGATTCACATATGTTTCAATAAAACAAAATAAGTTTTATTTAAAAAATGCATTTTGGGAATGAACCCAGTAACCCTTTACTGGCTATAGCCTTGCTCCGAATACACAGTAATGCTCTAGCGTATATACAGATTCTCTTTTAAATAAAAATATTCGTATTGAAGTGGAGCTGGGTTGATATAATAAAAACAAATAATACAATAATGAACTGATTACACCAATGTATTGTAATATAATAATTTAAATTTTCATTATACTGCAAATCAAATTTATTTAAATGTAAATAAAAGGGATAAAAGTTCCGTTTTTCAGCAAATTCGATACCTTAAAACTTTATTATACTTTAAATAACTTAACTATAATCTTATACATTACGGTATTTACTCGCATGTCTTATTAACAATACTAAGTTAAAGAAATAGAAAATATAAATTAGTGAGTTTTTTTTCTGATCAGCAACACACGGTGCTTTACGCATTCTAGTCTAATTTAAGAGCACTTAAATCATATTCGTGTACCTAATATGTATTTATGACTACACCACTGATAAAAACTCTAGAGCCCTTTATTTTTTAGAGAAAAACTCAGTTCTACTTATTAGACAATAATAGGAGTACAGAAGATTATTATTATTATTTTTTTTTTTTTCGAAAATGAAGAATAATGCTGTCATGTTCTCTGGCAAAAGAACTTTTGTGTAGAGCGCCTTTTTTTCATTTATCACTGCGCTACTATAAGGAAAGGGAGCGACTACGCACGAGATGAGAAAGTTTGCGTGGCCGCAAAAACAACCGATGTCAGGGATAAAATGTTTTGATGAGTAATACACGGATAGCCACGGTGTGGAGAGGGACGATCGGAAGAGGCGGGGAAAGTGCTGTGTAACTTTTTTCATTTAAATTTCACTCAGTGCTCCACGCGAACATCGAAATTTCTGCACTAAAGTTTATATCCCGTCTCTTTATTAGACAACATAATAATATATTAATAATAATATGGTTATTGTTGGTATTTTGAAATTAATTAGGTTTAAATCAGTCATATGCCTTTATATATATATGGTTTATAGTATACACGCATTAAAATAATTCGTTACGCTTACGTCTGATTGAACATTTAAAAGTACACATTCAGTTTACATCCCGTTCGGTTTCGAAACAAACGAACCAAGCGAATTCGCTTCGTTTTGTGGAGTAGGCATAACTCGATTTGTATCTACTATTATTATTATAATTATAATTTTGTAATACTGTAAAATTTCTCCTGTAACTGTCTCTCTTACTCATATTGCAGTCGAGTATCGTGAAATCAATTTTTTCGTTCACTTATTATTTATCATTTCATAAGAGATAATAGGGGTATTATTTTACGTTCATTGAATCAAGTAGACGACATTTCAAATTCAAGCAATAAACGAAATTCGTATTTTTCTTTATGAAAATAACGACGGCATTTAATAAGAAGTAGGTACTTAATTTGATTTTAAAGTCGTTTTGCCGAGTTGTTTGTTTCAAGTGTTTACTTTTTGAACTTATCGAACAAATTATCGTGCAATTAAATATGATGTACCAACTCACTACTTACACGAACATACAATATGAAAATGAAGCATCTGGCCAAGAGCATTTGGCAAAGATTCAATGTGTGTTCGAATTTAAAGTTTAAAAAATATCACATTTGTTTCAAAAAATTAATGATTCACATACCATTTTTTATATTTAATTAATTGTAAACATATTAAAGTACTAGACTATTGATGTATTAAATACCGCGTATCCATAGTGAAACATAGTGTTCAGACCAATATATTGATTTTTAATTCATGAACTAATATTAACTAGCTAATATTATTTATAACTTGTAAATAACTTGAGATATATTCAAAGATAAATATCAAATGATTCATGTCTAAACAAACCGATTTGTATACGAAACTTATAAGTTATGGAAAAATATATATAAAAACGAGAAAAATGATTTCAATTCAAAGTACTAAAAAATGCAAAAGATCAAACATACAAAAAGAAACATACACCATGAAAAACGTGAATAACTTGTGCTTCGAATAAAAAAGTTACCCTAATAATACTTTGAAATTAATTCGAGTAAGAAATTACAATTTAAATACCTGCTGTGAGCTTTAAACTATTTATCTTATCTGTTTATGCCATATATTTTATTTTAATTACTCATTGGTATATTAATCAGTTTGGAACATACATTTTTTTCCTAAATAATACAATAACCGTTTGTTATTTATTCAAAAATATTGACTTCATTTAATTCGTTCATAGATAACACATTTAAAATAAATATAAATCACTTTTCAATATAACTCTGTAAATAAATCACATGATAATTATTACATGTGTATATTTAATACTTTTTATCGGGAAAGATAATTTTTTTTTTTTATAATTTATTAAAACCGTTGACATTTGATCGGGTGTTCAACATTTTACACAAATACTTTTTGAAAACATTCTTTCAAAAGAGGCAAAAATATGAGTAAAAAATAAAAACATAAACTTAAATCATCTTAAAGACGTTCTAAGAACTTGCAACGACGGAGCACCGTATCCAATGATTTATAGAATTCCCAATAGAAACGTTATAAATTATTTATTATACCGAAATTCCCCTACCTTTAGCGATATTTTATGTGCGTACTTTGGTGCAGTTTACTAAAGGGGCGTTGTTTTATGCTCTACGTAGAAACTTAGCATACTTGTTTGAGCTTCGTTAGTATTGAAGTTGATAAGCATATTATTTTCAAAATGAATGAAGCCCTGGTTTTGTCACTTTAAACGAACCAATGATAATTAAATACGGAGAAATTAAAATGTTCAACCGTTTTATACATTCATATTTAGTAATGTTTTGAAATTTTACTTCAGATAATGTTAATACTAACATTTGATACTAAGAAATGTTAATTTCATAATTGTTTTGATTAAACATGAAATAAAATCAAAGTACTCTTGAATATATAATATAATAAAAGTAAACTGCGATGGTATGTTTATATCATATATTTGTATGATTGTGTGTGTGTGTGTGTGTGTGTGTGTGTGTGTGTGTGTGTGTGTGTGTGTGTGTGTGTGTGTGTGTGTGTGTGTGTGTGTGTGTATGTGTGCGTGTGTGTGTATGAGGCAAGAGTGATCTATCAATCATATTGTGTTTTAACACACGATCTGTTATTGAATTTATGCTCTTGATCGATAGTAAAAATAACGAAAATAAAAATGGCGTCTGTAAGTTCTCTCGTTGAGACTATACTGTATAACTAAATTAAAATTACCAAGTGGTTATTATTTTTTTTTTCAAGGATTGAAAGATGCACGTTTTATACTTATCGTGTAATAATATAATAATATTTTAAGTGTCTACTGTTGATCGAGGACCTAAAAGAACCCCACCGGAGTCATCAACCGCGAGGCTTATCCTCTGTTATTCGACGTCCCTTCTGTTTGTGTTATTTTAACGTCTGCCCTTCTTGTGGGGTCTCGACCGACTGTATGTATACTCATCGTCACCGTCGTCGCGGCCTCACCCTCCGGCAAGCCAAACATTGGCGTGCATGCCGTGGGTTATGTTTTCCAATAGGATTATCCCCCTGTAGCGCGTCGTCGGTGTTTACTAATTTGAATCTTCTTATTTAATGTTGTCACGGCACTACATGACGGCGCGGCGGTGTCTAATACGGACCGTAACCGTGTTCAGGTAAACGGCCGGTTAACACTCGACGAGTAATAAGACTACAAGAGACATGTTTCAATAAGTCAAGGCACTTGAACGCGCTACTACCCGTGCCTCGGGGGAATTACGATATATTTTTCGTTCTCCGCACGGATGACACGGTAAAAATAATAACGAAAATGTAATGAGTTGTTTTTTTACTAAACACGCATTTTAAACACTATCGAACGACGAAAGCCGTAGAATTTCATGACGATACATTGTTTTAATAATATTATGTTACGCGGACGCGCGCGAATTATATTTAATTGTAATTTTTTTTATTTATTTATTTATTTTTTTATTTATTTATTTATTTATTTTTTTATTTATTCGTATATTCAATATCAAACGCGTTGATTAATATAAATGCTAGGTTTATCGATTTTAGAGACACTAAACGATATGCAAAATCAACAGTTTAGCATACGTATGTATACGTATGTGTAGTGTAGTGTATACGTATGTGAACGGTTAGACTACGTACAATTTTCCAAAGTACGCGATTTACTCACCTAAATTCGCCGCTCTAGGAAATAATGGGATGAAATGCTTTTCGCGATTCGTGTACCGTGAAAAAAATCAAGTGCCCAGAAATGTCACAGGGACAAATTGTCCTCACAAATCACATACAAACTCGCACACTTCCGTTTAGCACTATTTTCTTTTCTTAGCTCATTACACCGGAAGGTTAGACGTTTTGTATTGTTTACATTTACACTTACCTCGTTCCGCAGAAAAATAAAAATACGAAGAAAATTGCGTGTACGTATGACATTTTTCATGAGGAATATGAGAGCTATTCTGGTATTTTCTCACACCGACCCATAAGCACTTATAAATCACACATATATTATACGACAAGTGGGCGCTTGGTATATTTTCTAAACAAATAATAATAATAATAATTGTAATGATGTCTAAAACTATAAATAACATTCTATCACAATATGAATTTTTTTTCAACAAAGCCTCGTGCAAAAGAAACAGATTGGAGTTCTCATCGGGCACGATATATTTGAAAAATGATACTATTTATACAAATCCCCAGAAGAAACATAAAAAGACACAATAAATAACAATTATATTTCATCGAATAATAATTGTAATATTCTATTGAAAAATAACGTTTTATATTCGAATTACAAAAGACAAATAATCAAAATGTAATGAAAAAATAAAATATAATACTATTACAGCAATCAAAATACAAAAGCGATTTTATTATAATCATTATTATTATAATTTTGGAAATATACATCATGTAGGTTTCAAATTGCAACATTTCTGTGGAAAATAAATAGTTTTAATGATAAATATATTTTAACAGCGAATCTAAGTATTGTATTGCCATCGAAACGCTCGCGCGTGTTGGATGGTTACATTTATTTACATCCATCATGGGCGAGCCGCCGCATTAGTTATTAAAACTTGTGATCAACAAATTGTATCCTGTTATTATAGATGTAAAGACATAATTTACGAGATCATTATCTGCGCGCGCGTATTGTGCGCTTCGCGCGTACGTTTTCTTCACTCTCCACGTATATGCCATATATATATATATATAGATATAGATACCAACATATTATTCTGTTTCCATTACACGCACAGCAACGTGCAGAAACGGTATATGAACGACAGAACGAGGTGGATTTTTTTTCCCTCTCGTCATTCGTTTATATAGATAAACCACACATATACACATATGTTTGTGTATGGAATAGGTCGTTTTCTTTGTGTTACAAATCGCTCTCCTAACCTGCACACACACACGTATATACTTATATATATATATATATGAGTAGGATACTTTAATTTCGCAAAAACTTTATGTTCCCTACATTTCTATTTTTCTCCGTCGGTCCCGTTTTTATCTAGTATCGTTATATATATACGTTGCGCCTTTCATGCGAACACCTGTCATCGTTCCGAAGGAAAACTACATACCTGCGGTTAATTAGTAATTAGTACCTACACGCCGACGGTACCGCTGTTTTTGTGAAAAACAATACCGTCTTAGACGTATACAACTTGTTGCGTGTACACGTCGTCGTAAGTCTCGCTTTAGAAGTATAAACACGCGGTTTTTCACAAAACCCTATTTTAGATTATACGTACACAGCAACACGTTGTATCACATTTGCGTATCTGTAAACATTATGTAAAATTTATATGATATTTCACCGGTGTAGTTAGAGCGTTTGAATAATGTCTGGGTGTGTGCCTACAGATAATACTAAATTATAGCCCCGACGATCATTACAAATGGAACAATAACGTTATTTGTTTATCGTTCCAAATTTTGCGAAAAACCGTTTAGATATAACTATAGAAATGTAATAATTTACGATATATTTTTATATTTGATTTATATAAAGATCAAAGATTATCAAAATTATAGTTGTATGGCGCAGGTAGACCAAAAAATATTCATTTTTGTGAATGTAGGACACGTGACATTGGAAAAATGCTCTCCGAAATACTCGATATTCATTTCGAATATTTATTTAACAAATTTAAAAAATAGTCATGGAAACCTGTCAGCACTATCAAAACTTAAAATATACCTCTTGAAATAGTTCTTGGTTGATTAACTCAATTTTTCAATAACAATTTTAAAAAGTCATCAATTTTACTTTTTTATTTAAATTTTTTTTAAGATGAATACTGTTGTAATACATATTCCAGAACGTATAAATTCATTAGAAACATTTCTTTAGTTATAAAAATAAATGGTAAATTCTTGAGGTTTTACTGATAATATTTTACATACATTATTAGGCATTGCATGATATTATTAATTTTGTGTATTTATTGTGGTTTTTGCAAACTGAGCCATATATTCAGTGTTATAAATTTATAATATTATATTTAAGTGTTAACAATTTTTTTTTTCTCAAAAATGTAATAACTATAAGAAGGTTTTATATATTTATATTTATATTTATGTTATTGGTTCGTGGGGAGTATTAATTTTTCCTTCTCTGCAATGAATTGTATTTCACTAGGAATAAATAATTTCATAACTGTAATATTTGTTCACGAGTCTGTTGCGTACAGTCGAAACAATGTCGGCAAAATGTATTGTTTCAATATTATCACATAAATATTTATCATTTATTTCACAGTACTTATGTAGTTTCACATAATGCAGATACATTTGTAACGATCATAACCTGTAACACATACACGTACAATATAAACGATTCACGTGCACTAGTCGTTTAATCTGTGCACGAGAAATTTACTCGTGATTATCACGTATATTGACACTTTAAATTCGAAAACCGCAATCGCTCTTCAAAAACGATTCACTGCCGTCGCTTCGGAACCGAAAACATTAGCACAATACGAGTTGTGATATATGCCGAAATTAGAGAAGCGCTAAACGAATGTCGTGCAACGTATCTGTACAGCCCGTATATACGTCCCCCGGCCACTGCACTCACCGGCGTCTGTTCTATTATTTATTGTACGGCTAATAACACTGTATTAAATCATTTACTTTTTGTTTCAGGTGTATTAAAAAAAAAAAATTCACTGAACAGAAAAAAAAATTCATTATTCGTGCGCATACAGGTAAAATTATGTTCCTTCATCATGCACCGCTTTAAACTTTGATAAGTATGCATATTATACAAACCCCATTTATTTTCATTGCGACTCCGATTCGAGTACATATTGTTATGTCCCTATTATTGAGTCACATTGTTTGTACTCGTATATTATATTACCTACAGATCAAACACGTATAAATGTGATACCTACTATAGATGCATATATTTAATATTGTATGCTTACTTACCCAGCAAGTTTTGAGGGTTCAAAAACAAAATTAATTTTTTCGCAAACACACCCCTCGAAGTTTTTTCCGTTGTCGTCCTTGTACTGAGCGTTTTCATCGTCATTATTATCGTTGATATTGCAATCCAGCAAATCATATGCGAATTAGGCAGTACTGCAGTAGGCATACCCACCGATTTGGTTTATCAATAGAGGTTTCATGTATTGCAGGTTTGAGCTGTAAAACGTTCAATACGCCGTGTCTTGAAATGGTTTTCTTTTATTCTCGCGGTGGCGTTTATTCCTCAAAGTAGGCTAGTTAATGTCTGATAAACATGATATATTGCCGTGTATAGAACGCCATACAGGGGAACTTGCGAAATATGAGATGACAGAAAGTCATAAAAGAATCACTTGACCTATCATATACCACGCTCCCGCTGCGGGCACGCTGAGTTATTATTTGTCACTGAATACTTGTAAATAAAATCAATTCGATATTGAGTATTTCTCTGGGTATTCTAAATCTCTGGCACGTGATGCGATAGAAATATTAAATTGCATTAGTTATTATTTAATACATACAAGGTAATAATTGATAGAATTGCATTAACACGAATTTATAATACATGCTTAGTATCACATAAAATGCTTTTTTTCAACTACTCCAATATTATAACCATGAAAAGTAAAATCATTATTGTTCGTTACATCGTACGTGTAAATATTTGTTTGATGGCATATTTGTTTAGAAAACTATTCAAAGCACCCCTGAGTGCACCGATATAGTATGATGAGCAAAAATCGTGTAATCTCGAGTATATTTAAGTATCTGAAAATTAAATGATTTTACATAAAAAACGTAGTATGAAGGCTAAAGTTAAAGAGTCGGACATACCTTGTACCCCGGGTAAGATAATGGTGGTGTATAATCGTCTTTTATCTCTTTGATATTCGGTCTAAATGATAGTGGTGGATCATAGAAGTATATAGTTTCTAAGTACCTTAGATGTGCATTTTCCACAAATCCATGTCGACTTCATTATAATAAGTGAAAATGATCTATTTATTCGTATTCGCGGAAATTGTTATAAAGTACTCAATAAATTAAATTGTCACATTCGATATTTATTAAAATGTTAACATTTTAGGATGGTACAAAAAGAAAGTCTTTCGAAAATTCCAAGTCTTATAGGATAAATTTACGTATTTTATGAAATATTATTTCAAAAGAATCTCACATTTCACGCTAAGTTGAATATTAGCTGTGATTCTGTCTTCGAAAGTCTATATTTTTTCCTTGCTATATCTTAATGAAACCAAGAAGATCAGTTCAAAAATTTGGTAAAACGATATATCTACCAAAGTTTCGATATATTTTATAAGGTTTCGATTGAAAAGAAAAATGTGATTTTACGCGGAAAATATTTGATTTTGTGCAAAAGGTGTTAACGAAACTTTTGGACGAAGTTAACACCTAAAAGTGTTCATCACTTAAAAAATTAAAAATTGAAAAATACATCGATGTAAAATTAATACACTTTCTCTTCACACAGAATGACAGAATGTAGAATCGATAAAATACCAATATTTTTAATCGAAAAAAGTTTAAAAACCAACATATTTCTTTAAAAAATCCTGTGAAAAAAAGGCCAACAATTTCATTTTTCGCGTTTTTGCCCTTTCAACAAAGCACTGGATAAATTCGATCTCCTGATTACTAGATAGGCACTTAACCAACTAAACCACAGTGCCGTTGTCTCACGTGGGAAAGAAACGTTCGATTTAACCGTGTGTTTACCTTTATTTTATTTTAAATTATTTAATGATCGAATTTTCTCATTTTAAATATAAACGTTTTTTTATATAAAAGTAAACAATAAGTCAAGTCAACAAAATTTTTAAATTATATGGCATCATCAGAGTAGTAGATATAAATATACTTAATAATAGGCATTTAGAATAAAAACGATAAGAAATGATATAATAATTTGTAAGAATAACGATGCAAAAATTGAGAAGATAATTTTTTAATTTTTTTTTTTTTTCATAAATATATATATATATATATATATATATATATATATATATATATATATATATATATATATATATATATATATATATTTAAATATTTTTTTAATAAGTTTTTCTCTCTTATGCACATAGATAGATAGTTTAGAAGTACTTATAAATATTACTGTAGGTAAATTCATTTGCAAGTATATCTACGATATTTCTACCTGGAGACGTTGAACTGAATTTAGATAGATTATACGTAGATAGGATTCACGTCTTAGCCCTAAGCCACCTACATTAAATTGATGAAGTTGAAAATAGTTCGTTTTTATTAATATATATATATATATATATTTTACGCTAAAACCACTTGTCACTGAACTGTGTACTTCAGCATTAAAACTGTATTTTTAACTCTGTGAAAATGTATAATAAACGCATTTGATCGTCCTCGAATGCCAGTTTGACGGTGAAAGGTAAAAGCATTCAAAGAAATCGTGTTCAAAGCATAGATTCGCTTTTAACTTAGTTGTATACATTATATAATATTGTGAAGTGTGTAGGTACGCTGTGGATTGCAAAAGGGTTATTGTGAAAAATATGAATATTTTGTTTGTAGGTAAATTAATGATTCTTGGAAATTGAAAGTGTTATATATGTAAGTGCGACGGGGGCTGCCTCGAGTAACCGTCAAATTTACTTAGAATTATGCGTTAAATATTTTTAATTCTAGAAACAAGTATTTAACAAATAAAAAATATAGACCTATTTATAACGTAACAAAATTAATAAATCTTATAGACATAGTTGTGTACACACACACACACACACATATCTTGCTAGAGCCTAGATAATTAGTGAAACAAAAGATTTTTTGGTTTTACAATCATGTTTATTTTTTTTTCTAGAGAAACTTTATGGTACGCTTAACTTTATCCACAAGTTTCATCCAGCAACTCTTTAGATCGGAAAATGCATGTAGATGGTACATTGAAGGTTCATTTTTTATATATTTACATAATAAGATATTTAACAAAAGTAAATAAATGAAAATCAACGAAAAAACAATAAACTTTATATCGAGGGTAAAATGCTATTGAATGTAAAGGGAGTTTGATGGGGCGAAGAGATAGTTCGACATAATGACATTTGGCATAAGAACTTACTGTATGTTGCACATGCACGGTTACACGTGATATAATTATTGTATAAGATAGATGATACCTTACGACTGACGTTATTTTTGATTCATGTCTATAATTATTGTTCATAAAATAATGTCATACAATTTCGAGCGTCACGCTTAAACAACTGATTAAACAACTAGATAGCTAATTTGTGAACGAAATAATGCTTTAATGACAGATGTAGTCGAAATGTAGATAACAAAATATAAACAGTAATATAAACAAAATATAAACAGTAAAGGGGAATACCTATCTACCAGCTACGGATCATATAGGTACATTTTTTGACATATCTAATCATTTTAAGGACGTATAGTTTATAACATTTTATTAGAAATTGTAGCGTTATTTTAGATTCTGAGTTAAACGAAGAATGTGTTATTTTTAAAGTGATTTGTTTTTTTTTTATGTATGTTATCATATTTCGGGTTGAAAAAATAGTCCAAAAGTTTAACAAAGGCATTTCTCGGAAGTTTCATCTAGTCGGAACTTTAAAGTGGTCATTTTTCTCTATTCTTGATAGTTTTTCCGAGCATACGAAAAACTACCTGAAAATTCAGTGAAAACGGTGACATTTTTCTGTATACACTGTTTTTATAAAATCCGTTTTTTTCATTTGGCCATAAATCTAAAAAAAATAAATAAAAATAGTGCCAGACACTTTTTACCAAATATCAACACGACCCTTATACAGTCTTGACAAAAGTTTCGAAAACATTTCACTTTGTGCACTTACTTAATTGTAACATACCGTACGTATTATCATTTATAAGAAAACACGACAATTATAACTCTGAACCTGTAGGATATACTATATTATTCTCACTACGAAAAAATTTTTAAAAAAAATTTAAACATTTTGAAGATTCACCGTATAGATAGGTACCGTTGGAGGCATAACTGACGTCGACTGTATATCCTCTCGCGGGACGCGATCAAACTACAGCTTGACGTACGCGATTCGACACTTTCTGATAACGGTGGTGGATGAGGCAGAGGCTGAAGGGAGCGGGGTGTAATCCACCGTGCCCCCGATAATATTATAACCCGAGGGGGTAGGAAGAGAGTCGCCCGAAACGGCGAAATGTTCTGTCTCGCTGGTCGAGCACCGCAATGCGGCGACGACGGCGGCGGCGAAACGCTATAATATTATTATTATTATTATTATTATTATTATTATTATTATTATTATTATTATTATTACTATTACTATTATTATATAGCCTCCGCCACCGTCGTCGCCGCACGACGACGGCTAGTGTCACCTGCACCGTCGACCGCGCCTCGCCGAGCCGCCCCGCCGCGGGTCGCGCTCCCCGAGCCCGAGGGTAGTGGCAGCGAAACGACCGGGCGAGTAATGAAAAAATATATAATAATGTCTGACGAGATACCGCACAATAAGAACGGAAACTCGGACGAAGACGACGACGTGTTATTACGTTCACGTTTTACACGGTTAGCGTACACACCCCGTACTACGGAGATCTGACAAACGCGACAACGTTTGTTCTGTTCAACATTTTTAGGTTTTTTTTTTTCGTTTTCAAACAATTAGTGTGCATCGGCGTGATGAAAAACATGTTTTTAATTTAATTTTAACAATGAGAAATGAAAAAAAAATCTAAATTATTATTCAAAAAAAAAAAAAAAAATGCTAAAATTCAGTTGATTCTGGTATAAACTGAGAACAGCCATCCATTTTATAAATTTAATGTTTTAGCAACGTTTTGGCGTCAGAAATTTGTTTTTGTGATCAGTCGTTAGTTTTTTTTTTTTTTTTTTTTTTATAACAAATTCTTAAGTATGTTAATAAAACATATGTGTATATTGATAACGATATAACACGACGTAGGTCGATGTACAGGGACGACGCGGGGGATTAGAGAAAAACGAAAAACAATGGCGGTTCTAGATAGGTGCGAAAACGTCCCGACCCGGCGAACAAAAATACGTGTTTTTAATCGTCTACAATACCGTATCGCCAGTGTCCGGCGGGCGAAGGAAAACGTGCGAAATCGTGCGGCGGTGCGATACCACCGGTTAGGGGAGCGGCACGCGCGTGGCTCCGGCCCGCGCGCCCAAAAATATTGTGAATGTTATTAATTTTTGCATCGTTTGAAAATTCCGTTTCAAGTGTGGACTGTTGTTGTTTCATACGCAACACGACCGATCCCACGTTGTTTGTCTGTGTATTAATTTGTTTACAGTATATTAATTAATATTTATTCAAACCAATTTCGAAACTATTTGCGTACACGCTACACGTCATACCTACTTCGTATTGTTTGTGTGTGTGTGTGTGTGTACGTGTGTGTATATTCAGCTCATACGCCGTATTAAATCGACTGCGTCGGCGGATTTATGAAATGCCATATATTATTTACGTTTCCGACTGCCGTACAATGCCGGGAATGCATTTATTTAACGATTGATGAAGTTTCAGATGAAATTATGAAAACGAACTAAGAATGTGACCGAAAATAACGTCTGGCTTTGAATTCGTAAAAGAATACATGTAATAAATTGATAATATTATTGCCTAGTGTTATATATATATATATATATATATATAAACATATATTGTAGGTAATTAGAATTCGGTATCTAATTTATTATTTTCTCAGACCCGTTGTATATTGCACGGGTCGTAGTGTGCTCTCGATAAAAGTAATATAAACATAACTAATAACAAATCCACCAATATATAATATATATTGCATTAATCGATTAGTATTAGTATCAAGACAATTAATAAACGCTTAAATGTTCATAAATCATGTACCTATATTGTATAATAATAGATGCGGGTAGTAAATTATATGTACACATCCATGTAGAAGTTATTGATACCAAAAATAAAAAAAATTCATTGGCAAGTATAATTTCAATATTTAAATTGAAAATCTATCTTGTATAAATTTAAAGTCAGAAGTTCGAATTTCAAAAGGCTTATTGACAACCGTAGAGGGTATATCGAATGAATATACTGTTTCGTGTTACATAATGTTTGTAACAATGCTGAAACAATTTAGTGTTAAAAATAATTCAATTTTTTATCATTCCTTCACACTTTGTTATTTATATTATACCGAACTATAGATAATATATTTACGTGTTTTCATATATATATATATATATATATATATATATATATATATATATATATATATATATATATATATATATATATATATATATGTGTATATTAGGGTGGTCCTTATTTATAGAAGTAAAAGAAAAATATTGATAATTTTTATATAAGACCCCCTCACTTTTTCCATTGATATGAGAAAGTAATTATAGTTAAATTTGGTCATGATTACTCAACCCCTTTCCGTGCCCCTGGGGGGTTGAAAAATAATAAAATAGAGTAGTTTCGTTGTTTTTCGAACTCAACTCGAGAAATTTAGCACATTGTATATACTTTTTTTTGTTATGACTTAATACAGTTACTTGATACAGTTTAGAGCAATAATCGTAATGGTAGATCAATACAAATGATTTGTATACAAATCGTCATAAAAAAAAAAAAAGAAAAAATGTATTTTTGACATTCCTTTATATGTCAACTGCAGAGGATTAGTGTTTTGGAGAACAAAAATGTTTGTTGTAACGAAATTCTTATTACTCGTTATCGTTTCATTTATCATTAGGTATAATTGCATAATATATATTATACGAGTGCATTGACACGATGGTGTCTATAGTATTTCGACATGACCTATGCATTTTATATTTACATAAGTACGAATAATAATTGCCAATGACCACATTGGCATTTCGTACACATAACTCTAGACAAT
The DNA here is from genome assembly GCA_027580255.1 of Therioaphis trifolii. Classification (NCBI taxonomy): domain Eukaryota; kingdom Metazoa; phylum Arthropoda; class Insecta; order Hemiptera; family Aphididae; genus Therioaphis; species Therioaphis trifolii. The sequence continues at coordinate 4,394,316 of CM050406.1, read as the reverse complement.
GCTATATTATTCATATTTCGTATGGCACAAAAGCTTATTTCGGCATGTGTACGACTGACATCGTTCCATAGCCGGGCGGAACTCGAGTCAATGGTAATTATTGACTGCAAATCCTGAAGTTTAGATGGATAAATTTCCTCTGTACTCGCAGACAACATTAAGTTTTGTACGAGAGCTATCGTCAAACCCAATCTAATATTAAAATATATCGCATGCGTATAAACGCATAGTTTGTAAAGTATGGTTGACCACAATATAATAATTGTTTAAAAAACGATTTCGACAAACCAATAATTATAATACCGGTGCGTTGGTATTAAAAAGAGCTTATAAATACATCGATAATATTTAACTTCAAAATGTTTACTTCCGTGAATATTTTTGTTAAAAGAGACGATGATAATTGATTAACTATATCATAATTTTAAACACGCTCTTAACACGAGTTATACCTGTCCAGGTAAAATAGTCCAGAATAGTTTTAAGGGAAAAAAATTACACAAAATCAATTAGGTTCATTTATTACTCACAAACGAGTCGGCTGGACCAAACATTCAACGTCTAACGTACATAGCACGTGTCAAAAGACACACGGACATACTTAAGGCGTCAACATTAAAAAAAAAAAAAAAATACAACCATCAACTAAAAATAACGCGTAGTATGTGTGCAATGTGCGCATATATGATACGGGCAAAGGTGTACGTACGCGTATACATATATATATTATACGTATTACATTACGCGCGTTATAATAACGTGTTTGATTAATGGCGGGGGCGGACGATATGTAGATGACTGGAAAAATCGAGCGGACCACCGACCCCCCGGCGAACGTGAAACGGGAGAGGTCGTTATTTATCGACGAGGGTATTAAAAATATTCGGTTACACGTGTACACCGCACCTGTACGCCGTCGTAGCCGAGGCCGAGTCACATACGCACGCTAATGGGTACGGTGAAATATATTAATAAACGCGTGTTGTACCGCACACGAGTGTATATTGCCTTCAGCCGTAGGTACATAATATTATTATTTATTCGAAATTATCACCTCCATAGGTAAACGTGTGTGCGATCCCGTGCGAAATGTGCATTCGGTGATTATCGCCACCCGTTTTTCAGTGTACCTAAATATGCCGCGTGTAGACTTGTGGTAAAGCAGCGCCAAATCGATCGTCTTCGAATACGATTTGAATAAATCGAATGATCACACAATCTAATTTTTAATCGTAAGTACTCGTAAATGTTACGACGTGACGTAACATAATATTACCTTTTACCTTTTACCACGATTTTAATACGCACGTCTATTTTTGAACGACCTTACGTCGTGCCGTGTGAATAAAATAGATTTCTTTGATGAAGATACTTTTTTTTCACTTAAAATATATATATATTTGAATTTTTTTACATAAAACTATAATAAATGTTTGTAAATATGGCGATTTTCAATTTAAATCGATACGAAACACATGAAAATTGATACTCAATGTTTTAATGTAAAAAAATTTCTAATCATCGGTCCTATGGATACGAACTGCTATATTCACCAATAGCTTTAAGTTAAATTTGTAATTTATAATTTTATCAAACTCAACCCACGATTGTTATCAATCTAACCCTCTGATAAACTTTTAAATCTTACGGGTCAAATTAATTTTTTTTAATTTTGAATATGATACAATTTAGTTCAAGATAGGCATATAAATTAAGTCATGTTCGTTATAAATAAATAACGTAATATGTTACTTACTTTGCACTTTGCAGCGATATTTTTGCAACTGGACAAATTTCACAAAAACTCACGAACTTTAAACTACCATTTTTAACGATGAAGTGAATAATTAATTCTAAATCTTGTCAACAACAATATGTTCAAGGAAACCTTAACCATAAACACAAAATATCGTCATCAGTAACCACTTCACAGTGTGGCCACATCATATGATTAAAAAAATTAATCAATTAAAAATCAAACTCGCATCGCGTTATCAATTTTGCCCCAATTTACGGTAGTAAAAATAATATGATTAATTCATAAATCCAGTGTGTACCACCATTTATTTATTCTATGGTACCACGAGGATTTACTAATTGCAGTTTAATAATGCGTAATGTATGAATTTGATTTTTTTTTTTTTCATAAACAATTTACTTAAACCATATGAACAATTTTCATGAAAAAATACAATTTTTTCAATGATATCTGCGCGATTTTTACGGATTTTACTTTCTAAAACGGGAGCAAAGTATATTAACTAATATTATATTTTTCTAGATACTTAAAAATCGTAAGTATTTTATGAATCAAAAACTTATGGACTTTAAAGTTTTATTGTATAATTTTATAATATATTATAGTTTTCATAAATTTTTACTTATCTGATAATATTACTAAATTGTATTTCTCATTTTTAGATAAATTGTTGATAAATTTTTTCCGGCGTATATTTAATCTAGTTTTTTATAACGATCCACAAATTAAAATGTAGATATTTCACGTGACACAAACAACTGTGAACTACGTCCACGACCCGCTGGAATAAACCTTATATTATAGTTTAATATTAAGATATTACGTTTTACAACATATTGTTATTGTACTGTCGACGTTTCGATTTGCTGAAACAATGTTCAGTGCACGGTAGTCCGTCTCCGTTTGTTCACCGTTGTAACCGTTGCATATACGGTAATGTTGAATAAACACAATCAGTTCGAACGAAATCGACTGTAAAATTATGCATTCAGACCCGTGTTGAATTAAAAAGCAATATGTAGGTACAGTGTACACACATATAAAACAGACTAAATGAACCATAGAAACACAACTCTATACGATCTACGTGTTTATGTGTGTGTGTGTGTGTGTGTGTGTGTGTGTGTGTGTGTGTGTGTGTGTGTGTGTACACCTATCGTATACGTATGACAATTTAAAATACGCAGAAAATCATACCACGGGATGTTGCGCATCGTGTCGAGGAGAGTTTATATCGATGAATTTCATGATCAGCGCATCAAGAACATAACTAATTAAATATAAAAAAACAAAAATGCATTTACAGTTATAGGATCTATACACTCCAGTCATTGTGGCATCTTCGCATCGACGACTAAGCGGCAATATATTTTTACGGGTTATTTACTCCTGCTTCTTCATGCTTCAATGCTCTGTTATTGTTCCACTAAATTGCTAATGTTCGCCGGTCTGTATCTCTTAAAATAGTTACATTGGTTGATATCTGAGTAAAATTTTAAGTATAAATTTTTTCAAAAAAAAAAAAACATTCACGCCTAGAATATTTAGTTGCGCATATTATGAAATAATAACGGTAATAGCCATTTGAGAAAACTTAAAACATTACCCGTGTAAAAAAAGTAACAATTGTACATATTCGTGAAAACGTTGTTATATTGTTTTAAACGGTACGTACAAAATATCTATCTATAATTATATATAGAAACATATGGCGTATGACATTCTGACCATCTTACAATATTATAATATGTCTATTGTGTATAATGAATAAAAAGGGTGCCCTAAGGAGATTTATAGGTACAATGTCATGTGACCCAGTATATAATGCATGTATCTCTTAAATTATGGATCCCGCAATACCAACAATTTTAATATTTATGAAAATACCTCAAAACAGTTATCATTCATAATATCATGTGATAAATGGTAGTTATAATAATTTTAGAAAATGTGGAAAAACCTTAAAAAATTACATACCTACCGAACTAAAAAAAAAAAAAATAAATAAAAAACCTGGTAAGTGAGATAATGGTGGTACAAGTTCGTCCTTCGTCCCTTCGGTCGCCGGTCAAGATATACTGGTGATGAATGTATTAAATTTTAAAGAAATGATGACTCTGAGCAAAGCTTCAATGTAATATAATATATTATTATTTAAATACTGTTTACGTATTTTACGGTTATTTGTATAATTTTTTAAATGCTTGGAAAAAAATCTTGAGTCACGATTATTGATATTTTTTCGGTATTGATAGTTTAGTATAAGAGTAAACTTGTATTAAAATTTCAGAACTTTCTAACAAATACTCAATATTTCATTAGAAATAAACTTAAAAGAAATCAGACAATATCGTAAAAAATCGTATAATAATTTATTAAAGTGTGTATAAAAAAATCCTGACTCACGATTTTTGAATTTTTGTTAGGATAACTAGGTAGGTATTGAGTAAGGTCATATTAAATTTTCAGAACTTTTTGTCAAATATTTAAAATTATATTACATAAAAACTTTCAAACAATTTGGTAAATTAAAAGTTCTATATTTAAGTCAAAAGTGCTATAATTGTCATGAAAATTTTGTCCAATATAAAAATGTATGTATTTGATATTGGATAACATTTTCAAGTTTCTAGCTTCAATACTTTTCGATTTATGACTAAATGCCTAAAATCTGAACAGTGAAAATCTCGTTTACGGCGGATTTTACCGTTTTTACTCAGTTTTTCGATCGTTATTCTTGATTACTGGAAAAACTATGGAGATTTTGGAAAAATGACCTCTCTAAAGTACCATCTCAGTTCAATTTCAAATCTAAAAAGTTGCTGGACGAAACTTTTAGACAAGGATTTCTATACACAAAAGTGTTAAAAAAAAAATTAAAAAAATAAACATCATTGTAAAACCATAAGATCCTTCGCTTCACTCAGAATCTAAAAAATATTGAACATATATTGTTTTTTTCATTTAAATGTCGTTCAATTAGTGTTTTAAATCGTACAAGAAAAAAAATCAAATGCATGCATTCATACCTATGTGTAAGCCGCATTTTGTAGCTATATAATATGTATATATATTATAAAGAACACCATTTTCCTTTAACTTTACTTTGTTCATTATCTTAATTGTGAAAATCTCCATAAAATATTTTTAACCGTATTTATAATGCTGTATAAAACGAAATATCGGAATTTGTATTTGACAACCCAAACAATGACAACAATTTAATAGTATACTTACGTACCTAAATACCGTATAAATAAACATAATATTGACATCAAAAGGTGGATAGGTACCTTACCAATATAGTTTTCAATGGTATACGTCTTATTATTACCTACCGCTCGAATATTTCAGTGTTTGTAGAATATTTAATAATGGGTATCTTATATCATACAATAAAGACAAAATATATAGTATACTTCAGGCTACAATAGTTCTAAGAAGTAACAGGAGCTTCAAATGGATAAATTGCGAACCATAAAAACATAAAAAATGTATATGTATACATTTAACCAACAATTTACTATCCGCAGACCAGACCGTATTATAGGGGGGGGTTATATTAACTAATTAAAAAAAAAAGTTAAATTTTAATAATTATTTAACTTTTAACATGTAAATATCATGTAGGTTATTATTGTGTACTATAAAATTATTATAGATTGGTATAGATTTAACTTTTTGGTATTGTAAGACCTACTTACAGGCTGCATTTCCGCAAAAGTAATAAATTGATCAGAGTATGTTGAATATTACAATTTACGTAGGTAGTTTTAGGTACACCAGACTAGAATTGTATCATAATTTATATACGCCTATTACACCCCGAGAATCTAAACTATGCGTTATTATTAATTATAATATCCTAATTTATGTAACAAAGTTTTGATATAGTTGGAGATAGTACTTATGGATCTACTATAAATATTAATTACAAATGTTTCGATATGTACATAAGTAGGTACCTACCCTACATTATAGGTAATGATGTAGGCGGTTGAAAATGTATACTATTATACTCATATAATTTTAGCACGTAGGTAAATAGTTTTAAAGCATCTATCTCGAAGGTGTGACCTGTGGTAAATATATTAGGTAACTTTCATTTTATAGCTTTTGATAAGTCTTCTGATTACGAATATTTTTTTTTATTATCGCTATAATTTTCACTTATTTGATTCGGTGGTAAAATATTACTGAGTGCGCCACGGCGATGTGCACGGCCTATACACTTCGAGCTGTGTCGTTACCTTGTATTAAAACTTTTAAGCCTCGAATACCAAATGGCCGAATTTACTTGAGAAAATTATTATCTTCAACAAAAATATATTATGAATATATATATATAGGTGGTACGAAGATATAAAATATATTATACCTAATGATCATAATAATATCGCACACCCATATCGAAATCGTAAAAACTCAAAAAAAAAACACTTTTTTCAGGAATGTCAAAAAAGTCTTTGTCATGTCAGTTTTATAATGTAAATTAAGTAAATAATTTTTTTTCATAATTAGGCGACGCATATTAATGTCAGTTTGACAATTAAAACATTACATGTTTCAATCAAACCGATCTGTATTCAATTTTTGAGTTGCAACAGTTTTGCATGAAATATTTTAGTTACATTATTTAATTATTTCAACTTGAAACTGTTTTGTTTATATTTTTTGAGTTGATTCATTTTAATCTGTTCAACAATTCTAGATTAAAGCAATTATTGTAATCAACACCGTATCAACTTAAAATAAAACTTGAAAACTATACAAATTTTTTCACCAAGATTGATATACCTAATTCGAAATAAAACACTTTTGCATAACTTACGTACGCGGACTCCGCTTGATGTCCAGAGAGGAACTTAAATAACAATTAACAACAGTTTTGTTGGTGCGACCTTGTATCATTCATTCAACATAATACACTTATACTGCCGTTTGTCCGAGAATAATAAAGATTAAGATAAACTTGTTTTATTGATCTATGTTATTTCGTTAATAGAATCCGAATATACGTTTAACTAAAAATAAGTACTATCTTTTTGAGTTATGACAGTTTTGATCTAAGTGTGCGATATGAATATGACCTAAATTTATTATTATATATTCATAATAATAAATTTAGGTAAAATTAATCTTATATTATTATATTAAATCACACCGCTGTCTATTTATTATTTTTGTATGTCTGATATTTGTAATTATTAAATTATCGTATTGTTTTATACTATGTTTAAATAATTACGCAGTGTCTATTTGACAATATTTTCTTGTATACAGTATGCGTATTGTAAATATTACACATAGCTGTATTTGAATACCAACATTTTCTGAGCTTACTTGCAGCTAATTAGATTAAAAAATTACTCAGATAGGTAATATATACAGGGTGTTTCTGAAATGAATAAGCAGACTAGTATAAACATGTTCATTGTGACGGCCTGATGAAGAATTTTTTTAAATTTTTTTTCTATCTTCAAAATCTCGGTTTATTCAATGTAATCCTTGAATGTTATCTTAAACGTAAAAATAAACATTCGAGTGCTTTTTTCTGCAAAATTCTCTTATGAATTGAGGTGTAACATCGTTTTTGCGATTTTCGAGCGTTTTTCACGCTCGAGTCGCCGACCAAAAAAAAAATCGTGTGACCTATCAATTTATATGAGAATTCTGCAATATAAACGGTGGTGACATTTATTTATCGCTATTTAACATACGTGATTAATAAATACGGAGTTTCATATTGCCTACCAATACAAATTATGAAATAATAACATAACTAGTGTTCACATTATTTTTAAATGATCAGATTTATTGTTATAAATTGAAATTATGTCTTTTAGATGTTTAATAAAATATGGTAACATATTTTATCCGTGATATTTTAAGTTGAAGATAAAAGAAACTAATTGTGTATTTAATAATGAAATTCTAGTTTTTGGATATTATAACCTAATAACGAGTAACTTAATTATTATGACTCGATAAGATAAATCTTTGATTTTGTACTTATTATTGGTGTAATATTACCTATTTTTATCGTTATTTATTAAATACGCAATCGACTGTATCTCATGCAATCATACATCAACCACATTAGTTAAGATTAAAGCTCAGTCCAATACTTACCATTGAACAACAGTTATCAATTTGCTTCTAAATTTTAAACATTTTTATTTTTACATTTTGAATAATGGAGTATTCTAACATTGAATATGCAGATATGGTTTTCATTTTGGGTAAGTATTAATTAATTTATTCATTTATTTAACTTGTGTCTCACATTTGTTGCATTAAAAACTGTTTTTATCTTTACGAAACATACAAACGTAATTTTTAAATGATATTTAAAATTTGACGATAAATAAATGTCACCACCGTTTATATTGCAGGATTCTCATATAAATTGATAGGTCACACGATTTTTTTTTTGGTCGGCGACTCGAGCGTGAAAAACGCTCGAAAATCGCAAAAACGATGTTACACCTCAATTCATAAGAGAATTTTGCAGAAAAAAGCACTCGAATGTTTATTTTTACGTTTAAGATAACATTCAAGGATTACATTGAATAAACCGAGATTTTGAAGATAGAAAAAAAATTTAAAAAAATTCTTCATCAGGCCGTCACAATGAACATGTTTATACTAGTCTGCTTATTCATTTCAGAAACACCCTGTATATAGACGGAATAAATTATTTTTATCAACACAAAAAAATTAGTTTTCGAGGTACTTTTATCAGTGTTTTAAAATAAATACTATTATCTACACTTTAAAGGGCTATACACATTATTTTGTGACAAAAGTCATATTAGTTTATACACTAGCTATACCTAGAGTTCATTATGATATGATTATGAATAACAATATTTTGATTGACGAAAAATATGCAACAAATGACCTATGTTAAGATTATAAATTATTATAGTGTAATAAATAAGTAGGTAATAACCAATTAATAATAAAAAAAATTATAATCTGCCATATTGTCCATGTATTAAAGAGCGGATTTTTAGGTTCTTAAAACATTAAAATATGATGCTAAAATGCTTTAAAATAACCTGAAAATATTTTCTAAATATTCTTCAAATTTGTAGATATTATGCAAATAAGATTTTTTTCTAAAATAGTTCAATAAATACAATAAATAACAGTTGAGCGCCATTCTCTTGGTAAAAGGTAAATTATTGAATAATAAAAAATATAAATCAGGTGATACAGAGCTATATACTTAAATATAATAATAAAAAAAAAAAAAAAGAAAACAGTTTAATAAAAAATAATAGATAGCTTTGCACCGTTCCTTAGGAACATAACCGGAAATTCGATTAAGTACATACAAGTAGATAATTCAATAATTTTAAATTTTTATCAATCTTTAATTAAATTTTTTTTCCTAGAAATAATTATTGGTAGAAAAAATCACATTTCGAGAAATTAACAAAATATACGAGTTTTTATGAACAATAATAGAATATATTCTAAAATATGAAAAATAGGCAAAATATTCTCTAATGTCCAAAATATTCTTTAATATGCAAAATTAATTTTTTTCTACGAACTCTGTGAGTCCACATTTTTCATCCTCGTAAAGTTGCATCAAATCAATAAAAATATGTAAAAACCTAAAGATCCGCTCTTTAAATTTATAATATATACAAATACAACATAAAATTATCAATTAGTTAACACTATTGAGATGAGTTCAATTGGTTTTTTTGTTATTAATACGTATAATATTGTATCTTTAACCATACAGGTTTACATTAAATACCGTATTATTTGCGCTAGTCTCCAACGGCGCCGTGGCTTAGTTGGTTAAAGCGCCTGTCTAGTAAACAGGAGATCGGGAGTTCGAATCTCCCCGGAGCCTTTTTTGATTTTTGCAAAATTTTACACAATTCTCGTTACATTTTCGTTTTTACATAAATTGTTCATTACAAAATATACATTATAGGATTACATAGGATTACTACTCGTGATTAACATTTACGTATCAAAAGTATTCATTTTTTCTAGACTTTTAAATAACATTTCAATGCAAATTACTACCTAGGTACTGAAAATGTATACTACTTTACCTAAATGATATATTATTATAGGTAAAATATTCGAAAATATTTGTATGAAAAATAATTTGTATTCCTATTTAATTCGTAAATAGGTATGCTTGAAATAAATTAATGCTATTATTGGTAGATCTTAGTAACCTTCTCATTGATTTTTTTTTTTTACTTGTCTTTTAAATGGTTAAACGCTTTAATTCAATAATACGAATGAAATAACTGAATATCCAAAAATAATTTCTTGATATTATTAAAAAAAAAATAATTATAATAAAATATTTATAACTTTTTTTTTATTAAAATGTAATTTTATAGGTTTAGATGTCTTTGGACTTTGACATTTGTGTTTTTATAAAACCAGCAAGATGCTTATTTTGACATTAGTACCTAAATACTAATATTATAATTAATATTAACTACATAGGTACCTACTTAACATACCTAATAAAAACCAGTTGGTGTCACTGAATTTTTTTATTTTTTTCGAAATAAAGTTTGAAAGCCAAAACATAATTTTTATAAGTAGTCATAAAATTAATAAAAGTTATAGTTATTCTTAAAACATGTCCCATATTTAAGGTATTATCTATTTACGGTAGAGCAGTGTTTCCCAACTTCTTTACTCGCGGAACCTTTGCAGGAGCTTGAACTTTTTGTGGAACCTCCATATTTTTCTATAGTTGTAATACTGACATAAGTTTTTTACACTTAAATGAGAGGATTTTCGGATACTTCCGGCACCAGGTTTTCGCGGAACCCTTGGCGCCGGCTCACGGAACCATTAGGTTCCGCGGAACACCAGTTGGGAAACATTGCGGTAGAGTACCTACGCAGGATTTTAGATCGTTTATAAGTTTGTTTGTCACCCACAACCCCACTCTATAATTTAATTAGTAGGTACCTAAATAATATTAACATTTATACACAAAATAATGTTTACCAATTCTAATTTTTATGTTTGTCTGAATTCTTAAAGCCTCATTTGTATATTAATAATTATAAAAATTTTTTTAGTAATAAAATAAAGTATTAAAAAATATAACATAAACTCAAATACACAATAAAAAGAAAAAAAACTAATAATATATAAATAAACATACACTAACATTCAGTGTCGGCCTGGCCATGGACACTAGGACGCGAACGCGTCCGGGGCCCCGACCGTGGATTGGGTCGAGGGGCCCTCATTCCCCAAGATATTAAATTATTAATATCGTAATAATTTAATTTCTAGTAGCCTTTAGTACAAGTGGACAATATGTAGTCATGTAGATGTATGTAACTACTAAGTTATTAATATAACTTATTAATATTAACTTAATTAATATAATAAAAAGAATAAATAGAATAATATTAAATTAAAAAAACAAGTAATCGTAAAACGATAAACAAAAAAAACAATGTTCGGTAAATGCGAAAATGGTCGGACGGAACGTCGCGTGTTTAACGTCGGACTCGAAGTGGACTGGTTTTGTTCCCGGCCCGACGGCCGTCGTCGCGGACTTGCGTCCGCGTTCCCTTCTATTGATAGATGGGTAAGCGGGGTTCCGCTTGTGACGGTGTGTGCCGCGAGCTTGCGGTTGATAAAGAAATATCGACACGGCCGGCGACATACGCATATTACGGATGTCGCACGGGACCGCGTCAAAATCTTAATCCATTAATGTTAATGACCATTGAAAATGATATTATCATTGACTCCGATACATTGATTGATACAATTGCAAACTCATATAGTCAACTAAAAAAATGACTTCTATAAAGTTATAAAGAAAATCAATTGGTACAATTTGCGTTGCTTAGTAAAATATTAAAATAATTAATTACTCTAGTCATGTGTATTTATAATTAGTTGTGTATTTTAAAAAATGTACTTAATATTTTTTTGATGTTTTTTTTCTTTATAGTCTTTATAGAATTTTATTATTAATAGTTTTTATAGTTTTTCAAAGGTTAAAAAAACATAATTATGATAATATTTATTATTGCACTATTTATTTACACTTTTCATAATCTATGAGATATTTTTGGGGGCCCTACTGGAGAAATGCATCCGGGGCCCTTTTAGTGCCAGGCCGACACTGCTAACATTTACAATACATACACTAACCAACACCAACTATGATAGTATAGTGTATACACATTACACATAGTAGGTACCTACCTAATATTCTATCCATATTCCATAGACCAGTGGTCTTCAACCGGTGGGTCGCGACCCATTTTTGGGTCGCGTAAGCTTTAAAATTGGGTCGCGATAACTTTTCTTTTTAAAATAAAAATTAAATCTATAAAATTACATAAGGTAAAAAAAATATTTTTCATTTTATTTTATATTTTCATATGAATTCTATACATTTTCAATTAATAATAATTAATAATTCTAACTACAACAATGTAATTTTTATTTATTCAGTTTTAATAGTAGGTACCTACTACTGCAAAGTATTAAGCAATTTTAGATTTTTTATAAAGCTTACGTGGGTCGCGAAAAATGTAGGCCTAAAAAGTGGGCCGCGAGTCCAAAAAGGTTGAAGAGACCACTGCCATTGACCATAGACATATTTAACAAATATAACTTTCTATTTAATATCTTTAGGATGTTATTTTAGTCATGATTATCATAGACGTTTTAATAGAAGTACTTAAATAAGTATTACTTAATGAAAATACATTTTTGGGTCGAGGAAGAAATACCAGGGGGTGTTAAAACTCTAGAACATAGGTAGGTACGCCAACTGCTTACTAGTTACTTATTATTTAACTGAATAAAATTACTCGAAAATGACTTATTATAATAACTTCCGCGTAGCGCCGTCATCGGCGCCGTGGCTTAGTTGGTTAAAGCGCCTGTCTAGTAAACAGGAGATCGGGAGTTCGAATCTCCCCGGAGCCTATCCACTTTTTTGGTATTTTTTTCGGTTATATCATCGGTAAGTTACTCAATTGAGTTTACAATTTACTTTTACAATGTCATGTTTTCCACTTGATAAAAGATATTGAGTTTTTTTCCTTGGTATCCCCTAATACAGAGTAACAGATCTCACACAGAATGATTTTTACAGAAATCAATAAAACTAGAAACATTGAAGGGCAGATAGATGGCTCACTATAGAATATTTTCATTAATACTATATTATTTGGACGTCCTATATTTGGTGCTTCTATAATGTCTATTAGTTTTATATTAAATATTATTTTAACAACACCCAGTTACAAACATTATTTTCAAAGTTTTTTTTTTTTTTACTTACACTTCTGATAATGTGTCGTAGGTACTCGCGGTAGGTATTCATAAAATGTTTGATATTTTTCTCATCGCTAATATTCACAGTGTCCAAAAATACATTTGCAGGTATAACGGATTAATAAAAAAATTATATCGATCGACCAGCGCCCGTATCGGCGCCGTGGCTTAGTTGGTTAAAGCGCCTGTCTAGTAAACAGGAGATCGAGAGTTCGAATCTCTCCGGAGCCTTTTTGTTGTCATTAACATTATCATTTTTAACGAATTTATTTTACTATCTTGTCTTGATTATATTTTATACATTACGGTATGAATTTTTATATTTTTATTCGAGTTTACTGACGCCGCACCTCCACTTATTTCATTTGCCCCGTCAAGTGTTTTCAGTACCTACTTACCTACCTGAATCACGCTCGTACACAAACCTCTATTGCAGTGGTTCTCAACCGGTGTGCACACTAAGGTGCCGCGAGAAATGTTATTAAATATTGAAAACAGTGTTTTATTTCTTCATTAAGTGAATCATCCGTCGTATCATAAAGGGAATAAATTTTAAATTACTAGTGAGAAACTTGAGCTTGCCAATTCGTACGCAAAAGTTCGATACGTGGTCGAATTGAAGACAAGCAGACACGCATTTCCTGATCAACGGAAAGAAGCCTCTCCCGTTTTTTGTTTTTTATGTTTGTAAGTGCCGAAAAGTTTAACTCGCACAAGTAGGTGGTTGAAAAGTGTAACAAAATGTTGATATTGCTTCATCTGCTATTACTGGATATTCTATCTTTGCATACATCCAAAATCTAATTAGTGGTGATTCATTATATTTCATTCATAGTGTTCTATCCTCCTGAATTTCTGCCAGCTGTTCTTCTTTCTCAAGAGATAGTTCAGCTGTTGATACTGACAAAGTAGCGTAAGGATTGCGCACCCAATCATACTTGTCAACTGAGATATGGGGAAAATACTGTGCCATGCTGTCCTCAAGATCTGTAAGGTGATTTAAAACTAGTTGAGTCGAAGTTGTTGTGGTTGTCAAGTGCGTGAGTGTGCCGTTAAAACTTGTGGTGTATAATAGTGTGCCGTGAACTAAAAAAGGTTGAGAACCACTGCTCTATAGGTATGGTACCCATTACACCCAGACAATTAGTTAGGTACTAGTACGCGCTCAGGGACGATATTATTTTGACGTGCTTGTTTTCTAGTGTCTTCATCGAAAAATTCATTAACGAAACATTCGTTATTTTAACGAAGAAATTATTATTTCTCAAACGGTTCTCTCATTAGGTGAAATAATAATAATAATTATTATTATTATTAAAGCTGACGTTTAGTAGAATATAATGCCAATTACATCATACTGCAGTTTAATCCCCTCAAGTCATAATGATGTTCTAATTACTTTTTCTCCGTTCGCGAAATACGTATTTTTACATTCAGGCTGTATAACAATATTATACAGTTAAAGATTAAAACACACACTATGTTTTTCAAACGTTTATCCGGTGCTTGGCCGCTGTCGTCGGCGCCGTGGCTTAGTTGGTTAAAGCGCCTGTCTAGTAAACAGGAGATCGAGAGTTCGAATCTCTCCGGAGCCTGTCGGATTATTCTTTTTTTCTGTTTCGTAAGATTTTTTTTTTTTTTTTACAGACATATTTTAATTCCATCAAAGCGTACAGCTGAAAGTATATGGCGGAAAACGCTAAAATACTTGCCTTTAATAAGTGCGCAATATAGATGGCGATGATTATAAATATCTTTCAAAACAACAAATTAGCACAGATATAGAGTAAAATAAAGTATTAAAGTGTATTTATACACTCTATAGATATTTTTATCGGGGTGATGATAAATGGGGGTTGCAACCGAAAATTATAATAATATCACAATATACCTATATAGGAACCCACAACCAACGTTCTCGTGTATAAATATGACCATGTTTTCGTATTAACCAGGGAACGTGTAGATTTACATAAGGTAATAAGTTAGGTGTTTCAGTATCTATGTTGGGACAAACGGGATCCCAATGATTTTCACAAAGGAGTAGGCCAAACCAATTTATTTTTAAACCGTGTTTTAAATTTGATTGTGAGGTCAATCGGTGTCGCATAATATCTATTTAGTTCTTATAGAAAATTTTCATAAATGCAATATAATATTCTTATCCTTTTTATAACCATTTAGAAATATACACATTGATATTAATATTCAAAATGCCAATAGCTTAAATAATATTGTGTTTAAGTACAAACTATATTTGCGAGCAAGAGGGAAAGCGCCCTCCCTCGTCCCTCGTGGCAATGCGTTTATGACAATATTATTATTTCGATCTACCTCTAGTGGCTTTATCGTGAAATCTAATAGCGAATTCGACGTAATTAATTTAATTTGTAGTAATTATTTTTGAAACGTTTCTCATAGAACCGTACGCATCTCTATACCTGTCGAAAGACTTCGGGTGGTACAAAAGTAGGATTTAAATGTATTTCATTGAAGCTGCAGACTGACAGCTGATACAAATATTTCGTGTCTCGTGCATAGCGTACAAAATCTTAAAAATATTGTTGTTGGTCTGGTGTTTGCAGTGGCACCGAAATACTTTTTAATTGCTCTGTTACATGATCCACCCGATCAAAACGATTTTCCAATCAACACATCGAATCTTCTATCTCATAGCAGTTCCCGAAAAACGCTTTAGACGAGTGAACGCGTACCAAATTTATTAAAGCATAAATTATATAAAAATTATAAATAGTAATAAAAATTGAACATCTCCGATACGGCATGCTTACTACGAGTCCCCCGTACCTTAAGCCTTAAGGTGGACTATGGTTTCACTAAGTGTGTGCGGTACGAGTTTATTGTATAAAACGTATCGGTTTTACTATAAAATGTTTATTAAAAATCAGAACACTGCGTAAAATAGTTTTAAAAATCGTACCTAAGCAAGCGCCCTCAACGTCGGCGCCGTGGCTTAGTTGGTTAAAGCGCCTGTCTAGTAAACAGGAGATCGGGAGTTCGAATCTCCCCGGAGCCTACCCGTCATTTTTTGTGATTTTTTTTTTATTTATTTTTTCCACAGCGAAAAACAACAATTCGATAATAACAAGAAAATATAATTTTTATTTTCGTTTTCTAATCGTCTAGAGTCTTTAACATAATTATTTTATAATCTTGTGATATATATTATGCATGTATTAATACTATGCATGTGCATTGTGCATCGTGTATAATGTGTAGATACCACGATTAAATAAAGTGCTCTACAAATATTTTAGAATTTTGATGTATATACATCTGTATAGAACGAATGTTAATATTTTCATACGTACAACATTTAAACCACAAATAAAATAATATTTGTATGCAAAATATTTTAATTTTTTTTATTATTATTTTTAGCAATGTGATTTTTTTTTTAAAGTTATTTTTATCTAAGAGGCCAACACTATTAATAAACTTGAATCAAGAAAATAGAAATAATTTTAGAAAACTTAAATACCACAATTATTTGTATTACTGGTCCAATATTCAAAGAATTAAAAATACAAGCATTTAAAGTCAGCTAGGTATTTTTGCAAAAATACATTTTAAATGTATTTTTTTTTTATAGTATTGAGTAGTACGATGACCATTTGAGAAAATTTAAAAACTTTTAAACAGTAGCTTAAATAAAAATGGTAAAATTATTTTTAAATGAAAAAATATGTTTTATTGTTGATGGGAATTGCTCACGAAAAAAAAAATCCAGTTTATGAATTCAATTAAGTCAAGGAGAATATAATTAAATACCATTATAACGCTGTGGTATCAAAAATCTGTAGAAATAATACTAATAATGTATTTAAGACTGTATTGTGGACAATTTTTTTTCTCCTGCGATTTTAACGTAAACGTTTTTTGTTTTTTTTCGAAACCTCAGTTTACTTAATTGGCCAAAGTGATGTTTTTACCTCTGTCAACCGCAGTGCGTGCAAAGACAATTATGTAGGTACACGTAGGTCACAGACCAAGTCATAAAGAGCAAGAATGGGTGGTGAAAAGGTGGTGGCCTGTACAGCAGGTTAAATCTATACTTTCATACGATTATTTTGTGTACACGGATCTGTGGGAGCTGCTATGTTTACTTGTAAATTTTTAATAGTAAAATTAATACAATACCTGATGAGTGATTAAAAACAAAAATTATCAATAATTAATGACCTGCCTCGTCCGTTTAATTGACGCAAGTTCCTATATTTTCCGTAAGCGTATAAATGCGATGCGTATATGTGATAATCTTAAAGAGATTCACACTCATATCGTCTCTTGAGTTTCGTAATAAATTATGATTTCTGTGTACTATAAAAACACGATATGAATTTGTTTTTATTTTATACCTTATTTCTGTGATCAACGGTGGTTCTAAACTATAGTGGCATTCGTGGTCAAACTATATAATGTATTAATTTAACCGGCACTTTTATCCGTTATAAGGTCTTTGATTTTGGTAAACGTATACAACACGACACGACGTGTGTTCTCTGGGTCGTATTATAGGATGTATTTTGTGCCGTCTGCATTTAAGTAGCAATAATAGAGTAACAATCGCGTGTGAACGTGACGTGAATAATTGCACACGACGACGTTGTAGCCAATGCAGTGTTTGGATTGAAAAAAAAAAATTACAAAGAGAGCAAAATTCGACTATACATTTTCTTGAAGACTAAACGACCCGGGCGCCATTTATAAAAATTGAAAAATGTTTTCTGAAATATTTTTTAAAGGAAAAAACATTTCGTCTTCTTTTGAATTTCTTTACATCAGTTCGTGCTTCGTATATCTACGTGGAAATTAATTAAAACGTAAGTGTATTTTCGCGAAACACTAAAACTAAATGATTTCGACTAAACGCCTTTGTTTAGTATTAGCTCACAAAAATTTAGCACGTATCTCACTGAATTTGTCTGTACGAATAAATCAAAGTTCCACACGATTAATGTAATGAAGAAAAACAATTTTGTATTAATCTGAGATGAGTTTTCTTATATTGATTTTTTTGTAAATAATAAAACACTTATAAGTGTGATTTCAATCATTGTATTATAAATAAAATAAACTATAACAATAAAGTATTCTTATGAAATATTCGAATTAAATCATGAACCGACACGATAATTATAGATTAAAATATTTAAATGTTATAGACAAAGTAAAAACATTGTTTATTTCGATTTATAACAAACAATAAAATATTTTTTTAAATGATATATACGTATTATGTATAGATCGATATTAAATTATTTATCATAGTAAAAATAATTTATATTTTTTAGATATAAAATTTGATAAAGAAAATAATTATATTGTTGATACCGTGTATTTCCATGGCTTACTGCTTTTGAAATATTACAAATCTTTAACATTAATCATAAACATATTATATTTTTTAAGGAAATTTATATACAGTGTGTGCTCTACAGAAATGTATACAACACAATTTAACTTTGGAATTTGGATAATATTTAAATTTTAATTATTTTTCACATGGATTACAAGCTAGAAAACTAATACCTATGTCTACATTTTTACGGGAAACAATTTTTTTACCGAGTTATATCTACACGATTTTTAAGTCGTTTAGTTCGATTGAATGGTAACCCTATTGTACACCATAACGTGATGGGAGAAAATATATATTTATTTCTGGAAATGTTTATTTTAAATTTAAATTTTTATCATTTCAATAGTGGAAGACACCAACAAGTATATAAAGTTCAGAGCACAAGAGTCATGGCTATAGATTTTTACTGCTATTATCCTTGCTCCTGATTATCCTTTCCAATACTCTAAACTTTAAACGCTTATTTCTTATATCTTTTATACTATTGGTATAATAATAAAACTTTAAATGTAAAGATTTTCATAAAAAGTACTATCTTTATTATGTTATAAATAGTTACAATAAAGTGTCACCATTCAAGAAAACTAAAAAACTTCAAAATCACATAAATAAAAAACCGTGGAAATTATTTTTTCATAGATATTTATGTTTATCGGTGTTTTGAATTACATATGAACAAATTTCTAATATTTGCAAAACCTAGGGTTAAATAACAAGTTGTAAATCTCTGTGGAACGCCCGGTAAAATCATTATTATTTTAGAGTACCAGAGTGTTTTTGAACTACATAATATTATCATCATCCAAACTAGTCAGTATTTATGAAAAATCAAATCTCTGAGGTTACTTATTCGTTTTTAAATAATTTGCATGGTCTTAAAAATATATTTTCAAATTAACGTTTTTACCCCACCCTTGCAAAGCTTACATTTTCGATTTTTAAAGGTAACCCAGAATTTATTTTTAACAGTGTCCGATGCGTTACCAATCTACTATATTATTGTATGCGATGACCTATGTTGTGGCTTAAGTTTTCAATCTGTAATAGAAACAAATTCGCGTGACCACGTGTGTTAATATACTATATTATGGATTATATAAAATATATTTTCATTTGGTACGCTGCACACAATACAAACGGTTGATACTTTAATCCCGACTGTTATTAATTGTATTAGATATTATGCTCAATTCCTCGACGAATTGTGTGTGCATTACGATATGCGTATTAAATTCCTACATACACTGAACCAGAGCTTACGAATTAATAGAACTATTTAAAACCCGTACCTTCCTAAAACCGTTTTTGTAATTACATTTCAATGGATTCGTTAACGTCCATATCATTTGTACGATGATAACACGCAAGTGATTTCATTAATTGAATATTTGATCGAGTTACGGGAAACGAAATTATTTTCTTCATTTATTCCTCGGTGTGTGTGTGTGTGTGTGTGTGGGTGTGGGTGTGCGTATGTGCACGCGCGTGCAATTTAATATGTATAATGTTGGTATACATTTATTTATTATATATTATACTGTGTTTGAACGTTGGTGTAAACCTTTCTTTGTATGTCCCACTGGTCTCTTTTATTGGTTTTATTTGTGTTGGAACATATTTTTAGTGGCCAGGGTACGATTGAAAAAGGACGATTATGTTTTTTTTCTTTCATTCGACAACCTGTAGGACCCTTATGGAAAAAAAAACACGACATCGCAATATCATCTGGAATGTATTTCAGACTAAAATGCATAATAGGATCATAAGTTTTGTATTATACACACACACACACACATATATATATATATATATATATATATATATATATATATATATATTATAAAATTGCAGCCTAATATATCGCACGCGACAGCTTATTTATTATTGGATGGTTGGTCTATACACCGTGGCGCGGGGCTCCCCAGAGTCTACCATATCTGAGACGGATATGTACCTCCTTTCAGCCCTTTCCCGTACGAAAAAAAAAACCGATGGCAATTTAAAATCTGAATTGGTAATGTTATAAAGCCAAGAAATGGAAGAATACGAAATGGACATGACGTACGCTCTTTCAAAGACCGCGTGCGTTATAAATTGAAGACGAAAGGGCAAATACTCGAAATTGATCGTCGGTAGTCGTCTGTGTAAATATATAGGGACCCCAAGGCCTTTGATGCTAAAAACTTATAAAAAGTATAAGAGAAAAAAAAACCAAAAGTTTTGTTTCATGAACCGTGATAAGACACGATAGTGTTTGTTTGGACCGAGCATGGTCGCGTATTTTTCTATTTAGCGTTATAAACTTATTTATATTTCGTACGTATAAGCGTATAAATGTTTTTTCAGGGTATTTCTCTTTGTTTTTTATGTGTCACTGATAATATTTAACTATAAATAATACGCAAACAAAATATGTACATATATGTTACCATAGTACAGCTATACTTAAGAAAATGCATGTGCAATGCTTTAATTTATAATCATTTAATGCATTATATTATTTAAACAGCAGATATTTTAATAATTTCAAAAAAATTGATCATAAATTGAAATTTATTTAGACAAGATATCGTAAGTTTTATTAATACCTTTGTTTGTTATCAATAATATTATATTTATATACTATACTTACGACCTGATTTTTACATTAATGAAATAAAATAATTTTATCCAACTGATTGAAATATTTTATGTATCGTATACCGTTATAAACTTTATAAATGGTAAGTCATAAGTTTTATGAGTTTCATACATTTAAGTTGCAGAGGCGTGTCTAGGACCAAAATTTAGGACAGGCCTGGTTATAAAAATAATTTGTATAGTCAATACATTTTTAAAATTTAAGAAAAATTTTATTATACTTTTTAAGTAATAAGTACGAGCCATGAGGTGTAACATGACGTACTAATATTAAGAACTATTTATAATATGAGTATTTATTTAATAAATTATATTCGCCTGTTTTTCATTTTGGCGAACTCGTCAATTATCTTAGTAGGATCTTTCAACAACTCCGAACTGAAATCTCTTTCGATTGATATCAGTGCTAAATTATGAAGACGCGTAGTAGTCATAGATGTCCGTAAATATGTCTTGATTCTTCTCATAGTTGAAAAACTTCTTTCGGCTGATGCCGAACTTACTGGAATAACCAACACGCGTTCAATAACCGATTTAATCTCCTCAAATGACTTTCCCATATCGCATATTTCTTCGTAAAAATCCATAATATTTTTACAGCGAAAATACATATTTTTTGCTAATCTGCATTGACTCAATACTTTATCCGAAAAATATTTATCATCGTCATAATAATTCTTGAGAATTGTCGATAAATTTTACGATTATTAATTTAATTTATAGACAAATATTTATATAAAATATGGTCAAACAATTGCCTACGCAGTATGTTGATGTACATTTTACATTCAATATTCAGTGTGCTTATATAAATATAATTTTAAAATGCATATTTTGGGTACCTATACTTAAAGGTTAAAAATCAGGGTAGGCCCGGGCCTACCAGGCCTACCCGCTGGACACGCCTCTGTTAAGTTGCATAATGTTCACTCATTATAATATCTAATTGTGCATTAGTTACATTTATTGTTGACATAGATTTCGATATTTGTAGGTATTATATGACTGTCGTAAATTCCTCGAACAAATAACTTATGTCATCAAATCAAGCCTAATTGTCTTGATTAGTTATAATGTACACGATATTAATATAAATCAAGTAATTATTAGTCTAAAACATATTATCTAAATTTAAATATATGAATGCATACTACGTATGTATTTTGTATGGAGTATTTAACTTGTGTATAATGAATCTAATAGGTATCTATATCCAAGATGAATTACAGGTTGTTAAAACTCGAAACACGATGCACTATCGTGAACTACGTTTACACCACTTTCCGAACTCGTCATATGCATTTCTGGAGTAACTATACGACTAGATTATGACCTACATAATACAATATAGTACTTGGGTTTATCAAAAGCTTTTCATTTTGACTCATAAATACTTTTGCAACACAATGCTCGTGTTTCTGTGTTTACTAAATATACTTATAGCACACATGGGAATATCATTACGGTATAATGGATATAGTTCGTTTTATAGTATACATCTGATGTGTAATAGTTTTTTTTAAAAGGAAAATAGTTTCCAATGAGCAAGATTTTTTCTCGTACCAGAAGAAAACCCTGCGAGTCAGAGGTGACTTTTGTCGTTGTATTTCAAGTTAAAAAAGACGCTTTAGAATAATTTAATTTTCAAAAATGATATCGTTATGTTTTATCTCACGATGTATCCCTTCGTGAGGCGCACAAGGGGTAAAATGTTCATACAGATATGTCTCGTCTCTTTCTCTCTCTCTCTCTTTAATTCGGTACAAGAATAAAATTAACTTACGTCAGTTGACTAACGACACGAAAAATTGGCTGGGCGTAGTAGTAACGTATTGAGGCGGGTGTACAATGGCCCAAGGAAACGTCTGCGGGTGTGCATGTATACATATCGTTAACAAAGTCAACAATGCCTTCTTTTTTTTTTGCTCTCTTCCCTCTCCCCTCGTTCATTCTTTCACTCAACGTGTAGATTGCAAAGCACACTGTGCACTCCGGCCCTCGGGATATCGTCCCTAAGGCCAAGGACTTAATGGCATGTGTATACAAAGTGAACATACGCAAAGAGAAAATATGGAAAACGCCACTAATGATAGATTTGATTTGTAGAAAAAGTCAGTTAACGAGATAGGTAAATACATTTTTTTGGTTCACGACTCTTCGCGTGTGCAGGAAGTGCAAAAACACGAAATGCAACGTTTAAAGTATGATTTGTATAAATTTTATTTATTTATCTTACGATTGCAATAGGTTTAATATGTTTTACACGCGCATATAGTTATTAATTTACGTTTCTGCACAATTCGGTATGGTTCAATTGCGTTGTTATTTTTTTTTATTCTAATTAAAAAACGTGATGTGTCCACAACGGTACCGGCTGCAGTTATACACTGTTAATGTCCTTATTAATACGAGGCGTGTCCCAAAAGTAAGGTTTCCATGCTCCTAGAGCCATAAATAAATACATTTTTCAAAATTTGGTAACACTGTTGCATAGTTTCGGTCGTACCCTTTCCAACGATAGGCGGCTCAACTAGATCCGATGTTTAGTTTACTAAACTTTAGTTTACTCGTACTTATCCACTTATATTTTCTACAACGTTTTATGTCACCTACAACGAGCGATTTTTAACGGTACAATATTTATATCCAATAACCACTGTGCAACGGTTAAACCAGTTAAAATAGGTACGTATTTTAATTTAACCTTTTTCCAATGGAAATGCTCGTGACATGATAGAAAATGAAAATATGACATCGCATAGAAATAATATGATTTGTTTCGCCCCGATGTGTTTATTTAATTCAGTTTAGAGGGATTTATTTTCGCATATATTTCGTTTACAGATTTTCTCTGACACCCTACGCATGTTAAAAAAAAAAAAGAGTTATAATAATAAATGCGTCCTCTCCTCCTATATAAACAATGAAATACTGAGTACTCGGCAGCGATGCAAAAGCGTATGAAATGCGTTTTCCAATCCAATCGACAGCTCGTCATTCCTATATTTATTTGATAAACACCATTGGGAATGCTGACGAAAAACACTCGAATGTGAAACCATAAATAAACAGTTTTTAGCATCCCCAACAGAGAGAGTATTTGACGTTTTTATTAGTAATTTTTATTTAAAATTTGTATTCGCGTTCGTTTTAGTGCGCCATAAGATGTGTTTTAAAATTAAAAATATATTTATATATGATATATTGGCCGAATGGGTGTTTTCATGCTTTGAATTCGATTAATAATCGACGCTAGTCATACCTACCCGATCATAATAACTTTTGGTGACTAATACGTTCACACTTGCCGTTTCCATTTTTCCCTCATTTTTATTATTATTATTATTATTTTTGTTTTTTTTTTTTTGTTTATTTGAATAAATAATTTTACTGTCAAATGCAAACACCCAAATATCACAAATCGAAAAGCATTATACTATATTTGTTTTAGTCAATATAAAATCTGAAAAAAAAAAATCAGACTAAAATACAGCTCTATCAATATTTTGATTATATTCGCCTTTATTTGACATAATAATACCCGTTCGTTTTTGAATATGCGAGCGCACACATGTGTTATTTATTATTTTCGAAACTATATCAAAGCGAAATCGTAATAATATTTAATTTAAAATCGTCATACCTATGAGTGGTACTATTTGTTTATTTAGTTGACGAATACAGTGACATACTCGGTACGATCGTTTGCAAAATATAGAAATTATTCATACTTAATTAAAACATATTTCATCATTTCGAATAAGTACATTGCAATACTGGAAACAATTAAAACCACGTTTTGATATGTCAATATTATGCATTGTCAGTTGTCACAACAGTTCTAAGGGACGGGGACTAATTTGTTTCAGACTATTTCGAATGTTTTGTCATCGGTGCAGAGCACAGAGTGCGATATACCATACATTTAACATCCTAAATAATATAATATGCGTACGACCCATAGGCTATACGACGTGCCAATCAACTTCATTCGATTGTAGGAAAATTAGTTGTATTTCGACGAATTAATCAAACGTCAATGATTCGATATTACCTAATACATCGTATCGTATCATAACGTGAAATTGACAATTGGATTTTTACACTACAACTTGAATATCTGTGATAAGACGTATCCTCAGCCGTAATAGCGTTATAATAATATTATAATATTATACTACGCAGAGCGGTTCCGAACGCGGTATAATTTTGTGTACGAATATCGTAATATTTTAAAACGATCCGAATAAACGTAACCGCAGCGGTTCACTAGTCGAGAATAATATTATTGTATACTGTATAGGTACGCAGCGACAATGCCGATAAATTAAAATATTATTATCTGAATTTATTTAGTTACGAATCGTTAGAATAAACGACAATTATCTTTTGATAACGTTCAAGAGTCGTGATGTTATCCGGACGTGGGTGTTAAAAGGTCGACAATTTACCGACGTAATATTGGTAAGTCGTTTGCGATTTCAACGTCGGTCGTTTACGATTATTATATTTTGAGCGAGGTGCACGATAAAGCGTGTGTTAAAATTTTACTAATTATTATTAACCCCGACTACAGTTGCTGTAGACAAACAAAATACCAGGGAATTTACCCACGTCATTTTTTCCTTTGAAAAATTAGGTATTTTTTTTTTTTTTTAATATGGCTATACTGTTTTATCTTAAATTGTGGTTATAACCAAGGTGGATATATCTCCACCTTGGTTGTAACATAAACATTAAAGTATATTAAAATATCACATGACTACAATACACATTACACACACGGTAGAAATGTAGAATATAGATATACCGCGGTAACGCGGCATTAGTCTCGCTTTTGCGCTTTTTTTCGTTTTTGCTTTGTTAATGAAATACAAATTATTTATTTTTATTGTTGCTGAAATTTGTGAACTATAAAATTAAATTATGGGAAGAAAAAAGGACACAGTGCGTAAATTCTTTGAACAATTCATATCTAACGATAAACGTCAGTCATGCTAGTTTTGTCAAAAAGAGTATAATATGAATGTGAATAAAATGAAAGCACATTTACTTAAATGTTCAAATTGCCCACAACAAGTAAAACAAAAATTTTATTCAAATACTACTTCTAATGTAACTGAAGATCAAATACAAACAGTTGATGAATATGATGCTCATTTAGCTGTCAATTCGCATAAGCCTTTAAACATCAATACATTTTTTGATCACATGAATAAATCAGAGAATGTAAGTAAAATAGTTAATTTAAAAAAAATTATATTAAATAGTAAGCTTATTTTGTTTATCATTTATTACCAATGCATTATTATTTAAATACAATATTTGCTTGTTTAACACTAAAAACTTGGTACCTACCTGTGTAGGTATAATGTTTAATTATGTAAATTGACAAACAATTTTTTTTTTAATTTTACATTATTATTTATTACATATGTATTTAAAAGGTACAAAAAATCAAAATGTTAAGGATTACCTATATGCTATATGAAAATTACAACTTATAATAAATTAAGTACCTACATAAATAATATTGTATTCATGGCTATTATAATTTATATGAATATATACAAATTATAATTTATTATTTTAATACTGGTGTTGTATCTTTCATAATATTTTATATTTATAAATTTATAAACAATCTATGCTTATTAATTTATGTTTTTTTTTTTTTTTTTTTTTACTTCTACTTATCATAATATTTTTTCATTTAGTAGATATTTAGGCTTAGTTTAAATCTATTTGAATTAGGTAACATAGTTCTCTAAGTTGTTATATAATAACATTTATTAAACTTATCTGTTTAAATAAAAATTATAAAACTATACCTAATTTAGGTATTTTGGCTTGGATCACCACATTTTAACATTTGTTCATTGATGAACAAAATTTTATTGAATATTTTTGTTTGAAGTAATTACCCAAATTACCGAGTATTTATTTTAAATATCGGGTAAATAACTAGGGAATTTACCAAAAATATATTTACCGGGTATTTGCCCATCATTAGCCACAACACACGTTAACCCGGAATCGTATTCACGAGTATAATTTAATTCATGTTTTATGACCAAGTTAACAAAATTTATTAAATTTTAAAATCTATCATCCAAAAAAAGTATTTTTTATATTTGCTCAAGTTTTGAACCGAATGGTCGACATAATAATACATTAGTTATTAATTTAAAGTTTGATATGGCCAAGATTTTAGACGTTTGAAAAACTAATTTCTAAGTTGCGTTAGGTTTCTCGACGATAACGTCAGACTATTTTCGTACGACGATGTTTCCATAATAATTCTAAAATATCGACACTTGGCGACGTCATTGTTTTCATTTTAGCCGACTGCATTCAAAGCGGTATAATTACACTGCGAAGGAAATTAATTTTAACGAGTCGCCAGACCACGTGCGTATAAATCACTGACTCGCCGCCGTCTATGCTAACGACACATTTTCCATTACCGTCCCGCTGCGGCAAGAATTGTTCCATTTCGCCGTGTTAATTGCACACTCCCACATACTCTCAGGTTTAACCTTATCCGCTTGTTCGCGAGTTCATTTCATTCGCTAACTTTAGTCTCTTTGAAACATTTAATCGTTATTTTACATTCAACAAAAAGACTACTGGTGACATTGAAGTTATATCCCGTAAACTTACCTAAAATAACGGATTTTTCGATATCTTTTTTTATTTGTTATTTTAGAATATTTGTTTCGCTCATTGTATTCATTGGTGAAATTTCAAAAGTAAATCGTAAGTTTAAATGTAGAATGATATATTTTACCAATGATCCTTGTCATCACTTCAATCACTGACAAGTGACTACAGTTTATGTATTTTATAATATTTTATTTCATTTGCGATAATATAATAATAATGAAATGTATATTGAGCATACCGACGAAAATAATCGACGAAAACGATCTCATACCATCTTTGTAGCGAATAGGATAATATGGTTTTTACATTTATACAGTATCACAATATAATATATTGTGCGCCGTGTTTGCAGGATTTCGATCTAATCGCTTTTGGACTTTAAATTAATATATAATATATATATACAATTATCTAATCAAATAAATAAGAATCGTTTGATTAAATTCAACCAGTTATTGTACTATCTACGACATAAGCCACTTTCTGAAAAATAAATACATCTGAACCCGGGTATTCCCATTTGTCTCTAGGACACGTAGAAATCCCTGAAGTATTGCTGTATACGCACATATCACATTGGGATTTGCTAACCTCTTTCCTTCTGAACGTTAAGTTATCTTTTTAGACCTCCGCTTTAGGTGGGTAATCCACCGTTTTACAATCACCGGAAAACAAAAGCTCTCTCGCTCTCTCACTCTATGCGTGTATGTTTATATATTATGTTTGAGTATGTGTGTGCGTGTACTCGTATATTCGTATGCCCGTGTGTGTGTGTGTGTGGGTACACCCTCTCTTCTCTCCTCTACAGCCTCCATCTCTCCTCTACTTTCGTCATTTATACTCAGCTTCCCCGTAAGGTCCCTCAGGTCTTTCCCTAGGTATAACCGAATTCGTTTCCTATACAGCTCGGTAACTACTGGTATTAACGGCCTTTAAAGTGCGCCAG
This sequence comes from Therioaphis trifolii, assembly GCA_027580255.1. NCBI lineage: Eukaryota > Metazoa > Arthropoda > Insecta > Hemiptera > Aphididae > Therioaphis > Therioaphis trifolii. The sequence continues at coordinate 4,365,606 of CM050406.1, read as the reverse complement.
TGTCCCATGGCTTATTTCATTAGTGTATTTACCTTGTTTTCTCCTTTCCCTCTCGTTCGCCGCGCGCAAAACTCTCATCCCCGTCTTATCCGCCGGCCCGCCGCCGAACGAACAGAGCGCGTCGTGCACCGTTGGCGGAGTTCGGCAATCGGATTATCGTGTTCTTCTCGTTTTGTCTTCCGCTCGTCACTTGACAGCCGACCTATCTTATCTGTTTACTCTTCCTTGCACTCCCCAACGAAAAATAGGGTAATTATAAACGTTGACGTAGGTTCTCGGGTCGGATTACTCGTACTTTAAACATTTGTGGAAACTCGTCATGAAAACTTGACAAAATGTAATAAACTTAACCGGTATAATTCAGGCTGGAACATATTATTGTTGTATTTATCTTTGCTCTTATCACGTTGTTTCCGCGATAGTCGTGGGCTTAAAAGTTTTAGAATTACAAAAGAGAGCTGAAATAACTGAGCATTAAGTTCGCTGGAGAAATAAAAGGTTTATAATTGATAAATAAATAGGCTTTTTTTTTTTTTTTTAATTTTTTTTTTCTAATCCATTAAAATATTTCCCTCGAGTTACGAAAAAATGCTGTATATACACCACACGGCATAATACGCACAGTGTTATTGTACGTTTTGTTATTTTACCAAAACAATAATAAAAATTATGAAATACATCCGTACCACAAAAATAAGTATAAGTTTATGTTGGAAAAAATGCACGTAATAAATTAGTAAAATTGCTTTTAAACACTTACAATGAAATAAAGGTCGTATATTTTAAAATTATTTAATTATTTTGTTTTTAACTAACTCTAATTTCTGATTATAGTTTAGTACCCTAAAATAATTTACTTTTATTAAAACGATATACATGTACGGTTATTTAATAGGACTTTTATGGCTTAGATGGATGGCGAAAACTTTTTTTAAATTAACATTAACCGTATTATAACTATAACAGTTATAGCAGCATTTATGTTTAATCTTTGAATTCAAAACAAAATTAATACTAGATATTATAAACTTGATTTGAGTTATAATTTTAAAATACTAATATTTATTTCAAAACAATAATTGTTTTACTTTAAACTATAATTATTATAGTTTAAAGTAAAATATTTCACATTGTAGTGTTTTGTTACATAATGGGCAATCCTTAAAGTTTTAAACAATAATTTTATTAATACTTAGGTACATACTCGTATTATATGAAAAAGCTACACGCATTATAATGTTAAGCTGACGGAAGCATCTAAAAAGAAAACTTAACATACAAGAAGATTTAATCTAAATAATTGGTTTTATTTAAAAAAATTATAATTTCTTATGTAGCATGAAAAAAAATATATATTATATTTATTATAAAACCGCCATTTTTTTTTTTAGTATATCTAATATTTTAAATATAGTATTTGATTATTTTTGAATATATACGTTATTCCTGATAGAAGTCCAAATAATGTTATGAGTTTATGACAAACAAGGACTTTCAATCTGTTTGACTATCTTCCACTTGGTATCATTTGTCTGGTGTGCAAGAGAATACGATAAAATAATTTTGTAATTAACTCTATATGTAAAAAAAAATTTAAATAATACTAAGTGTGAGTCATATATTTTTTTAGAAATTCTTTCAATAATGAAAATCGTTTTAAATTATACAATTCGAGATAAAAAAAAAAAAAAAAAAATTGAAAATTGGTTCATGTTTAAGTTTGGAAAAATTTATGGATTTTAAACTGACGATAAATCCTCATTTCTGAAGGACGCATTTTAAACTGAAAGCTGTTGAAACTTGTGCAAAGACAATATTGTGTCTACAAATTGTTAAGTGTGTATATATTTTCAAAGGACGAAAATGAAGAAACCGAAATTTATCACGATGGAAGAAAATAAAAACGACTAAAACGCTAAACGTTCACATTGTACACATTATAACATATATTAAAAAAAAAAAATTAAGAGAGAAAACGCAAAATCGTATAGTTTGAAAATTTAACACTGCGGTCTGCGATACACGGCTCGAACTTTGTTCGTACTTGGAAAGCTATATGTATTATAACACGCGAAACAAAACGCGTTCAGGCTACAAATCCACAGCTCCATTTATGACAATAGTTTGTGCTATGACCCACTTTGCAGGTCTCGCGGATGCCATTATGTACAATTTATACCTGGACCATCTACCGTGCATTATTCATTTGGTTGAAATAGGTGTCCGCGTTTGTTTTGGACTTCGAACAGTATAATTCGTACAAACGCATCGTTGTGTTTTTACTTTTCACACTGTGCGCAAACGGATTTGGATACGACGTTTTATTAGAGAAGTTTTATTGAATCAAGTGCGTCGGCACGTCATATCCGAATTATTAATATTTTAAATTTGAAAAAAAAAAAATTCAAAGTGCTATATTACGTACGATCGGGCGATCACGTTGCTTATTTCAATTTTTTTTTCTCGGGTTCGGTCGATTATTTTACGTCACTGTGCAGCAATATGCAGCATAGTTAACATTTGGTTACTGCACGGAATGTCAAACATCTCTCATAAAAATGTGTAATACGAAACGAATATTTCTTAATCGGTGATCATGATAATACGACGTGTTTGTTACGCAAGTATTGTGTTGAGAACGCGGTAAAAAAATGCATTTTTAAATAAATCCGTCGACACACGCCGTTCTTGGATACGCGTATTTTTTTTTTTTTTTATTCGTGTACAATACTTGTTGAACCGCATCACATCGGGTCCGAAATTCCTTTTGCGAACGTTCGAAAAACGCACGCCGTGCCGACTTGGACGTCAGACCCCCCCCCCGGCAGCGAATAATCTGAAATCGATACTCGTGCGCGCCCGACCGGCGGTGTAGTTAATGTTTTTCTTACGAACAACGCGGCGCGCGTCCGCATTGAAAATAATCTCTCCAGCCGATTGTGCCCGGGGACTCGATTCCGAATCTGTTATCAACGGGCAGTCAACGGGCGACGATAATAATTCCGCCCCGTGGGCGCGCCACGCTGCGGCGAAACCGGGGCGAACGCATTAAAATGTCCAAAAACGTTTAATTAAATTAGTTTTATCATTTTGCACCTGTCTCGTGTACCGAAAAGCCTTTTGCTCGTACGGTTCTTAATCCCCTCCGAGCGGACCCAGTGGCGCGTGACGTTATCAACGGGTCATTATTTTGGTGGCATTAAAATATACGTCGTCACCAAAAAAAAAAAAATAATAAATAAATAAATAAATAAAAATAAAAAACACCCGATATGGGGTGCTTTTCGACACGTAGCCCCGGCGATTACAAAAAAAAAAAAAAAAAATGAATAATTATAATAATAATAATAATAGTATTAAATTAAATTAAACGGCCAAAGAGTGCGGCGGAAAAGTGAAGGCGGAGACGAATAACGTCACGGAGGACAGTATATGTCATTTCGGGTTTGAAAGACGAACGCCATAGTAATATAACGATAATGATACGAATTATTATTCTCCTCGTGTATTTCCGACCGTCACATAACGTTCATTGGGTGTGTTTTAGTATTACATTTTTTTTTTATTTGTCCACTATTAGTTACTATAATTAATTGATATCGAAAACCGAGCGTAAGGTAAACAGGATATTCGGAAACGATTTCTGTGCTGTGTCGTGAAAAGCGTTTGGTTTTTAGAAATAATAGCCGAAAAGTCGAGCAATACGTCTGTTTTGCGTAAGCATTGTTTTCACGTCTTGCCGGATATTCGATAAAGAAAAAACAAAAAAAAAAAACAAAAATTGGTATTAGTAATAATTTACAGCGACCAGCACATTGCGTACGCAAGGGTTTGTTATCAATTCTAAATAGGTACTCTTTTTTTTTCTTTTTTTTTTTTTATTATTATTTTTATTTATCTGCACGCAAACGTTATTACTGTTATATAAAAAGGTATTTTTTTTTTTTTTTTTGAAACTGAAAACTCGCGCCGAGTAGAATTCGATCGAATCCCATCGCACCGTCTACGCCGTATGATATTCCAATGCGTTTATACCTGTTAACGAAATTTGGATTTAAAATAAATTATACCTAGAACCGTCTGATTTTCAATTACATTTCGTTCCGTTTGTTTACTATTGCGAAAATACTCATCTGATTGCATTCATTGTTATATTGAGTTTCGAGTGCAATCGAATGGATTTCACGTTAAAGTGATATGTGTTGCACTTGGCAGTTGGCAGGTAATTTACTTGAACGATATAGTTATTAAAATTTGCGGCGTGCATAAAAGCCAATATTGACCGCCGCACAGTCCAAACGGTTATGGTTTGACAGTCACGTAACAATTGTTATTGAAAATAAACTTTTCATTACTCTGTAATCGCGGTGGCCGCATGTTGTGTTTAAACAATATCGACTGATTATATTTTATAAACCGACGTTGAACAAATACCGTCTGTTCTGCGGCAGAATAAAATATTATGTGAAACAAAATGTTTTTTAATTTACTTTGGTACGTACGTTTTGTAAATAATTATCGTTTGATTGTAGCTTTTTTTTTTTTTGCAATAACGATTTCGGAGACTTAGCTCATTGGACGCCCCGGGCGTATCAACCTATGCGCCCGGTTTGTTTTGAATTTTTTGATGTAAAAATGAACAAATAAACGAAAACCAAAAACCAATTTACGGGAGAAAACCGTTTTTTTTTTATACATCGAGAGATAAAACATTATCATGAAATAAAATAATAATTTGTAATTGACAGGCTGATACGTGCGTATGAAAACTGTGTATCGACTGGCCGAAGTTCGATACAACTAGGTATATATTTTTATTTTTTTAAATACATCACTATTTGGTTTAGATTTTGATTGACACTACTGAGGTTTTAATTTATACAACCATATGCTTTTTCTCGGAAAAAGTTGTCATATATGTGTGTTATATGCGTACCATTAGTAACAGAATCCAAACGCATCACGTTCAAATCCTATTGACTAGACATCAAACTCGGATTTTATTTCATACTGGACATTTTCCCCCATTTGATTTTCTACGTCATAACTAAAAAAAAATAAATAAATAACGATAATTCCGACACACTCGTCCGTGGTGACGAATTCCGATACTTTTTCGAAATTTCCAACTCTACTCGGAATTCCACCGCAAACGCATTGATTTATCATAATGCTTTCAGATTTTTGAAATAATAATAATAGACTTTGTATTTCATTTTATATTGTGTCTAGCGCCGTGGCGAGCGAAGCGAAATTAATGCCCATTATAAAAGACGCTGACCGGATGGGTTTTTTTTCTTTATATTTATTATTTACTAACTCTCTGATGGTAAATTATTCGTAACTATATAATATATATATATATAGACGCGTTCTATTGAATGTGGCCGAAAATTGAAATTCCGGTTTCACGCTTGGCAAATTAAGAACTTATTTCACTGTTATGGAATTGTTTGAGTTTTAAAAATTTCCAAGAATATGCTACACCAATATTTGAGTTTCCGAACAAAGAGTGTGTAGGCAATGGATTTGAAAACGACGTGGTTTCAGTCGAAATGAATTTTCCGAATAATTGTTTGGAGCAGAAGTTTTACGCATCGATTTTACTCCATTAACGCGTTCTCTTTAATTATAAAGATGAAAAAAATTCAAGAACGTTCACGATTTTGCAAAAAAAAAAAATAAATAAATAAATAAATAAAAACCTCGTTTTAGACTATTCAAATCACTCCGATCGTATATTATAACTCTTGCATCTCTAATCCCTCGGCGCGAATAAAACGGATTGTAATTCGAAATCAAACGTCGCTTACGATTTTCAATATTTTTCGCGTGGTTTGTATAATATGTACGTCATATTTATATGCAGAGTGTTTCTTAATGATATCTGCAGTTACACAAATTTGCATTCCGTACGACCGATAGGACCAGAGGACGGATTATCATTTATGATTTCGCTTTGAAATTTAAAGATTTATCACTTAAAACGTTACGCATAACACACGGTTTCGGACGCGCTGCACTTGTTGAATAGCGCGCGGGCGTGCGGTATCGAGTGTGATTCCGACGACCTAACGTCTTCATCGGACGAAATCCCCACGGCACGGTGAACTTTTACCGGTTCCCCCGGTCGAGGCGCGTTCATCAATACGTGTCAGATTCCCGGCGATACGCCGCCGTAATAACACCGCAGCGTGTATATTGATTGATTGATGGATTTAAATTTACATATAATATTATAATAATAACAATATTATGAAAGACAACCGAGAGGTATGGATCTGCCGGTCCGTGTTAATGGACACGTCCGTGATTTAATCCGGGCACAAAGCCGTCAAAACGCATACGGGCCTCGGTATGAATGATGCGCGTTTAATTGGTGGACGACAAAAACCCTTTTGATTTCCAAAGTTCTCTTCGAGGGGAATGATTAATGCGCGATACGTTTTGAAATATACCGTTGATATTTTACTATTTTTTTTTTTTCTTTCAATTATTTTCACCGCAAATATTTACCGAACGTAATTAATTTTTATAATAGACCGACGGATTTCACGTTTGACAAAATTATTTATTTACAATTCCCACAGGAGTATAAATATTGTTCCTTACTAGAGTCGACGATATAGTTATGACGTGAAAAAAAAAAAAAGTAAACAACTAGGTTACGACGTTAAATAATAATTATTTTGACGTCCCGCCGCCACTCAGAAATTTATTCATTAGAAATTAATTTTCAATGTTATTAGTTTATTATGATTCTTGTTGTATAAATGTTGGTTTTCAATTTCAACTGCTTCAATTGAGTTTACGTTTGATAAAAAAAACTGGTGTACAAACATTGTTTGTTTTTACATTTTTACGTTGGTACTCGACCGTCGACCGTTATTTGTGTTTTGTTCCGACTTTGTATAATACAGTCGGCTATATGAAACGCAATTTCGTATGAATACTAAATCGCGCCCGTTCAATTGTTCGGTTTCGAACGTTCATAGTCCAATGTTTTATTTCGGTGTTGAGTATTACATTATTGCGTAGGCGAAACGCAAAAGAGTAAAGTGGCATGTAATTTTATGAAAAAAAAAATTATTATGTTAATCCATAAAACCCGTTTGTCGTGACGACGTTTAGAATAATGTCGTTTTTCTACCCTTACTTGTCATCCCGAGTTTGTCGTTCACCGCGAAACTGTTGATTTAATCAACGTGTGCCCTTGGCATATTTCATTATGCACTTTCTTCAGCTTTATCCATTATTGTTATTAACTCGAGAAACCAAGTGGAGTAGAAAAAAAACAGACTCCCCACCCACGAGCACTTTTTGTTCGTAAGTTTTACATTGAAGGAGACAAAAACGAATACTGTTAAAAAAAAAAGTTACGACTGCATTTATTATAAGCGAACTAATAAAGATAAATAAAACGACGGGTGGACTTAACAGTTTACGTTTTTTTGACGTTGATGATTATAAGTCTAAGGTCGTAAATAGTCTATATAGTGTTGAATATCGATGGCTTTTTTTTCTACACTTTTTTTTTTATTGAACATGGTAGGTATTTTAAAATCATTTTATACCGTTAAACGATTGATTGTTGAATTTTACAAAAAAAAAAAAATAATAATAATAATAATAATAAATGGTTAATCAAATCATAATTATTGAATTATTGACAAGTATCATGCACGGACAAAACTCAGAAGGTTGCTACTGGCTTGGTATCAATATTATAAACGAGAAAAATATTATTTTTCCTTATCATACATTTTTACAGTGAACGAACAGATTGTCGGTCCGAGGACGTGAGAAAATATTGGTAAAAGTCGTTGTTATGAATAAAGTAAAACATAAAATCTTCGAGTTCGCTGTCAATATTTTCACACTTGTGTGTATTGATAATATGCTTTTGTACTGTGAGGCGTGTGCACATCTGTGCGTTGATAATAGTATATAGTTTTATACATCGACAAATTTAATCCACTAAAGACCAAATATTCGAGACTTAAAATCTAACGGATCAAAAAAAAAAAAAGGCCTTTAAACTTACTTATGATTGGCGTTTATTGTAATTTATTATTAGCTTCTAATATAAGTTATAATATTTTTATATTTACTTAAAAATCTAAACAGTTGAAAAAATAATATATTCATAATTAGATTGTATTTTTTAATACTCTAAAAACGTAAAGTCTATATACCTTATGATATAATAGCCGATTGGCCTGGAATACAGTGAATACATAATGTATATTAAGGTATTGTAGACAGGTGTTTTTTCATAATGTTCCAAAATCGTGATTATTTCAAAATTTTAAAAACACAACGCGGGCCAGCCCAAAATCGTTTGCGGGCTGTCAGTTGTCCATTCCTGTCCTACATCGTCCTTTCACAACGTGAAAACCCTTTCCCGCACAGGCGTGTGTCTCTAGATCTCGAGTTTATCCCGAACGGCGTACAAGTGGGTAGGTTTTACGGTTACGTACAACTCGTTGGACCATATCAGATCGGTTTTATCCGCCGTCTCGATTCATTGTCGATTCGCCTTTTTCGTTATTATTTCGTATTTTATATTTGTACGTTTGTCAGGTACTTACAGTTTATAATCGTATACAAAACACACTGTTAATACGCCCAGTTCACGACAGAAACGATATTCACAGGCCGTCGAAACTAACGCGTCTCTTTCCCGTTGTAGTACAGTTCCTTTCAAAAGCGTTTATCGGCTTGTTCGGTCCTATCGTCTACACACTGCAGTGGCGGATCTGAAGCTTATTTAAGGGTGGGGGGGGGTGCGAATCGGTATCATGGATTCTTAATTAACAAAGACGTAACTGAAAACGTAGTGAAATTTACAAATTTATTAAAAAAAAAAAAAATCCCTAGGGGGGGGGGCGATCGCCACGTCGCCCCCCTTAAATCCGCCATTGACGCACTGTGTGCACTGGACGACCGCACCAGGTGAGGACTCGTGCCGAAACGTATAGAAACTTGGTTTTATGAGAGAATCGTTGTACAGTCGAATCGCACGATATCGCGTCGTACCCCGATCGAAAAACTCGTTCAATTGTTCAAAGTCCAGCGTACAATCACTCGGACGTTTCTTCAGAGTGATTTTCAATATTCAACTCGGAAAAGTAATCAATTCAAAGTTGATTTTTTTTTATTTATCATATAGTTTCCGTTCGACTTCCACTCATTGCGAGTAGACCGTGTCACAAAGAGAACATTTTCTTCGCGCACAGATACTCGACATCTACGTGTCAATCGTGACCCGGATGCAGATCATAATCGATCGATAACGACCGGAATCCGATCGTAATCACAGTTATTGTCGACGGATTCGTCGCGAAATTCTTTTTTTTTTCGACACGGCTGCCGTGAGAATTGATCGAACGTTTACATATTATTTTCACGTAGTGCTTACGATTCGCGGCGACACGTCGTCGGTCGATGATCACACGTTTGCGTTGACCCACCGACATGGGGGTGCGCGTAAATTTACAATTTTCACGACGTTCCACGGTGCGTACAGGGACGAATGTTGAACTCGTAGTGATTTTATATAGTACACGTGGTGCGGAGAGAGCGGGGAAAGTGAGCGATTTCAGAACCGAACGACGCGATCGATGCGCTTCGTCCGAGACCGTGAAGTCGTCTTGGCGCACGAGTCGCGGCATGCCATCCGTCGTCACGCCTCTTATCTTTGTTACCGCGACAATGGTAAATACGTACTAATATTATTAGTAACACGGCGTGTCGTCATGACACGACAATTATTTATTCGTCTCGACTACCCCGTGCACGTTTCTCACATTAATTAGTAACGTGTTATTATTATTATTATTATTATTATTATTGTACCGAACAACTTTATCGGATTTCGACGGCATAAATTGTATTCGTATTGACACTTGTTAGATTTTAATTTTTATTTACAATTCACTCGGTAAATTATTTTAAATCATATCGTGTCGTACGTATTAATATTCAGATGGTACATACAAGTTATTTTATTTTCATTTTAAATCCAGTGTCCGTTTAGTACAATATTACTATTACGTCAAAAGCATGCACACTATTTCCAAATTGTGGTGGTTACACGAGCGTCGTGCTCGAGTGTATGTAATATTAATTAAAAAAAAAAAAAAAAAGTCGAAAGTGTTACCTGTATATGTAAGTGAATTCAAATATTTCGTGTTTTCTCTAGGTGTATTATCTGATTTAATTTTTTTCCTACGATTTCAATAAAATATTTCCGTTTGAAAAACTTTAAACAAATATTTACATATATTTTACTCTATATTGTTTGGTAATAGAACTAAAATCTTGTACTTTTTTCACAGTTATATTACTTAGTTCTTCTCAGCTTTACACGCACCAGCAGTAAAGACAAAAATTAAAGTGATTTCGGTCATCAAGTATCGTCAGTTAAACAAATGTATTTATAAAAATTCTAACCTACATCTTACAAAGTCAAAACTTTGGGTTCTTTACTTTTAGATCCAGTTTATTTTCTATATGAAAAAAAAACTTGTAATTTTGGACACTTACCGATGTTAGTTTCATGTTTTGTATGACGTTTATAGTACTTGTAACCATTGAATTTGATAGATTCATAATAATTGTGTTTATGCATTCGTTTCTTTTGATAATCTACTAAAGTATGCAAACAATACATTTTCCGACCATTATTTCGTTATATTCCATTTAAAAAGAGTTTATATACATTTTACCTTTATTTTTTGGACGATAGATTTTGAGATATTGTATTTGCTGTTTGAAACTTTGATTGATGAATTATTAACGAAATCGAGTAAGGACTAATAAGTCCCGTGCTCGCGCTAGATCACCGAAAATTAAAAATGTATAGGAACTTCGTGTACGCATACACGTCGTGCAAACGGGCTACATGACGTAACGAAGAGTTTGTTTCCAGTCGAAACCACGGGGCGGATTGCCTGTGGCCGACACGAGTCCGCGAACTATTCTGACCGTCCGTCGTCGGCGATCAGATACACCGGAATCGTTTCGCTGAAAAACCCCTCTCACCGGTGTAACCGCGGCTAGAACAGTAGGAATACAAGAGAAACGCGCCTATCGATCGTTTGACGTATCAAATAAAACGTACGTTTGCATCGTATGGGGAAGTCTGGTACGTAAGTCGTTTTTGGACTGGTTTTTTCTCCCGTGGCGGTTCCGAAAAAACTAGTCGTCCGCTAGACAAAAAATTACGCTTTTCGCCGCATTTACTCGCATCGAAAATTACATTTTATGTGCGCGATAGAGGAGAAATAGTTTTTCGCGCCTGTCGATTGTTAGAGTCGCCTTTTTTGGAGACACACATTCAATGAACACATGATATTAACGTTTAAATTATTCAAAATCATCACTCAGCAAACATATTCCTGCACACCGTGTACATAATATATCTTTTGACAGATAATTATCTTTTTTTTCAGAAATTGAACAAAACACCGACCGATAAATGAATTGAGCAAGAATTAATTTCCAATTAATCAAAACCAACAGGTAAGGGGTACATTAATTAAAATTCTACACGGGTGACCGTTATTTTATATCGGTTATATTGTAAGAGTTCAAAACACGTTGTATGTATTATAGCGTTTATTTTTGATTGATATGAACGTTATAAATTATTGACTAATATTGAGCAATAATTTTCGAGCGAGTAAATTAATTTCTTTAAAAAAAAAAAAAAACAATATAAATTAATATTGGATATTCTCCGGCCGGCATGATTGAACTAAGTAATTGCTTAGTAATTTGTTTTACGCGCGTTTACGTACAACATCCGTTATGTGTATTAAACCTTCGGAGGTTTTTTTCGAACGCTATAAAAACAGCCAAAGGTCCAAAATAACGGTAAGGCGAAAATAAATGCGATAAAAACCTATTGAATTCGTTCTTTTCAGCCATTACAAAGTGCTTGCGAAAAACCCGGGTAGAAAATCCGATTGTTATCGTCGAAAAAAAAGTGGCTTTCGAAATTCGTCGGGATAGATAAAATAATTCTCCTTACAACCAGTTTACTTTTGGCTCTATTCCTGCTCGATAATTTAATGATTCAATCTTCGCCTTCGATTTAAATCTATTTACTTGTACGTGTTTTATGTAAATCGGTCGGATTCGCAAATTTCTTATAAACAATCGAATTACTTTAAACGAAACGAGCTTTTAGAAAATATACTCGGCCAGGTAGTAATATTTGGACTTGATGTGATAAAACGATAACTCTGAACTCATTAATAATTTGTCGAATGGCCCGTGTATTATTATATTTAATACAAAACAGTGTTCCGTAATCAAATATTAATATAAAATTAAATGATTTAGACAATTCAAAAAAATACGAAATTATATTTTAAAATCAAAGTTTTCAGTTCGAAAAAAAAAAAAGAAAGAATTTTCACGGTACTCATAACACTTTTCCATGTTAACCCAACTCAATATTAAAATTTATAAATTTATGTTTATTTCGTTTGTTACATTTTCGACTAGACATTCATCGGGAAGTTTTTTAACTACTTATTGGTTTTTAAATTTTATCTTTTTTTTTTTTCACAAAAAAGTCACGATTTATTTACTGTCAGAAAAATAAATATTCCTTTAAGAAGCAAATAACAGTATCTTCACGCGGTACAAAATCACACAACAATAATATTATAACATCACTTATTAGATCAAATTAATTTATCATAACGTTTGCGTTTATTAAATATTATAGTACGTGATCCGTATCAACGTTTTGTGTTTGACAGTTATAATATACTAAACAAACGTGACGGATCTGTCAAATTTAATGCGTTTGTGTGTTTAAGCTTACTCGATAACAAAGCGCTCTGTAAAGAGACAACATTAGTTAAGCACTTAGTGTCAGGCTTAAAGAGCAAGGGGGTGGTCGGAGAGCTGATAGAAGGCTTGAATGACGTGGTATTGAATTAAGCTGGACGAAACGACGCGGTGTAGGATGAGTGTGTGCGTGTGTGTGTTTGTATGAGGGTTATGAGCGTATAGAGCTTTTGAAATTAAGAGCAAAGTTTCGGCGAGACATCTCCGGTAAGACTATTTGTGCACACGATCGGAATGTAAGCTCTAAATGGGAAATATGTGTAACCCGCAGAGGTGACGTGTATGCGATGACGATGATAACTATTCTGATTGGCAGGAATATATTGCGCGTGTCGTACGCAACCTCAAAGTTATGGTAATTAAATACGAAACCGATATAAAAGCGAACTCGTGACATAAACGTATTATATGTGTTACTATGGAATTATTCGAGCGCTATATTTATGATTCTGCTAAAATACGTATACGAACAAGACAAGACGTAGCGAGTGCATACTTGTACGTTTTATATTATTGTATTATTACATCTTTCTTTTATTGATAACGTCTGTGTTTTAACCAGATAATAAACACTGTATTTCATAGTATACTATATTCAAAGCGTAACAGTGAATTGTTTTTCATTCCGTCATATAATTCTTAATTATTAGTCAAAATGGAACGTGGGGGTTGACCAGAGAGGCGAGCAGTAGGCAGAGCTTCGTAATATATATATATATATATATATATATATATATATATATATATATATATAATATACATAATGTTTAAAAGTATTAAGATGTATAACATGATTTATTACAAAATTCAACTTTTGACGTTTGTTTAAGTATTCAAATATTAGTATACCCAATAAAATACATAATATAATAATACATTCGTAATACAAATTTGAAAAATTAATTAATTTTTTATTGGAAATACATTTTCAGATTGTTGATTAGTATTAAAAATTAATCGCGCATAGATTTCCATGACGGAAACAAACAAAATTAGTGAATTATCAAAAACTAATTGAAAAAAATTCGTCAATTTTTTAAAATTAAGGTTATTTATCATATCACTAATACAAATGACTAGTAGTTTTGATATTGTGTAAGCCCGTTTCTTATGTAAAAGGCTTATCGCATTATAATTAAGTTTGTTATCAGGGTTATTATCGACATGAAGAAAGAATATTTTTTACGCGAAATTGTTCAACAAAGAAAGACTATTTTGGTCAAATTAATTGCATCTCATGAAATGTGACTTTGACCCTACTTACGTTGAGCTATAGACACATTTATTATCATAAATAAAATTCACGCCGTGTTTTCAAAATGGAAATAAATTGAAACCGACGAGCTTGTCGTGTGTAATGGAGTCTGCAGAGCAGATAATATGTTTTGATTTTTCTCCCGATATTTTCAGCTCACATTAGCGGCTAAGTTTCGAGACCATCGATCAGGAACCATTTACTCGCCGATCCAAATTGAAAACATCGCGTTGGCGTACCAAACAAAACAGAGAACAAAACTTCTCTCGGAGGGTCTGTCACTCGTCATTCGCCTATACACAACGTCAGACCCTCCGTCTATCATCAAAAACGCAATAACGTCGAGAATTGCCTGTGTACATCTTGTTGAGATGTATTATCATGAACGAATAAGTGGAAGGGGAGGACCGCCCTACGATAGTTTCAACTTGACCGATGTGTCTGGACAATTGATGCCGAACATTCGTATTACTGACCACGAAAATCACGACTGCAATTAGACATGATTTTAGAGAAAAAGTCTTTCGCTTCGAGTTATTTCATTTTCTTTCGATCGATATTTGACGAGAGTATAATATGATGAGTTGAAATCAATCGCGATGACGAAATAAGAACGAAATATAATAACTTACTCCTATAATGACTTACGGCGTCCAATTACGGGAAACAGGTAAAACTTCGAACATTAAAATGCATGTTTATCTTTTCGATTCAGATATATCGTCAGGGCTGTGTCAGTGGTTTCATGCATTCCGTTCGTATTTCAAACTTTTCATCTAAATATAAAAACTAATGTTCCACGGCATGTGAATTATCATACCTAACACCACGGTTTACAAATTACAACAATACCTGCCCTAGTCTCAGATTAAAAAAAAAATGCTACAGTAACACCCCCAACCGCATTAACCCACTCGTATCAAAACTTTCACCCGTTTTACTCTCCTTAACGATCCTTTCCGTGCCTTTGGAATAAATTATTCAGAAGATCTACTAGAGGGCTAATTAAAAAAAAAAAATAATAATAAATAAATAAGACTACCCAGCAATATGTTAACTCAATATCCTCAATCAACTCATTTTCGAAGTAATGGCATTGGACTCCCATTTCCATCATTCTGGTTTAAGACTAGACGGTATTGTAAACACATATTTCACGTTTTACTAATTTTACGTGTTATTGCAGACTGTAAAATATTTTTTAAGAAAAAACAGCGTGAGTTTACGGAAAACATATGCACGATGTAGGCGTATAATGTACTACAGTGTTATGTGCGTGTTGTCTCTTTGAAACACAATATCTATTTAGTTATCTATTGCTATAAATTGAAAAAATGTTTTATACCACCTAAAAATCCGACAACTGCTCGTAAAGTCGTACACAAAATTAAATGTACTCCAATGTTTGTATAATTAATAATAATCTACTTGTTAATTACAAATAATTAAATACTGACTGATCGTATACGATAAAGACCGTTGGTATATTCGACGAACAAATTAAAGTAGGTGAGTTCTTGTAGTTTTGATTGATTGTCTTGCACGACTTGGCACAGTGTTTACCGTGCACGCACTTATAGAGCATGACTTAAGATTTGATGTGAAAATTATAAAAAAGAAAAAAAAATTGAGTTAGTATCCTTCCTCATTTAAAAAAACATTAACATTTCGGCTGGCAAATTTTTACAGTGATTTCAAATCTAATTGGTCAGTTTAATTGTATACGCTAATGAGAATGACTACGGTCATCTAAAGGTGAGAAGTACGAACGAGTTACCGTGTAACCGTACGTAGACATAGAACTTTTGAAAATATAATCTGCCGCAGAATATGTGGCTTAAAATGTAATATCAATTACTGAAATGTGTAAGTAACTACAGATGTTTCTAAAAATAGATCCAATTACAATTTATATTATGAATAATTAAAAATAAAAATAAAAACATAGGTACGTCTCAGAGATGCAAGGCGTGGAAACGACGAACATCCCAGCTAAGTAACCATGGATTAGAGATCAAGAAGGAAGACGACAAGTAGAAACAAGGTGGTCGGATGTGGCTGAGAATGACGGGGAGAAAATATTAGAAATACATATAATCCACGATCAGTAGAAATAGAAATATTAGTGGTGATGACAAAAACTTTTTTTGAGTTGTATAAACAAGAAAAGAAGAAAACGATTTTAAAAGTGACTAGGGAATTTAAAAATAAATTTCTCGAAATTGTCATTTGCGCAACATTACTGCCCGAAAAATAAACTTACCTGTTCTCCTTACTAAAAAAAAAATAAAAAATAAAATAAATAAATAAATAAAATGAAAAAACACAGTAAAATCCCCTTGCCCTGCTCGGAATTTAAAATAAGCTTTGAGAAATATTCGATTTACGCATTTGTATCAAGAGCGTAAAGTTTTTTTTTTGGTTCATTCGTTGATTATATACATACATACATACATACATATATACGTGCATATATATATATATATATATATATATATATATTTATTTATAGATTTATATATTTATATATGTGTGTGTTTTGTGTACTTCATTAAACATTGAAACTTTCATGTGAGTACACAATTATTTATGAACCATATTCATGATATCGTACGTACGAATACATATGTGTATAATAATTCTCGTATATTAGACGGGAAAAATTCTACAGACATATTTTTATTCACAATATAGCTCGCGCGCGTTCGTGTACGGTGTTATCCGAATAGGAAATTGATATTGCGTATACACCTGAAGCGAACTACATACACCTACTTCATTTTTATTTATTTATTATTATTCTTTTTTTCTATATACGCGGAGGGTCGAGGATATAATAACATTGTCCCTTTCGGTAACATGTACGGAACAGAATTCCTCGTCCGTAAATTATTTATACAAGGAAAAAGTTTTAATATTTCCTCATTCAAGTGTTTCGTATGTCTCTCTTTCTCTCTCTCTCTCTCTCTCTCTCTCTCTCTCTTTCTTTTTATATACATATATATATACGTACGTATTCTGTATAAAACGTTATTCCGTCGTCGCCTGTCTTATTCATAACCGAAAACCGCATGCTAGCATTCCACATCCACGGAAACGTTTCACCTAAGGCTCACTTTTTATTAGAAATTTTATACGTCTCTGTTATATTTTCCGTTTGTGTTTTCGCATACCTGTTGTGTTTACGCTTGGTCGATGCCTCTGGATTGCGATAAAAACCCGTTATTTATGGTCGGAAGAAAAAATTAATAACGTTTATTTTTTATGCATTCAATGTGCACGTCGCTACGCGTGAAACGAGACCGTAAATAATAAATAAATCGCTTCATGTATAATATATATTTGTATACGAGCAAGTACAAAAAAAAAAAAATAAATAAAAAATTGTAAATCTATAGGTTATCGTGCTGCTCTACGTATTGTCCTTTCTACACGTGGTGTTAGTGTTGTTCGAATACCTCGGCGACATAAAATCTAGAACATTTAAAGGTTTCACGCAATATTTCACGGTTAAATATCCATGAAAATAATATAGTGCGTCTGAAAGAAAATACTGGTTTATCCGATATTTTCCTCGTGGAAGTTCCCGCTGTACAACAGCGATATTGAATAATACGTGCAGGGCGTCGAGATCCAACCGCACTGTATTATGATCATGTCCATGACTCGGTGCGATGTCGAATGATTTCAATAATTTAATATTTTTTTTTCCACATTGAACGTAAGTCACCTCCGCTAATTCGTCGTGTAGCCTGACCGTAGCGAGACGGTTGTTATTAGGTAGGTACCACGTTGGTCATTATAATATTAATATTGTGGCGCAGGTGGTGTGCGCGTGCAATCGATTTTATTGGTTATTCGAAATTTAATTAGTTAATTTACCTGTGTTTGTAAAGATCTCTTCTGGGATATCAAAATTTTATATTTTACCAATTTACTCTTGTAGATATGTGTAAAACACAATTGAAATCAAACGTACAAATGTAACAAAATATTTTTTCTGTTTTGCACGTTGTATCAAATATAATATGTATTATTTGAGTTGCGTAGATATCATTTACAAATTCAAATATAAAATACGAATTTTATAATTATAGTCAATTATTTCAACTCTTCTATGTTATCATTCTTATATAGCCAATCGAGAAAAATGGTGACAGGCAAAATGTATTCGTTAAAAATCTAAACTATCGAAGCATTTTTACTATAAATAACACTGATAGACTATTGAAGTAAAATCTACAAATTTCTATAAATATATATTAACATTAATGTCTAATATCAGAATAACTGATTTCGTCAAACAAGAAAAATGTTTTGTCGAAAACTAAAAACGTTGCTACCTGCTATCAAGTTTGAATATTTTTTGGATATTGAAAAACTTTCCATTCGAACACGCTTTGATGGCGTTTAAAAACTCACGGTAAGGCTTTTTGACCTGGTAATCCGTCCCCTTTGGCTACATTTATTCTGTCAAGAGGTGTTCGATGAACGCGGAATTCAAGAAGAAAAAAAAATTATTATAATGATAAAACAAGGAATACGTGACAGTCGGCTCGTGTGAACGGCGTCGTTTCAACGGGAAAAGCACTCTAGGCACGGCGCCCGTTAAAAGCCCCGAATATGTGCGGGCGAGCGGGCGCGTGCGTCATTTTAAAAATCAGCCTTTTCTAGCGCCGTAAGTGATTCTGGCGGTGGCGAGGTCCCGGCGCATTTAAACGCCGTTTAAAGGCCAAATAGGTTTCCAGCTTTTGCACAAGTTTTTATTTGCCAGTTGCCGTCACCGCGTCCCGGGACTTTGGACGCGAAACAGCACGTGACGAAAATTCACCACCCTTTTTCGCACACGACCCCAGCCACCCCGTCTTCCTACCGGTCTGTCGTCCTGCCCTCCCCGTCCTTCTCGTCCGTACCCGCCGGCCCGTTCGGCTGCGGCGGCGGTCGTCATACTTTTCTTGTACTTTTCTCCCTCCGGGTCAAGACCGTTAAACTTTCCATTTTTGCCCCGGAAACATCTAAGAAAGTTGGCCATTTTCACGCCTTTCCAGACATGACTGCGCCACAGCGATGACGGTTAGCGCCGTGTGTATACACATATGTATTGTACGCGAGTATTTTGTGTGCGTGTGTGTGCGTGTGCGTGTGCGTGCTCCACAATCTAATTTGTCCACCACCGAATGAAGGGGGCACTGAATTGTTCGCTTGACGCGTTCATCACCACCGCCGCCGCCGCCGCCGTCGCGCCGTTTCAGTCACGTTTTAAAACGTGAAACGATGCGTTCTTTTCCGCCGTGGAACATTATCGATCGGCAGAAAACGCAGCGTAGTCATATCAATTTGTTATAATTACAATACACAGTCGAACAGAAACGGTGTTCACTTCAAAGAAACGCGTAGACGTGTAATTTAATGTAAAATTGTAAATATAGTACGAGCAGTGGTATTATTAAAAAAACGACTTCAAACGGAATACTATACAAATTAAAAACACACCGTATTTGCGCGCGTACCATAACGCACCACGGTCCGGAGCGCGCAGTGCATAGAGTGAACTGTATTACGATGGCGTCGTTATACGCGTGGACGTGAAAATATCAATCAAATCGACGTTTACGGATAACGTGTGATTAGAAAACACTTAACGTGGTCGAGTAAACATAAATGCGCACTAGAGACAAAAAAATAAAAAATAGAAATAGAAATAAAAAAAAAAACGTATGCCAAAAGTTCTACTTTTCAGAAAGTGTTGGAATGTTTATGAAAACGGCGTCTTTTGTTAACATAATAGGAAAATTTACAATGTATAAAGTTTTCAGAGTTATTGTTTTCGTGTAATCGGAATAGAATTGACGAATATCGTTTCGTAGAAAATGTTTTCGACGTAAAGTATACAGTATTTTTTCGTAATTTTTTAATTGTTCTTTTTTCTCATAAAATATACTGAGAAAATCGAAAATCCCGAAGAGTTGATACTTTTAATATACTTAAAATAGTAAAACCAACGGACATATTTCTAAACCCATAAATCTATGTACTGCCACTAACTCAATAAAAACTATTACATAAATATTCATATGATATGCGTGTATAATGTATATGGGTAGAATAAGGTTTCGATAGTAATTAATATTCGTAATGTCTGTTTTATGTGCTTCATTTTCACGTATAAATTTAATAATATTTTCAATAAATTAGTTATTCTACAAAAATTACGATGCTAATAAATTCCAAACATCGCAAAATGTGAATATATTATTCGACACCATTTAGTTACTGCAATTCGTAAAAATTAAGATCTCTCGAGACTAAAACTTTAATAAGTTTGAATTTTCATTTTAATTAATTCACTTGACTAAAATAATTTATTTTCAACAGTTTTGAAAAATATTTTTACTCATTAAAGTTGAATAAAATATTACTTTCATTTTGTGTAAATTTAAATTTAATTGATTACTAACTAATGTGAAATGGCGACAAAATTATTAATATAATTTCTAAAATATAAATTGTCGAAAACTCAAAATAACTTTTTTTCATTGAAAATATTCTGTGTAAAAAATAATAATTTTTTTTTAATAAGTCGTTGAATTGTAGCGATCGACTCGAGCTTAAAAATATAATTTCAAATATGATTTTAGTAATTGATCTAATGATTTTAATACCCAATCATTAAACTAATATGTTGCGAACATTTGTGTGTAAAAACAACTTGATCAAAGACAAACTAATATTCTGGAATGGTTATATACTTTTCTCAATTTTTTATGTGAAATATCGGCTAATATACGTACTTACCGTTTAATTCTTTTCGGAATAATTTGAGGAAAAAATCGAAATATCTATATTTATATTTTTTTTATAAATATTAATCCACTACTGTTGCGATACGGGTTGATAATTTAAGCCCGATTAAAATACAGAAATTACTCATAAATTAATACGTTTTTCCAACGTTATTTACATAATTTTATTTTTAATTGCGCTCTTTTATACGTGTTATATGAGGCTATATTGATTCTAATAGCGCCGTCGATGAGATATTAAGCAAACCGCGGCGCGAGTACAAAACCGTATTGAATACTGAATACAAATATTGCCACGATTTTAATGGAAAAACGAGTCCATTAAAGGGCCATAAAAACTTATGGGACATCAGGCAAACTAATGAAATAAACCCCCGTTTTTCGGACGTCGCTATCCCACTTGGAGATCTCTCACTAAGCCGTTAATGGTTTCGGTCTCAGTGGTGGCGTGAAAAAAAAAAAGGAAAAAATCACATTCGACCTACAGAAACTAATTTTCACTCGGAACAGACGTACTAGTCGTCAAGAATTCAAAAGCTGCTTAAGCGAGTAGACTTTATTATTATTATTATTATTATTATTGTTACTATAATTATTTGTTTTCAAGACTAATCTTTTAAAAACAAAAGCCGACCCGACCGAAATGCGTGCGCTCTGCCATGAGAATTCGGTCACGCCGTCATATTCCCGAATGAACACCGGTTCCTCCGCATGATTCCCCTACAAAAAAAAAACACGAGTCGCGGTAGAATTCACGAGATAATATTATATTCAAATTTATTTATTATTATTATTATTTTTTTTTAGTAGATCTGACGTTAAAAGATTTGCTGCCGAGTTGATTTTCAAAACGAAAACCCAAGTGCTCGCACGCACCTACCGCGTAGCCAATGTCGTTTCGTTACATTTTTTAACGGGTCCGCCGACCGGACCGTACTTCGGACGTCAGACGAATACCACCGACGTACTGTATTCGTGTTTACGAGCCAGTGCGAAAAAAAAAAAATAAATTAAAAAAACGGTTCTTCGGAAACATATCGCGTGCGGACGAACCTCTCGCCGTCTTCCGAAAGAAACGTTTCGTTTTCGTGTTTACGTTTACGGACAGGATTTTAAAGTTTTAAACGTATGCAGACACAAATTTCCCGAAGACGTTTGTTTATTTGCCAGTCGTTCGGACGTATCCCACCCGCGATCGAATGGAATTATTTTTTTATTCTTTCATTCGATTCGATCAAACTGCGTGTAAACTGCGCCGGTGTAGCGGCCACATAATATTTCTTCAGCCGTACAGAAGAATCTCGTTCGTCACGCACTAATCTCGAACGACGTACAGGGTACAGGTAAACAGCTGTGGTGCAAAACAAAATAGGTTTTTCTGAAATACGTCGTTATACCCGTAAACCGTGTAAATGCGTAGGGACAGTAATAGGGAACCAAAAACATTAATTTCTCAAGACAAGTGTTTAAATATTTAGTAGACCGCACACTCACAAAGTCAATTGTAAAAATTGTTTGTCTTTGAAATCTGTTTGGTTTTATGTATTGATTTATTTCGCGTTTGAATAAATAAAATAATAAAAGAAGAAAAATCTAAAAAACCGCGAGTATTATTTATGGCAATAACTGTCACGATTGTAAGGAGTAAAGTCACGCAACTGTAATAATTTTCGAAAGATGAAAAAAAAAAGAAAAAAGAAAAGAAGATTCATTATTGTTATGGTAATATAGGAAGCAAAAAATTGTTTTACGGTCACAACAAAGGCATAACATCGCATCCCCCGCCCCGGATTAACTTCGCGTAACCCGATAAATTTTAACGTGTACTCTTAATGTCTCTGCGTTGCGTGTGAGAATAAAACCCAAATGGAATAGACGTTTTCGCTGTTGCTTTTAGTGTTTTTGCAGCGTGTTTAGTCGAAGAAGGATACACTAGAAAAAAGAACGAAACAGACGCACACACACACATATATATTTATACTAATAAAAAAAAATAAAAAAAACGACGAAAATTAATATTTACAATTTATATTCGGATCACGTTTTTGTCCCCCTCGGCAAAAACGTCCGAAAACAATATATTACACAAGTCCGTACTGTACATTATGCATTCCGGAAGTTTTGTACGCTAATAATTCTGGAAAAGGAAACCTCTTGCATTCCCTCCAACTTGAGCAGTAAAATAATATCAATCGCGAACACGTGATATCGGAGACTGCGCCGATCACCGTAGGTATTACATTATTTATGATTTTTATTTAATTGTTCGAGAACAAAGGCAGACACACCGAATGGGGTCATTTTGGATTAAAGTCACCCCACGATTAAATATACGTGATAAATCGTCCGCACACCACCGGCACAGGTTTACTCAACGTAAAAGATTAGAGAAATTAATTTAAGTCATTTTTATATGTATTTGCACAATTAGAATTTTACTTTTGGTAATAAAATAATATATATTGCGAGTCATGTGTACAGCATATATATATTTTCTATACTCACAACAATTAAATATTGTATTAGCTCCTTCACTCCTACTTGACTTTATCCGCTCACATTTAAATAAATAAACATACGAAACCACTTGGCTGTATTAAAATTTGATGATTCCATTTTGATCACATTTATTTAAATTAACATAAATAACGTGAATTCTATCCGAAACAATGATCAAAATTGTTCGTTTCGTCTGCAGTAATAAATATTTATACTATACTATGGTTTATTGATTTTTGAAAACATTTTGTGCGAACGAGTTTTACGAGTACCATTGTTTAGATATTTTTTCAATATATTTTTTAATATATTGAAAATTGTAATTAGAAAAAAAATCTGCTCAACGAGCATTTCTATATTTGACAGGTGTTTTTTTTTTCACAAATATATGATATTATTAACATAAAATTTAATCCCCATTTTACGACACATTCTTGAAATATTTTACTTCCTCTACTACAGAATATTTTGTAAAATTAAAATTACATGTATAAAGAGTATGCAACGTTATACCGAATTTAATGTAAAATCACATTTTCGTCTTAGTTAACAACTTGGAGGCGACGAGTAAAATAATTGCATTGTACTTTTGTTGTTATTATGCGGAATAAATAATTTTTTAAATTGTTTTAATATTCAAACGGGTGAAAATGTTTTCAAACTATGAAACAAAATAATATATTTAAGTCGACGCTCAGTCTTTTTATCGATAGTGATTTTTTATTACCGTGGCAACGAATTGTAATGTTGGACATGATGAACACAAATAAGCCGATTTTACAACAAAAATATAGTCCAGTAGTGATCATCATGTTTTGCTGTGGACCAGATAATAAAAAAAATTCTGGTAGATCGAGAATTCGAAATTTTTCATGAAAATCAATAAAATATTAGCTATAAGTATTTTCGACATATTCAAAAACGTTTTTTACTGTACAGTGTACATATAAGTATACAAATTAATCTAATTATATTCTAAATGTTAGTTATCATAAACAAAAATATGTATTAAAACTGTATTCATTTGAATACGAGTGTAATACTTGTTTTTGACAATAACATAGACTAAACGGATTAATTTAAAACTAGCGGTAGAAAAACATCCGGAACACGTGATTGTTTTACAGAGCAACGTTTAGTGATATTGTTTAGAATTTCAAATTTTATCTGAATATTTGTTATAATCTTATTCACCGGATAAAATAAAATGTGTGCCATTAGTTCAAATTCTTCAGGCGTTATTGCGTAGTATTAGAGTATCCATTAACGTGAACGAGCCCTTCATTATAGTGAATTATTTAAAATAATTTACGTCACTGTTGCGATACTCCGTCCTTCTAACCGTCACGAGGAATGAAAAGTGAAATCGCAATCGGTAACAAAATTATAATGTATTACCTATCGCTTTCGTTCGGTATTAAATATAATTCGTCACTATGGCAAATTTAGACTTTTTTTTTTAATGTTCGAAAGTGATAATTATTGTATCGTATATTATGATGTTTTGTTGCTACGTTTATGTATAAAAGTCGACCTGAAAAAAAAACAAAATTCGTAACACCGACAGAGATATATATAATGAGTAATATGATGTAAAAGGAAAAAAATGCAAAAAATTATATGAATTTAATAATGGTTTGATAAATCAATAATACATTATTACACAAAGATTAAAAATGGGAGAAAATCCATCGAGATTTTTCATAAGGCTACGGGGGAAAAAAAAAATAAGAAAAAAGTTTAAAAGTAATTAAAAGTAAAAAGAATCGCGTCGGTGCGGACGAAGAGGCTAGACACCGATTTCCACTCAGATGAGACATGATAGATAGAGATATGTAGATAGATAGAGTTAAAGAGAGAGAGAGAGAGAGAGAGAGAGAGAGAGAGAGAGAGAGAGAGAGAGAGAGAGAGAGAGAGAAAGAGAGAATGAACAGAGGAAAAGAGGAGAGCTAGGTTAATTGCAATGTCATGTCACTGGATTATAATATTACACCGGGTCGTTTACCCACAACTATCTGGCTCGGTCGTCCCTGCCAGGAATTAGAGACTCGCAATAATCACGCCATCGTCACCGCCGCGCGTCCGCAGTTGATACGCACGTCGGCCGTTCAGTGGTTTCCCGCGTCGATCCTCCGAGGATTTAAAGCGATCGTTCCGCCGCCGCCGGTCGGTCGGCCGGTCGGTGACCGACGCGACGGCAATTGGCTCGTCGTCGGCACGATAATTTATAAGTTCATCACGACTTTCGGAGCGAGTCGACGGGAACGGGCACAACCGGAGGGTTGTACGATTATGACATCATCGTCACAACGGGCGATACGCTAATCGATCCCTCCCTCTTCCCCTGGATTCGTTTCGTACACGCGATCGCTTATTGCACGAGCCGCGTCGACACGCGATGAACGAAACCCGTCGACGACTGCGGCTGCCAACACTAACCGATAATAAAACACACGGGTCGGCCGCGGCGTTTTATCCACGAGCCCGGCGTGTCGTGCGTGCGTTTAATGTGCCGCGTTTCGTGTCCGTACAACGGCGCGTAATATTTTATGATTCGGACGGCGGCGTCGGGTTTAATGACTACGCGTCGTTATGACTGCAGACGCGGACCAGTACGACAATATTTATATCGTATAGTGATTTATATCGTGAACGCGCGTATTCACAGAACGGCGGTCACGTTGTGTGTTGTGAGTTTGTGACAGCGATCGCGGTGAATTCGAACGCAGTGTTTAGTAATAATATGCGATAATAACTCTTGGCGGACGTGCCTCGTCTGACGATTCGACGGCGGAGATTTCGAAACGACTGTGAGAGCAGTGTGTGTATGTGTGTGTGTGTGTGTGTGTGTGTGTGTGTGTGTGTATGCTTGGGAAAGAGATAGAGAAGAGACCACCCTGCAATGCGAGTGAATCGTAAACAAATTTCATCGCGTATTTACAGACGCCGCCGTAGTATACACCTAATATTCCATCAGAAAACGTTAATGTGAAGCGGAATCGTAGAAATAATACCATTATATAATAATATAAAGTCGGGATTATGAGTTATTAACATACACATGGTGGTACACAGGTAGGTGCCTGCTTGCCTGCTGTTTAGTCCCGTCTCACCACAACCACGATACGCTACCAATGTTGCGAGGGATAAACACAATATTTACACTATATTATTCTGTAACTATATTATAACTACATACACTCGCACCCACTGTGTCTGTCTGTCGGTCTCTCTCACTCTCACTCTCTCTCACTCTCACTCTCTATCTCTATCTCTCTCTCTCTCTATCCATCTATACTTCTCTTTGTTATCCCCTCTTTGTCGCTGTGCAGCTACCCCTGAGCAAATGGATGTTTTGATAGTGAGAGAGACCAAACAGCGGAGCGTATGTACCGAGTGTGTACCCTACCCATTTGCTTTTCGACTATACTCTCGGTCTACATAGTTGTGTATGTTTATCGAACAAACAAGCGTGTGCCAGTGACGAGGGAAATAGATAGAGTGAAAGAGGGAGAAATAGACGGATCGAAAGAGAGAGGATTGAGAGAGAAACAGAGAGAGAGAGATGGATGAATTAACCAGATGAGGAAGAGGAGAGAGTGCTGTTTAATTATCACGACATGGTCGGTGGGATGAATATTTTCCCCGTTGTATATTCTCGAGTTTAACGTGGAGGTCGATTGTAAAATAAATTCGAGTATTGTGTAGACGACTACCGAAAATCTGAAAATCAGTACCAAAAAAATAAAAAAATTAATAAATAGTCATGAGTCCTTACAGTGTGTATGCAATACATACCTATTTGTTTTTGTTTTATAGAAAACGTTTTTACGTGAATTGTAAATCGCATTATTCTTCTGTAAGAGTTAGTAAAAAATACTAATGTAACAAACATGTACACACACACACACACACACACACACATACACACACACACACACACATACGTTGACGCGTAATACGTGACACAAAGATATGATGTATTCATTGTTATATAATTTCAGTACGGAAATTGTCACTTGCACCCTGCACGTACAAATGTACATTAATCTTATACTGTGATTGTTAGTGCACGCGCGTTGTTGTTATTATTATGATCATATTATGTCGACGTTCGCTCGATTTCAATGCAACGTCAGTAGGTATAGTCGGTACAGTTAAGCTAATTGGGCGGAGACCAGAAAAACCGCATTGCAGGAGAAACGGCGTGTGCGTGTAAAACACCGGTTGCTGTGTACTTTTTGTTGGTCCGGGAGAAGTGCTGTGAGGGAAAAAGGAAGAAGGGAGGAAAAAATCGGGTACATGTACCGGGTATTTGGTTTCAACCCCGGGAATCGGCTTCTATGGTATTTTCGACACACACACACACACACACACACACACACACACACACACACACACACACACACACACACACACACACACACACACACTCATGCACGTACACACTTGTACGTGAATTTATACCCCGTGGCACTATGGAGCGCTGTATACGAATAATACGTATATGTCGTTGCCGCTGCTGGCCAAAGAGAGGCGAGAGTCACGTGTCGGCGCATAATTTATAATTTCACCTCCACCGTCACAGCCAGTGTGTGTCTTCTCTGCGCATGTATGTGTTTCGGTGTGTTTGTGTGTGTGTGTGTGTGTGTGTGTGTGTGTGTGTGTATATACATAGAAGTGTGATATTGATTTAAAATCGGCCTACGCTACATGCGCGGCGGCCGGTTTAAATGCGGTTCTACGCGAAAATCCGATCGGAACGGTCCGACGAAAAATAATGTAAAAAAAAAAATAATAATAATAATAATCATAAAAATAAATAAATGAAAAAACAGAACGAAATGAAATCAAATAAAAATAAAAAAAACACCATGTAGTACACGCGTTAGTATAAATGCAAAACATTTAAACCTAATATATCCCTCGTCGCATAGCATGCCACCGAATTTTTTCCTAAAGTCCGACACCTACCCTGTTCGTGTCCGATCCATTATTTCGTTTCATTTTTTTTCCCCTCCCGAACGGTTTTTTCAACACGGAGCAAAAGAAAAACACGAAAATCTCGTACAGTTTATACATAATCCGATAATGTGTTTACACGACGGTATCGCTATCGACGTCGACACTAGTGTGTTTTTATCGAACGGATTTCGCCCGAAAATGCGTCGAGCGACACGCGGAGGAATGAGCCGCGCGGCGGCCGTTGACGACGTAATCGGTGTGCCACGGTGACGACACGGTACGTTTCCGTGATCGGAACGTCGTCGACAGTGCATTCACGTGGCTCCATTTCGACAGCATGTACATTTTTGAATTTTACAATCTTCTTATATACGTTATTTTGCGGATAATTTGCGTAATTTTGCGGACTAATTTTCAATTTTTGCGGACAAATAGTTTTTTAGTAACTAAAAAAAAAAACGGTTGACATGATGGTGAAATGGTTAAAAAAATCAAAAAAATTAACTTTCTTTACTTTTCATTATATTACCATTTTGCGGATAAATCGCGCAATTTTGCGGACTCATTTTAAATTTTTGAAAAAAATTTCAAGTTAATTTTTTGATTTTTTTTTACCATTTCACCAGCACGTCAACCGTTTTTTTAATTACTAAAAAAATATTGGTCCGCAAAAATTGAAAATTGGTCCGCAAAATTATGCAAATTATCCGCAATATAACGTATATAAGGATATTGTAAAATTCAAAAATGTACATGCTGTCGAAATGGAGCTCATTCACGTCGGGCACGATGACAGTTTTTCCGGTGTTTTTAACTCTCGCGCGATTCGTATCGGACGGTCGATCGTCCGATCTCGATCGGCGGGCGTCGGACGACCGTCGCGCACGCGCGAAACACGCCGCCCCGACGATAGCGAGACGCGGATAAACGGGGATTTTTTTTTAATAATCGATCGCGATTCTTTAAATCGTCTATCGTTATTTACGGTAAAAGACACGCGGAACAGATGTCGTTTTACTTTTCCCGTCGTCGCCGCCGCGTTCTTTTGTTTAATATCCTTTATGCGCGCCGAGTCGTTATTTCTCGTTTGCCTCTGTCTCGGCTGCCGTCGCTCTGCCACCGTCGTCGTTCTCGTCGCCGCCGCCGCCGTGTCGATCCGGAAATTAAGAAAATATAATAAAACACAGCGTACGACCGGGTCTCGGCAAAAGGCAAAATCTACCGAGAAATCCTTTGTGCGCGTACCCTTTTAGGCGAAGGTCCTCCGATTATGCGAGTGAAACAATAATTACGACGAGACCGATTCACGTGAAACCTCATAGTCGGTAATGGGTTTATTGGTTCATGGTCATCGCTTAGTGCGTCCGGTGGAATCAAAATCTAGTAAGTCTAATACGTCATATTCATTCGTTTTATGCGTACAACAAGCAATGTTCCAGGAATTCGACTGGTACCCGCGACAATGGAGTTCGTTCGAAGGCGAAACGTGTTCGTCGTAGTGTAATAATTTCAGTTGGATACTGCTAAAAATGAAACTAAATCCACGACGTTATCGATCGAAAAGTTGAATTCGAAATGTAAAACAGTTATAAACGGTAATAGGGGATTTGAGTAACGTTTCCCCCCCCCATTAATCAAAATATTATTGCCATTAGGCACGTAAACTTTTTCTTCGTCGGTTTCTCAGTGCGTTCGAATTGAATAATAAAGGCACGAATCCATAAAAACATATCGCACAGATATAAAAATAAATAATAATTTCGATAAAACTTTTTTTTTTTTTAATCATTTTTATAATTACTGGGTTTTGAAATTTGTTTGATGAATCGTAATAATTATCGAAAATATCCTCGGGGCACTGTCGTGTTTTTTCATTCATTATAATAATCGTTTAAAGTGGATAATGCGTTTTCGAATAATTTACATCTAGTGACTAATGATATCAATTGGCACATGCGTTTCATCATTGTTGAAACTTTCAAGCCACCGGAGTATTACTTCATTTTTTTTTTTTTCTAAATTATACATAATATATTCATTATACATGTGACGTGTATTAACTGGATTTTTTTTATACTTGACCTCTATCAATCACACGGTGTACAAGGGTTAGGTATGCTGGTATTGCACGAACAATACAATATTGTAATAAAAAGTAAACAATGTGAATAATTAAAATTCGTCCTGTTAAATTAACTGTCGTTTATTAAGGAATGGCCGTCGGAGAGATGTGTACGCAACGAATGAGAGTGTTATAATGCCGTGTATGCCTTTTGCTCGTAGTATGCATAATACACCATATTCACACATAATATGTATGTACATATATTTGTATATGTATTTACGTGTAGTACTTGGGTAAAATGCCTGGGGAAATGAAAGAAGAGCGTGTTTGGGACGTAGAGAGAAACAATCGTTTTTATTATGATAGGAGAATTATATACGTATGTACAAAACTATACACTCACTCGCACGCATACGCGTCCTTTTCATGCCAAACACGGCGCTAGTTGAATTTCTCCGAGGCTCGTATTTTAAGCATTAAACTCTGCGAACGCAAAATAGGCAATTAACCGGAGGCGGATTTCTTCATTAAACGCTCGCGTTTCCGAAATACTCAAAATCAAATTGACTATACGTGTACCTCTACTCACTGGATTGAAATCGCAGAAGGTCGTCGGGCCAATACATGTAAAATGATTAATTGCAAAAGTTTATTTTGCACGCGCAGATATTATACGTATACGTACACACACACACACACACACACACACACACACATGATATCGTACACACGCATATATTGTTAGAGTAGTTTTACTGAAATGTCAAACCATATTTAGACTTATGCGATTTTGAATATATCTCCTCGGTACGCTATCTCATGTGTACAGAAACAGAGAGAGAGAAAGAGAGAGAGAGAGAGAGAGAGAGAGAGAGAGAGAGAGAGAATATTAATAATGTAAAAAATCTTAAAACGCTGTACGTTCGTTTGATTTATTGTTTCGGCGAAACTTCACACAACTGATTACACTTGATATTAAATTTAGTTTGTTGTTTGCATAACGTTGCACCGCACTAGTATCGTCGATATACTCTGCAAGCAATAATTGATTAATATATCGTATTGTTGTTGCGTGTCTAAACCGTGTTTGTAGTTTTTCGTCATTGGTTGGATAGGTACGTCATAAACAAAGTTTCTTGTGACCACGTGGTATGTTTCTCGGTCGTTTTCTCCTACACCGTGCGATGTGATTAAAACACGTTTGATGTTCGTTCCGTAAGGTGTGATCAATGTTACGTCTCGATTGAATATTCTCAAACGAGAGGTAGATGTGAAGTGTGTGGTAAAAAAAAAAAACATTGAATCCAAACCGTTTAGTAAATGTTCTACATGTAAAGTTTTTTTTTATGTTAAAATGAAAAAAACCATGTTTCAAATGAATATCATTCAAAATAACTAAATACTATTTGTCCAATTTTTTTCATTGTGATAATAATGTTATTAAGAAAACGTTTTTTATGTTGCACTTATTATAAGTGTTAATTTTATTTGAAAGTTTTTATTTCAAAAAACTAGTACAAGTACTACATAATATGAATTTATTAAATAACAAATTTATTTTATGATCAATTGTGTAGTTACCAACTTCCATCTTTGAATAATTTCGATTATAGAAATATGAAAAATTTTTAATGATATTAAAAAAAAAATTGATCATTTAAATTTTATATCTATTATTTTTGAAACTTAATAAATTATGATTAAAAACAAAAAAAATATGGATGATGAAATTTAAATGGTCTTTATTTTTTGATTTATATTATAATGAAAAAAATAATTTTAATTGTAAGTTTCATTATTAACTCCGTTGAAAAGAATGAAATTCATTTATCATAGATGACCAACGGGACTTGTGAGTCCAACACTCAGAAGACCAATGGGACTTATTTGTCTCAACACATTTTCAAAAAACCAAATCATTTTTAATTTTAAAATTCATCAAAGAATACAGAATCATAATAATGGGAGGAAAAAAATAATAAAATAATTATAAAATAACGTTTTTATCTTTGTAAATGCTCGGTATAGAAAGGGTTAATACGTTTGACACCATAAACGCGAACTCGTTTTCGGCGCGAATGAAAAAACACCTCGGCAAAAATATCGATCGATCGCAGCCACAACCGGAGAACTCGGGTCGAAAGACACAAGTGTTTTCCAGAAGCCGTTTCGTCGCGCGTTGTTGCCGTGCCAGACGTCGTCGGATTCAAACGTACAAATTATCGCGATACGCCACGTGCCGCTGAAACCGTCGTCGGTATCGTGCGCGGTGTAATTATTTCGAGTCGTCGGCGCGACATATTTTATCAACACGCTAAACACGCCGGGGCACGGCGTACAATCGTCGTCGATTCACAAAAATTAATTTACGCGCAAAACAGGACCCGACCGGAGCCGGGCCCGCCCTCTCGGAGCGCAGACGTATTTCGTCGTCGCACGTGCGTCGCGTGCCGCCGCGCCACGGGGTGAACTTTTCCGGACGCGGTACGCGCGATCGCGGCGTATACGCGTGCGAACGATGACAGAGAGAGAGAGAGAGAGAGAGAGAGAGAGAGAGAGAGAGAGAGAGAGAGAGAGAGAGAGAGAGAGAGAGAGCTAGCTAGAGTTTACCGTTTTAATAACAAAGGTCTCGAAAGTTATATTATTTCGAGTAATTAAAACCGACTCCGATTCTCGATAAACTTTTGTTTATGACCGTGAACACTGGCGTTCATTAGCGCGAAATTACTGCCGAACGTCTTTGCCGGGCCGAGCGTTTGTGGACGG
The DNA here is from genome assembly GCA_027580255.1 of Therioaphis trifolii. Taxonomy (NCBI): domain Eukaryota; kingdom Metazoa; phylum Arthropoda; class Insecta; order Hemiptera; family Aphididae; genus Therioaphis; species Therioaphis trifolii. Next base: position 4,332,386 of record CM050406.1, on the reverse strand, counting down.
AGAAAAAATAAAAAAACGACAATAAAATATCGCGAAACGTCGTCGACGACGACGACGACGACGACGACGGAACACACACTCGTTCGTGCTTTGTTATGCTATTATGTTGATGTACACGAGTGCACGCGTGTGTGGACGCTACTTCAACAGGTACGGACGAGAGTGCAGCTTTTCAGACTTTGCGCCCGTTATAATTCGATATACCGACGACGCGTGACGCTCGGAGCGGACAGACCGTCGCTCCTAGCTTCGGTGGCGTCGTGTTTCGTGAGATCCCAGAGTGACGTGGGGTTTTTTCTCCCCCTCGCACTTGAATATATATATATATTTTGCTCATCACACGATGTCACCGGATATCGATTACACGTGTTTGTTTGGTACCCTGCTCCTATTCTCGTAAAAAAATAAGTAAATAAATTTAAAAAAAACGACCGTTGACGTCCCGATCTCTAATAAGATTTGGGGTCGATAATGTCCACAAAAAGCCGTGACGATAATACCGATATAATACTATTTTTCAGCAACACTATTCCATCAATACATAATACATTATTATATTATTACGATAAACGTATAAAAATCGTAATGTGCTTTTCGTTTTATTAATTTATTGAATCGTTGTCTTTGTACACAGATATTATGCATCAAGATCGCCGCGTGTCACTGGCTCATTTGACATAAAACGTGATTTGATCGAAATTCAAACTGAAGTGACGTGAAATGGTACTCAGGTGATGGACGAACGGTCCGCCATGAGTTCGTTTGCATTTTCTCGCAAGGCGTACCGTTATTGGCTGTGCTGTCTTCTTGCAGTCGTCGTAGTCCGGCCAGCACACACGAGTAAGTATTGATTTTCGTTACGCGTCGTTTATCGATTTATCATTAGTTGAATTTAACGAATACATCGTTGTTGACGGTGGCGTAAGGTTTAAAATGCGTGACGTAATGATAATATTAATAATTGATGTAGACAAGTAAAAATAAAGCGTACTAGTTCGATGTGCTCGGGTCGAAAATCAAAAAGAGTTGTAAGCCTTGTGAAATAATAGAAAAATGAATTCGAGAGAGCAACGTTTAAGTGATTTAAAATTTTTAAAGCCGTGTAATTAAGCAAACATTTGATATAATTGTTATTATTCATTTTAATTTCAATTGTTGTTGAAAACGAACAATAAACGTGAAAATAACTTATGCATAATCGTCTGCGAAAAAGTTACAATTAATGCAATTTTTTCACGCATACATTTTTAGTGAAAAACATAATTTATCATCGTAACTAAACTACGTAGCTCCATGAAATTTCATTTTCGTTTTTAGATAATTTAATATAACTTTATCACAGAAAATTATTTAATGACAAGTATACGGTTTTTTCGACTTCATTTATCCTAAATTACACTTTAATTTTCGTCGTTAAACATTCTATACATTTTTACTATACGAAATGAATACAATTATTATAATTTGTTTGTTTAAACATGCTTAAATGATCATTTAAATTTCGTTAATTTAAAAATGTATACATGTGTACACTCTATTTTTTCAACTATCGTGAGCGTGCATTGCTATAGTTTTGTAACGGTTATTACGGCTTTTTGCACGAGATTTGTAAAACAAATTTAAAAAAAAAAAAAATAATAATAATAACTATAATTATAATAATAAAACGTACACGACTGCACAACGTTATAGTGGAACAATATATATATATATATATATATATATAAAACGAACGAATAACAGTTGTCAAAATAAAAAGTAAGAGTAAAAAATATTTTCTTAATATTTATCATTAACATTTTCCTTAATTAATATTATATTTCATCCTTAATGGAGAGAAAGGATCTTGGTAATTAAAAGTAGCTTTTAACGTTCGGTGGTTAAAAAGATATACGTATAAATTGTTTTTAAGGCCGGAAACACTCGGCGGGAGAGACGAGCAACGTCATTTGTGTCAGGAGGATGTCCGTTACAAAGACATTATATTATAAATAACGGGATTTAATTTCGGCCCGCCCACCGTACCTTTCATTATGCTAATGTTCGAACGGCTCGGGGAGATTATGAAAATACATCTCGGGGGCGCGGGCCGTATTTATAAAACCTCGAGCTATGATTCCGAAATTACATCGATACGGCGGTCTCGGTAGGCAAAACAGGTACACGAGTGCACCGCGCTGATGGTTTTATCACGATAAAATGTACGAAGAAAAAAAAAATCAAAATATTTATTAAGATTAAAAATCGCCCGCGAAAAGAGTACGAAATACAAAGACACTGTTCGAAAGCTGTTGACACGATAAAATTAATGTTCGACATTAATTCCGTTTAAACGTTACAATATTTTTGTCTAATGGTCACCACAGTACGTTTATTATAGTGTTCTCTACTGTAAAATATTCCGTAACAAACGACCGATAGAAAGAACGTTTTGCCCTCACTGTGAAAAAATACATCAATCGATAGACTAAATTAATATATGGAAGATATATATGTATAATATAGAAATGTTAACTGTATAAAGACATACTTAATTTAATAGTACTTACAAAGAGTAAATATATAAACTTTATTTACGCCATGCTTAAAATAATACAACGATTTTGTGACAAAAGAATATTGGAAACTCGCTTATTTCGTATTCTAAACAGATTTTCGACGATAACGAAAACAACGCAATATAAAGTAACTAAATTTTCATTATATTGATTTATTATTTATTCTAAAATACTTTTTCTGTTTTTCAAACATTGAATTCATAAATGTATGCTATTTCTAAAATTGTAATTTACTAAAACAATAAAACAAGTAGATGATTGTTTATTTAATAAAAATACAAATCAACAAATTTCAAACAGATACTGAAATATTAAACAATTCCATACCTTCGTTTTTTATGAGTATACACCGGTATACTGTTATTTAAAACTAGAACCTCAAACCTGTCCCATTTAAAAAGAAAGATTTATATGTGTCCAGAAATACCCTAGACTTTTTAAAGATAAGGTATGTACTTTTACATTATTGGGCTCGTATGAAATCAAACATTTAAAAAAATATAGCTTAAGAGTAAAATTGAGTTAGGCTTTCTACTTTGTGTCGAGAGATTTTTTGTCAATAATTAACTTAAGAGAAAATTTATGATTTTTTTTTCGAACAGAGTTCTTACAACCATAACTTCAGTTTCATTTTGACATGAAAATACCAGTAACAAAGTAACGTTCTCTTTTCAATACTCTAGTATTGATTTTTTCTAGGCTTAAAAGCTAATAATGAATTCATGAACGTTTTAACTGTTTATTTGATAAAGTTGTCTTTTCTTTTTTTGTTTGCAATTACGATCTCGCAATATTGGCAGAAACGAAATAGAATCTACGACTCATTTAAAATGACAGACGTACTATACGTATATGAAGCTTTTATAGGACTTTTACTATTTTAAAAAGAGTTTTTCTAAAATTAAACATTATCGTACAACCTTTAGTTATGGCTTTGTTCAGAGTTTATTATATCGTCTGCAATTCGTTGAACAACGCTTTATTGAATAAGATCAAATAAATACAATGGTAATGCTGCACTCACGCGAAATTTAAAATTTGATACTATATATGTGTTCAACGTGTGTTAATTAAATTTAACGAAATATACTAATAACTATTTCAGTATTTATTATATTTTTGATGTAAGAGTAGGTGTTAAACATTTTCGAAAGAATTGATTAGCAGAACAATAAAAAAAAATGCTTCTGAATCAATTTAAATGGGGTATAAAAATGATGTCGAGTTCAAACGTTTAAACTTAATGGGCTAACGTGTTCTAAGGCTATTACATTTCTTCTGTATGCTATCACAAAAATGACTACAAACTGGATTGTTCGGTTTATCGGAAAATCATTTTAACTATTTTTTTATAGCTCGTAAGGACTCTTATTCTTTCAAGCCGTAAAAACACGACTTATTCTTTTTATACGTATATATTTTTTTAAGAAAAAGAAACCGTTTCGTTTAGTTAACGGTATCGTTTTGATCAGAGACCAGTCGCGTGGAAAACTGTATTTTTTTTCTCCTCTCTTTTTATTTCATTCGCTCTTTCTCTCTTGATCTTTCGATTCTTTTCTCCGTTTCCTTTTTGGATTTACCCTCCATTCTTTATTTCACCCCGTGAGGAGACACAGCTGGGCCCTAGAGACGGTCGCGCGAGGGGTTGCTGAAACAACAGGCACGACCGCACGAAAGTTTATCGATCGGTCAAAGTTCAAACGTGTCTTTGCGCGACCTTTTGTAGTCAATCACGGAATTTCACTAGGTGAACACTGGCGAGATAGAGAATGAAATAAAAGACAAATATCATGATTGATTAGATGATTTGCAGACACGGTGATAACGGGACATATTTCGCGAGAAATTGCAAAGTATTGTCGCGATAAAGTGTTTTTTTTTTTATGTTATTACTTCCGTCAGTTTTTGTTTTATTTTTAACTCGATTGATAAAAACCCACGGTTCGCAGTGACCGTTCTCCCTCCCTTCAGTCGTCCGGTCGCGGAGGGTGGGTTGAGAAATACGATTACCACAGCCCTTACGGCATTTCGCTGAAACGGAAACTCCTTGAGCGTGAAATAAACTGGTACTTCCTTAACGGTCAAAGTAACAATATCTACTTTCTCTCAGCCCACACAGAAACTTTGGCTACAACCGGAAAGTTTTCTTTTGACCTGACATAGCCACGAGCACGTTGAAAATCGAGAACATTCACTTTCTTAAGTCTCCGAGGGCAGACGAAATGTTTACGAGCGAGAAAAGTTAACCCGATATAAGCTTGCCGGAGAAACAATAACAGAGAAATAATTCTGTAATAATCGAAAAACGTTTCGCCCGTAATCGTATAATTGTATTTACAATGCAATTCAAATTTGGAGTTTATTAACTAAAAGCAAATCAGCATTACATTAAAACGCTCATACACGTTATGTGAATGACCACGGTCGTAAAAGTAAGATATCGACGAGCACTTAATTCGAATAATACATTTTATCCCTACGTTGTCGATAGCGGAAGAAGATAGTTCCATTATCTCAATAGAAAATACAAAAATTAACTTTTTTCGCCGTGCATTAAAATGCAATGACCCTTCTACTTCTTCATTTGTTTTTTATGTCATCAAACATACTGTATAATATTTCTTCATTATGTTTCAAAGTTTTAATTTTTTTCACTATAGCCTCATAAAAATGAAAATATGTAAAAAAAAAAAATAATAATAATAAATCAACGTTCTGAGAATTATTTCCATTACTCTGAAAATACAATTCAGTTTGCATAATTTTTGATTAAATAAACTGTACACAATAATAATGAATTTAAAGTGTATCTAGACTAAATTTCCCTTTGCTATATACACCTTTTTTTTTTTTTTAAGTATTGTAATACATTTATAAAGATCTCCGTTGACGTTGACCGTCTCTGAAACTTTATAATAGAACGTGACGTATACATCTGACGTTTTGACGATCAAAATTTTATTATTATTAATTCCATTCGGCTTATAAAATTTTCAGCGAAAATATCTCGTATTTTTCATTTTCATAAAAGCAATTGTACAAGACATTAAAATAAAAATTCATTTTAATGGTATTGGAGTTTATTGTACATACACACCGTAGCCCGAAGGGAGAGAGAAATGTGAAAAGAGAAAAATCCAAAAGTAACCATCACCGGTCGCTTTTTAAATATTAAATACACTTCACATCTGAACCATCGTTCTTTGTGCATTCATATTTAATAATATAAAAAAATTTATTTTTCTGAAGCATCAGTGTACAAGTTTTATGACCGGTGAATTCAGTTTGACAGGTTATGAAAGTGGCGGGGCACGAGTTTACGGTGGCGGGGCGGTGGGAGACCCGAGGGAAATTACGCGGGGGCCCAAATGAAAAATACCGGGAAATTCACTTAAAACAACCCGGAATATTTTATGATTATTATTAGTCTTGTTTTTTGCTCTGGTTGTTATTCGCCGGCCCTAAAATAGCTTTCCCTCCGTGGCCGCTCACCTTTCGTTTTTTTTTTTTTTTTACGCCACTTTTACGACACTGCAGTCCTGTCCTTACGATTAACTTTTTCCTTAACTATTTTATCACGTTTTCATCGAGAAAAAAAATTGCGCCGGACCCGTTTTGCGGTCGCAATTTGCTAAACGAATTTTTCCCCGGTGCGAAAAAAAAAGTAAAACGACGATATCGCGCAAAATTAGTCGCGAGGAAATATTTAAAGCATTTACCGTAATATTTTTAAACAACGCCCGAGGAAAATGTGTACATAAAAAAAGTTTTTGCGTACTGAAAACGGATAAAATATTCTGTTGACTGAAATATTCCTTGGTAACGCGAAAATCGAGTTTTGAATTATTGAATTGATGACAGTGAGAGAGGTACACTTGAAATAATTATTAGTAATCCATTATGAAAATATATACTATACACACAACACTAGGTGTATAGGTACGTCGTGCGTATTTGTTTTTTTTTCTACGTTGAAACGTATACGAATATATGATTAAAAGTGACTTTTGATGGATCGTTAATTAAAATAATTCAAGATTAATTATAAATGATCATCGTTTGAAAAAAAATAAAACTAAATATCCGATATTCTAATTATTATAATAGCATTTGTTGTTAGATTCACGTTTCGAATAAAGCATTGCGATACGGTTGAACGGAATACCGTAAATGATTTAACGGTCCATTTACCGATTACTTTTGTAGAAACAGTATTTGGATACTTTTTTTTTTTTAATTTCAAAGTGCAAAGTTATGTATTTATCTTATTAAAGTACTTATTTATTAATATTTTTTCGTGGGCAGATCTAAAAAAAAAAAAAAAAATGCATTATTATATCCGTCTTTTAATTAAAACATTAAGAATTAAAAAACTAATTTTTCAATGTGAACACAAACATTGGATTTCTCAACAGTCCTACCGGTATTTAATTTGAAATAATTCCCGGAAGACCGATCACGAAGAAGTTTTTTCTTTCCACCCTCGCCGCGTATCTGGAAAAAGTAATTTAGATCAGAGCTAGGATCCCCCCGCGCCGGGTTTTTATTCTATCATCTGCCGCCGCGGCGCCTATCGATTAACAAACCTCCCCGTGCCCGCCGCGCCGCCGTCCGCACACTCTTCCATACACGCGCAGTCGTGTGTCTTCGCGTGTAGAGCGCTTTAATTAAAGGTCTACTACACTGCCGCCGGTATACACTACCGCCGCGGCTCTCTTCTCGCGTTACACTGAAAAGTTTCGTCTTTAATTAACGCCGATAATTATACCGTCGCGGTGACAGTTTGTCCTCGCGCAACCCCTTCGGCACCCCTTCGCCGCCGCCGCGTCACTATCAAAAAGCATCCCCTTCGTCCCTCATCCCACCTGTTTCGAGATCTCCCGAAACGCCGCCTCGTGCGCACACGTCTCGTAGTTGTCACCGGCTCCGGGCCGGCTGATTAAATAAAATCGGCTTCCCACGAACGTAACGACGGTCGTCGCCCGCGTCCATTGATCCGGATAATGCCGTCTCGCGGTAGGCGCGCGTAGGATATGGTGACCAGACGTCCCGTTAAAAACGGGATTGTCCCTTTTTTGACCATCATGTTCTGTTGTCCCGACAAACTTCGAACGGGACGCTTTTTGTCCCGTTTTTATAAGATGATCCCGTTTTAATCCCGTTATTTCCGTGTAATTATGTTAATTCGATGAAAAAATATTGATGTAGGTACGAAAAGAAACCTATAAAACAGTTCCTAATAAATTAACATCGTTATTGATCAATAAAGGAAAATCTGGGCTATGGGAAGAGAGACAACCTATTACGGCCGAAGAAGGTATGTTTGCTTTTCATACCATCAAGCATATTCATTCGTTTCGATCTATGGATTGAACGATGAAGATAATTCATAATAAAAATATTGTCTTGCGCTCGAACGAAATGTGAATTGATCATATCAAAAGTAATTGCCGCTTTTGCAACGGAGCAAGTTTTAGAAGCTTTAAAAAATACTAAATTTGCAACCCTTATGAAAGATACATCAAATCACAAAAATCTGAAATTTGGTTTGGAGGGGGGGGGGGAGAGAGAGTAACGATTGTCCCGTTTTTTGATATTTTTAATACGGTCACCCTAGCGTAGGAGACGTCGTCGTCGAGAATAATAGCCGGCGTTTCGTGGAGCACGGAAGAAAAATGTATGTCGCTCGGCGGCGGCGGCAACTCTCGTAGTGACAACTAGTGAATGAATGCACTATAACCGGATGCTCCGAGGGATTTCGCCGAGACGTAAATCTCGACTCGGCCCCTCTCCGCTCTCTCCCCCCCCCCAAATCGCCCCTCGGCCCGCGATCCCCTATACCGATCCTCTGGTGCGTGATAAAAAACCGTGCGCGCGTACTACACGTCGAGGTGGAGGAAAACGCGGTGGAGGAAAACGCGCGTTTTCGCCGGCACCGACGACAGCCGTAGGCCTCGACGAGAAATCGACACGATATCGCGGTGTCACCGTGCGTTATTGTCATCACTGCGCCGTTATAACCGAGAACGCGTCCGCGATCCGACGGCGGGGCGACGACCGTGCCTTTTTGCGGAGGAAACGATCGGCCGGGACGCGATTTATTTCCTCGGCTCCCGACGCGTTTGCGTTTGCGTGATTTTTCCTTTTCATTACCTGTGCTTACGGACGACACGTGAAAATGCGAAAACGAATCGGATACGCACGTGAAAAAATGCGATCGGCCGCGATGGCAACGGCGTCATTTCGGTTTTTGAAAGGGGGATGAGAATTCCGACCGAGCGAAATAATTGAAAAAAAAAAAAACCGCTCTCTACCCACACACAACGTTCATTGTTGTTTACGGTCCTCGTGCACAAATCACATAGTTTCCTATCGGAAACGATTGGCACAAATATGCAAATATTTTTTAAAAACATTGACCGCACATTTTTGAACGAAATACGACCAAGCGCAAGTAGGTATAAAATCACGATAAATATACCATACAGAACCCAATAGTATGAGTTATATATGAAAAATCACCAGAACAGCTGCTCTATGGTAGGATGTTACATATCAATTTTCAGTAGGAATAATATTGTTCGTTAGAATTTTTATCAGAGATTAGAAAAAAAATCACGTTGACCTGTGCTATTCTTGTTATTATGGTGAAAGATAGTTATACCAATAATTGATATTCCAGAACTGTGTTTTTTTTTTTTTTTTTTTTACAACGATACTTGATATTTATCATAGAATCTATTTATACATTTCAATATTATTTTTATTTCACAATTCCGTTGTCACGATTCACCAGCCTACTGTGCGTCGATGCCTAGATCAGAGATGGCCAACCCGCGGCCCGCCAAGGAAAGTTTTGCGGCCCGCGACATTTATCAAATATTTACAAAAAAAAATTATTTTTGTGCCGATAGAATATTCTGGAATGTCCGCGCAACGCGATATCTGTATTATTTACAACGTAATCGCAACAAAAGTTACCTAACAGATGAAAACTTGCAACATCAATTACGGTGTGCAAGTACAAGCATTTCTATTGATTTAAAAAAGCTTAGTGAACGAGTTGAGAAACAAATATCTCACTAAATAGTAATGTTTACTCCATTTTTTTGTGTTAAATATTTAAATATATTTTAATTTTTTTTAAAATATGTTTATAATTTTATATGTGATCTAATTTTGAATGAAAAAATATAAATATATGTGATTATATTAATATTTTGGCTGATGACCTTTTTTTTTTTTTTTTGGCAATCCTATATGTGGCCCGCAGGATTGTTATGTATTTACAAAGTGGCCCGCAAGATCATTTGGGTTGGCCATCCCTGGCCTAGATGATGACTCAGACGATGATAGCGTAATTTACAATATCATTTACATTTTACATATTGACATTTGCATAAACATCTATGAAAGATCCCTAGTAGCCACTCATGGTCAGCGAGACGACTTTGTAAACGAGAAGGGAGCAAATGACGTCAGCGAGCGAAAGCCACACATCAGTGTGTATATACGCGAGTATATTCAACATGAATATTATATATATATTACAGTCTGTGGTTAGCGACGAAACTAATAATACGGAACAATGTGCGCCGAGTGGTTACGAGTAATTTTTTTGTATTCGATTTTTCGTCCTGTCGATCTATGGTGCGTGTACCCACCACAGTGTGGTCAACACGCGTTATTGCAGTGTGCGGTCGTATCACGGCGTCGTCGATAGCCGTTGTTGCCCGAAAAACCACTGCGCCGAACACGTTTCGCCCACAGGTAAAATGTGTTTCATCACAATGTTAATTATTAATCTCTATTGTGCCGTGCGATGTTGCGAAATGTTAGCCTTTTGTGTTCGGAGGTCTGTCGGCTGCCGGCAGCGGATATGATTCCCGCAATTCAAATAGGCTCTTGTTATCTGAGTATGCGACCATAATGAACATGAACTCTACATCAAAAGGTGTCCTCTATGCTCGAGGGAAAAATTGTACCCACACACAAACGCGCACGCACGCGTAAAAATTATATATATATGTGCATATGTGTGCATTACACGCACCCGCGTATAATTGTGCGGGCCCGTGTGGGCGCGGGGGTGTGTATTTATATTTTTCATTTATTATTAACGACCTTTTGAGCTCGGTGAAAATGAATTTCGTGACCAAGGGGAGCGCGGTAATTTTAATATATATATACATATACACATTTTTGCGCTGCCGGCAAGTGCTCTCGTTACGACGTCGGTGTGATAGAGCACGTAACACCGTATTTATTCAGTTACCGTCGTCGTTACACCCGTGACTTTGTCTCGCTCACGTATACGGGTAATTGGTGTAACCGAATGACGACGCGGTGCGCACGTCGTACCGGCGGGATTGAGTTCGTTCTTGTTTAGCTGCTATTTGCGGGTTTTCCACGACGACGATGTGTTTACCGAAATTTGTTGTATATGTGTGTGTGTGTGTGTGTGTGTGTGTGTGTGTGTGTGTGTGTGTGTGTGTGTGTGTGTGTGTGTGTGTGTGTGTGTGTGTGTGTGTGTGTGTGTGTGTGTGACGGATTTTAATGCATTTCGCAAAGTTACACCGAGACGCGTGATACTTTACCGTCTTCGTCGTGTTATTGTTTCGACATTGTTGAAGATATCGTTTCGTTTTCACCAGCTAACGCTCGCATGGATTTTATTCGTCGATGACAGACGCCTGTTAAAAACACACACACGGTCGTGCGTCGTCGTCGTCGTCGTTATTCCACTCGACGGACCGTGCAAGCATCCCCACGTCGCCCGCCGCGAATTATCTCCGCCGAAACGACGTCTGGGAAAGCCGTCGCCGTCGTGTTATACACGTCCCCACCTGCCGGCTCGGTAAAATTTGATTTATAGAAAATGTGGGAGCGCCACGACCCTCCCGGTCGGTCTCGTCCGACCGTTGCGGATCTTATTAAACGCGCGCAACGAACTCCGCCGAGGGCGCCGCGCGAGCTGAGCAAATATTGTTCTGCGACGGGCGCGCGCGTAACCGCACCGGAGTGTATAAAACGCGGCTATCGGGGTATTAAAAAATATCGAAAGCCAACAACGCGCAAAGCCCGTGGGGCGCTGCTACGAGGGGTCCGCGCCGGGCGGAAAAATTGAAAATACCACCCCGGAAAAAGTCCACCTCGGTCGCGGCGGCCCGCCGTCGGGTAGAAATTAATTTCACTCGCCCTTCTCGGCCCGAAAGCACTCCGGAACAACAATAGCCTTTCCGAGGGAAACCCCGGCCGCGGAGCCGCGCGTTCGAGAGAGTACACAAGAGCCACACGCACGACGACGGTAACGTAAAACAACATCTCGTCGAAAACCCAGTAAATACGACCCCGAAGGTCGTTTCCTTTTTTTATTTCGCCTCCGGACACTGCGGGCCGCGGATTTTCAATTTTCGTCTGATATCGTTTTGATCGCGGCGGACCCGTGGACGTCGTGCGATAACGGCAGTAATACTTCTCGCGCGCGTTTGTAAATATTGTGCGCGCTGATGTAAATATGGAACGCGATAATTCAGAACAAATATTCGTGTGTGTGTGTGTGAGTGTGTGTTTTGCGACGATCGCCGAGTTAATAAGTCGTGGAGTTGGCGAAACAATATACGTAATAATGCGTCCGTTGTTTTTCTTCGCGACGATTTTATTCAAAACACAAACACGACGCGTCGGAGTTTACCTTTTGCTTATACGACACGACTACATAACGATATAGCAACATCGCACTCGGGACATTGTATTACGCGAACAAAGTTAATGTCAATAATATCGCAATTGACGTCTACGGCACAACAGTAATTTGCACGATAATTCTGCGTGATGATAAAAAAAAAAAAAAAAAAAAAAAATGTAAATACAAATGTTCGAACTCGACTGCGCGTAGTGTACATTGACGGTCGTCAGCACGTTGAACTGATGTGGAAGTTCAAAAGTCGAAATTCAAAGTTGATTTCATATCGTGTATAATACTATTAGGCGCTTCGTCGTTTACACTAATTGCAATTAATTAACAACTAACTTTTTCCGCGTCGGCCATAGTATTGACAAAACGATTTTTTGTGCCAACAGAGTAAATTCGTCTCTTTGATTTTTATTCACTGATTAAATTTTCCCTCTGCAATCACTAATCAGTGCAACTATACGGTGTTAATTTAATTAATTTTCCGTTACACATGGTCCGCCTTTTTTTTTTATGTGTTTTGGAAAATAGATTGTTCCACCAAATCACACTAATGTAACTTACTTACAGAACAGCGAATACGCTTTACTCGTACGCGACGTTTTCGCAGCATCAAAATATGATTTGAAATCGATTGGATTGTAGAGCGAGTAACACTCATCGATTTCAAACGAGCAGTGTTCATGTTTTACCCACCGGAGAAACAATACGTTGAATAATTGTTTACTTATCGCGGGAAAATGAGTTTAAAATTATTATTACGGAAATGAGTAAATTATTATTTTCAATTGATTTTAACAGAACATAATATGAAGTATAGAATGCTTCGCTTTACCTTCGCTTTAACTGAATGATCGAAACAGCCAAAAACCATTAACATCGATGAGACATTTTCGTTCGATTGTTATCAATTAGTTTTTCATTGCTATCGTAATGTCGAGTTCGTATCGAATGATCAACAGCGGCGTCCGACGTTAACGGAAATTAAAAGCTGCCGCGGCAGGCATATCGCTTACGGTCGAGGCCAGTAAACACGGCGCGAACGGTTCGTGTCACAAGAGATTAGCGAAATGCTCGGGAGGCTGGGACGACTAGTCTATTTTTGTAGATCTCTTGTGAAATTAAGTTTTTTCTTCTCCGGCCCGGCCTCGGGGGACCGTCACGCCGCCGCGTGTTCGGGACTACATGTTCCTGACACGTCACGATCGGTCTAGCAGCCGAGTCCCCGCGGGCTTTGCGGACGGACGGCTAGAAAGAAAACGTCTTGACGCGCGTGTGCACACGGTCAGCTCATACATATTCATTAAAATCGGCCCGTCGAATTCCCGCCGCTTGCTCCGCGGCCGCCGCAGAATTTTGTTCTCAGGGTTTTTACCCTCCCGTGTTTTGTCGCAAACTCGCGCGTGCGCGCGCCACATGGAAAATAACTTGTGCGGCGGCCCCGGCGGGACGACCGAGTTCGTGTCCTCTTCGTATGTCGTCTTGTGTACGTCACTCGCGATGAACTCGTGTACAAAACCACCTCCCCGTAACGAGCCAGTGTGTGTGTGTGTGTGTGTGTGTGTGTGTGTGTGTGTGTGTGTGTGTGTGTGTGTGTGTGTGTGTGTGCGTGCCTATGCAGTGTTTACGAAACAAGTTACGATCGCAGATTGACGGTGCTCGGGGGGATTGACGAGGACTGATGACGACGGGGGAAGGCCGGCGCCCGGCCGTCGGCGACGGGTGAGCGTACACGTCCCCCCCGCCTCTGTCTACGCGAGTTACTTGATTTCTGAAATCGGGTTAACGTGTGTACACACAAATGAGTCCTTTCTGCCTCCCCTAACCCCCCTTCCATTTTCTACGAGTAGAAACTGCTGAGTACTGCTGTGTGTGTGTGTGTGTGTGTGTGTGTGTGCGCGCGCGCACGCGCCACAGTAGGTCGTCGTCGTGGTATATATCTCCTCCACGTGTAACTCGTCTATTTGTCTATGCGAGAATTAAATTAAATTAATTTCAACCACTAGTCTTGGCTAATAATTTATTTACGACGGCAGAAATTAATAATTTATGCGCCGTGTTCGCTATGCGTATATACGTATATAGTCTTAAGTGATTGTTCTCGCTATTGCCGCCCCCTCCCCCCTTATTCCTATTCACTTCAGCTTTAAACTTCAAAATGACTTTAGCGCCGGTCGCGTAAACGCAGCACACAAACACAGTAGCGGTGATATGACGATGGCGCTGTATTATTTTACGAACCGTTATCAAAACGATAATGACGTGTAATTATTATTCTACAGTGTAACGATTATGATTACGCTGAGGCGAGTATCGTGTTGAGCAAACGATCACTTTTTGTTTGTAAATTAGCATTTGTAAGAAATCAAAACGATTATATTTAAAATCCAACATGAATAATTGAAAAATATTCCGGATAAAATTTTTGTATTTCCGTTAATAAAATGACGAAAGTCAAATGAGATAGTAATAATTTAGATGGTAAAATACTTTTGATAAAACTGACTACCTATGTGACTTGAGAGTTGAGAGTCATTTTGATTTACGCATATTTTGATTTTTTTTTTCACTTTTTGACATAAGAGAAAAATCTTGAGTCAAAATCATTTCTTATTTTTGATACATAAAATGAATATAGCGTACATAATTAATGCGTAAAATACTGATGGTTGGCTGATCGTATGTCGTTTAATAATATTCAAAAAAATGTTGAAATACAATATCGCGTACGCCACGCTGCCTTTGTCTATTACGATAACATAATACAGTCATTTTTAAGTATTTTTTCTGTTTTTACTCGGTACATTATTGTTCTTACATTCGACATTTTTTCACTATTATTATAAAATGTGTATCCTTATTCGTAGATTGTTCAAATTTTTTGTAAGTTTTCATTCGCAAAAAGAACCTTTTTTATTTGATATAATTCTCATAGAAATCGGAGGTACACTTAAAAGGTTTCTACTCGTTCATAACCCTTTTAAATTATATTAAAGTAAAAACCCGTCTAATTTACTTAGTACATTTTCATTATATTATCTCGAAAAAAAACATACATCAAGAGAAACTCGCATTTCTTGAATCAAAACTATCTGTGCAGGAATAGATGCGAAAACGGAATTTTTTTTTCCGTTTCGTCTCTAATCCAACGGATTGTGTTTAAAATGTTTGTGCATATTGGCCGTGATTAAAAATCAAAACAATTATACGCAACACGATTAGACACGATTCGAATTAATGGACGGTTGAGCAATGAATTAATCACGTATATCGTTACATTCGACAAAAAACCACACGGAAATAATAATTACGTCTCGTGCGTTTCCTATGACAGCTGGCGCCTCCGGAGAAATCACCAGTATTATTCTCTCGTACCTATCTTGTTTTGACGAATACCTCGAGTGTTCATTAAGTTCAAGACGGTTGTTCTCGTTTTGATTCTGGTGCTAATTCTTCGAAAACACTAAAATATTCCCTTTCACCCGGCCGACCGCCAAATCGTGTGTAATTTTTCACATTTTCAATTCGGATCGCTGATAAATAATCGTATGATATATTTACGCCTTACTGTCAAGACTATTATATAATATTATATATTATTGTGTTACGTATAACTTAATTACACTCCGTACATGATTTATTATTTAATCCAACAATTAATACGTTCGCGTCACAGCCGTCACATGATGTCACGTGAAAAGAAAACGTATTTAATATGATTAAAAAACTATTTCACGTTTGATCGTTAAACGTTTCGATGGCGGCGTGTTTCGTGTTTAATTTTTAAAACGTGTATTTTTACTTATAACCGACGTCAAATAATCCGTTTGTCCAATTGTCCTAGTTGGGAAAAATCGCAATTTTTATTTTTCTTTATTACGACTAGGTATAATAATAATAATATAATAGGTAGATATATTATGATGGACGAGTTTTTTTTCCAACTTTATTTGATACGTTGATGAAAATTGCTGACATGACTTTTTATTCGTTCAGTCCTAGAAATTTCCGTAATGACGTTTCTCTAATATTACTAATAAAACTAATGAAACACATTTCGTCAGTAATAATATACGTTATGAATATAAATTGCTTTTCATAAAACTTATTTTTATTTTATGTATTATGGAACAATTTAAAATGTTGTTAAACATAACAAAATGTTTGGTCGAAATTTAATTCAGTGGAAATTTATTCGTCGATAAATCGAACACTTTGTTAGATATACTGAGAATTCCTTTGCTCATTCAACAACATGAAATCACTTAATCACTACGGTTCCGCAAATATTTCACTTATTTATGGAAAACTCGATTTAAAATACTAACTACATATGTAACATATATAATATTTATGTATATACGTAATATGTATATACAATATATAAAACCGTAGATGCATATAATTAATATTTTTTTCAAATTTGTATCATTGCGCTAGAGTTACTGTCATCCATTCGTATATTGTAGAAAAAACTCGATTTATCTTCGTTAATTTTCAAAAAAAAAAAAAAAAAAAAAAATGATATATCCTTTTGAACCCCGAACACGCATGAAGCGTAATAAAATTCCACTATGTTTTTTTCGCTATTTAGGCACATCCGTTTATAATCGCCTAACTAACCACAGACCAACAGCAGGAAAAGTGACCGGAAAAAAAAAAACTATAAAAGTAGTTGCAATGGAGTAGGTTATAATATAGTGAAGTGAGTTAGTGGAGGAGAAACGTCGAGTGAATACAAATCCATCGTTTTTTTTTTGCCCGATATTTTTTTTATATTAGATATTATTATACTTTTTTGAATCCTCTGCACTACGTACTACTTTGAATTTCGGAATCGTATCGATACGCGCGCAACGCGGGGTAATATTCATTCACGCGTAGGGGTGTCACGGCATTACACTATTCCGCCGCCAGATGAATATTAAATTCACCGGTGGCGTATGTAGAACCGTTAAAATCGGTACTACTATCTGTTTGTTCCTACGGAAAGTTTTCTGCGCGTTTACGTGTGACTGTTTAGGAAGATAAGAACCCCTTTCTTTGTCTCTGAAATATTATATGTATGGCGTATATATATATTTATACACGCGTTGTTTTGGGAATGGCTTTTTGTTTCAAGGGGTACGATTAAAAGGTCAACGGGCTTAATGGTTCTTTTTGAAACGTTTCCCAGAAATTGGACTTGAAGGGACCGAGTTGAAACGCACGCGAGTTTTGCCTAACATTATGCCGTATATGTTGTGTGTTACCCGAGGGAAGAATAACATGTGTTTCAAAAGTCACATATACGCTACCAAGTTTTTAAACGATAAATCAAAAGAAATAATGGCCATCTTATGTTTTTTAATTCTCAGAGCGTGTCGTGTATGATTTATGTTCAGCATTCGTGTTATTGAATCGATTATCAATATTCGTCTACATTTTTAAAATATCACCATTTTCCCAATCAATTATACGGCGTTTGTTGCATTGGTTATTTTGAAAAAAAAAAACAATCAATTTCAAATAAATCGAAAATACTTGTGGGCCTAATACCGTCTTTGAGCAAGACTTTCGGTAAATTAAATTATACAGAAACAATAAACCAACGATTCCTTTTGGTACATATCATAAGTTAAGCATACGAAAATTTTTTATCTTATATAGTTAACTATATATAGTTTTGAATAGCAAAAATTAAAAATTGTATTTGATTAAAATATAAATATTTTTTTGAAGTAATTCTTTTTAAATTCTATAACTATCCAAATATATTTGGTACATTTTTTCAAAATGTTGTTTAGTCTATACAATTAACATAGATTTCAATTAAATATCATGGGGCACATTTACCGTTTTTACTTACATGTTAGTGTTTGTCCAAATAATAAAAGATATTTTGAAAATGAAGAAAAATTATCTTTTTAAAGTACACAAAAAAGGTTATTTGGTTCATTGGATATACGTAACGCAACTTTTGGGTGAAGAATATTCCCAAAAAAATGATAAAAGAAAATATAAAAAATAAATGTATCGTTGTATAACCAATAGATTCTTTCATTTCACTCAAAATCTAAAAAATAACATTTCCGTGGGTTTTCTTGATATAATACATTTAATATTATTATTATTATTATTATTATTATTATTTTTTTTTTTTGTCAGCTATATAACTGTGAATACGAGGACTTTATTAGAGGTAAAAACCCATCATATACACGACATGTACGAAAACGAGAGCGAAAAGACCATTTGAATGTTTTTGAAGTGGTAATAGCAGTCATATTCAAAAAGTTTTCTGAGCTTTGTGGAAGAAAATATTATTTTAAACTTATTTCAAAAAATACCATAACCATTTTAAAAAGATCTCGAGCATTGTATGTATATATTTTTTAATTTAATATTTCGTCCACGCTCAGGTATATGTTGTTTTTTTTCCAGGGGAAATTTCTGTTTCTAAAAAATTTCGAGTGGTAAAAAATAATAATTCAAAGACAATCAAATTTTATTTGATAAGCACAATGCTAATGAAAATTAAAAACAACGACATCCAATTTTAATTTCAATGTGAATTATAACTACGATATATGTATACGTATAACCTATAATATAACAACTACAGTGTTGACCATGAATGTCTGCCCGGAGAAAACTCAAAAGGCAAGGAACACTGTTTATATGAAAAGTAATAATTCCGTAGAAATTAAGAATAATACTTATTTATACAACCGTGAGCGGTTAAATGTTTCTACTTTCTAGTCATAGTTACCGATCTTGAGATAATATCCATAGTAATCCATCCGGTCCAAATGACACCCCGTGTGTTCACCGATTGTTTGTCGAATGCACAAGTAAAAACCGACTGAATAAACGTCGATTTTTTTTATTTGGTACAAATGTAAATACAAATTTGACGAATACAGCAAAGTGATATAAATCGAATAATTTCCATATTTATATACCATCGTATCGGTGCACGATGCCCATGTACCGTTGTCTATAATTTGTTGTGTAGTGAAAACGACTAGGCGAATGACATAATGTATTAAAAAAATATCAAAAATATCGAAACCGTTCTTGGTAAAAAATAAATAAATAAAATAACAATGAAATCCTATATCCAAATTCAGTGCACGTTGAAACCGTATTCTAATATGCCATTATAACGATTAAATTCGTTTTATCGCCCGCCGATGAATATTCTTAAAAGTTTATTTATTAACGGTCATTTATTATGTTCCGTATACAACGGTTACATAATATAATATCGTATTCGTATACGTGGTTACGATTATTTAGCTGTTTTCGGGCTAGATCACAACGTTTAATTCTTCTACACGGCGACGCAACAGTTCGGTATAATGCGGTCCGGTACGTGATTCGGTTTTTCCGTTCGCTAATCTCGAGTAGGATTTCGCCATGTGAAATCATTGTCACTAATTGATTTTTAAATCGAGTTCGCTTATGTCTCATTCACGAAATACCTGTAGGGTTTTTGACGGCATTTCAAATCAACTCGAGCTTAACGACGATCCGATGTTAAAACCGTTGTAAAAAAAAAATAATAATAATAATCTGTGTCTTAGTATTCACTTAATAATAGTATTTAAACTGTTCTCAAAAACTATCTATATCATTGTTAATTATTTAATTAAATAATTTGTGTAGCGCGATGGTATATTATTCGTGATCAAATTTTGTGTGTGATTTTTTTTTTTTTTTTTTTTTATCAGAAGAATGCCGTTCACCGCTGGGAATGGAATTCAGCAAAATCCCCGATCACAAGATCACGGCTAGTTCTTCGTACGAAGTGAAGTCAACGGGACCGCAGAATGCGAGGTGAGTCACCCGATTTTATTTTATTTATTTATTTATTTTTTTATACTCACTCCTTGTTATTAAACTTAAGGTTATATTGAATAAAAGTTGTGTCACGAGTTTTTTTGTAGCACTCGATTTTCCCTGGAACTTCCACGGCAAGACCGAATGGAAATAGACTCGAACAAAAAGAAACTTTTTTTCTTTATTTTTTATTTTTTTTTTTAAATTAAACTACTGCTTTATTACCTATCCCCCCCTCGAAAACCATTGTACCCGAGTAATATCGTATAAAGTCGAGCCGTACAGCTGCTGGTCTGAAAACTTTTAACTGCTTTCGTATTAAGTCAA
The DNA here is from genome assembly GCA_027580255.1 of Therioaphis trifolii. Classification (NCBI taxonomy): domain Eukaryota; kingdom Metazoa; phylum Arthropoda; class Insecta; order Hemiptera; family Aphididae; genus Therioaphis; species Therioaphis trifolii. Next base: position 4,311,983 of record CM050406.1, on the reverse strand, counting down.
AAGCCTAATTCGGTCTATAAGACGCATTCAGTAAGTTTCCGTTGTTAACATTTAGAATAATATCAGTTATGGCGGTTGATTTCAACGGAAACGAACTCGAGTTTTCACTTGACGAAAACGAATATTTAAATTAACCGAAACGTTTTTGATCCCGGTGAAAAAAAAACAACAGAATATATGCATATGAATATAGATTTCGAACGCTTTAAAGCAAAAAAAAAAAAAAAAAACAGCAAAAGTAACGGTACACGGATTGTGCGGCGGCGGAGGCGGCGACGTGGCTGCCTGTTAAATGAAAAATTGTTTTCAGTTTTTTTTTTTTTTTTTTTTTTTGGTTCGTTTTTCCAGCGTTTTTCTATTATTGTTTATTATTCAAATTTATATTTCCGACGAAGTGTTGCGCGCGTATTTTCTTTTTCTCAACGGCTCGCCGCCGCGTCTTTTATGGTCCGGGACAGAATAACTCGTCCTCTTTCAATCGTTTTCCTCGTAAAGACGTTTTCCCCCGTCCGTCCGTCCGTCCGACGGATTATTTTCTCCGCACAACGTAAAACCGTTATTCGCGCCGGAACTGACGTGCTGCACCGTAAATCTTTATCGTTTGTTTCCACGTACACCTGTGTACACACACGTGTATCGTCGCACTCGCGTCGTCGTGGTGCGTTTTTCGCTCCGAGTCTCGTTTGATATTTTCGGAAATTAAACGCACGTGTTCCGCGCCTGGATAACTACGGCGAAGAACCGTCGTTGTCGTTATTGTTATCGCCGTCGTAGATTAACGTCGTGTGTCCCCCGGTTCCCGATTTTTCCTTAGATTCGACCGGGTTGAAGCGCGCGGAACTCCCGGCGAAACGGTTGTTATCCCAGAAAACCGTACGACGCGCGCTGAACTCGACCACGGCGGCGCGTATAGAAATGTTTTATTTTGCCGGTAAAACACGGGCCCACCGGTGACTCGGGCTGCCGTTCCACTCAAGCCTGGTCCACACTTTTGCAACTTTTGCACGTAACACAACATCGTAACTCCGTAGTTTTACGTGTCACGCGCTATTGTTGTGTAGGTGCTGCGATGTTCCGTAGAGTTTCATCAATTACCAAGCATCAGTAGCAACACAGAGGACTACACTTACCCGTGGTTCCCTGCAGTTGCGGTAGATTTTTATTTCATATTATTATTTTATTGGTTATTTAAACAGTGAATAATTTGCAAATTAGTGCTTCAGCATATATATATATATATATATATATATATATATATATATATATATATATATATATATATATATATATTCATATGTCATAAAAAAAAAAAAAACAAATTCAATACAAAGAAGATGGCGGCAAACACAATTGTTTAAAACAGTGTATCCGAACCGGTGGTCCGTGGTTCAGTCATAGGTGGTCCGCGGTCACATAGATTTTGTGTATACTTGTTGATGAGCAAAAAACAGGTATTCCTTGGTTTCGTTGATTTTGAGGTGGTGCGCGACCTGTAAAATATTGTCGAAGTGGTTTGTGGTGATGAAAATGTTGGGAAACACTGGTTTAAAAGAAGAAACCAACCTACGACGAACACCGACACATTGTTAGCCGATTTAAATTTTACTGAATAATATAAATGAAACGAACAATACAGAATACAAACGGACGGTTTATTTATGATCAATATTAATCGGCTTGGCGACTTGCTGGCGGTCAGCGCCGTTAGTGTTCAGGTCTAGACTTGCATTAACGGTGCACAGTTGTGTCTACACGTGTCGTCGTAACGTCGCCGCGTGACATCCTTTGATGCGCACAAAATTTTTACCGACAACCGACGGGACGCAGTGTAAATCGGTCGCAAATCGTTTTTCGTCACGCGACGAATTTACGATACGGTGTTGCGGTTTACGCACGAATTTTGCGAGTGTGGACCCGGCTTAAAAAGCTTACGCGTTTTAACCGTGCACCTAACACGTCTCGGCCGTATTTTCGCGTTCGACTTTAGACCCAGGCCTATGTCGAAAAACATCCCGCCCGGTGTTTTACACGCTCGAAAACACAACGAATTAGCAACAGGCTTTTGATTTTTTTTTTCTTTTTCCATTCACGCTCGTCGAAAAACATTTCACCTATTGTTTTACATTCAAAATTAGACCGGATCAACTGAATTTATACATAAACATATTTTTTTATTTTGTTTTTATTTTTTATTTTTTGGTTATCTGTTCATGTATTGATTATCAGTCAGTCGGTTGGGTGAAATAAAACAAGTACATGTATATCATCTAGTCGACCCGGACGGAAAAATATACAATATGCGACGCGTTCGGAAATTGCACAGCGGTTAGTTAAAGGAGATCGCTAAAACTTTAACAGACTGCAGAGGCGAGAACTAAAAAGTATTACGCGGCACTCGATATACCGAACATCGTAATAATCCGTTTCTCTATGTTTTATAATAATTTATTCGTGTAGTTTCGAATAGTTACTATTCGGCCTCGGCGTCGCATTTTCCCGAGAATTCTCTCGGTGTTGCTCTGTGCGATATTGTTCAGTTAGTAAATGTTAAACACACAATCAAACGAAAACGTATGCTTTTTGGCGTTCGCTCATTGTATGTTGTATAACTCTCGTTCGGTAACAAAATTGTTCAGCCACAAGAAACACGGCGGGCTTCAAACATTTCAACAAATAAATAAATGATAAGTAAAAACCCCGCTACGGAAAAATGAAAATTCAGTGATCGTTTTAGGATGATTAACTCTACTCGTTTATATTGTATAATATGTGCACTCGATGTATAAATGATATATATATATACATATAAACACACCTATATTCGTTTCTTTCTCTTCGGATTACGAAATATAGCTGCTAATAAGATTACGGGTGCTCGTAGTCGGATATCCGAAACTTCTTGTTTCCTTTTTTTGCTCCTCCGTAGGTCTCTTTCTTCCCGCCTCATCACCCCTTCATCGTTTCGTCCATCTCTGTCTCACCATTCTTGGCTCCGGGTAATAAATCCGCTTAAAGTCGGTCGGCTGGTCCGTAATGAAAAACAAAGCTGCTGAGGATGATAACGAAGGGATGGATTGTTAGGGGTAGAAAATGAAAGTCCAATGTGTACGAAAAACTGGATTTGGTTTTTATACAACTGCGTTGCGTATATAGCGAGGAAAAAAGAAAAATTACAGTTTTTTTCTTTGTGCAACGGGATTTAGTGAAGATTATCACCCTGGTCGTTTTATTTTGTTTTTTTACGGTCCGTAGGAAAAACAAGTCCTTGACAACATGGCAATAAATGAAATCGCCGCAGATTCCTCGAGAATCCTTAATGCCCAAAGTTAACGGCAATTAAATCGGCAACGCCACGATGAAACAGTAGGCGTTTACTTGGAAATATTCCCTCATAAATGTCACCCTCGGGCCTTATCCGTAGACGAAAACTCAGCTTTATCGGCCGTTCAATCAGCATAAACATACCCATATAATAGTAATGTAACGAGCCCAATATTTTTGAAAGTGATTGTTCTAACTTTTGATATTTTATTTAATTATTTGTTTTAACTCTTTAAACATTTTTTTTAGATCAGCTTTGAAAAATCAATGATTTGATTTTAACCATTTTAACAGTTTAAGTGACGAACTGTCTCGTTACTCTCGTTAATTCTCAGCTTTAATATTTTCATACATTTACGTTTTACGTACTCAATATTATTCAATGCTTTGAAAATCTAAAACCAATAAATTTATTGATGTACAAAAATTAGGGTGGTATGAATTATAATTACATTAGTAGTTCTATTCGTCATGGAAGTAAAACGTAATATGTACCATCAAGTTTTTGATTTTCCCGACGTTTTAATTAAAAATAAGTGACTTTCAAATTAAAAATTATTAAATTAATTGATTTGTCAACAATATAATATGAATTCAGTATTTCGTATTTTATGATATTTCTTGTGAAATATAGTAAATTGCGTTTCGCGTATTAACGGTCGGAATTCATTTTGAGTGATTCGTTTTGACAAAAGCAAAACCGAAGATAAAACACGGAATCGTTTTTCTTTTCCAAGTTTGTTTCCATCACGTTATTAATTTTCTAACAAGTTCTAAAAATACATTGACCAATAGCGAATAGCTTTAGAACTATTTTGATAAACTTTACCCCATATGTTCAAAGTTATGGGTTTTTTCTCCTTTGTATACCGTGCGAGATGAAAGAGAAATATGTACAGCGCTCCACCCTGCGAGTGTATTTGATTGATTTTCAGAGTTGGGTTTACATAAGGTCCCCGGTATTTATTATACCCTTTTTAACGTTAGGCCCTTTTAAGGGAACGATTCGATTAGCACAGCCTTTTTTGCCATGCCAAATGTTGAAAAGACCGCCCGTCAAGGTAAGCACACACTGTACACGACATTCACGATTTACCACGAACACATAAACAACAAAGTTAACTTTGTATTTTAGTGCTCGGAATAGTTTCACAATTTGTAGTTTACAAAAAAAAAATATATATATATAATATCCGTGGTGCAGCGCCGTACACGCGAACATAATATAGACACGCGTTAATGCATTGCGCAAACGGTTTTGTGTGTCATTAAGTTTTAAATATGAAACTTTATTCACTAACGTGGTAGGTACTCGTTTTGTCCGTTATGATTATCTTTCTCTCGGTTTTTTTTTCTCGGTACGTTTTCCTGTTCTCTTAGGTAAATTCCTAGTTACGGTGAAAGCGAAAAACAAATATAATTATGGTAGTCCATCAACTCCGTTTAGGAAACGACGACGAATTCACAGACCTGAGAGGCAAATAATATTATTACGTAAACCACTAGCTCTTATGTTACAGGTATGCTTTCCTACGGGACATTAAAACAACCAAAGCCTTTGAACGGTATAATTTCAAACATCAAATAGTTAATTTTCTGAAACATGTCACGAAAGTATTCCAAGACATCGCGTATTGGAGCCGCTGGAATTAGATCAATGACAAATGTAATTAAAACCGCGGACATAAGGCGGATAAAAGCTTATTAAATTTGATTAATAAAGTTTTTTTTTTGTTTTGCTTTAAATGTAAAAAAAAAAATAAAAAAAAAAAAAAAACAAAAAAATGAGAAGCTCTCCGTCTGCTCTACAAAACATAAATATTTCATATTAATAATAATTTATTCGGGGAAGTTCACGAGTTAAAAAGTTGGTGTTTTTGTATTTAACCCGCTGATATCGTACTCGCTATCTTCGGGTCTAGTATCTCCAGGGGCCCACAAAAAAACATATGCAACAACATGGGTTAAAGTTTTATTAGGACACCGTATTTGGTTAGGGTAGATTCATATTTCAGATATAAAGATACAAATCCTGAAACTTTTAACAGCACATTATTTTCGGAACGTCTTTATGCCGCGTTTATTTTAAAACTTGGTAATTTCGCGGAATTAATTATATATTATCTGTGTAAATACCACGGGCCTGGTTAAATTAAAGTTCCAAGCGCCGCCGCGTTTATGATATTTAGCTCGAATTCGCTTTCATATCAATAACGCATTGTTCGGCGGCGCCACCACACGCGACGTGACGACGAATCGTTTTGGATTTCCATCAGCGAGTTAATCGATTGAAATTCTATTAATTGTTGTACTCGCTGTATGGCAGTGTAACGCGTTTTTGATGTCCACGTTTTACGTACCGTAAAACCATAATAATTTCGTTCGTAAAATCGCTTTTCCCCGTTATCAAATCATAATTAACCGGCGGACGTGTACGGTGTACGGGGAACAAACAGGGACTTTCGATAATCGTTCGAAATCCTAACCGGTGGAAAAACGAAAAAATAAATTTAAAAAAACGTCGCTCTCGCTATCTGACCGGCTCGCTTTTTCCAACGGATCTAAACGCGTTTCCGTTTTCCCTCGGGCTTCGTCGAGTCTCGCTGAAAACACACGACAGCCGTCGAAGAAACGTCTATTACTACGACGTTATATCAAAACGTACACGCGGATCGATCGGTGATATTTATGAAGGGGGCGGAGGGGTGGACGGATGTGTTTTCGATCGAGCGGTACGATACGTTTCGTCCGGATCCACACGCGCGCGCGCGCGATCTTCAGTGTGCCGTTCCTCTGCGTCCGTGTCCGTTCCCCCTGTCCACGTGCCCGGAGATTACCCACGTGGACGTATCGATCATTCTCACGCGTGCGCGCCTACACGTGTGTGTACACATAATATTTTGTAGTTTATTTCACGGTCAGCCAACTGCGTTTCAACGGGTCGTATACGCGCCGACCCGCGTCGTTGTAGTGTCGCGCGTTATTGCGGGTAGTTTAGAGAGCGTGTCTCGTAGAGAGACCACTCCAACCACGGCGAGTCAAGTGGCGTTAAAGAAAAAAAAAAAAAAACAATAGCGCGAGAGAGAGAGAGAGAGAAAAAAAGAAAAAAACATTCCACCGACTTCTTCGGAATTGCTTCGTGCCCGTGTTTTATGATGACAAAAAAAAAAATATATATATATATATATACCTAGTACAGTTAATGGCCATCTTGAAACCTCTTTACCCATACGACGACTACGGCGGCGGCGGCGGCGGCGGCGCTCATCATTGCATCCCATTATTATTTTTTTTTTTCCGTCTTTAAAGTCGCGTAAGCCCTCCTCTCGGCCGTGTGGCGTCTACGCGCACCGCACACCCGTGTCGTTCGTGTTTTTCGTACGCGTGTGTGTGTGTGTGTGTGTGTGTGTGTGTGTGTGTGTGTGTGTGTGTGTGTGTGTGTGTGTGTGTGTGTGTGTGTGTGTGTGTGTGTGTGTGTGAGTGTTTGTTGGACCAACACTCGTGCGACACAACCACGCCACGACCGCACGGGGCCCCTCCGAGTGCGTTACTACTATCGCACATCATACCACGTCAAACCTCCCACCCACCCGATAAAACAAAACTTTACGAACAGAGTTCATCAAAATTGCATTACGCGCGAGAGCATTGCGCGCCCGGTCGTCGTGTTGTTATGACAGCGTGTATAGGTGTTGTACGCCACGGAGTTCTGATTATATTTCGACGTTTTCCCGTCAACCACATCACACGCGCCCGTGCCCGCGTGCACACTTCCGCGACGTAATCCCGCAACTTTCGTAATCAACTCCTCGGAAATCCCTTTTTAATTAGCCCGTGCATTATTGAACACGCGTCAAATGTACAATGTGGGGGGTGTGTGCGCCCGCCGGTACCCCTACGCGAGCGTAACAATGCCTGCGACACTCGAGATTCCCGCAACCACTGTTGTAGCGGATCAGTTTAAACATTTACAAGCGCCGGAAGTGCGCTTGGGTCTCCCCGGTGAAATCGATCGCACGCGTAACTTCGTCGGTACTCCGCGCGCGTGCTTTTGCGACTTATTTTCCGCGTCGTCATTAGTTTTTTTTTTTTTTTTTTTTATACTCAGTTACAAGATTACATCTTCGGAGAGCAATTAGGCGCAGAAAGATATAAAATCGTTGAACAATATGGTGCTTACTGCTCGCGAACTAATTAAATTAATAACGCTTAATAATATTAAAAGGTATCATCGTCATGACGTACGTATACTCACACTCTGACGTTTCCGAGGGAACACGATACGCGCCTGTTCGACAAAACACGAAACTGCGAATGAAAAAGTGTTTTTTTTTTTTTTCGTTCCACTCGAGTACGCGTTGTTACATTATTTTATTCCCGAAAACGACGCTATTCCCGTTGTCCGGTCGACACTCAGTTCGGTTTCGAAATAAGAGATGACGTACAATCAGTTGTGATGTGTACAACGTTAACACAGATTTACCGACTATTCGCATGACACGTGGTGAAAAACAGTAGGTAAACGATAGCAACGAGTGTTTACTATTCTCATTTTATCTACGGTGTGTCTCACTCGTGTCCGCGTTACAAAAACCGTAAAACAGACCGATCGATGGTAAATACGTGATTTAAGATAATGATTGACAATCATGGATTAAAAATCGTTTTTTTTTTTTTTTCAAATTACCAAACGTCATGCGTTTCGTCCGTCTCGATGAGGTCTCTCGGCGGGCGATCGCGCGTTGTGCCGACAGCGGGCGTTATTCGGTGTGACACCGTCCTTCCGCGCAGGGTCAAAGGGCTCGTCCGAACGATAAGGGCGTGGACGGACGGTCGTGGATATTAGCTGCAGAGGCGCGATAATAATTATTATTATCGTTCGTTCAAAGGTCGGCCCGGGCACTACGACGTCCGTGAGCACCCGACAATCTGTCGGCGAATATCGCCGACTCAGCGTCGAGAACAAGCCGGTTAGGGGTGCACTTCACACCGTGTTGGTGTATTGTATGTGTGTGTGTGTGTGTGTGTGTGTGTGTGTGTGTGTGTGTGTGTGTGTGTGTGCGTGTGTGTGTGTACAGTGATAGCGGTACTGGTGTATGCGGCGCAGGTAGTGCGGCGGGGTCGGTGGTTTAGTGGTAGGCATAAAGTCCTGTTGATTTGGCTGGAAACGGGGTCTCGGGGACAGTGGCGGCGACGGCGGCGGCGTTGGGAAGGTCGAGAGAGCAGGGTGCGTATTGCCCTTTTTAAAGTGCTGACATTTCTAAAACGCTGTTCCGAGGGGGTGTACGGGCGAGAGGTCGAGCGGCAAGGTGTAAAAATTAGTGTAATGGACCGTGCGATGAGTGACGGCGTGGCGGTGGTGGTAATGGTGGTGGTGGTGGTGGTGGTGGTGGTGGTGGTGGTGGTGATGGCGATGGCCACAGAAGGTATTTTATTTAATTATTATGAAAATAAAAAAACGCCCCCACCTCCCGCCCCGCCGTCAACTCGCCTGATTCGCGTCATCACGTCGCGTCGAAAAAAAAAATGTAATTTTAATTATTCATAAAAATTCTGTACGCATGTTATTTGTTATAGGACGCAAAATACGCGTCCGTGAAGCTGCGTGCGATGATTGTGGCTGACCGAGTCGGGGGAAGGGGTAGTAAGCTTATGTCAGACGCGACGTCCGTCCCCGACCTCGCGATCGTCAAACCACCCCGTCGTCGCGTCGTTTCGCCTCCGGCCGACGGCATGATTTGCCCGTGACGTTTAACCTACACGGGTACTCACGGGCGAAGGTTTTCGTGTCGATGCGATCCGATGAGATCCGTCGGGCGCTCGGTGTTCGAATCGATATAATATTATGTATGACATAATAATATATAATATTATAGTGTCTACATCGCGCTCGCGTGCATCCGATCGCGAACCGCTGGTTTGGAATAATATTCAAAACGGATTTAGTAATGGAAAAAAAAAATAATAATTATAATAAAACTCTAGTAAATCAATTATTTTTCACGAATTTTTATAAACGTATTGTGTATTATTATTATTATTATTATTTTTAATTACACGTATTCGTTCCGATTTCTGCATTATATCCCGAACGGACGTGATCACATCTATTGTTATTGGCAGTAGCTTACTTTTTTTTTTTTTTTTTGAAAATTGATTTCCCCATCATCCAGGAAAAATATAATAAATTTTCACATGTGCGTTAAACATATTAACTAGGTATTTGATTTTTTTTTTTTTTTTTTAAAGGATAATTAAATCAATGTAGTCTTTGATTAAAAATCCCTTGAACCGTCGCCTATACAATATTTATCGATTATAAAATGTTTTAATTAAATCGCTTTTAATGTAGGTACCTACTCGTAACTTTTTTTTTTTTTTTTTAACACAAATGCAGACTTTTTATTTTCCAGACTAACGCAAATGTTTTGTTCGACAGACAGTGTACCGGCCATAATAATATTACACGTGCATAATAGATTACTACATCATGCATTATGTATCGGGCTCATAATTATTATGTTGTTATACTTTTAATGGCGTACCAGATTCTCATGGAAATACTAAACGTAGGTATGATCCGCAAATTCAAGGAAGGTGCCTTCCGGACCGGATACCTGGTTCCGGTGGAAACGCCGGTATTCGACTGGCCGCCATGTCCGGGCCCGGTAGTTTCCTCAAAATCATCCGTCCCCTTCCCCTGCACATAATCAGCATCGTCATATCACAGTCCATAGTTATGGATTAAGATAATGGTCCTTTTGTTCGGCTTAATCCGCATTCGTTGTCCGTAGAACAATGAACCTCTGAAACGGAATCCTAACTTCGATGGCTATTATTGTTACAACAACAATCGATGTGAAACTACTAGGCGTACCGATCGAATCACAACGAACTCCTCAGAGCCAACAACCTGGTCTTCTTTATGCGCGCGTTTTTCGCCGCACCACCAAAGTGTTTTCAAATGCATTTACCTGTCGAGGTGGTCTCGCCGAGCTGTATTTCGACGGGGAAATGTGTATTGTTTTTAATTCGTAGTTTTCAAAAAACAAATCAACATTTAATCGTTTTCGATTAGTTTACAATACAAATCAAAACGATTCGTACTAATTATAATATGCACGTTTCGACGAACACGATATGAATAAATTTAGTATTTATACTCAAACATATATGCGAGTTGATTCGACGCAGTTGTTATATTAACACACATTTAATTGCTCGCCGTAATTGGCTCATCTAAAAATTAATAAATATCCCTATTACTGACGCGAAGAAAGTTGGCAGTTTATTATGATTTCATTATACATTTTCAAATCTACCCCGAGTGAATATTTATACAATATCACGGATGTTCTTGAAGACGAATATTTCGAGTCGAGTTGGTAATTTTGAATTAATCTGATATTGAAGTCTTCGCCGTAAACTTCACGTAAAGTTTCTTCCCCGCTTCATCACTCTGCACAGTCAACTAACACTCCAGGCAAAACCATATCACTTTTGAACCTAAGAACGGATAACGATTCTCTGACGTATTACGATAGTTTTGTGTCTTTAAATCGAGTCGGTACAGCTCAAATATTTTTTCTCTTGTTTATTTTAAATGTACACTCGTCACATGCATATTTCATAATAATTTTCGTTTGTGGGGCTCATAATATTTTCGAAATCGAAAAATTATTTCGTCATTGTTGACAACGGTTTCGCAATATTACTATTGATTAGATCTCTTTTTATCCTCTTTTTTTGTTTTAAGATAAAATACGCGTACACGTTGTATCTATTTAGTGTCGGTTAAATATACGTTTAATTTGTATCCTTCATTAGTTCACAAGTACAACAACAATAAAATTACGACTGCAATAAATTGTTTGTACTTGCTTACTCGCACCATATATTTGACCGAATTTGGAGAAAAAAATTGTTGCACAAATATGTTTTTTGACAATTATTATTTCATAAGCATTATAATGTGAAACTCGCGTTTAAGTTGATAATATAACGCGTAGAATTATAACGCTTAACGTGAAAAAACATAAATATAATATTATTTGTTCGATATACGCCGTACGCGTTCGATTTGGTACAGCAAGACAGTGGAAATAAACTGATGTGCTGTTCGAATAAAATTTAATGGGTCAGAAGTATTGCGTATCAAGTGGTAAAGTTAAGTTTCCCGGCGCTAACGAGTTTTCAAGTTTATTTATAGGACTGGAAATTGCGTTCACGAATTCAAAATTTCAGGACGAAAACACGATTCGACGAAATGGATATCGGACTCGAGAAAAAAAAAACGAAACAAACAACAAAATAAATAAAAAGCAACTTTTGAATAGGAGGGGGAGCCACATGTTTTGATTACAAACAACTCATAGTCTACTCGATTTTAATGGAAACAACTGATATTGATACGTGACTGTCATTTAAAGCGTCCCGATCCTAACAGAATATTTATTTATTCGATTTAAATATTACTCTCCCTCCTATTGTTTATCCTTAGCACATTGTAATTTACATACAATTGGTAAAAATGTAGATTTAATGCGAACAGCGCACGCGCGCGCTCGTGAAAGCTTTCCATAAGTTTGGATATTCGAATTTTGATTACCTACTCACGGACGCTGACTACGAAATATAAAACTTCGTGTTCTTATCGCAGACCACTGACGGTGAATAATCCGATGTCGCTAACGAAACACCGCGTATGTCCGGTTTCTCGGGATTTTGCCCGTTTCATTAGTGCACGCGCGCGACAAAGTAGGCCAGTGAACGAATATTTTACATTTAAAAACGTTCCGTTCGTGATTCAAATCATTTGAAATATATTTTGCAATCGCAATGTCAACACTCTTGTATTGTAAAGGAAAAGTTATAAATTTGGAGTGCTTTTTTTTTTCCTTTTATTTTTTTTTTCATTTTTATAGTGAAAAAATACCTACCTAAGTCCTAACCCGAAAAGATTAAAAAAAAAAAAAAAACGAACAATGAGATGTCTTCAGATTTTGCCGCCAAGAGTTTTACCCTTCACGATATTTTGTAAAAAGACTGTAGAAAATATATAAATGTATTCGTGTGCGAGTGTGTGTATCATTGAATACAACGAAATGATCGGATTACGCGAATTTGAAGGGGAGAAAAAATTAAGTAGACGCGACGACAAAAAAAAAAAAAAAGAAGACTCGATTTTACGACCTAAAATACGATACTCCCGGAGTTCATTGTATTATTATGCGAGGGGGTTAAAATAGCCAGTCATTGGTTTCACGCGAAGCACAATGGGAAGTTCATTTATTTTCTTATCAAAGAATAGAGTTTGCTGCACTGATTCCCACGATTGCGCTATTTGGTGCAATGTACTATTATTATTATTATTATTAGTTATAAATTATTATTATCAGATTATCTTTCAATTTTTCGAAATTCAATCTCGGGAATAATTAGCTTTATCGTGTTTTATGCATTTTCCAAGTATCAGATTTCAATTTGAAAATACATTTCGCTAATATAATAAACGTAACGGTTTTTGTTCTTCTCCCTCCGAACGTTGTAACAACAAAACAATAATGTCATACGGAATTATTGTCGAACCGAATTAAAAAAAAAAAAAATGTGCTTTAACCGACGACACATGAAATATTCGAAAACTGATACCGTACGAGCTGCCAGCAAGACTTTAATTGAAATTTATAACTATTATTATTGAAACCACCCTTCCGAGAATTTTCGGTATAATGAAAAAAAAAAAAAAAAATGATACACTCGTATCGCAATAAGAATTCGACTTTTTCGACTCCACTCGAAACAACGGAGGTCAATCGTTTCATTCTGTTTTCCCGAGAATTATCTGTTCGTTTTCTACGAATAAAGTAGTACAAATAGTTTACTGACATCGGAGTATCGGACAGTAATATTTCTTTCACCCTTTTTTAAGTCCACACGATGAGAGATTAGAGAAAAACTTTTGTCCGGAACATAATTTCCTTTTATCTCTTCGACTTTTTCTCCGGTCATAAAGTTCTTTCGCCCATCAAACGTAAACCGATGAAAATCGATTTGAGCCGTGTTGCAGATTTTCGAGAAACGTACGTTTTACTCAAGATCCGAGAACTCGCGCGCAGCAATAAAATAAAATGATTATTCAATGAAACGCGTGACGTTTAAAAAAAAGCGTATTATATTTTATGACGAACGACGCAAATCAGTATTTTTGCACAGCATTACATATTTTACTAGTTTAACCGTATTGAATCGTTCAATCGTCTTTATGTTTTGTATAGTAATTATTGTTAATGTCGATTATGTGTAAACGTGCCTTATGGAATCGATTTTGTTACTCGTGCGATCCCGTTTGAAATCAACAAAGTAACGTGATAAATGTAATTAAAAAAATATATATATATATATACAATATATACGCGAGTATATATAGTCGAGCATTAACGTGTAAATTTGATTAAAGATACGTTTCCTTATTTTATTAAATAGGATTTGATTTTTTCTCCCTTGTAAGGCTCTGCTTTGAAGTGCTTTTTTCCAATACACTCTGTGCGCACACACGCGCGTACACGCTGACCCTTTGGCATTCGATTGCGGGAAAGAACACATTACATAAGTCACAAATCACGAGCTCTCACCCTCGCGTTTAAGAAAATGTGTTTGCACACTCGCGGGCAAGGGGCACGTCGAGTCGGTTGTAATGTTTGCGGTTAGGGCATTTCGGTGTACAATGACGATAAAAGATTGCCACTTAAAATATATACCCGGTAAAACGGCAGTGACGGGCAAACACAGTCTAGTGCAAAATCATGTCTGCGGGGGTAAATTATTCTAAATTATTTACGAACTCGGCCGCGAGATCAGTGTCGTCCCTCGTAAAGAAACGAGCGTCCCCGACCGTCGTTTCAACGCCACTTCGAGGCTCGGTTTTCAATTTTAATTTCCATCCCTTTCTGATTTTTTCTCTCGTTTAGTGCATTTTTTTTTTTTTTTTTGTATACGAAGTTGTAGTAGTAGTATCGCTGCAGCCGCGGGTCGTGTATATTTTTCATTATCAGGTGTGCACAGACCAGCGTTTATTATAGCCTTGGGGGACTTGTTTACTGATCCTCTCCACCGAAGCGCGTGTATGCGTTTGTGTTTGCGTGCGTGCGTGTGTGTGTGTGTGTGTGTGTTCAAACTTCATTGTGTGCAATATTTAGAAAAAAAAAAATACTGTACAGGTTCGCTTTAATGTACCATATGGTGGTGTGTGAGTCGGGAAGGAGAGTGGTAGAACAGGGATTTTAAATAATTAAAATGGGACGTCTCAGTACAGCGTGTAACCGTATACTTTCGCTTGTGCCGCCATCGTGCATGTAAATATTATACGTCAGTAGTTTTAACATGTACGCATGTGTGCGTGCGTTTGTTTCTGTGTGTGTGTGTATGTTTGCAACGCGAATTTTCCTACTGATTGCAATTACTATTACTTTGGGAAATTCAATGCGTGGAAAATAATACTTAGCTCGGTGTGTGTTCATAATGTATCATGCCGTCATATAAATATTATATACAATTTAATAATAATGTGGTTTTACGGCATTTCCGATTCGAAATGCTATAGTGGCGCACAGTGCATAATATATAAGAACACGCGGTTTCACAACATTCGAACCAAAGCGTTTTTTCGTTTTTTCAGAACGCCCTGAAAAATAAAATATCGTTATTATTATTATTACGGTTATCATAATAATTAAGAGATAATAAGTGACGTCACGTTTGTTTTGTAAAACGAAAGTAATGACGCGATCGGGTCGGCAATCGCCGGGAAATCGGCACCGATGGCACGCCGCGGTCGGTGCGAATCCGCCCGGGCGTCGTGATCGTTTTCGATCATAACGCACCATATTATGCCCGTGTGGGCCGTGTCGCGACGTGACGGAAACTTAAAAAAAAAAAAAAAAAACACCACCGCAAACACGTACAGCACAGAACACGTCGTAAGCGCCCGGACGTGAGACGGCGAGACGTGGGTATCGATCGGCGTTATCGCATCACACCTGTGCGCACACGTAACCGTTTATCGCGTACCGTGCACGCGCCTACCTACCCCAAGACGTTCGCGTACCTACTGACGTTTATCGATCGCTTTTCTACGTCTCGTAATATTCGATGATTTCTGCCGTTTACTGCTTCTGTGTAAGCTAGCGACGACTATGTTTCAACGTTACGATATTTCACTCGAAAACCAATGGAAATCGTTCGCGATCAGCGTTTAGTGTTTACTGATCATTCGCCGGAGTGTTATTGTGCCAAAGCAGCTCTTTGAACCTACGTTAAACGTCACTGCGAGCAGACGTGGACCGGGGATTCGTAAACCGAGCGCGCGCGGTGAATTATTTTTGGAAAACGAGATCGGTCGCGAGAACGCACGTTTGGATCGACGACGGACGACACTTGAAACACATATGATCTTCACGGGCGGATTTATCGATTCTCCGCTTTTGTATCAAATTAAATTTGCCGTTCCTATCAAAAAAAAATAAATAAATAAATAAATAATAATAAAAAATAAAAAAATTACTTGTGTGTTTTGTAATATGAAATGTCATTACATAAAAATATTATCTCAATATTATGCAACTATTTTTTTTTTTATTCAAGTAAAGTTTAAAAAAAAGTGTTTTGATTTAAAGATAGTATGTACGACTATGAAACTAGGAAAATGTGTGCTCAGTATGAATATATAATATTACAAAGTGTTATGTTGAATACACACACACACACACACACACACACACACACACACACACACACACACACACACACACACACACACACACACACACACACACACACACACACACAGATATATATATATATATATAGTATTGATTATTGTATAACTCGTTCAGTGCATCTCGAGTCTCCGTAAGGTCACATCTCTTAATTTATCAAAGATTTAAAAATATATTACTAGTTAATTCCGTTGAAAGCTTTTTTTCCATGATTAATGTTTATACTTTGGCAACATGTCTGCACTAATACAACTTTTCTGACTTCTAGAAATTTTAATCTGAAACTGCAGTCTGCTGAACTCAAGATTAACTGGACGGTTTATATCTATAAACAATGAGATAAGACCATAATAAAGCAGAATCGACGTCGTCATCGCCGACCATTTCCTGGGGGGGGAAAAAAAAAACATTATTTCGATAAATATAAACAAAACAAAAATCCAAATAAACCGTTCAGAACGTCGAGATCGTAAAATAAATTTAATAAATATATATATATTTTTTTTTACAACAAAAAACAACACTATTGGTTAGGTTAGCCTAACCTAACCCTAACACTACTGCTTTCAAATATACAAAAAATTGCCGTCCTATGCCACCCCGTGCGGTCAACAGTTAGGTTAACCTAACCGCAAATCCGCCCCCAGCGATTTCTATTTAATCAAAAGTATAGTATTTAAACGTTGGCGATTCGGGTCGGAATCCGTAAGAGTTGAACAGTCACACAACAAACCCCACGGTTCATGACCGCGGGTGACAAAACATGCGCGGTGACCGTCGCCGAGTACAGTGGTAACGAACTCTTTGCAGAATTATTATTGTTATTAGCCTCGTCGTGTTCTCTTTTTATGCGGGCATTATTACGCTTTTCTGTAACACGGTCCGTACAATGAAATATCACATGTTTGGCCGTGTCGTGCGTAAGTAAAACTACAACGGTCCACGTCATGACAGGTGCGTATATTTTATATATATATAATATATACGTATATACGAACATAATATACACGGGGACGCGGTCTGAAAGTAAAGCTGCTCGCAAAGGTTGTACAAGCATAACCCATTAGGATCTCAAAAGCCAATGGCTGCGAGTCGACAGGTTAGAGAGGGGATAAAGGTTATTTCCAACCCTTCGTTTCGTATTAAATGGCTTAATAAAAATAATAATAACAATGAAAAAAAAAAAATACTAACACGTAGAAACGTATTTATATATATATACTGTGTAAGTATACGAGAAAATGCGACTCGGAGTGAAGTTAATTTCCACAGGCAGAAGATTAAGCAATTATTATAATACAACTACACTCAACGGCGTAACAATAGGTAGATATTCTAAAACAACCGCGATCGATCACAATTACTTCGCGAAATAGATTATATTTATAATTATAAGCGTTTATAGTTGTTTTCCAACTGGAATATTACGTGCACAGTAGGTTGGCAAAACTGACGAATATGACGATCGTAATCAGGTTTTATAGAAACAGCATTTTCGTATGTACGTTGTTTTTCCTTTTCCTTTTTATTTATTTGATGCGGTCCCCCCTATACCTACACAGTTATATTAATATGCAAAGGATTCTTAATAGAGTTTAAGGCTTCAGGCGGATTGAAACACAAACAATGCGTTTTTTCGGTTTTGGGAGGGGACTGAAAGAGGGTGAATAAGGATTAAATCTCGTTATGGAAAGTTTTGCCTGTATCTAATAACTTGGATGACGTCAGAAGTTTGCAGTGAAGTTTTAAACAATACTTTTAATTGGAACAATAAGAAAACTAATCAATTTGAATTGTAAAAGACAATTATTCTTAGTCATTAGTATTAGTCTATATAGTAACGACGAGATAAACGTTAATTTCCGATAAAATAAAAACCCATGTAGCTCATCGAGGGTTTAACTTTCAGAGCGCTTGTATCTATCCAATGCGCTAAGTGAATCTGAAAAGCATCGTTTAAATTAAAATCATTCTTACGAAGTGAAAAAAAAATCGTTGTTACATTGTCAAGATTTCATTTTTATTATTATTATTATTATTTTTTATTTAAATAATTCTGAACGTTTTCAGTACGACTACCGTATCGTCTACTGGAAATCTAATAAACAAGTAAAACGTTGATTTCCCTCTTTTCACACGCCGGAAATGAACGATTTTTTCCCCATAACCTTTCGTCGCCACGAAATTGGCTCTCCGGCATAAACTCTGTTTAAAACAGCGCCCGTGACTAGTGAATTACCTGTTTAACCCCTCGAGACCTCACTAAATACATTTATTAAATAATATTTCATCCCTCGAAAAATGACGTTAGTTATTTGTCTGGGCTAATATTCATTCATACTTTACCGCCAAAACGTTTTCACGATTCCTGTAGGAATTAAAACATATTCGCGTTTATAACTTAGTATGACAATTTGTTGACACTGGAATAATTTTATTTCAATATCTATCTGTATTCAGGCTCATTATCAGTCGTATTAACTTCGTATATTAATTATTGTTTGATAAAAATCTAATCAAAAACAGTTTTGTTGTAATTAAAATTTTAATTTCACATAATACATGTTGTTTAACCTTAAAAGCGATATCCATCTAATAGAAACATGTACATTTTTTCCATATTGACGTCTAGTGGTTTAATTTATACGCATAATATACATAAAAAAGTATGTGTGTGTGTGTGTGTGTGTGTGCGTGTGTACATTACGATCATATAGAAATAATTAATATCCACGATTGTTATGTGTTCACCTGTTCTACATTTTTAACTGGTACTGGACCACCTAGGAACGTTATTATTTTCAAATGATAAGCCAGTCGATTGTAATCGTTTTCTGGCGCTTAAATTGGGGTGCGCGTTAATATATTTAACCAGGATTTATTTGTATGTGTAAACTAAATTGAAATTATAATCTAAATTATTTAGAGCCCCTGGAGCGTGCGACCCTTCGCCCCGGAAAATTGTCCAAAATAATAAAATATTCCCCGGGAATTCTGAATCGGCGTAAATTGTTCGGATAGTTTCCCGTTCCCGGAGGAGGAAGTGTCTTCACTGCAGTCTTTTGTAATGGACGAAATAAATCGACCATGCTGTGAGTCGTAACTGACAATACGTAAAATAGAATGAATAAATAATAGTAATAATAATAATAATAATAATAAAAAATAAAAGAAGACACCGCACGCGACGGGCGAAGAAATGAGTGAGCGGCGGATAAAGACGAGTAAGAGGAAGAAAGGATGATTTTATTTGTGGCGGAAATCGACGAGATATCCGGATAATAATAATAATAATAATAAAAATAATAATAGTAATAATAATCTGCGTGTTGCCATGGACGAGAAATTTTCGCTTCAGACGCGTTTCAAGCATAAAGACCTGAGTAGGCCTCCACTAAACAAATGGCGTCGGTGGAGATCGAACAACAACAACAACAACAACAATAACAATGGTAACACCCTTGCCAACTCCGGTTGAAACCACTGCCACCGCCGCCACCGCCGCCGCCACCGACACCACCCCTACCCACCTGCATCCGCCGCGCAGTCGTCGGCACGGGGTTGCTCCGGCGTTCTATCCTTTTGCAGCTGTTTTTGATAGATGCCTTCAGTTATCGGGCCACCCGACACAAGTAATTTGCATCTGATAGTGATTGATATACCTGTACAGCGTATGGGCAGGAGAGGGTAAAATAATCAACGTCGAGGTTCGCCTTTTGTTAAAACGCCTAAATCTCGCATGTATATAGGTATACACACACACACACACACACACACACACACACACACACACACACACACACACACACACACACACACACACACACACACACACAAAAGGCCGCCGCCGTTTAGACGTAACGGACGGGGCGCGGGGGGGGGAGAGAGCGTCAGACGCGGTAACTGCCTGTTTAAAAGGGTGTTCGGGGTGAAGTGAGCGTGCCTCTGACGGGCTACCAAACGTAATAATTTCAATAAATTATTGTACCCGATGGAGATTAATGCGAGTCGACCGCAACCAAAGGCGGCACAACAGATTTCTGACGCAGTGAATTGCCACTAAAATTTAATTCGATCTAGTCGCGTTTTCTCGAAACACGCGGGTCGTGCACGTCTTCCTCGTCATGTTCGACCCGTGACGTGTGTGGGTTTGGCTTGTCATGTGTGTGTGTGTGTGTGTGGTTTCTAAGATTTAACGCGTTTAACTTAGTAAACGCCCGAGATGTCGAAATAATATCGCGTTATTTTAACACGTGTCACCAATCGTTCGAGAACTGCCACGGCGGGCGACACGACGCGTGCGCCCGCCGATCGGCGGCTTACTGTCAGCCTTCAAAAGCGCACAATGTTATATAATACGCACATCGATATGTAAATGTTATCGCGAGATACGCGCGTGTGACGTGTTAGACAATAACCGTCGACGATTCCGATATTTATTCCGTTCTAGTTGTAATCTCTTCGAGAGTGCACACGCTTTTGAGACGGAAACATCTCGCACGTGCCGAATTCACGGTCACTGGTATCTACTGTGCGCGTCGTAATATTACTGTTTTCACATTAGACTCGTTTCGCATTTCAAGGCACCGGTGCAATAACCAGATAAGTCCTGATTTTTCAAAAACCCGTTTTTAATACGAAAATGTACAGAAAAAAATTCTGCATCGATAGACGCAACAATCAGATACGTCCGATCATTATTATGAGAGATATAGTTATAAAACCATTTTTAATTTTTTTTTCGGTCGTAATAACCAGGTATGTCCGGACGTATCCGTAAAAACATATACACAATTTTATTTTTCATTGGGTGCAAAAACCAAATATGTCAGGATGTAACTGGTTATTGCACCTAACAATATTATATTAGAGTTTAGATATTGTATCCGGTGCAACAATCAGGTACAAAAAGATAGTTTTTTTTTTTTTTAATACATTTTATTGAATAAATTTAACTATAACATAATTAATACCTAATAATATGATATAAAAATTGTATAAGTATAATATATAATAATAATATATAATATTATGACTATGTTATGGATACCTACCAGATTATTAGCTTTCTAGTTGGTTGCAATAACCAGATGTGTCCAAAACCATAATTGGACGTAACTTGTTATTGCAACTATTGAAAATGTATTTATAAACGATTTTTAGTTTTAGATTCTGAGTGAAGCGAAGGATCTTATGGTTTTACAATGATGTTTATTTATTTTTTTATTTTTTTTTTTTTCTGTAAACACTTTTTCGTATAGAAATCCTTGTCCAAAAGTTTCGTCCAGCAACTTTTTAGATTCGAAATTGAACTGAGATGGTACTTAAGACAGGTCATTTTTCCAAAATCTCCATAGTTTTTCCAGTAATCAAGAATAACGATCGAAAAACTGAGTAAAAACGGTAAAATCGGTAAAAATCCGCCGTAAACGAGATTTTCACTGTTCAGATTTTAGGTATTTAGTCATAAATCGGAAAGTATTGAAGCTAGAAACTTGAAAATTTTATCCAATATCAAATACATACATTTTTATATTGGACAAAATTTTCAGAACAATTAAAGCACTTTTGACTTAAATATAGAACTTTTAATTTACCAAATTGTTTGAAAGTTTTTATGTAATATAATTTTAAATATTTGACAAAAAGTTCTGAAAATCTAATATGACCTTACTCATATACCTACCTAATTATCCTAACAAAAGTTCAAAAATCGTTAGTCAGGATTTTTTTTATACACGTTTTAACAAATTCATATAAATTCGTATATGAATATCAACTGTTTTTACGTTAATTTTCAACTTAAAATCTGTATAAATCTTTTTTGGTGTGTCCGATCACAATGAAACTTGGAATATAGATATAAAAACATGTTTTGAATCTTTTGGTAACAGAAAATTTCTAACGAGTTAAAAATTGAATATTTTATGAGGGTTTAATAACGAAAAAACTCACCAAAAATCAGACAAATAACCGAAAAATACGTAAACAGTATATAAATAATATATTATATTACACTGAAGCTTTGCTCAGAATCGTTTTATACTAAAGAAATGAGTCATCATTTCTTTAAAACTTAATACACTCTTCACCAATATCTTGTCCGAGGACCGAAGGGACGAAGGACGAACTTGTACCACCATCATCTCACTTTTTATCAATTATTTTCCGGGAAAAAGTATTATCACCAAAGGAAATTATTGTATTTGGTGTGTCTTATTTTTACACAGATAATAACACCACGTTTTCAAAGTTTGGTTAATTTACCAAATTAGTAAATGTTTTTTTTGTCTCCTGAACAATTTATGAAAATGGACTTATCTGGTTATCGCACCGGTGCCTTCATTTGTTCTCCGTCTATCGGTCTCGGTGTTTGGTTTTTGCTTTTTTTTTCCAGTAAACGTAAAAATAGTTGATATTTCCTACGGTTTCTGTTGACCTCGTAACCGTAGACGACTTACCGCGGCCTACCGCGGTTACCGATGCGATTATTGTAGTAAACTCATTTCGTGTTCAAAAACTAATTGAATCATTCCGCAGTTGAATGTCGGCCGGGGTAAAAATACACCCACTTTCCCCCCGTTTTTATGCGTTTAATATTCACGCAGAGGTACGCACTGTTGTTTGTGTCTCGTATTTGTTTACTTCGTCGTGTAAAAATGATCGTTTTAAAAGACAACAATACCGGTGTAATTTATACGGCAACGAACAGTGATTTTATTATTATTTTTTAACGAGATTTCCTTTCCGCACAATGATATTTCCATATAATATATATTTTATTCTCGCCACGTCGTTATACGGTTTTCTTTTGTCGTCCGCGCGTTCGTCTTCGGTAAATACCGTTACTCAGGTACAAATCGTTCGATACCTGTTCCCCAATCGTCTTTGACGTCGGCGCAGCGCGGCGGGCGGGCGCGCACGGACGGTAGTAGGTAGCGTGTTTTCAAAACGCCAACTACCAAATTACATTCATTATTCACGTCCGATAGGCAAACGTCGGTATCGCGCGCATAACTTGCAATTTAGTTGTTCGGAATTAGCGATTTATCATCCGACGTATCTCGTAAAGTATTCAGTGTACTCGTAATTAAATATTAATTGCGTCTCGCTAATCTCCATACGTGTATTATGATAATGGCCGTGTACGCTCAATCACATTGTTGTATTAAAATTATTATTGTTATTATTATTATTATTATTATTATTATTATTATTATGATTATCATGCATATATAATAAAAGCCTCCTTACGTGTGGGATATTTATTAGTTATCAAGTGATTGTTGTGTTCAGCGCACGATGCGTCGTTTCACGAAAATAATGATAATAATTATCATATAGCTGGGAATAAGTTTCTCCGACGGCATGAACGGGAGCAAAGGTTTATTTTCAAGAGATTTTCAGCGTTAATATATTCACGTGATATCTTCTACAGCCGTGATTGAGGTGAAACAATATCATTGACTATGACTCGTATTAAACTAAAAAAAAAAAAAAAAAAACTATGAAACGATTCGTCGTAGTAAATACTCAGGTATTTGTCGGTATTATAACAGCGTCTCTGTTATAATGTTATAACATGTAAAAGTATGTTATTTGATTACCGCGTCGTGTGGACGTACGCGCCGGTAAAGAATTCGAAGCATGCATATCCTAATGGATAAATAATAATAACGGGAATGATAATAGAAAAAAAGTATCCTTGTTTTCCCGAAAGGAATTTTTCAAATAAGCGAAAAAGCTCGTTTTGTGTATAATAAATATTACTTTGTTGCAAATTTATTATTAAAATAAAAGTTTTTCAAGCACGCTTTCATAATAATTTATCGTCTTGTCTACTGCGGGGTGAAAAAAACATTATTAAACAACAAAGTTTTGATGCTCGTCGTCACATGAATGTGCTCGTGATGCTATTGCAAACGTTTTGTCATCTCCGCAGCTACCATTCTGCAAACGAATGCGTGCGTTCACATGTGTGTGTGTGTGTGTGTGTGTGTGTGTGTGTGTGTGTGTGTGTGTGTGTGTGTGTCTGTGTGTCTGTGTGTGTGTTGTAATATAGGGGAATATAGGACATGGGAAGTAAGCGAATCGTTAAACTCTGCACGTAAAGTTGTACGGAAAAATGTTTTGAAATTGCCAACCAACATAACCTTAAAAAAATACGATTTAATTGTATTGTTTATTTTATTTATTTATTTTTTTTTTTAGTAGAAGAAAATTGATTTGCAATCTGTGTACACGTACACAAGTATAGATTGTATTTTCGAAACAATTACAATCGATTAAATAAAACTTGTGTTTGTGTTAAACGTGAAAAAGATTGTTAATTTACAATGTGACATAGGTAGGTACACATGTTTCTATATTATATGTACCTTAATGTTTTTACTTCAACAAAACAAATCAAAGACTCAACTGAGACTTAAAAAAAGTGACCACTCACAGTTTGTGAATAATGTAATAGTACTTCGCAAATTCTCAATACTTGTTATTTGATTTCATGACCGTTTCGAAAACTTTTAAGTAGAACGTTTATTTGTATCACAAAACAAAGGAAGATAATTATGACCAATTTTTGAAAAAAAATCAAGTTATAATTGTTATTGACTGATTTATTTATTTTTTAAATGTTAATAGTATTTGCGTTAAGAATAATATTTATCATATCCTACGTATTGTTTTTCAATTATTTTCGAAACGAAAAACTTAATAAATCATCGTAGCCACGACGAATAAATTACCAAGAGGGAGCGGAACGGAATAAACCTTAAAAACAAAAGAAATGTAAATTCGAGAATATGATTAGCATTATTTTAAATGGCGTGTGTATATATAGCAAAAATATAAACTCCGAAGTGCGCGAACAAGACTAGGCGCGCGCGCGCGCGCGTGATCTTTTGATTAAAATGTGTTTGTATCTTCTGCGGTCGGTATCTACTCATTTGAATAAATGCTATTAAAATGAACAGACGAAAAAAAAAACTTCGAAGGAAATATATACATATATTATATATATATAACAAGAAAGGAATTCCAGTGGAATAAAAAGGGCGTTCTTTTCTCGTTTTAAATTAAAAATATGTTGCCTTGATGTATATGGGTACACGCACGCGGACACACACACACAAAGCGAGTCAAAGTGTAACTTGTGTTTGTTTTATATGTATTCATACGCACACCTGGGATTTAATTACCAAGCTGATATCGTAGCAAAATCGATGACTGTTAGTTTTTACGCGCTTATGTTTACCACTTAACCGGGTGCCGGTAAAGTGTATAAGTTTAATACACTTTCTACGTACTATAGATATTCACATACATTAAAAAAAAAAAAAATGAGAGGAAAACGAACTATGTTTTATATTCGATAAGTGCTAAACTGCATTACCTGACGGTGTTTAAAAATAAAATAAAGAATTTCGCTCTTTTCGTGGATTAAAAAACTACAAATAATAATAATGCGTATTTTTTTCCATGGACTTCGGAGTTATCCTGAGAAATGACTGAACCGAGTTTTATATTTGTTTAATAAAATTGTATGACTTGTATCCTCGTGAGTTCTCTCAATCGCAGTGTTGTACAGTGAACGTATTGAAATAAATCATTCTGCGTGTATCATTCTCGTTTCACTCGACTAAAAATTTATCTGAAATTAACGACTGAGAATCTGTAAACGTTCCGTCGGTTTTGATCTGTAACGAACAGTCTCGCAGGTAAAGCCGGATGTTTGTAAAAAGAATTTAAATAAAAATGAAGTCTTATTTGTTATGATATTGAAATATTATGCAGTATGCTCTTTCGGATGTATTTCGTCGTTTCAAATATTTTAATTCGGTTGTGCGGGGTGAATAATCGCCGTGCTTTCGTCGGCTGACTTCATTATTAAGATTTTTTTTTTCAGTTTTCGAGAAAACCAGTGGGTGGTAGATTAATTAATTTTTTACATTTAATTTGCATAATGTGCCGAGTCCCTGGCACTCGGTGAATATTATAACACTTCGTCATAAAATATATTTCGTTATTATTACGAAAGAGAAGAAACGAAAAAAAAAAGTCGCGTATACATTTTATATAAGACGGTCCACTAAGGTTTCAAATTCATTTTTCCGGGAACGGAGAAAACCCTCTCAGATGGGTCTAATATCATGCTGTCATCGTGGACAGCGAAGTCGTCCACCATTTTGCATTACAAATGATCCGTTTTCCGAATGCGTTGTTCTCTTTTTTTTTTCACTACGACTGTATAATCTTTAAGAAAACAGAAAACAGAACCGAAAAATGTCGAACTCGGATAGCCTGACGTGCCATACCTACGCGTATCTGTCGTGCATTCGTGTACTCACACATACAATATATGTGCACATACAATATTACGCTGTTCTCGCGTGAAGTAAACGGAACGCAATCGATCACAAAACGATTTTCGCCCGTTTTTAGTCTGTGTAATTTGCGCACAGGCACAGGGATCACGAGCGAAATTCTCTGACGAATTAACGAGTCCGGTAGTGTTGAAAACCATTTGGATCCGTACGAATATGTCGTAATAAAAACGAGATCGATCTTTCCAGAAACGATACGGCGGCGCACGAAAAAATATGCGTCGTCGGCGAAAACGGCATTTGAATTTAATACCAATCGAATGCGTCTTTGGTCTCGCGTTACGGCGTGCATTATCATACGATATACGATAATATATTATAAAGTGTAGCGAAAACGAACGACGACGTTATTTACTTGTTTTAAAAGATACGCGGCGCGCGGGTCGTTGATGTCGGCGCGTGATGTATTCGTAAACATTATGTTTCTATTTTAAATACGGCCGGGGATTACGGGAGAACGATTTTATTTTCTGTTCTACCATTTCTACAGTCATAGTAATCAGAACAATAAAAATAATCATAATTAGAGACCGGAATTTTATGCATTTGCATGTTCATACTGAGTGTATGCACTTATGCGAGGGTTTGAAATGTCAGCAAATCAGACCTAACTGATTCCATAGACCAAATTTAATTTTGCATATAATTGCATATTTGGAGGGTTGGGGCATATTTGTTCATAAATGCATATAATGTGCATATTTATTCAGTCATAGTTTAAATAATCAAACTATTTCATGTTTTCATTTTGGAAACTGGAATTTTTAAATATTGGTGAAAAAAATGACTGTCAACACTCAACCTGATATAGAATATTATCTCGTATATAGTTCGATAAACTATTATCTGACAAATGAAATTATCTACGTTGAACATACATGTCTTAAGGTTTTAAAAAATTTAGGATTCATTTATTGGCTACACTGCTAACCCATCTATATAAATATATAATTTTGTTGTGTTATATTTCTTCAAATTATTTTAAAAAGCATATTATGATGATGTCATTTTTATATTTAAATATTTTGTTGATTATATACAGGTTTAAAGTAATATAAATTTACGATGCATATTTGAGCATATTTTTCAATTATTTCTGCATATTAATGCATATTTTGACACTTTTGCTTTGCATATTTGCATCATATTTGCCACATTTTTAGTGCATAATATAATTCCGGTCTCTAATCATAATAATAATCATCGTAATAGATCGTCGATATCGTAATAAGCTGAGGGTTCGACGACTACGGCTGAAATTCGATTCGATCGATAAAACAATTTACCGAAGATAGTAAAATCAATAGTATTATCGTTGAAACTATGCTGACAGACGTATTGTTTACGATGCAAGAGTTCGGTCTTGGTTTTTTTTTGTCGATACGCGACCAGAGTCTATAATAATAAATAATCATCTTCGGAGGAGAGAACAAAGGTCCCTTCGCATACCGAACGCAACGAAATTCTTGAAGTACGAAAAAATGTAATATAACAACCGTTGAGCACAACACACGAGTATTTTTTTAGTTTTTTTTTTTTGTCCAATCTTTTTATCCTGGCCCGTGACGAATGCTACCCGGTAAAGCAGCGGTTCCCAACCTTTTTAGTTTCGTGGACCACTAATTTTGTAAAAAAATATTTGAGGCCCATCCATAGCATACCAATATACGTTTTCATAAAATTATAATACATATTATATACATGTATGTATGGTTATGTCTTAGGAATAAAAAATTAAGAAAATAAAAAAAAAAGCAATTGTTTGAAAAAAACTTAATTCAACTTTATCACAAGATAAACAATTTAATGTGATTTTTGACATTGCTTGTTCTTCACGAGAAAGTCAATATCTGGATAAAAACTTGTTAGTTTTAGTCTTAAATCACTCTCAACATTCAGTTTATTCCTATATTTATTTTTTTAATAAATTAAAGTAGAAAAAGCACGTTCTCGTAGATAAGTCGTCGATAAGCCCATCAAGTTTCTGAGTCTGAGTGTAATTTTAGCGATTGCTCGATGGTCTTTTCGAACGTTTAACGAGAGTGGCACTAATATTGTGTACTTTTAAAGTGCGATTTTAAAGTCTGATCACATGACATTTGAATCAACAAATCTTCTTCACTAGTTGATATTTTCGTTTAATTTATTTTAATTTATTTTCAAAAATAAGAACCAAAAAATATATTATCATATATCGTTTTAAATATTTAATATTAAATATTTAATATTATACCAATGGCTCACGGCCCAGTACCATGCTGCGCTCTCGGCCCACAAGTGGGCCGCGGCCCATGGGTTGGGAACCGCTGCGGTAAAGCATACACGAGCGTAAGATAGATTAACCCGACCCCACTAACTCATATTATTATGCCTACTGCGCTAGTTTTTCGTACGACAGACCTTTTTAATTAACGTCACGATCACGCGTATTCGTCGAATACGATCGAATATATCGTCCACACACTAGTATTCACACGATCACACGGTGTCGCGGAGACACAGTACTTACTAATATGCACGTATCACGCGCCACTCGGAGGCGATTTGGGGTTCGGTCGTCAACTGCACATACCGTAACTGTGACCCGTAACGGCCGGCCGGCGCGTAGCCAGGATTTTCTCCGGGAGAACGGTTCGCCGAATTTCGTTCGTAAACTTACCTGTATTCATTGTTAAATCCCTGTAGGATTATTATACAGTTTTACGTCGTATAGTAGTTTACTCCCGGGGACGTGCAAAATATTACTCGAGTGACTTTGCATCGCTTACACTGCGGTGACACAATAGTGTTTTAACCGATAGCGTTTTCGTTTCGAATTTCAATGGTCGTTCGACTCCTGTGTGTGTTTTCACGTCGATATTTGACGGCATAAATAGTCGATAGGAAAAAAAAACCAGGTAGGTAATATTCTTTCAAAAATAAAACAGCGAAGTCGAGTTTGACGTATTTTTTATTTTTTTTTTGTCAATTATACATTGGACGTGCAATTATATTCAAAACGTACGAAGGTGATTCAAAAACACGTGGAGGAGGTTGTGACCTGTTAACGCCCTCCCCCCCCCACTATTTGGCTATGAATTGACGACCGTCGCCGTCATAACCATATTATGATAGTCGACCGTGTATACGTATACCCAAATAATATTATGATATCGTGCACGGATACATTCGTAACGGGAAAAGCGTTGACGTGCACGCTCGGGTAACGCTTGCGCGTGTCTGTACACAGTGGACACAAATGTGATTTCTCGTCGTATTATTAATACAAACACCCGCGACGCGTTCCGTATTAATTAAGTGTGCGATTATGCGAGCGGTGACGAGGCAGTGATACGTATATAATATCATGTTATGATAACGATAATAATAATGATGATAGCCGTGAACGATGGTATCGAGGAGGGCGGACACACGCACACGCACACATACACACACACACACACACACACACACACACACACACACACACACACACACACACACACACACACACACACACACCCACGTGCAACGTAAGAACTATACACTTGTGCAACTTATATTATATAGAACAATGTTGTATTATTATATACGTAATTGAGCGCCGGCAAAGTTTGACCGGAGTATCGACGACCTCGGCGAAAGGGTCTTCGGCGACCCGGGAACGGAGGAAGGTAGGGAGGGTCACATTTAGAGAGGGTCGGTCGGCCGGTCGAGAACTGTGGGAGGAGAGGTAGAGGAAGGCGGTTTTTATTGCGGTAATTGTTATAACGCGTGTGTGCGGGTGAGGAAACCCACCTTCCCACCTCTCCCATCAGACGCCGTGGCTATGTGTTTCCAACGAGATTATATCGTTGCTCGGCCGGGGGGTCGGTTAGGCTGTATAAAGTGTGTGTGTGTGTGTGTGTGTGTGTGTGTGTGTGTGTGTGTGTGTGTGTGTGTGTGTGTGTGTGTACGTGTGCGTTTGTGTGAAAGAG
Source organism: Therioaphis trifolii (assembly GCA_027580255.1). NCBI lineage: Eukaryota > Metazoa > Arthropoda > Insecta > Hemiptera > Aphididae > Therioaphis > Therioaphis trifolii. Next base: position 4,281,548 of record CM050406.1, on the reverse strand, counting down.
TTCGTACAGTATCGAGAGGGGAATAACGATACAGCAGAGATCGAGGAACGGCATTTGCGGTGCCTGGGGAAGAGGGGAACTTTTATAGCCTCATGTATACACGTGAGTTTCGGTCCAATAAAAACGTTCGCTAAAAACTGCACCAGTGTGAGTGCGTGTGTGTGTGTGTGTGTGTGTGTGTGTGTGTGTGTGTGTGTGTGTGTGTGTGTGTGTGTGTGCGTGTGTGTGTGTGTTATATTGCACCGTTATTGCGCTTCGGGACCAGCTGATGGGAGGCGGTGATCGCACACACCTGCACCGGTGCACCCACTGAACGCGACCCCTTTTCATCTAGCACACGTGCCACATTCGTTTCTTCCCCTCTCGGTGGCCCGGGCCAGAGACCAACCACGTATTATTTACTTCCGTCTTGTACGCTATAGGTCTCGCGGATCTACAAAAAAATACAAATAAAATGTTTAGACAAATATATGTTCAAATTGAGTGGATAAATGTCTAAATTAAAATATTGTAGCATTTAACTGATTTCATTCGGATAAACCCTTAAAATAGCTGTGAAAAACCCGTCAACGGCTGGCGGTCGTCAAGAAATTTTCTCGCGTGGTCTTGTACGCGGTTTTTTCCTTCTTGAAATTCCTTCACAATCAAATCGCTGACACGACGCGCATACATCCGCATACCGTCAATATCTATTCGCTTTGATCATTTATTTATTTTTTCTCAGCTTTTCGTTTTACCTCCATTTTTTTTTTTTTTAATTTATTTTTTATCTTTTTTTTTCACTCGGCGTCGTTTGACACCGACCGTACGCGTTTGCGGGTGTAAATAATATGATACCAGGGCGACGATTCTACGAAACTGTGCGGTGCACTACGCAGTTATGGCGTTTGAGCGCCCTTATAGTGTTTCAAAATCGATCCGAATGACGAAAAAAAAAAAACTAAACGGACGCTGGTGTAAATAATTGAAATATTCCGCTCCACGACATTATCACGTCACGAGCGTTTCAAATGAGCGCACGTCATCGAGTAGGTATTCGCGCGGGTGTCGTATTACACGCACGACTTTCGGATTTCGCGTACAACGCTCAGTACATACTCGTATTATAGATAGGTACTCACTTTTGGTGCACGTTTGGTCGTTTTTCCCGCGATATAACCGCGTGTGTTTTGTACACGAATGAAAATAACGAACGTCCAATCACGTGATTACGCGTCGAATTGAAACGGTCGGTAGACATTTTAGAGAAAACGTCATATAAATCGTATGAAAAAAAAAAACGGTTTTCGTCTATTTTCCCGCGCCACTATAAACAGCGCACCGGCTCCACGTCCCTCCCTTTGCGATTTCCACTTAGAATCTGTTCGTCTATCGATGTATTTGTACTCGGTGTGCGTGTACACGCGAGGACTCGAGTGTTTTCACAAAATATTTTCAGCGGACCAATATTGGTATTGTGTACGGCGACGTGCGCGCGTACGTTTTTTAAGCTGTCAGTTTTTTTTTTTTTTTTTTTAAATCTCTTCTCGTCGGGACACCGACGGTTCGTATTTAGTTTCCTCTATTTATTGATCGGCGCACGACAGATTTTGTGCTTTTTAACCACGCCGAAATCGCACGTTTCTAATATTATGCAAATAAATGGTCGCGAAATAAACGCGTTTTCAACCGAATCGGACAATGTCTCGGTGATTTCTGGACAAACCGAATGCCGGAACAGTTTTTTTCGATAGGAGAATAAAACGTCCGTTTTTTTTTTGCACAACTCGTCACGCTATTGTGCATTTGGATCGCAGATGGCATTGTGTTCGCCTTTTGCCATTTTAAACATTTCAACAACACCAATAGCTGATACGAAGTCTGAAATTGTAATTTTTTCGACTGCTTTTGTTGTCATTATTATTATTTTTTTTTCGTCAAAATATACCTTACCATCCGACAACCTGTAGTGTTCGCGGATTTCACGTGTTTATGTTAACTTTGAGGTACTTACTTACGACGAGTTTACGCGATCATATATAGTTTAAGTGACGAAGAAACTCCCAGGAGAAGAAAACGCGTCCCCAAAAGTCTTGGTGTTATCTTTCTCGCTCTCTCTCTCTCTCTCTCTCTCTCTGTCTTTCTCTCTTTGTATACGTATAAATACAAACTTAGGTATTTCTGTAGTTAAACAAAGCCTGCAGGGGTTACGCGAAATTATACGGCCGCGACGAAGACGTTTATCCGATATTGCGTGCGGCGCGGCGTCTGAGTGCGTTATTATTATTTTCCTACGTCCTAACGATTATTATGTAGGACGATTTTGCACGTTATCAGTTGATTAAAAATAGAAACTCAAATCTCGTGAAAAAAAAGAAAAAGAAAAAAAATAAGAGCCACCGACTCGTTTTGAAAATGAATATAGGCACTACGATACCGCGGTGTAAAACTTAACGGTTCGAATCCGGCCGCCGGTCGTTAATCATTTTATTGGTAAGCCCGTTTACTTCACGTCAAACGGCGTTTTGTGTGATTAATTACCGGACAGTGTTTTTATCAAGTCTTTAATATTCCAAGTATAAACACGTTCGTTCGTGAGCCGCGGTACGATCAAACGCGATTATACGTGGTTATAGGTGCTGCACGCGGTTCTTGGGCGCGCGCGCAGAAGCCACCGATGTTCCGCACCGGCGGGGCGGCGCGGCGCGTGTTGTTATTAATAAAATAATATTTGAAAAACAATTTATCAAAAGCCACACGGAAACTTTCCCGACGCGGAGAAAAATATTTATTAATCCCCGGGTCGCGAGGCATTTATTTAATTTTACACCCCTAAACGCTTGCCGAACGGTTCACCCCGAAGTTTCGCCAATATAATCCGTCGGGTGATTCCTAAATCAACTTTTACAAGAAAATTATTTATTATTTTAGTGGTTCGTAAAACACGGCCGGATCGCCGCGGCCAACAGCTTAATCGCGTCCGTGCGCGGTGTACGAAACGAGTGTCGTCCAAAATATTAAAAACGTCCTGCCGGCGGCGACGTCGGAGCATTCATGTCGCGCACGCACGCAAACGGTGTTTTTCTCATTTTTCTCGTTTTTTTTTTTATTATTATTATTATTATTCTTTCTCGGTTTTACGACCGTACGCTTCGGTCGTAGACGATATCGTTTGTGCGCGACGGTAAACGATAACGTTGCAATAAATCCATTGCTGCGAGAACAGAAATTGTTAAACTTTTGTCGTTTTTAATATCGACAAGTTTACGCGCGCACAATTTGAAAACCGTATTGCACGGTGAAATTTTCCGCGTATTAGTTTTCATTCACGAAACGCGATTTACTATCGAGACTGAGTGCTGTTGTTTTTATTTTATTTTTTCCTCGTCGACTTCGATTCCGACGACCACGCTCGAAAATAATTATTTACAAACTCGACGAACACTCCGACACGGTACCACCGCCGTCGTCGGAACGCGTGCTGACGACGCATAACTGCGGCGGCGGTTACGTTCGCGTTTGTCGCGTTCGCGTTTTCTCATTCATTACGCGCCGCGCGATATTCGAGTAGACGTCTCGGCATTGACACTCGGAACCGCCGCGGCGTGGCCGGACGACGAAACTCGTTACGCGACCGTCGTGCCCGGATTTCAAACGAAAAACCGCGCGATAAACACACACTTAAGGTACGCGTCCATAGGTAAGCATCGGACGGATCGTATGAAACGGATTTAAGAATTATTAGTACAGTAAGTTATACATATTACACATGCGTCCACTGACCGGCAGCGGACGGACCGCACGCATCGGTCCGTCGGTAACGCCGACGAAATTGATCGAAGGGGCAACTTTTCCGACTGGTGCGGATGACGTCATACGGATTGCATTATTTTCGATCGTCCTCTCTGTCTTCGCTACGAAAATGCGAATGGTACTAAAAAAAAATCGACCGTCGCAACCGGCAATCCGATTGCTAAGGATACAGTGGACGCATTACCACAAATCGGACCGTTTTAGGGCTGAAACAGACGACCGGTTTTCGCCGGCCGGCAAGCGCCGGCCGGTTTCTTTTTACATTGAGTTAGATTAGAGTAAACAGACGATACCGTTTTTCGCCGGCCGGTTAGTTCTCGTCGGAACTCGCCGGCCGGCGCATTTACCAGGCTTGGTGGGTACCGGCGACCGGCCGGCGAAAAAACCACCGGTTCCCAGCAAATTACATATAAAATGATTGGAGTGAACATACGACCGGCCGTTTCGCCGGCCGGTGGCCCGAAATTTGTTACATTTCTTACATTATTTTGATGCCCGATTCGAAGATTTTAAAACTTAAACTTATTTATTGTCCTATCTCCCTATTGCCCCCCTCCCGAAAACTCATTCTAAATATGGGGCCATGCCCCTATACACATTTTAAAAACCATAATATTGTATTTAACAGCGAAGATTGAGTTTATGTAAACAATAAAATGATGATACTTGTTCTCATAAAATAAATATCATTCATTGTATCTTCTGTGAGTATTTATTTCTCATTGGTATTTATTTTTAATGTAATTCAAGGTAGAAAGAATGTTCAAGATAGAACATTTCAGAAATGTATCATTGCGGTAAGTTGTAATATTCACATATATATGTGTATCAAAACTTTTGAAAAATACTGTAAACATTGTATTTACTCTACCAGGTGATTAAAATACGAAACTCGCCGGCCGGCGAGTCCTCGTGTGTTCACATTTATTTTTCACCGGCCGGCGCGCGCCGGCCGGCGAAAACCGGTCGTCTGTTTCAGCCCTTATACGATCCGTCCGATACGTACGACGATGCTTACCTATGGACGCGTACCTTTATAGAATACGTCTCGTTTACCGAAAACAAAAAAGCGATCGTCTCTCGCGCGACGTCCAAACGCGCTTCACAACCTCGTGCAAACAGATTTTATATTGTTTTCACGCGTCGCCGAGTTCTCGAAACGCATTACCGCGCCGCCGCCGCCGCCGCGGAGTTGTGTGCTGTTTTGTCGTCGCTCCTCCGATATTGAGTAGCATTAAGTGTAATAATATTACGAGGAATGACCACTTTTCACGCTTCAACGTCGTGGTAGGAGTTCTGGAATTCCTCCGTCGGATTTCAGAAATCTTAAAAGGGTCGGTAAACAAGAAAATTGTCTAGTACGATTTCTCACTATGTACAGAAAACCTTTTACTGCTTGAACGAACACTATAATGTGAAGAGCGTAAACCCCTTTTGGTATTTACAAAAATCTAACGTACAAGAGGCGAAAAGTGGTGGTAAAAAAAAAAAATGGGTTTTTTCCGAGCACTGTTGTTTCATGCCGAGGGGTTAAAACTCGGGCTTGGAAGTATTTTATTTTGTATTATCGGTAATCGTATTCCAATACGTTGAAAATACGTTTGCGTCGTTTTTTTTTTTTTTTTTTTTTTGTACTTTTCTGCCGGTCTTAAACGCACGACCACTTCGTGTTAACGACAAAATCAATAAGAGACGCCGGGGCAAATATATATTTTCGCGAAACCAGGAATATCAAAAAGGTGTGACAGATGTGTTCGGTGCGCGCGTGGACGGTAGTATTGATCGAACGTGTACACACTGTAGCGGCACCGGGTTTTGGGTAGGTCGTACTTATGTCCGGACAAATATAGAGCTAATGATTTTTTTTTTTTTTTTTTAGGGAGGTACCAGCTGGTAATCGCGTGTGGGGTCGCGCGTTTCCGTAAATCGGCTAAAACGGCGTTTTATCGTTTAAAACGGATCGTTCGACGGGAACCTGAGATTTGAATCCGAGTCTAATCGCACTCGATAGTTCGCAAAACCCCAATAGTCGCCGAGCTCCGCGGAAGAGTTTCGACACAACTGTAGCGCGCGCGTACGATTATCGGTAACGAAATACAACAATAACGATAATAACTACGACTTCACTGCGAGGGGTGAGTTAGGTGTCTACATAATAATATCGCCGCCTGCACCTGTCGAACGCCGGATTCGAATAATCCTACTCACACGTCACGTCATGGTCCGAGCAGATGTGTTTACTTTATAATACAACAACCGGGATTGTTCGAAATTAATTTTTTTTCCCGTTTTTTTTTCTGTTTTTTTTTTTTTTACGCGCGCGAATTCCACCGTTTTTTTCGGGTGAACCCGACCCTCGAGATAATGACGAATCGCATGCAAATTAAACCGGCCGTTTGAAAAATGTGCGCGTGTTCGGAGATAGACGAGACTCGCAATCGACCGTTTCTCTTTGTCGCGCCCGTCGACTGCCCGCCCTACGCCACCCACTCGTCCGCTCGCGTGGTGATGTACGCGTCACAAAAAAAAAAAAAAACAAAAAAAAAACAACGAAAAACCCGAAACAAAATAAACACGACCGTCGGGTGGATATCGGATATTATTATTATTATTATTATTATTATCATACGTAAATAGACGGAGAGAAAAAAAAAAAATCCCAAAGAATCTCGTGTCCGCGCGCACGAACACACGTCGCGCCGACAAATGGGCGCCTGTTTTAATTAAAACCCCGCGAGCCGGTGCTCGCGCGTCCGGTCGCACGGTAAACTGTCGAAATCAATCCAATTAATCAACGTATTACCCGAAACGCCGAACCCTTTCTCCCCGGTCATCTCTGTCCGCGCTTCGGACTCACTGAATTACGTTCCCCCCTCGCCTACTCCCCCACGGACCCCTCGCACAAAGCCCCCCCCGCCATCCACCGTCCTCCGCGTCGTACACCTTTTTCCCGGGCGATCTCGTCGGCGCACGGCTGATGAATGATTTACTTGTACACAAAGTAATTAATTCCCGGCCGGCGAACACGATTAGCATTCCGCTAACGACTAGGCTTACGGTCTATACCGCAAAACCAAAGCCAAAATAGCGAACGACAACGTACTGTGTACCGACGACGCCGGCGGCCACCCCCATCCCTCCGTACTCGAGATGATACTTTGTGCCGTTTTTCGTACGCCGCGCGTGTTCTGACCTGCATGTCGTATATTATGTATAATGTGTACGTCGGCGATCGACCGTTGTGTCACAGCGGTCTTATCTTGTTCGAAACGGAGCGAAATGTGAATCGTGAAAGATCATTGATTCAATACAACCTTAAATAATTTAATGGTGAATTTCAAATTTTCCAACTGTTCTCTTGATGGACATGATGTCTTGTGGGTTGACTTTTGAAAATCGAACGAAAACCTATTTTTATTTATTTAATTTATTTTTTATTTTTTGCCCAACCTAGTGTGAAGATTTTTTCGTAGTAGGTACGTTTAAGTGGTCGAAAAAAATCATTTGACGCAAAACTCTAGGTTTGAGAGTGATTTAAAACCGTGCAACATTGTACGTGTTTAATGTATCATGACCGCACGTGCGACCACACTGCAGTACATCCACCGAACCGTGATCGTAATACAATTATCTGAAAACTTAAAATCGCACTTAAACCTAGAGTTTTGCGTTTTAACTAATGTTTTACAACCATTTAAATTAACGAGAAAAATAATTTCACATTACGTCTCAAAAAAAAAAAAAAAACGATAGATTTTAATTTTCAAAGTTAACTTCCAAAACGGTAGTTAAAAATATTTAAATTACTTATTATGTTATAATTCCTTAAATAAAGGCATTTTTATGATATGCGTTTTACTCTGTTTCAAATATTTCTGTAATAAACTAGCTGAATCACCATGTTTATACACATGTATATATAGGGCACGTAAAATCAAAACCGTTAAACCGTTGACCTTTTTTTCAATATGATCTATCGTGTATTTAAAATTCAATACACCCATCACCATTGTCTTGTTCAAGAAGTGAAGAATATTTCGTAATTCGAAATACGTTTTTATTTTCTGTTCGTCTGAATCTTTTTCTGATCTATGCTCCTCGATCACATTTTATACTTAGAGCATGCACGCTGCAGTGGTGTTACTACGGAAAGGTTGCTCAAAAGTACCACGAGAAATCCCCCCCCCGCCCCATCTGATTCGAAACTTCCGAAACTCAAGGACGAACGTGTCCCACGTACAGTGTATGAACGATTTTTGAAAATAACACGGGCAATTTACCTCGGTTAACGTATTGAATATGACGAGTAATACATCGAAACAGTGGGTGCACAATAGACGTGGTGAGCTCGACGGGTGTTATAATAATATGCTCGTAGCAGCCCCTAAAATCGTGGATTTCGTCGCCATATTACCGGTAGACGGGAAATTTAAAAATACGCGTCACGAGATCGGCTCGGCTTCAGACCCGCGTCATTTATTGGCGCCGTTTGCATATCGTTACGCTTCCACGTGTAATGAACACAAAGGTATTCGTGACATGGAAATAAATAATGGTACATACTCGGTAACAGGACGCGCGCACTCTGCGGCGTATAAGTGTGCGTCGGTAAGATTCGTTAAGATACAAAATATACGAAACAAATGATGAAATCAATTATTTTAACGATACGGACCGAAGAAACTCCAGGTACAAGCGAGCCAGCTACACAATAATTTGTTTCCCGAAAGTATTCTTTGCAACAACAACAACAATAATAGGTTATTATTATTCATAACGTATTGTGTGCGGATATCGCATTAAAATAACATTTTTTAAAAGACTGCGTCTTTGCTATATTTCGAAAATACAACAAAGAAAATGTTAAAATTAAAATAATTAACTATGCATTATACAATTGAATATAAAACTCTGTTGTGTTTTTAAAATTTATTTCATTTAATATTATATAATTTAATATCATATTTAATTCATAATAGGTCCCGTGTAACGAGAGAGAAAAAATTTAATAATTATTTTTATTTTCTCGGAATTTGACGTAAAATTTTAACAACTATTCTAGTTTCCATACGACACTATGCACTACGCCAAAAAATAATTACACCCGACTTTAAAACGGTAAAATGTATTCTAAAATCTGTAAAATCTATTTAAATGTTCTTAAAAAAAAAAAAAAAAAATCGTATTTTTAATCACATAGGTATGTGTATCTTAATAAACTTACGTTGTACTTACTTTAAATGCGATACGATCAGCTTAAAATATATATGATATGTGAATATATAATATAAATCCAAACCTTGATTAAAAACTAAATATTACTGAAAAATCAAAATCAAAACAGATTTAACTTAAAAACCGATCTGATAAAAGTACAATAGTTGTTATGTAGTAAAATTTGGAACATAATGATTTGGTCAAATAACAATATACATTTTCATCGACGTAGTTAATCGATACAAAAAAAAAATAATTGTAAAATAAATTATGATTATAAAAATATATCTACATAGTATTAACATTCAATCATAAAGTAGGATTCAAAAGATTATCATTCGATTCTTCATTTAATTAACTTTTGAATTGCCCTATTATATAAACTGACTAGATACTGAATTATCAAACTCAATAATTACAAATAAAAATTAAACATAAATGCTCTTATAAATATATAAAAACCTAAGATTTTGTCGGAAATATCAATCAAACATCGAACCTTCGGCGTACAAAATGACTTCAATTAACGTAAAAATGGAAAAAAAAAATCACACGTGCCATTGTACACTTTCAAATATCGAATGTCTTTGTATAACGTGTACCTATAGACTCGATGATTTAATTTATTTGTAATACGCCCAAGAGCGCATATAGAATATGAATATATTTATGTATAAGGCAATGAATTATTATTCTACAACACTCCAGAAATTCCACTCTGCGGGACACAAGTACTAATTACCCTTTTTCTTATTTTTCCATTCACAATGTAGAAAATGGAAAACGCGGGGTCTCGAATATTCAGTACAATTCAACTTTCAAGTATATACACCTTCCCTGAGTGTATTGTACAATACGTATTATCACACCACACATAATAATAATAATAATGTATACTGTGCTTTTAGACGATCGCGATGATCTGACGAATTAAGTGCGAGTTATATTGTTATATTCTACACGCGTTTGGTAGTAAATTGTTATTAATTAGGTTTATTGTTTGTGCGTGCATGTGTGTGTGTGTGTGTGTGTGTGTGTGTGTGTGTGTGTGTGTGTGTGTGTGTGTGTGTGTGTGTGTGTGTGTGTGTGTGTGTGTGTGTGTGTTTGTGTGTGTGTGTGTTTGTGTGTGTGTGTGTGTGTGTGTGTGTGTGTGTGTGTGTGTGTGTGTGTGTAGATGGGTGGATGAGTGAGTTTGTCCATAAAAAAATTTTTACGATAAAAAGTCAAAATTCGTCCTTGTCGTTGTGAAATTTAAATATTACGAAATATCGGATTTGTATTGTGACATTCTTAAGAAAAAACACAAAGTTACACGACATGCATAGGATATAAAAATACGTAACAACCTTTTGTGTGAATCGAATTCGATAAAGCGTATATATCTATTTTCTACGATACTAGTGAAGTGGATGCTATAGATTGGGAAATAATATTTACAATCGAGATTGTATTTGGTTACTCAAGTTTTTCTTCGCATCTCTCTTCTCACCGTAGAGCCCACAAAATATTTTTACAGAGTTATGATGACCCTAAGTCATGAAACGTAATAATAATGACAAACAAATTTAAATTTAGATATTTTTCGAAACTCTCAAATAAGAAAAAAAAGGCTCAAAAAGGCGAATAAGTTGATTTCACCAACATTAATTATTATTGAAAATTTAAGTCTACATAAAATACTAAAAAAAATTTTTTTTTCTGTCATTTGTCTCTCTATCTACCTACTTTTATATAAACATCACATTTTACTTACACCAATAAATACCTACTATTTATTAAATTTAAAATTCTATACAAACACTTGCACACCCAAAAGTGAATAAAGTATTATTTTTCGTTCATTAATTTGACAGTTTTTTTTAATAAAGACAAGAAATGTTGAAAATGAACCACAGTATTGAAAGCTGTGTTCTTATTATGCACATGAATTTATTATAAACTCTTTATGTGTGTTTTTAAATTTTTTATATGTAAACATATTTTCAAAGCTTATAATAAACAATATTATTTACTGTAACCACGATTACTATAAAATATTATAATAAACGTAATGTAATTTATAGAAATTGATTTGTAAATTCGATGAATAAGAATATTTTTTAATTGGCTATTAGACATGGCTATTAGTATATTATACTTATAAATCAATACATTTAATAATACATTTTATGTAATACATTTTTTTTATTTAATAATACATTTTATCTTATGTAAATAAGTCTTGAGGAAATATTCATTTAAATGAGAATCAAACTAAGGAAACATATGAGTGTTTTGTTGTGCTCTATAATAATAATACATTTCAAATTTAATTCAATAAATTCATTTAATTCTGAATGAAAAATTCAAAAACGGATAATAGGCTGGTTCATTCTTTCTGGCTGGCAAACTTTCATTCGTCTAATATTTTCTTTACGCGATATAGCGAATAAGGTGCTATTATACAATATGTTATGTTCATGACTACTCACGAGTTAGACACGTTGAGACATAAATAATTTTAACGTTTACAGAATATTTATTTATTTATTATTGTTATTATTATTTTTATTATTATTATTTGTTTTTTTTTTGTGTTAAATAAAAAATTACTCAAATTAATTACAACACGTTATAAATGTATCAAATAATTGTGCACCTTCTCCTAGCGTTCAAACACGCCTATGATTTCTATAAAATTCGTTCTCAGTCAAAGGCTATAGGTTATTTTATCAAAGCTATTCATTACGTACGTTATACGTACTCGTATCATTGTGAACGGTGTCCAATCACCAAATACAAGTGATGTGTACGCACTATCAAGTTTTACTTTTGATATCGGAGTCCATTATTCACGACCGGCATTCAGCTCAAGTATTCAACATTATGAATTTATAACTTTGTGAACATGTCTCCTTTTATGCACTCCAATCGTGTTTTAACGTAAATTAATGTGCAGCGCTGTACGAGCCGGTATATAATAAAAACAGCAAACTTCTCCCAACGATAAAACGATGCGAACATTTGAAATTAAACGTTTTCGGACGACAAGAACTATATTTCGCAAATCGAATTTTACAGAACGGTTTGCCATATTGCGAATACGGTCCGAAATAATTACCGAGTTTTAAAATGTTTGAAATGTATGCATACTATACACGTGATTACGTTTCGTCGCCAATCGGGTGTTTTAAATGCCATAGCATTGCTTAAGTCATAAATATGTACGATTAAAACGGGCCGATTAAACACGCGAAAATAAATCGGAACGTATGTTGTGTTAGCTGTCGTTTGAACGTTGGAAGGGTTTTTCGAAAAATAAAAAAAAAATAAAAACACCGTGACGAAAAACCTGTGAACTTTTCGATTCGATCGGACTGAAAGTAAAGCTCGTTTGATTCGACAGCGTCCGTCGTATATAGAAAACGAGACCGTGAAAACTGACAAATGCGAAATCGCGCGGGACAAGGCGGAAATTCCGGCCTAAGTAATTTTCTGCGTTATCGAACAAAAACGGAAAAATTCTGGACAGTACAATTTTTCTTAGTCGGGACAAAAATGCGTTTGGCGTCGTTTGTCGTCGTAACGATTTCGCATTAAAGACCGTTCGAGCCATTAGACACGCGTGGCGAGAAACACAGCACAACGCAGAGCCTACGCCCGCCAGTCTGTACGTCTCGAAGTGCGTATGACGCGGCGAGCCGGTATACGTGTATCCGATTGTGCGTGCGTGCATATTATAAGCCAGTCACACAAACATATACCTTCATGTATATAATAGAAGAGCGTGTATGTATGAAATATAACTCGAATATATCGGAAACACCACTCAAGACCCGGAGGGTTGAACACGCGGGTACGAGCGAGGGTAAATAATAATATGCAAACGCGATACTGCGTCAAAAACGCCGCTACCTGGCAGGATGAATCCATTATAAGAAAAATAACCCGGCTAGAGCGTTACGTGAAGTGAAATAAAATTCGATAACTCCATAACCGTGTCGGGCGGAAACGTTGATATTATATTTACAATATACATTTCGATGTATTTGTCACTTTTTAGCGTAAGAATTTTTTTTTTCTTTCTCTCTTAAGTAGGTACACTTTACACACGCTCGTTCGAAACGAGTTGTATTAGAGGCGGAAAAAGAGAGAGAGACCGAGAGAGAGAGAGAGAGAGAGAGAGAGAGAGAGAGAGAGAGAGAGAGAGAGAGAGAGAGAAAATAGGTCTCGTCAAAATGAAAAGTATGAAAAAAATATACAAACAGAAAACGTGTGCAATGTGCTGTATATAATAATATGCGTGCCAACGTGCTTGTATACGTATATTTCCCGACGTAATTTTCTTGACCCTCGACGGTTGTAGATTGAGTATTGTACACGATGGTTTTGTAGCTCGTGTGCGTTTATGCGTACATGTCATTTAGATATCTCCATACTTGTTCCGCCGCACGAGCGACGAAAGGTTATAATACACAGTGTGAAATACAGTCTACAAAGAAATTAATCAACTCTATTCTGTTAGGCGGTGTCATTTTCTCCTAACAAATCTTTTAATATCAATTTGAATCACGTCATGTCAATCAGTCGTTACGCACACAGTATATCACGCGAATGTGGATTCTTTTTTCTTATCTTTTATTTTTAGGATCTTTTGGCTTAGCGATAAAAATTTCTAGCCGTTTGAAAATTCAAACAGATCTTTTTTAACTTGAAATATTTCTATAACTAAGTATGAAGTTATGATTCTCAAACCGATGTAAAACATACGCATTTTTAGAAAAAAAATTAGCAGCCGTGAATCTTTATAAATCAAGGGAATTATCACTTAAAAATGTAGTGTTGTATTTTACAAGCACAAGAAAATGTTTTGTTTTTTTAAATTCGTATTCAATAGTTTAATATATAATTAAATATATTAAATATATATATTATATATTGATGATTGGCATTAAATAATGTATCATGTGTAAGATAACGATGCATAATAGTGATAATATTAATAATATGTATTGTTAATTCCGATCGACACAGTCGGAGTTATATTCGAAATTTGAATACGTCAAATGAAATATTAGTTACGGCGTCGACGAGAACATATTCATATCATTCGGCGTTTAGAACTCATTTACATATTATCGCGCCGCAGTATCGAACCGCGTATATCACGCGAAATCAAAAAATATTAATAACGGAAAATACGTATCTCTCGGGATTGAAGTCATCTTGAAAAATCGTCTTTTCGACAGCTTAAAAGGTTCCGTGAAAAACCACGCATCCCGCATCCCCCGCCGTACTCGGGGCAGAAAAATTATAATAAAAAAACCCCGGGAAATTTACATATCACTCTTTTTTGCTCAGGTGGAGTCGCCAGAACGGTTGCACACCGGCACTCGCGGGTATCGTACGTTCGCATAATGTGTGATGTGTGAAAAAAATAACGGGGGAGAACGCGCTGGGTTCGAGTGCGGAATACAAATCCGAGTGTACGGTTATTTTTCGTACTTTTTTTTTTGTTTTTTTTTTTTTACCTACGGAAAAAAAGTACAGTAATATCCGTTTGTCGCGTCCTGAAGGCACACGGTTTCCACGTGTATGAATCCGGAATAAAAACTCCGATGAGGCTTTACTCGACGTAAATACGTACGTGCGCGCGGTGCGTAGGGGACGGGGGACGCGTGTGCGTGCGTACACGACGTGTTCCTCCGTGTGGGCCGTCTCTCACACACACACACACACACACACACACACACACACACACACACGTCGCGAAAGACCGTTTAAAAAGTTTATAGCTTAAAGTAAAAGTTTGTGCCGGGAAACCCGGGGTGAAATATGCCACGCGCGCCCGCAGATATCACTTCGAGTGTGATATAACGTAGCACGCCGTCTAGTATTATTATTATTACTGTTATGATAATAAATTACAGAGCCCCGTCGTTATTTTGCGCCTCTCCCAGCCTCTTTTTTTTTCTTTTTTTTTGACGCGTCCGTCGTTCACGTACGTTTCGGACGGCGGCGTGCCCGCGTGTTTTTCCACCCTTTACGCGTGTCGTCCGGTCTGCCGGGTGCGC
Organism: Therioaphis trifolii; assembly: GCA_027580255.1. Classification (NCBI taxonomy): domain Eukaryota; kingdom Metazoa; phylum Arthropoda; class Insecta; order Hemiptera; family Aphididae; genus Therioaphis; species Therioaphis trifolii. The sequence continues at coordinate 4,266,486 of CM050406.1, read as the reverse complement.
GAAAACGATTCCGAAAATGATCGATCGAGCGCAAAAAAACCGGCTCCTCTTCGGATATCGGTGCGCCCGTAGTGCTCCGACGTCGTTGAATTTATTTTAGCCGCGCGCTCTTAGAAAACACGACCGACCGCCGACTCCGATCGTGCTCCTCTGTCGTCCCGAGGTCTCTGATTTCGTTTTCGTCGAGCGTCGACACTCGACACTCTGCAGGTGAACGCATATCCATATGCACACGCGAGCAAACCGGCTAATGGACGTACGCGGTAATGATTTTGTTGGTCCGCCGTCGCGGAGTGCACTTAATATTTTAAAAGCATTATCAGTCGGTCGCTTTCTGTGCCGTGCACTAGTATCACTGTTGAAAAAACTGTGTCGTTTTTTAATGCACCTAAAAAAAAAAACCATTTAAATACATTTATGTCGGGTGAAATTTTATACGGTTTACTTAAAATACTGGACACTGTCCAGTAGTGAATATACATTTTGATTTTGTTTCGTGTAAAATTTAAAAAAATTGTAAAACTTAATTTTTACGAACAAAATAATGCGCTACTTATTGTTTTTTTTTCTCTATGATTTATTAAGGCGTTTCAGTTTTCCAAAACAATAATCCCTTTGTAAAGCATAAGTGATATAACGAACAATTTTTTTTTTGGAATTTTTGAATTATACGTTTTTCTTATAGTGCATCTAAAGTTTACACTATTGGTCTAAGATAACTAATTAAACGACAAAATATTCAAAAATAAAATTCTCTTTCACAATGGTTCGTTTTAAGACGTAGTGATTGATGTTTATGATGACTGCGAAACCGACAAAACCTCCGTGATGAACAACAGTAAAAATTATAGTCGCATTAGTTTTTTGAACTGAACTTGAAATATAATTTAAATGTACGCATTATCTCGGGTTGAATCGCGTTGTGTAAATCTCCACGAAGGCACCTTATACGTGTACATAAAGTAAAAGTACTTATGAGAATACGCACGAAAAATGAAACGAAATCGCCGTTTACGTCGCCCATGCGTCGTTGAACATCTAATTTCACTTAACGCAGTCGAGAGCCAAACATTTATTTATTACACAGTTTACACGTATCGATGATAACGAAACGCGCGCGTATATATTTTATGTGTACCGTAGTGATAAACGAATCGGATTAGTTGCCAAAAGAAGAAAAAAAAAATAAACCACGCGTAATCGATAGTCGATCGTCGCAACAATCCCCAAAAACAATACTACGTATAGTATAGTATTTTACTGGTGGCCGCGTACGAGACAGTCACGTGGCGGTGGCGAAGAGTGCACTGGAAAATCGTATTCGACGTGTGAAGTGAATTGTAAAAGCGGTACCGACAATTTAGTTGGACCGAGAACAATAGCCTTGTGTAGCCGAACGAAAATTGTCATGAAATTGTGCGTACGTAACGGGCGCCGCGCGCGCGAGTGTGTGTGTGTGTGTGTGTGTGTGTGTGTGTGTGTGTGTGTGTGTGTGTGTGTGTCATGTACATACGTATTTTACACGGGGTGACGAGCGGCGTGGTGTGCGTTATGACTAGAGCCCGGATTTGTATGTTTTTGCATATTTTTTTCCTTTTCACTTTTTTAAATTTTTGTCAATAATCTTTACGAATCATATATGCTAATTGGAATCCATTGCTAAATTTTTATTTTGCATATTTTTCCATATTTGACCGTAAATGCATATTTTGCTATAAATGCATATTCGTTGCATATTTCAATGAATGCGCTGTCACAAAAAAATTTTGGTCTGTAGGATACAGACATTAGATGCGTTAAAAAAAGTACTCGATATTATTAAAGATAGATCGACTGTGAATTAATTAACATTTATATCAACTCATTTGTCATTTTTAGTTGAAATAATTAAAAAACTTGAAACTCAAAATATGCTTTTATCTGAGAGTTTTTGTTTGATAAGTGAATTAGAAGAAAAAATAAACATTATTCCTGGACCAAAAGGGGCAACATTAAAAACAAAATTAAATGATATTTTTTCCAAAAACAAAGGCCTAACAGTATTACGTAACATTAACAAAGTATTATTGGGGGCAGCGGAAGTGGTTCAACTAGATCAAGACTATAAAGATCCAATGATTTTAAGCTCTTTTAAATTTGCTCCAATAACTTCGGTAGATGTTGAACGAACATTTTCAATATACAAGCATTTATTAACAGATAGGCGGCACAGTTTTACCGAAGAAAAACTTGAATATCATTTAATAATTAATTTTAACAATAAAGAATAAAAACACACATTTTGAGTTGTATATTTTGTTTTATTTTTAAATAGAAATAATTATGTATTTATTTTTATGTGTTTATATTTAAATATTTGTATTTTTTCCGTGCTTAACATAATTTTTAATTTTTTAATATAATTTTTTTTATTGCATATTTTTTGCATATTTTAATGATTTTTACTGCATATTATATGGCATATTTTGATACTTTTTAGTGCATATTAATCCGGGCTCTACTGATGAATATTATTACGATGTACTACTGCACGTCAAATTTCCTAGAAATAATATCGAACACAAGGGTGTACATAATACCGTATAGCCGGTTCGACAGAGATCGTACGGCGTTTAATAAGCACTCGCGCGATGAATGAATCCGAAATTAAGACGACTTCCTCGCTGTATTATACGGTCTCGTGAAAAGGATTCCGTCGGAAAGAGCATCGCGATACGACGTGTATATCCTGCACACATAATGCCTACGTCGTGGCGTATCGTATACATGTGCATGAGTGTGTGTGTGTGTGTGTGTGTGTGTGTGTGTGTGTGTGTGTGTGTGTGTGTGTGTGTGTGTGTGTGTGTGTGTGTGTGTGTGTGTGTGTGTGTGTGTGTGTGTGTGTGTGTGTGTGTGTGTGTGTGTGTGTGTGTGTGTTTGTGTGTGTGCGTGTTTGTGTGTGTACATGTCAGTGTATATAGACTAGCAGGCCTTGTGCGTGTGGTGTGGAGACGTATGGATTTGAACTACGTCGTAATGTTATGTGATATATTATATATATATAAGTTTATACGTACTGCGGATAGAACAAAGATCGGCGTTGCAGCCGTGTGCGGAATGTAACGTTTCGGGAGGTCGGACGGAATTCATGGCGGCCGCCGCGATGTTACACCCTGTCCGGGAGACGAAAATAGATGGGCGTGCAGGCGTTACATGTGCGGAAAACGAGAGTGAAAAAAAAATGAAAAAGAAAAAGAACTGCACGTTTGGAAATGATGTTAAATTACAGTCAAAGAAGAGAGCAAAAAGATAATCAACCCTGGAAATAGTTCGAAAATGGCTGCAGCGAAAATGATGATGATAAACGATGACGTGTAAAACTTTGTGTGCGAAGAAATGCGAACGGACCTCGCGCGCAAATGGAATATGTTCAGCAAAGGATTATTCGAGATGATGGACATTTTCGAGAAAATTAATAAATAATAATATACGGAGTTTTTTCTTATATTTTTTTTTTAATTTTCAAAAAAAAAAAAAAAAAAACGCAAGAATCGAGTTGTATTTTATTCCGTGACGGCTTACTTTCGAAAAATACAAAACTGTATCGATGTCTACTATTTTGATGTATGTCATGCATGACGGCCGAATCACGCCGTTATGCGTCTCGACGTTTTTCCGAAATTATCGGGCCTCGTCGTGCGACGTTCGGAAACCGTGAGTAGTGGACTCGAAACTCCGGTTTTCACGCGAATCGCAGTCGACCGACAGCGCTTTCGACTCGACGCTACGTGCCGGAGAGCGTTGCGAACGATACAGATTTTTGTGGTTGTTCTCGGTGTTCATTCTCGGTAGCGCGCTCTTTGCGGGTTATAAGTCCTCTTTCAATATTTCTGAAGTAGTCGTCGTTCATCTCGAGTCGCGTGTTCTTATCATCACAACGTTTCGTGCGAAAATAACAACCCTTTTGACTCGGTTTTACACGCCGCGGTAGTTACGTCTTTACCATTATCGCTGGAATCTCATTTGGCGTTCTACGTATGCAGAAAACCGTAGGTACGCGGCACAATATTTCCGTACACCATTCGTATTATTCTATAATTACGCGACATCAGTTCAAAAATCCGCGTGTACGAAGTGTGCTCACGTCGGAGTTTGGATGATCACGAAAATTGTTCGTCTCAGTCGTCTTGTGGAAACGCGGGGATGGGGGGGAGGGCATACTCAGACAGCGTGAGCGAAAATATATAAAAGACAGTAATTTTAAACGCATCGACATCATTAGTCAAACGTTAAGCGTAACTCAATTTGTTTTTTTTTTTAATTTTTAATTTTAATTTTTTCAAATGCGTAATGTAATAGACGCATTTCGAGAATTATTCTCCGTGCCGTTATTTGAAAAAAAATAAATAAAAATAAAAGCTGGTAAGTGAGATGATGGTGGTACAAGTTCGTCCATCGTCCCTTCGGTCCTCGGACAAGATATTGGTGATGAATGTATTAAGTTTTAAAGAAATTATGACTCATTTCTTTAGTATAAAACGATTCTGAGCAAAGCTTCAGTGTTATATAATATATTATTATTTAAATACTGTTTACGTATTTTACGGTTATTTGTATAATTTTTGGTGAGTTATAATAATTTATTAAAGTGTGTATAAAAAAAAATCCTGACTAACAATTTTTGAATTTTTGTTAGGATAATTAGGTAGGTATATGAGTAAGGTCATATTAAATTTTCAGAACTTTTTGTCAAATATTTAAAATTATATTACATAAAAACTTTCAAACAATTTGGTAAATTAAAAGTTCTATATTTAAGTCAAAAGTGCTATAATTGTTCTGAAAATGTTGTCCAATATAAAAAAGTATGTATTTGATATCGGATAAAATTTTCAAGTTTCTAGCTTCAATACTTTTTGATTTATGACTAAATACCTAAAATCTGAACATTGAAAATCTCGTTTACGGCGAATTTATACCGATTCTACCGTTTTTACTCAATTTTTCGATCGTTATTCTTGATTACTGGAAAAACTATGGAGATTTTGGAAAAATGACCTCTCTAAAGTACCATCTCAGTTCGATTTCGGATCTAAAGAGTTGCTGGACGAAACTTTTGGACAAGGATTTCTATACGAAAAAGTGTTTACAGAAAAAAAAAAAGAAAAATAAAAAAAAATAAACATCATTGTAAAACCATAAGATCCTTCGCTTCACTCAGAATCTAAAAACAAAACAAATGAGAAAAAAGGTCCGTTTGCAGATGATGTCGTGTCGTCGTCAATTCAATTTTTCGTAAAACAGAAGTGAAAAGAGAGGGTAAAACGAGTCTAGAAATTGACACGTCATGACGAGGCGGTGGGTCGCGTCGAGACAACGAGCACCGCCGACCAATCGGTACGTTCAAAACGCGTCGTCGTGCATACCCGGTAACCGGTAACCGTGTATACGCACGCGTGTTGAACTTTCGCCGAAACCGCGCAGTGTTTGTGTTCGCCGGCCAGCGCGCATACCACGGTCCTGTGCAGTGTGTAATGCCATTCTATATGATGTATATATATCGTCGTGACACGGCGGCCAGGATCGTTAGAAGGGTATACATGCCAACGCGCGCGCGATTGTATATGTGTACACGAGCAGTGGCGGCGGCGGCGTCCCTCTCAATATTAATGTTCATTAAAACTTTGTCGGTCCGCACTACGACTCTACCGGGATGTTGGTTTTAATTAGGAAAACGCCATTAATATCTTTACTGCGAAACCGGGGCCGTCCGGGTTTGACAAAAAAAAAAAAAAACGTAAATAAATAAATAAACAACGTACACCGCGGCGCATGACGGGGCGTCGACAAAAACGCATCAACACACACGCGGTCGCATTGTGTGTACGACACACAGGTGGAAATTATTATACCTATGTGTAACGGCGAGCACCTAGTAATAACTACGTGCGATAATGACGGCGACTCGACGCGGTGTGAATTACACGGCGAGATAATATTATTTATAACCAGGGTTCGGATTTTATAGCATTTGCTAATTATTATAGAATACAGATAAAATGGTGGGCTATAAATTTGTTTTATACACCAGGGACTGTAAATATGAAATTTTATTTTGCTATTTTTCGCATATTTGATGCATTTTAGATTTTTAGTGCTATTTCTGAAGTGTTGGTACCATTTTTCTTACATAACGCTTTATTTAGTAGTTTTCATAAATATCGTTTACATCGAGGAAAAATTATTATTCATTTATGTAAATTCGTAAGAAAAATTACAACATTTTTGTTTCGTAATTAATTTACAAATAATATTATAGTTGTAGGTATACAATATTAAACATGTCAGTCTATTTTTAAGAAGCTCGGAAACACTGAATATTACGTATATATTTTATGCCCTTTGATCTGTTTTATTAATATATATTTCATTGTTGTTTAGATTTTACAATTTTCTTTAAGTAATACGTATTAATTCAAAAGATAAAAATATAAACCACCAGTAATAGATGATAATTTTTTTAAAAAAATTGTTTTTTTTTGTTGCTATTTTTGATATTTTTAGGGCATATTTTGGTACTTTTTGGTGCTATAAAATCCGAACCCTGTTTATAACATTCAACACGGTGTATAATATACGTATATATACGGTGCCCACGGTCGTGATTCGTCGGCGCGAGAGACGTTATTCGTCTCTGTGTGCGACGCGGAAAGATTGCCAAACGCGTGTGTCGGCCTGTGTGTTCGCTCGGAAAGTCGGAAATTTCGTTCTATCAAGATCCATAGGATTTGATCCACGATCAAAGCAAAACGATAAACGACGAGGAATATTTTATTTTTTCGACGTCTGAAAAGTCACGGGGCGCTTTTTTTTATATTTATTTATAATTTTGTAGGACGACGTCATTGATAGCGCTCCGAGATGACATAATACCACGATAGTGAAGCCGACGCCACTGTAGGTGTATAATACGTAAGACCAGGCCCGGCTCAAGCGATTTTACACACCTAGGCAAACTTAAGTTTTGCCACCCCTTATATAATACGTAAATACTAAATCAAATATTTTTTCACATGAACATTACTAAAATATATCATATTCTAAAATATATAATTCTGAGTTCATTATATTTTTTGTATAAAGTTAATAATTGATTAGATTGATATATTTATAGACAAGTAAATCCCTACTAATTTTATTAAAAAAAAAACAATTTAAAAATAGTTGTATTATAATATAAAAGTCAATAAAAACATAATAATATAAATGTTAACATCGTATTAAAACTTGGCTTTTCTTGATTTTGCGTTAGCGAAATCAGATACAACTCCTTCCGTGTCCATATTATAGGCCATTTCTTTCTCGATCAAAATTATCGCAAGGCCCTCGAAACGATTTTGTCACTTGTCCGATCATACTGACCAAATTTTATATTTACAAAAATGTTAAATGCCGCCCTAGGCGTGGGCCTATATCGCCTACCCCTTGAGCCGGGCATGCGTAAGACCAAACCTCTATGAAACGGACACCTTTAAATAGCGAGCACATCCGGATAGCGGACGTTTACGGACGAATTACGGAAATACGATTTGCACTTTATTCATCTCTTCCAAACAGCCGACACCTCTGAAAAGCGGACGAAATTTCAGTCACTCAATGTGTCTAGAGTGTTAAGGCGTATTTATATAAACATTTAAAGCGTCGTGACTCACGAGACCGGTGCATTACGACAGCTCCCGGAGTCTGTAAAGCGTGTTGATTTTTTTTTTTCGAGTCTCTCGGTTGACAGATCCCGCTCATCCCGCGAACCGGAGAAGTCCTCGCCGAACTATGACGACTGGCTCGAATCGGCGGCGATACTGCGCGCGCGTTTGTGCGGTGGCAATCTCTCGGCCCCGACCGGCTCTTTCAGGTGCTCGGCCTATCAACGCGTATAGTACGAACGTTTTCGCGGACGGTTGTCCGTCGATTTTCACAATGCGCCTCGCCGTCGTGAATTCGCAAATGTTTTTTGTGCATGCGCGTGGAATACCTGCACTCTTGTTTATGGTCGAAAGCCGGTGTCGTGGTATAATCTCACCCCATTGTCCACCGATAAAAAAATCTAGGAAATTTTACCCCTCGGAGAGATTATACTGGATTTTATTTACCAGGGGTAACTAATGATTTTTCGTGGGATTTTCGTGCCGGGAGAACGAAGTCCGAGGACAATCTTACCTCGCCCCGGTAAATATATCTTCGGATAATCTTACCGGGGGGTATGAAAACCGTACGATATTCTCGCCGGGGGGTAAGGTGGTGAGATTTGACTGTTACGCCGAGCGTCTAGACGTCAAACGCGGGCGTGAGACGCGATGAGACGACGACGTGCCACCGCAAATACGAAAAAAAAAGTACTCTATTCTCCGACCAGCCCACGCGTTTTTACGCGTCGAATACGAAACACGCAAACTACTTCGCCTGCAGACGTATGACGTCGTCTTGTGCTGGAAGTTGTGGTATACGACGATTTTCCATGCGTCCCTCATCTACCCACGCACGTGGTACTTTCATATTAGAAGCCGAAAAGTTTTAAACGTGTGTGTTTATATTTTATACAAACACATATACACACACTACAAATAAGCTGACGCGTATCTACGTGTGTGTGTGTGTGTGTGTGTGTGTGTGTGTGTGTGTGTGTGTGTGTGTGTGTGTGTGTGTGTGTGTGTGTGTGTGTGTTAACCGAAAAATACAGTAAATTAAATACGAAATGTCAGTCGTTGAATCGGTTTCCAACGGGAAAACGAATCGGAACTCTGCAGCGCCTTTCAAATATTTATATATATAGGTATACCTACACACAGTACTTACTTTTGGTGGAATTGTGCCCGCGCGAAAAGTAATTAGCCTCGCGCGCGCGCGACGTGAAAGGCGCGTAATTAAAAAATCCGAGACTCAACACACGGGTGCGGCTGCCTGACAGCGGACTTACGGTTGCCGCGGTAGTCGACCGGACTCGTTTCCGCGATTTTCCAATATCTCAACGCCGTGCCGATCGCGGAAAAACGTCGTTTGGAAAACTCGCACGGGAATATTGTTTTCTGCACACGCGCGATACTCGCCGCCACAGAATTAATTCGTATCGGATTTCTGTCGTTTTAGTGTTTTTCGATTCGAATAGTTTCTCTCTGTCTCTGTCTGTCTGTCTCTCTCTCTCTCTCTCTCTCTCTCTCTCTTTCTCTTTTCCTCCCTGGTATCGCCTACACGTCAAATTCGCGCATTTTTGTGTGTCGTCGCAAGAGGCGATTATCATCAGTCCCATCCCGCCCTTTGGCGTCGCTGGCTTATAGTGGTGAAGTACACGAGCGTGCCCGTGATAAAAACCGCAGCTAATGATTTTATTACAATACGTATATAGTATATACATACATGAAATCGTATAAAGTGAGAGAAAAAAAAACAAACAAAATTACATTTGTCGGACACGACAGATTCGGAGGCGACGATAATATTTCTTTTTATTCATTATATTATAACGCTACTGCGTGACGATAAATCACCGGCGGGAATAAAATATAAAATTAGATCATAAATTAGACAGCACGCCATTAAGAGCAGTGCCGTTGTGTCCAAAAGCAATTAAAGTTTTTATTTGTTTTTTATTTTATTAATTATTTTCGCTGTTTAATTATTGATGGATTTTTTTTTTCTGTCAACCGACAAACAAAATGCAAGTTCAACCAAATAATTAAAGTCATTAATTAGGTTATCGTGAATTATGTAAAACGATTTTTTTCCTTTTTTTTCGGAAAGACTTTTCTATCAAAACGAAACGAAATTAAACAAATTGCACAACTTTTACATCGCTTTGCCGCAGTAGCCGGCAACTACTGAACGTTAAACAAAAAACACAACAACGAAAATAAAAAAAATAAAAAATTCTTATAAAAAGAAACTTTTTATTAATACTTCGAATTGCATAATCGAAAAAGAAAAAAAAAGAAACGAATAAATAAAGACAAGTGCTTTTACAGTGATTGGAATAAAGGATGTGAATATTGGAAGTCGGACGGGAGAAAAAAATAATCTTTAATTACTACGTTTGTTTTTTAAAATCATTTAATGATAGGATATTTTTTCTCTGCCGCTACAGTTTCGGAGACAATTAAACGGCAGCTCGACTTTTTCATAGGTCGTTGGTCCAATGGATTTAATTTACTCTGGCACACGTTTAATGACGTTTCCACCATGTCGTCGGGTCAAAATACAAATGAAGAAAGAATGCGTTTTATTTAAAATTTTTTTTTTTTAAACAATTCTCGTACGAAACAAAATACATAATGCAATTGCTGTGCATTAGAGGGTTTTTCGTCTTCAGCAATAATAACTACCCGGGTCTGTTGTGCCGGTCCGAGACGCAAAAAACAACGGGATGTGATACATATTTTATAATACGTGTTTTTCACGTTTTACAAAATGTTAATTCAGTTGTGTGTTTCGCGGCGTCCGTCCGGCTCTCAAATCATAAATGCAGTGACGTAATATTATTACCAAACGTATTCTGTACATACGTGCGAACGCTGTGCTAGAACGAGTGTCGTTCGGCATCACAGTGGCGTCGCGTCCGGGCCGAGTGATTTTTCGGACGGTGAAAACGTACGAAAAGTTGTTTCAAACTCGCCTCCACCCGAGTGATCGTAACGTTTCGACAATCTTTCCGCACGCAGGCCTCGGGACGTCGTCGGTGGCTCCGCGTGTACGATTATTATTTCGGCCGGTCGTCGTTTTGTCGGCGCACGCGTTAAAACGGTTAAATCTCCGAGTTCGACAAGTATTCGAAGGCTGCGGCGGCGGCTGCGGTCCGGGCAGTTAAATCCGGCCGAACGGCAATTATGTAAATCCGTAGGCCGATACGTTTTTAATTTTTTTTTTTTTTTCCTCCCCAGTCGGCCGTTTCGAACCGCGTCGCGGTCGAGAGCGATCGCGTAAAAACGAATAAAAAATACGTATCCATACATTCCCGATTTATCGTCCGGCGATTTCGGGAATAGTTGAGCACAGATTATCATCCCGAGAATCCGCGGCGCTCCGTTTGTTATCGCTGTCGATGGCGGGAGAAGCGCGCGCGTGTGTGTGCGTATTGCATGCGTATTTGTATGTGTACGCGCGCTTACAATGAAATTCCTGCGCGATCGCCGCCGCCGCGCCGTCCCGACGATCGTAACGCGCAATAAACCGATCCCGCGGGAATATAATAATAATAATACTAATAATGATAAATAATAAATTTAATAATAATAATAAACGCACGCGATCGAGCAGCGCCTCTGTGTCTATACGCAAACGCGTTGATGATAATAATAACAACAACAACAACAACAATAATAATAATAATAATAATAATAATATTCCGCGGAAATGCGTGTTACGTCGGCGGGGCGCGATGTTTAATGGCGGCGGCGCGCGGGCGTTGACGCATACCGTTTATTATGTTATTATTACTATTATTATAATATTGTTTCTCGCATTCCCAAATGAACACGGTCGGACGCCGCGTTGTGTTTGGGCGCGCGATAAATGATCGCACGCGGGCGCAATAACTTTATATTAACCGAAAACGACTGCCCGGTACCCACACGCCACGACACCACGCGTGAGTCGTGCTAGCCGAACTTTTGGCCAAGGGGGGGGCGTGCAGGAACGCCGCGCGTCGGACAGACGACAAAAGTGTTGGCGACAATAATAGTGATCATAATAATAAATTATAATAATAATATTATAAATATTATTATTATTATTATTAATGTTATTATCGTACGATCCGCACAATACGTCCGCCCGGCGAACCGGCCGCCGCCGTCTGTTCCCGGCTACGTCGCGCGTGTTGTAGCCACTGTGTGTTGCCAGCACCAGGGGCGGATCCAGAAATGATCTTTGGGGGGGGGGGGGGCACACTTTTCTAACTACAAATTCGTCCATCATCTGATCGTTTGTTAAATTATACTTGTAATCGTAGGTATAGATAATATAATAACAGATGATGGCGATAACAATTTAAATCAGTTGTACCAAGGTACACAAAACACATCACACAAATTTAGATAATTAACTACTAACTAGATTGCCAATGATGGCTTAACATTGGAAAACAGTTTTTTTTTGATATTTGGGGGGGCGCACACCCCCTTCGCCCCCTCCTCGGATCCGCCCCTGGCCAGCACACGCCGCCGCCGCCGCCGCGCAGTATTCCGAATATGACATAAATTATTACAGGCCAGTATACAGGGGGGACACCCCCCACCCACCCGAAAATTGATCCTGGACACGTGCTTGTGTTATTATATTATTTTATACGCTGCAGACGTACGTTTGTAATGCATAATATACTAATAAATTATTATGTCAGTATTGAAATATAATATAATCGTGTTTCGTATGGCTTGTACACATACGCCGTGATAATTGGTTTCGATTATCGAGTCTCGATCAGACGAAATATAGTGCTGTCCGATTACAACGTCACGGACGAATTGTTATTTTAATTGGTCCGGTTGCAATTTGAATCTTGAATCGGACATCATCTTTTCAATTCTTAACCATTCGATAGTGTCGATCACACGTGGAGTTCGTGGCCTTTGCAAACTTTCGGTTACAGCGCTCGTCCGCTATGTGATGTTCTTGTAGGACGTGGTCACCACAATCATTGTCGTATTATAACCTATCATCGTTATCGTTCGTCGACGAGTCCGGGAATCGTACTCACCCGCGATAACGCGTGATCTCCGAAAAAGAAAATGTCCTCGCCGAGCACGGGAAGCGAAGAATCGCGATATAATTTCACTGCCCGCGTCTTTTTTTTGGGTCGATGTGTTTTGTGTACCGATTACGGTAAAATCTCGTCCTCTTTTAAATAAACGACGTGTACCTCGTGAATAAAATCGATAAGTTGAACTTTGAAAAAACGAAAAACTCGAAATTCGACACAAGCTTTTGTGATTCTCAACATTTCATTCGAAAAACAGTTATTCGAAGTTTATTATTATTTTTTTTTCTAAATTTAATTCGACTCGTCGTGACCCGATCGGGCAATAATACGTTCAGTGGACGTGCGACTTATTAAAATCTGTATTGAACAATAATATAACGTGCGAGAGCACGGCGCACGATTAGTTTTATAGCTTAACGTTTTCCGTTGTTCGTTTCAGGATCCGCCAGGAGAAGAACGGCGGCGCGTGGTGCCCGAAAGCTCAAATCAGCAGTGAGGTCAGGGAATACCTGGAAATCGATTTGGACGAAGACCATTTGGTCACGTGGACCGAGACGCAGGGCCGGTGGGGCAACGGCCAGGGACAGGAGTTCACCGAGGCGTTCACCATCGAGTACTGGAGAAAGTCCATCGGCCGATGGGTCGAGTACAGGGACTCGAGAGACAACAAGGTGCGTATTCGCGAGAGCGCGTCACCACGTGTGTCCGACGGTCGGTTAAAACCGCGGTGACCAACCGTGTTGGCCCGCGAACGTTTATTAATCGACCCGTCAGTGAGTGATAAAATTGAATATCAACGATTTTTTTTTCTTTTCTCATTGTATTTTGGGTATTATGTTCCGAAAAAAAAACCGACAACTCCTTACATCGTGTTTTTTTTTTGTCGAATCGACGGGAGAACGATTACTTTTTCATTGAAACTTGACCCGTCAAGAATTTTTCGTGTGGCTGTCGGTTAAAAAAGCTCATCGTCACAGGATCAAAACGTCGACGGGCGTTCATCAAAATAGAATACACTTTTATTAAAATATTATCGCGCGAGCCATATACCGCGTGCTCCGAAACGAAGCACGCGCTCGGTTTCGAATTTCTTCCTGTGTACACGTGTCACGAGACGCAGACACGTGTTGTAATTTCGAAATCGACCGATGTTCCGAACGAGATAATAATATGACGCCGAGCGGACATCGGTATACGCGAAAAAGTGTAAAGCCGAGTTTATACATTGGTAGAGTATTTGGTATAGTACTCTACCGTTTTTAGCATAATGTAAACACTCAGGAATAGTATAGGTAGAGTACTAAAAATAGTAATCGGTATAGTAGAGTAGTTAACCACTGTGGTAAAGTACACTGTACTAGATCTTACCCGCTACCACCGTTTTATCCACCGATCTTACCCCCACTCCCACTAACCGCAAAGATTATATTATGATAGTTGGTGATACCAAATTCAATAATTGTTCAAAATTTTCAGGTGTCATTCTTAAACACAGCCTGTACTCTTCTGGATCCTCTAAAGCTAGTTCAGTAAGAATATTTTCTGATGCGCCAAGCAGTACTGTTCTTCCACTCTCGAACCCAAATTGGTTTTTCTTCTTTACTCTCATCGATGAATTCTAAAATGTCGTTTATTAACGCACTTGTAACCACTTGAAGGCATTTCTTTAATAATTTTCGACAATGACGACGATGTATACGATATCCATATTTTTGTTTATCTGATGTTTTGATGTTGATCAAACCTAACCGTGACGGCGTGAGTTTACACATCAACTGCGCTCTCTTCTACTAAATACTAGCTTCGTGTAAACCAGAGGTTCCCAACCTATGGTCCACGGACCACTGGTGGTCCGCGAGACATTGTGTAGTGGTCCATGAGCCATACTTACAAAATTTAAAAATATTTCATTTTTTGGGGGGGGGGAACCTCACAGTTAAGGTCCAACAAAACGTTTGACATCATTTGCAAAAGCTTAAAGATGAATTTAATCGGTATTTCCCAGAATATAATGGTTCCGAAACGAAAAGTATCCGATATATGATTCGAAACACTTTTATTGTTAAAGTCGATGAGGTACGTGATGATAACCAGGAAGATTTGATAGAATAGCAAAACGATCAAAACTGTAAGGATACGTTTGAGTCTTGCATGAATATCGAAGAGTTTTGGTGTAAAAAATCGATATATTATGATATTAAAAAGCGATATACACTATTGCGTACCCTAAGCTTCGAGAAATCGCATTAGTTATTTAGTCATGTTTTCGACCACTTAGTTTACCTATAATAAATATTATTATACTATGATGTACAGTTTTTTCATATAATAGTAATTTAAATTAAATGTTAATAATTTTAAACTTTTATTCAAAATTTATCAAGCATAAACATTATTATAAGCTTGGTATTGATGAATTTCATTGGTTTTAATTTAGTCATGACCTAAATTCTAAAATATGTAAAACAAATTCATTCTTGTCAATAAGAAAAATAAAGACTAAAATTGAGGTGGTCCGTGACATATTGAAAGTCCTCCAAGTGGCCCGCAGAGTCAAAAAGGTTGGGAACCTATGGTGTAAACAGTTACTCTATACTAAAACTAGTAGAGTAGTGTGAGTAGGCAAAATAGTAGGCTAGTGTGTACTACCAAATACTCTACCAATGTAAACCCGGCTTAACTGCAGACGGGCCTGCACGTCGTTCGTGTTTTTCGCGTGAATCCGGCACGGGCGGCAGTCGTATACGAATACTAAGTCGAAACCATCGAGCACACCGCTGCCGCGGCCGGCACTGTCGATATTCTGGAATCTACGAAATATACTACTGCAGTACGGGCCGTGTGCGCGTTTCGGGAAAATTAATTACTGTCAATCTCGCCGATAATAGTTTACGTAGTGTTACTTTGTCGTAAACGAACGAGACAAAGCGCCGGCGCGACGAAGCGTAACAAAAGGAAACGGCAGACAAACACCATCGCGCCCGCCCCCGTCCCCGTAGCCGTGCCGTCCCGCGCTAATTTATACATCGAGTCGCCGATGATATATAGTGATCATTGCCGGAACAACGACGGCGATAGTATTAATAGCGGATAGGTATCGCGATTAAATCGCTAATTTAAAAACCGGGACGCGAACGCGACGGCGCCTGCCGGAATATATTTTATTTTCGCGCTCGAACGTCGTCGTTTCCGCGGACTGCGCTCGGCGTCTTGTAATTAATAGTTTCGCTTGGAAATCGCGAGATAACGTTCGCGTGCCATTGTATCGTAATTATTATTATACCGCTGTAATTTATACGTTGGATACACGACCGTTTAATCTCACAAAGTTCACCGCCGACAACGGTGCGGACTGCACGACGACGACGCTGAATTAGTATACGCATTAAAAAAAAAAATAAATAAATAGTTTTCCCCCCATTTTTTTTTTAAATCCGCAACACTCGTTCGTTCGTAGCGGATTGTCGATGAATTTTGAATTTTCCATCGCGATCGTTGCGGTAGGACGCGTAAGTATAGCAACAGTCGTCGTGTTAAGACGATTGCGTTTCGATTGTAATTATTATTATTGCGCGTAGCCGACAAACTCCTGCGGCTTTTGTGTGTACAGACGGAATAATTGTAAAATAATAATAATTATAATGTTTCGAAATATTTAAGGACGACCCGTCCGGTTTTACCGCTCGACAAACATATTGTTTTAGGTCGTTCGCAAATAACAAATGTTTATTCGACTGAAAATTGACCAACATTATTAATGAAGCGTACAAACTATGGAAATAATAATAACAAAGATAATTATTGTTATGCTCGTAAACGCCCTTGATAAAATCCAATTAATACCACGGTTTAAGATGAAAACAGATAAAATGTTTTCTTTTTTTTTTTTATATAGGAAAATGTGTTTATAAAAATAAACGATTCTAATAAATTCAACTGGAATATTCTCTTTTGTGCTTTTAGTTGAACTGTATTTAAATGAAAACACCGTTGCATGTAGTTATAAAATATCCGAACAACGTTTAATTTTTTGTGAAATAGACCTTATTTAAAATATTGATTGCTCATACATTATATTACACCCTATTCAATGAGAAAGAGTAAGCCGATGAATGCCACTGTTATAGTTTTCAAATCTTTAAAAACAATTAATTAATTGATTAACCATTACTTAATTAGGTTCAATTACTATAATTCTGATACTCGACGTATGAAATAAATAATAGTCCGTAAATCAGAGTGGGCTAATCACCATGATTGATGCCTGTAATTATATAATTGAAAAACCCATATTTATTATAATATAATGAAGTACAAATAATAAAATGAATAAACTACACGTATTTTCATTAATTATTCGAGTGCGAGTACTGTGTTTACATAATATAATGCATTTAATTTCAGTTTTAAACGTTAATTAAAGAAAACATTCCTTTTAAACACGTTTCAAAATGGCAAAAATATTTTGTACAATGTACCAACATTTTTTCTTTCATTTTATTGCTTCACAGAGTGTCTCACAAAGATTTGTCCTGTATAATAAATATGCATTTTTTTTTTTCATGCATATTTGAAACATTAATAGAACTAGTTACATTTTTATAAAACAAATTATTATTTTTTATTTATGTGGTATTTAAGTTTTATTCTCTCAAATGGTAACTATTATTCATATCATAATATTATAAGAAATAATGTTTTTTTTTCGGGAAATTTTGACGCTCGAATCTTTGTTATTGAAGAAATAGTTCGTAAAGTGTTATAATTAACTGTGTAAAGATTTTAATAAACGTCGATAAAAAGAAAGGTAGGTATACAACAAAATATATGCACTTACATTACTTCACTGCTCTTGACTTGATACTTAAATCTCTTAAACTGTTTGTCTAATTTCACAAATTTATTCAGCCGAATATCCAACAAAATATTTACTCTCATAATATTTTGGAATGAATATGAATTATTATTTAAACAAACTAAATTTATTATTTAAAAAAAGTCACGTAGATAGAAAACAGCAATTTTTTTTCATTACAAATGTATGTATATTTGTGTTTTGAATTACACTTGAAAAATAATTCAAATTCAAGCGTTATCCGAATCAAATCGCATTGTGTAAATCTTCTTGAAGCACCCTGTATATGTAGTCATACCACATTTTTCTTTTCAAGTTTTCTCGACCATAAACTTACCATTCGTTTGTTGTGAACTTCGAGAAGTTTTCCTTCTGCCCTTCACTTCACCCCACCACTGCAGTATTTTAAATTTTCCGCAGTACTGTAACTGTCATATTTGGCGAATATTCTCGAATTGGTTACTGCCTTAAGTTAAGTTTTAAGATCATATTTATACATATACTATTCATATATATATATATATATATATATATATATATATATATATATATATATATATATATATATATATATATATATATATATATATGAATTTAGACTCCGAAGTTAAACTAAATATTTTTTTTTAATACAAAACTTTGTTTATTTTCTAAGTATATGAAAAAAAAAACACCAACTTATGATTACGATTATCCCATCGATATAAAATAAAATTTTAACCAACATAATTATCTTAATTACCGGAGTCGGTAAATTGCGTCCCTATAAGTACGGTCATGGTCATATTTGGTTTAACAAGTATAGTGTTGAAATGAATAAAGATGCATATTGTTAATAAGACAATTATTTGATAAAATAAAAATGTAATTTTATCAATACAATATGTATACTTTGTTAAATTTACCTTTTACCAATGCAATCTATTGATACAAAATCAATAAAATGTATCCATCTCTTTCACCAAAATTGTTATTTACTGCACTAGATTAAATTAGTCGATATGTAATTAAACCTAATTAAGTTACTAATACGCATTAAATGTAAATTAATAAAAAGAATTATGTAGGTACAGAACACATTTCTATATTTTTCTTTTATAGAAATCAACTAATAATCTTTAATCAAATATAAAAGTAATTCTGTATTATTAAATATTAACTTTAATTAAATTATAATTACTAATAATTATTTATACAAATTATATAAAAAAAAAAAAATGGTAATATTATTATAAAAAATCAGAATAAACATGTTAAGTAATGATAATATTATACAAATTTAATATTATTGAACAAAATCAAAACATGGAAATTTTATAAAGTATCAACTTAAAAAAAAAACAAAATCAATCAAATTATAATATTTTACAAAGAAATCAATTAATAATCTTTAATCAAATATAAAAGTAATTCTATATTTTTAAATATTAACTTTAATCAAATTATAATTACTAGTAATTATTTATACAAATTATGAAAAAAAAAAATAAAAATAAAAATGATAATATTATACACATTTAATATTATTATAAAAATTCAGAATAAACATATTAAGTAATGGTAATATTATACAAATTTAATATTATTGAACAATATCAAAACATGGAAATGTTATAAAGTATCAACTTAAAAATAAACAAAATCAATCAAATTATAATATTTTACATACAGAGTTCAGCTAGAACTAAAATTATTAATGGTTGTGGTTGATCTAATTTATCGTGGATATTATAAAACAGCTTTTGAATAAACAACCATAAAATATAAGACTCGGGAGGATATGACAAATTGAAAACATGGAATATTTTAAATACAACATCTACAGCTTTTTGAATTGTTAGTATTTTGTATTTAATATCATCAAAATATACTAAAATATCTTTTTGACTTGATAACTGCCCAATTACAATTATAAAAGGTTGAATTGGAATTCCTAAATCTATAAACAAATTAAAATTTATTAAATAAAAGCTCAAAAATATTTTATAATAATTGTTATATTAAAATGAAGTAAAAACCTTTTTTCCTGGCAATTATTTCTTCAACTCCAGCAGATGACTCAGCAAAAATAATAAAAGATTGTTGTGAATCTCTTATAGAATATTTTATAAGCGATTTTCGTCTTTTGTCGTCACGGGTTGTTTTTTTGGATGCTGAAGAAGTGCATGAAGAAGATAAAATATATAACAATCTCGACTATCTAAAAATAATTTTTTTTTGCATTGAAGAACATCATAAAATGGCATAAAATACTTACTTTCTGTCATAAAATTTTCTTCATTTAAATCTTCAACTAGTTTAGTACTTTGTGAATCTTTTTTTTTTAAATTTACAATTTTGTTATATAATTAGAATATACTGTCATTAGACTAGTGGCATTAGGTTGAACAGTAAGAAAATCAATATCAACCTAAGATGAAAAAATATTTTTTTTCAAAATTTTGTATATTTTTATACATTATTTAACACTTACCAATCTATAACCTGCTGGAAGCTTATAGCTAGCCCAACATAGTAATGCTTCAGAGGTACTTTGACTTTTTCTTATACTATTTAATCGGTTATTAACTGCAGCCGCCCATATAACTTCAATCTCACTAAACGTACAATTATCATGTTTCAAACTATTTAAAAAATGGTCAATATCAGTTTCACCTTCTGAAATGAAAAAAAGGATAAATTTCAAATATTAAAAAATAACTTGGTAATATTTGAAGATTTACCAAAGTGTTTGGTTAGGGAACCAGCATTCATTGGTTTTACTGAATGTTTAGTCTTTTCAATAAGTCCACCACTTTTGAGACTTCTAATAACATTATGATACTTGGCTTAGAGTTTACCTTTTGGTGCTTTTGGACCATCTCGCATAAAATAATAATCCTATGAAAAAATTATAATTATATTAGGTAATTTAACTAATAACAAACAGTAATTGAATACAATACCTTCACTTCACTTGGAAATGTAGCAATAATCTGAGCGGCCATTTCTTCGGCAACTTTAACTGTCATGTTAATTTTTTCTTTAATTCTTATCTTCTTATCTTTATTCTTTGCAATTGACAAATACATAGATACGTATCTACACCGCGCCGCGACGCGTCGTCGTACCGGTTAAAACCAGGAAAAATGCCAAAAAAAGATCGGGTTGTCGATATTATTAGGTATTAATTATTTCAATTTTTGTAGAATTAACATATAATTTGTTAAAACTATACCATTAATTTTATAATATACTATAATAGTATTATAGATACTTTTCGAATTGTTGAAAATACATTTCACTATCAAAATAACAATTCAGATATAGCTGATTTAACACTGAAATTGTTAAATACAAAATAAATTCATTAAATTGAACATGATATTTTTATTTCAACAACGTATTTGTTATTTTATCAAATTGAACAAAGATAAGTCTTTTACAAAATCACTTTGTTAATTTTACTCAAAATATTTCTCTCAGTGCGGGCCGCAATTTACATAAACATTTGAAATGGGACGCAATTTACAGATACCCTTAATTACGATCGTATAATGTGTATGTATTAATATGTATACACAATAGTGCATTATGTATAGGTATAGTATTCATTTACGGATGGTTATTATTTTTTAAAGTAATTTTTTTATTGCCTATTAAATCTAATTAAAATGAGTGTTGATGAGACATACACATTAAAACAACACATATTTTATTGACTAATGATTAAATTAATTTTAAAGACATTCATTCAATTCTATTAAATAACTTAAAGATGGATTAAAATGTATATTAATTTATTTATTCAGATGAAATTCATTTGACCTTTTTAATGGATCAATATGTATTACTCTTAGAGATAAAAGGTTAGATTATAAAGTTTTATGTCCATACTGGCAATATTTATTGAATTTCAATATCAATAAAAAAGTATAAAAACAAATATCAAATAATTTTAATATATTACTATTTTTTTTTCTATCGATATTATAAGACGAGGTCTGATAAAAAGAAAATAAACATAAATACTTGTTTAATGTACCTGAATCAATAACTGAAAGTACGTCAGTACTTTGTAGTGAATTTAATAACGAAGGACATGTATTAAATTAAAATGCATATCATTTATTCGCAACGGTATTCGATTTACTCGGTTCCACTTAGTCCCGGGGTTATTTTTCAGATGTATCTGAATAACGACTGTCGATTATGAAATCCCAATAAAACGTTTGTACGTTTAATGTTTTTAATCAAAATTAAATCGAGAAAAATAAGAAAGTAATCAATACCGTTATTCGGTTCTGAGCACGAACTGGAACGAAAAAATTCGCGGTTTTCACTTCGTCCGTATGAACAACAGTAAGCGAAAATAAATCAACAGAAAGAGACGTTGATAACACGACGTAAAATTAAAATTTTCTAGTCGAACATTTGTCAGGTACCGAAACGGTTCGTGTTTATACACAGTATACCAGCCCCTATTTTTCATAAAAATTCGTACTACACATTTTTTAATTTAGGATTTATTTTTAATGTTGTTTGAAGTCATACTTAATACTTAGTAGTTAATGTATTTAGGTACGAATGTATTATTTTATATCGTATTCACTACCTATTAAATTTGTATAAAACCACTATACCAGAGTAAAAATTAAAAAGTGAAAACACATTCACAATTTATTACTGTCACTTCAAAATTCTCACACGTGCGATGAAAATGTTGATAACTTAGAACTAATAAGGTAATGAATAAAACACTGTAACCATTGATTTACTATGAAAACACATAAACCACACACCACAGAACCTGTGCATAAACCACCGCTGATATCAGATTCACGATAGCCGATTATAGTCAATGATACGTGATAATTGATAACTAATAGAAAAACTAAAAAAATATTCTTTTAAAAAAAAATTGAATAATGTGTACTGTGTTGGTACTACCTGCTATCTAGCCAGTAGTTATATTTATTAGTATTTAGTAGGTACACGCTTCTAGAATCTGTAGTGCACACTATCAATTTCGGACTACACACATTGTGTCGGGGTTCACTAAAAAATAGGGCCTGCAGTATACCACGTCGAGTCGTCGATGGCCGTTGATATTTTGCGAATTCTCGCAGTCGCAAACAAGTAACAACACATACCTACCTGATATAACTTCGTACGCGCGTGCTCGGCACGGACGTGTCATCGTGTTTTCCGACGACTACTGTACTGTCGAATTGATTTTCAGGTACTGCCCGGCAACGTCAACACTTATTTGTCGGTCAATCAAGAGCTGGAACTGCCGTTCGTGGCGAGCAGAATACGTTTCGTGCCGTTCAGCACGCACCCCAGGACCGTTTGCATGCGGGTGGAGATCTACGGATGTCCGTGGGAACGTGAGTACATTGATTTGCTATTATACTAAGGCTCGGATTTTAAAGCATAATAAATAACAAAAAAAGCACACAATTGTTGTGAAAAAGCAAAAATGAAGCATATTTATTTTTTTAAAAAGCGAAAAAAAAATCGTGACTAAAAATTAACATTAATTAGTAATAATTACTAAATAAAACTGAATAAAAAAAATTTTAAAATTAATTTAAGTTAAAAAAACAATTAACTAACATGTATTTAGCAAGGTTTTCATTACTGAAACTGACCCTATTGTCCGATAGGATGTTTTTATAAATAGAAAACGAATGCTGTACATCCACCAAAGTGATCGGTTCATACTTCATACAGGAGGTTTCGTTTTAATCAAACCCATGATATTTAATTTCGTTTGTTGAAACGCCACACAGTATAGCATTAATGTCCAGTAATTGTTTCCCGCCATTGTTTTTCGAAAGAACACGATTTAGTTTACTCGAAATTTTCACATTTCTTATTAATTAAATAAACATTTTTTTATTATTATAGCATAAAAAACATAATTTGAAAATTCCACAGCTAGAAAATCTGAAAAAAGCAAAAAAAGCATTTACACAAAAAAAAGCCAAAAAAAGCAACAATAAATTCGTTTATTTGGGATCAAAATGCTGTGAAATAAATTTATATATAAAAATTATATTTATATCTTATATATATATAAAAAGTGGCATTTGCTTTAAAATCCGAGCCCTAGCTATTACGATAACGGGTCGCGATCGCGGGGTATCGCGATTACGGGCGCGAGTCCGGCGGAAAACCGTCGAAACGTTCGGCGGCCGTCGTGAAAGGTTATACGCGTAAACGCAGCGCGAGCCGTTTCCCCGACACATCGGGTGCGTCAACAGTGGTTGTTTTACCGCCACCAACGGGCCACGCGGTCTCGGGGTACGACAGATATGGGACGACGTGTGTCTTTAGGTACGTCGTGTATACCGTAATTGTATACGTGTAAGTCCACGAAGACCGTTCGAATTTGTCAAATTTCCTTTTTTTTTTATTTGCACTAGACGGTTGTCAGCCGAAACTAGATTTTTTTTTTTTTTTACTAGGCTCAAAGAACACAGAACTTTTTTTTATGTGATCTCCCGAATAACCCAATGGAAATTCCCTGAAAACGATATATTGATGACTCGTATAAGTACCTAGTTTAACTATTATTTAAGTAACTATACTATTATATAGTGACTTTTAAATCAATAATTGAATTTTTTTTTTTTTTTTTTCTTTTACAAGAGAAATTTACAATTTTAATTGTAATTTACTAACGTATATATTTTGATTTATGTCCGAATTTTAATACTGGATTTAATTTAAAAAATAAAAATGTCGTTATAAATATTGTTAATATTATTATTAGTATTTTTTTTTTTTTAAGAAAAATAATTTCTCGGTTTTCCCTTACAATCGTTGAAAATGAATGAAAACGTCTTGAAAACGAGTAGAAATAAAAAAAAATTAGAATATTTAATTGGTTTCGTAGATTTACGTGTGTTATTCTATCATGTTTCCAAAAAATATGCAAAAACCTCGACTTCCGGATTCTTATTAAAATGTTTATTACTGCTGAGACGAGTAAAAAAAAAAAAACGTCGGCCGTCCAAATTAAAGTTCCCACCGACTCGCGAGCTGCCCTACGATTCCACAAGAGTATACACGTCTCGGTAATGGCGTCCAGAGCAATCGTTTGGTAATCGACCCACCGTTCCTAGATCCGGCACCGACACTTCGTTCAGACGGCTCGCGACACACGTGTTGTTCGGTTCGGAATATCCGATCGACGCGCACCACTCGTGTGCTTACGGTTCGAAACGAGGACGCGCCGGACTAGGGCTGTGCGATTATTTTTATTAATCGATTATAATAATCGATTATTAGATTAATCGATTATTTTTAACGAATTATAAGTAATCGAATATTCGAATAATCGAATAATCGAATAATAATCGAATAATCGAATAATCGAATAATAATCGATTATTCGTCGATCGATTAATAATCGTACAGTAGTCTCAAAATATTCGATTAATCGATTATAATCGAAAATTATAAAAATAATCGATTATTATGGGAAAAAAATAATCGCACAGTCCTACTATTATTACAACATTATTGAGTATTCGACTGTAAATTATAATTCGACGATTATTCGGTTAATCGATTAATCCGAATACTATTTGAGTATTCGAATAATCGAATACTATTCGATTATTCGTCGATCGATTAATAATCGTACAGTAGTCTCAAAATATTCGATTAATCGATTATAATCGAAAATTATAAAAATAATCGATTATTATGGGAAAAAAATAATCGCACAGACCTACGCCGGACCCGTTCGAATTTGAAATCTGAATTTCACTCCGTCCTCTATGTTCAATAGCGTGATGGCGATCATGAATAGAAATTCCGAAACACCGTAAACTTCGGACCGCCTGGGGGGGGGGGGCGTGGGCGAAATCCGCAAAACGTGCACCCTCTCGCGTTACAACGGTATTGAAACCAGATTTACGGACGGGCGGCTTTGTCGAGACGGTACATAAACGATATTTTGCCTCGGTCATCGGTCCGTCGACGTACGGTTATGATATTACACGGCGTAACGAGACCGCGACAAGAAACTTAATATCCTTTGGCACGAAAATAGATTATAACGCGTGGTGAAAACGGTAATCATAATTCGAACCGCTTGGTGTCGTATGACGCCGCCGAATACTGCACTGTTAATAATATTATCGATCATTTTTGAAAAAAAAAAAATTATATTAATAAAACAACAAAACGGTCTTTCACGTAGTTATTTCACCCGGTTTCTGCGATGTGACTCGTTGATATTTCGACGAGCGGGTGTTTTAAACACCTACGTCCGTATGTTATTGCCTACAGCACTAGTATTTCCATACAGCCATAGAAAAACGACCGAATATATTTAATTCGTTGATTCAAAATATGTACATAAAAACGTAATAAAAAAAAAAAAAAAACTCGAAATATTCGACACGACTTTCATGGAAAATATCTATAGTTAAACACACAATGAAAATTTCAGTTATATCAACAGACATTTTTACAAAAAATAATTGACGTTGTACACTACGGTCGTGTTTTAAACCGCTCAAGAGACGCAGTCAGGCCGTAATTTCGAATATTAAAATGATCGTAGTAAGTTATGATTTCGATAAGATGCCTTACGCGACATTGTATATTCATCAAAAGCGTCGAATGTACGTCTTGAGAAAATATGCACTTATGAGTCATGACGAAATATGTATGTAAAAATATGCCTTCACGATACAATAAAAATATGTAAAAATATGTAAAGTCAGATTAGGCTCGTTTCATCGTGAATCGTACGCAGCGAACGTATCGTTTGCCGAAATTATTAATTTATCACGGCACGGTGGAAAAACGTACCAATTTGCATAAGAATCCGAGCCCTAGTCGTTACTTATTACGAAAGCGTTATAAACGTCGAGTCGTCCGCACAGCCGTTCTGTATATTATATTTTTATACGTCGGTACGCGGACCGACCTCAGAAAGCGATTTCGACCCGACACCGCTTGTTGCTCGGGAGGGGCAAAGAAACCAAAACCCCGCGGTCGAACAACAGTGTTACGAAATTATTTAGACGCGCGTCCCGTCCTCGAGGTCGTTTTTCCTCGAGTACGGAACACGTCCGTTCGTCTCGGTGTTTCGTGGTAAAAATCAAAATTTTATTAGACTAGACGTTCTTTGACAAAAAAAAAAAAAAAAAAAACACCGTCTTCTTCGAATCCGGGTTATGCCGTGACGAAATCGCGCGTCCCGTCGCCTGTCCTTTCGGTACGGCTACAAGTAAGGAACGAGTTATCAAAACATCCAAAATATATTGTTGCCATAAATATTATGCAACGAAAAAATTATAAACGTATTAAATTACATATTGCTCTATATTTTTATTTCATGGGGTGCAGAGCACCCCATAGAATGATTCATGGGGTGCTTGAGCACCGCAGCACCCCAATAGTCGGCGCCCATGGCTACAATACGGTCTCACGGCACAGCGAAAATACGTATATTTGGTATAGAGTCGTCGGTGCAGGTAGGACGTGGCCAGTACCGGTAAAGTATACGAATATAATATTATATTATACAGTAGAACCTCGATTATCCGAACCTCCGTTATACGAAACCTCTATTAGCCGAACTACAATCAGAGTATCCGAACGTTATTTTATCCGAACGTTAAAACTCGTTTAAGTCCTCGTATCCGAGGCCGGTTTATCGAATCTATCATAAATATTGCTTTTGGTTTATTATTAGTACAATATACGTAATATGTGAATGTACGTGTGTGGATCGTTAGTAGATAATGAAAACGTAACGGGCTTGTCAATTAATTCGTCTTAAACGTTTGCGAGACTTGGCTGCGAATAAGCGCGTTGCAGCTCGTCGTCAAATGAAAATCGATAATTTTCCTAAAAATATATAATAAACATAATATTATATTCCTATGTGTGTAATGTGTTTCTAATAATGTGATTTATGTAGTTATGATAAAATATCAATAATAATAAATATATGTTATATAAATTATTCAACCGTTTAAATTATTTTTTTTTCCAATATCCAAAATGTTGCATATCCGAACTAGGTGCGGTCCCAATTAGTTCGGATATTCGTGGTTCTACTGTTTATGTATAAATATTCGTATTTCGCTCGCCGTCGGTCGTTACGCTCGATTGAACGTACACGAGTTTAAACCCGCCGCCGCCTCCGCCACACCATCCGAGGGGACGCGGCGGATTTTTTCAAATTTATTTTTCTACAATACAAATGATCGTCGTATTGCATCCGAGACGGAACGAGTATGGCGCGCGTGAATCGTGATCTCCGCCCGGACCGAAACTAGGAAATCAACACGCGTTTAAACGCTCGTCCGTTACCGTCGGAGGTGTGTCGTACGTAAATCACGTTTATCGTGCTCGCCGGCGACGTGACAACTGGACGACGCGACGCGCAAGAGGCCGTGAGTCCGCGGATGTCGAGAACCTCGTTTTGAAAACGCAATATAAAAATCAACCGACGACAATCATATACTATAGGGATTTTGCGGGTCTCGGTTTTTTCCAAGCGTTCCACAACAGGGTAGAGTGTACACAGTCTAATATAGTGCCTGGTATAATATACCGGATTTCCAACAAACGACGTGTTCTGGCGGTTTTTTTATTTTTTTTATTTAAATTTCATCGACGGGTTGCCATTAAATCAAAGTAAGTTTTTTTAGGAAACTATGAGTTTGTAAAAAAAAAAAAAAGAAGAAGAAGAATGAAACATATTATTAATTAATAACCGACGTTTTTAGAATGTTTTTTTGTTTTTTTTTTTTTTTTTTAAATCGTTTTCCGCGGTAAACGCGAGGGTATAAATAAAAGTCAAGCTCCGGTTTGTCGCCGGCGTTGTAAATCCTACGGTCACGACACTGACACGCGGTCTCACGCGCGCGCGCCATAATATATTACGGGTAAACCGTTTGTTCGAGAAATTTCTCAGCGTGCGACCACCCCGTGCCCCGGGGGTTATTGCCGTGCGCCAGTGCATTATGCGTTCGACGACGACAAGACGCGTCTGCGGCTGCAGGTTTAAACGCCACGCCCCGGCGTCACCTCTAGGAAACGTTGGCCATTGTCTGGGGACTCGCGTGCCATATAGGCCACGCTATAGTAATATATTATTATTATTATTATTATTATCATCATGTACGTTGACGAAAACGGAAGAGGACAAAATTTCGAAGGGAGGAGTGTTTGAAAAATAATATATAACACCTACCGTTAGATTTTAATAATAATAATTTGTTGTATTTTTTAATATTATTTTTTTTTTTTAGTCGGCATATTTTAACTGTTTTTTGAAAATAGAATTTTTTTAAAATTGCGTTTATTCTTCGTTTGAA
Source organism: Therioaphis trifolii (assembly GCA_027580255.1). Lineage (NCBI taxonomy): Eukaryota > Metazoa > Arthropoda > Insecta > Hemiptera > Aphididae > Therioaphis > Therioaphis trifolii. The sequence continues at coordinate 4,237,568 of CM050406.1, read as the reverse complement.
ATAACCGGTACCGTAATTTTTTTTTCTTTTTTTTTTTAAGGCGGTTTGAACCCCCGATCTTCCTCTCGTGACTGCGCACAGATGTTGCACGAATGTTTTATGTTATATTGAACTACGGCTCGTTTTTTTTCACTAATAAAATAAATCACATGACATAATAATACTATCACTCGGTGTATTTACGGTCCGAACTGAACCGGGTGCGTGCGCGTATACCTCGTTACGTCTATTATTGGCGTTTGCGATTCGATTAGCCTGGAACACACACACACACACACACACACACACACACACACACACACACACACACACACACACACACACACACACACTAACACGCGCACGCGCTCCCAGACGGAAACAGTCGTGCGACAATTTATTTCCATTTCTCGTTTTTTCCTACGGGATCGTAAAAGCCGACAGAGTCTCCTAACAAGGTAGCATTCATTTCGGAAGAGGCGGCGAGAGGCAGATCCGTTATTATCATCATCACTATCGACACCTTTGCACGCGCGGCGAGAAACCCTGCGACGACTGCCCGGCGGCAGATACTTATTTTATAACGAGATAATTTTTTAATGCTCGCACGCGAAATCACGTTTTCAGTGATTCCAAAAGACCCGCCGCGTCTCTCCGCATCCCTGCCCCCCGTCCGCCGTTGACATCCGACGCGCTTTTATCACGACGTATTCGACGAGTCTTTATAATAACGCGCTGCACAGCGCACGGTAACCGCTTCCGCGGTGCCGGCCTTAGTTATTATACCATAAAGACGTGGAGGAAACCGAACGTCGGAAAATTGAGTATTATAATATACGATGGCGACGCGACGGTGGCGCCGACGGCGGGACAGAAAGCGTGAGCAGGAGGGAGCTGTAAACAGCGGGAGAAAAGGGTTTCGTCAAAGGCCGTCTCGCAACAGAAGTATTTGCGACGATAGTAAATAATATTCGTATATATAAACGTTTTCGCTGAAACCCGGCACTGGTGTGCGGCCACACACTCTCGCAAAACGTACACACAGACGGTATGTGTATACAACACACTCTTACACACACACACATACTCGCGCTTAGAGTTGACTAATGGAGCCTTTGAACGGACGTACGCATAATAGGCAACGGTTCTGCCTGCCTCCCGTCGTCACAGTCGTCCCGCACCATCTTTGCTGCGCTGCGCAAAATTTTCCCGTTTTCGACCTTTAATACGGTTTACATACGTATATTATACGTATGTGACGTAGATCGTCGTCGTCGTCGTCGTCATCGTTTTCATACGCGACGGTCGTCGACCAATTATATTATATCTCATTATATTCGTTATTTTTATTTAATTTTTTTTTTAATGGGACACGTTAAACGTAAACGTACGCAAAAGCCACGGTAAAGACACGGTGTATTTGAAAAAGCTCATTGTAAAAACGTTATTATAATAGTATAGTATAGTCGTGATATGTGCACAAAGAATTTTTTTTTCAAACGATAAGCTCGCCGTCGTGCGTTATTGGTGTCCTGAATAATTTTTTTTTTTTTTTTTTCGTCGGCATTGAAGCGTTATTGTACCCCGCAGACGTCGCGAACACGAACGCACACAATGGACGCGAGAATCAAATTCAACAATATTAGTCTATTGAAAAAGTCTCTCTAGACTAATACTCCTATGACGTTTTTATTTACAAAAACGTGCGTATGCGTCCGACAATAAATTCAAAACTTATAACAAGGTATTATAACCATATTTAAAGACCGTAATTTAAGACGTGTTAAAGTGCTTTCGAGCATTCGAAAGTCTGCTTATTATTACTGAAGTTTGCCGGCTCGAAATATACTATACGTAAACTAAATAAATACAACTGCAGCTTGTTACAGTACGTATTTATTCGCCCACACCTTTTCTCGACGAATCGTCGAAACAAATTGCTAACCATGTACCAATGATGTATACACATTTTGAATTCTCAACATTTATTTGAAGTGTTCACAACGTAAAGAAATATGTAAGTATACGTGAGTGACGCGTAAATCGTATTTGTAGAATATATAGAGAACATAATATTATTGGAATAATATGATACGTTTAAAAAAAAAATTAATTAATTGAGGAATGTTGTATACTTGTATCTATAATATGAAGAATATCTAATTATACGTAAGTTTAGTAACCAAACGGACTAAACGATTTCTTCAAAAGTTTGTAAAAAAAATTTTTTTTCAAAGTCGATTTCCATGATTGATGTGATAATTATTTACAGAAACGGCGTAATCGATAAGATAATTCATCACGCTGTAAATGTGCACATTTATTCTTATTATATAGAATGCGGTTACATAATTTTTTATTTGGATTTTGGATTTTTTTTAAACTCATTTTACTTCCATTTCTCTAATTCATAATTATGAATAATACACATCAAATAAAAAATAAAAAAGTACAGCCATTCAGTAATTTTAAACATTAAGACCGAGGTAAACAACTCTATGTGAAACGGATAATTTAAAAAGTTATGCTTCTGTATACCAAATTAGAAAATAATTAAATACAGATTAAAGTTATTCGTGTCGTTTATTCGTTTTTATTTTATTCATTTAAATAAACAAAAAGCCATAAATATATGCAACACTTTATAATTGTCCACAAATTAAAAATGAAATAATAATGACAAACGCTAACTCAATATTTTTTTAATTCAACACTTCAAGAAGGTGAAAATGTTCAGTTTTTTATAATTTGTATACATTTAAGTATTATCAACTCATTTTTACTTCTTCGTAAATCCATTTTATTTTTCTAATTATCTGAATTCGAGTAAAATTGCGCCCGCCGAGTAATTTTTTTATGTATCTTCAAAGCTCTAATTACCAATTCCGTTAAACTTTTGAAGAGTAACTTGGTAAAACTAATACTGCTGAGTCTAGATTAACAACATTAGCATACGCTATTTGTTTGTAAATTGAATTACAGTTTCAATCGTCTATACTTTGGGTTAGTGTGTTTTGCGTATAATATATATAATAGGATCGTTTTTATTTATTATTTTTTTTTTTTATACTTCGATATGAGCAAAAATAAAAGAGCGGAAATGGACTGACATGAAATAATATTTACGCGTTTTAATCAATCAACACATGACCCACATAAACTTGTCCGTTGGAAAAATGAATATTATTATCACCAAATAATCTATAACAAAGTTATATTTTCACGACGCATATATCCATAAATTAAATCATTATTGCATTAAAAATTCGAGTGTTCTGACAGTTTTTCATTTCGTAAAATTATTATAATAACTTATTACGTCAATTAATTTTACGGCGTTTTCTTCGTCAAATTTAAAATTAAGCCATAAATGTTATTTATTTTGGCGTGAAAGTCTTAGGAGTTATAATAACTAAATTATTTATTTAAAAATACATTATAACGCACTTGATGAATAGTATAATATACATTTTAATGCTGGTTATAAGTTATTGTTAAAAAAGTTTCTGTTGTTTTCATTTTTTTTTTCTTCGCCGATGTGTATTATTACGCATAGTGATAATAATTGCATTATGTATTTTAATACAAATTTTAAATTACACTTACATTGTTACATTATTCAAATTAAGGGTTTCGACGTTTTGAATAATCTTTGTTGTAATTAGAAAAGCGCGAGTATAATTAAAATTTGAAACCCACTGACATTTTTTAATACAATTACCAGAAAAAATTTCGTCCGGGGTTAACGTCTTGCATGGCTGCATGTATCGTGTCAGCCGACACGCACTCGGAGTGTTTCGTCTACCGAATGTGTTATACCATTTTCGAATCAGAGCTTATATTTAGAATTTCTCAGACATTGATTGTGATCGAGGAAAAAAAAATTCGATAACGAATATAGGCACCTATTCCAAAGTTCTGATTAGAAAAATAAATTAAAAAAAAAAATATATATATATATGTTATGGTAAATGATGTTATATCGGAAATTAACGTTTTTTTTTTTTTTTTTTATTAGCTTTTTGTAAATACAATTATAGCTCAACAATTATTAGGTGATACAAATACAATAAACGAGAAAGAATACAAAACAAAATATAATATTACAAAAATTAAATTCTAAAGCCAGCCTCCAGAATAAAGGTTATTATTAAATTAATGACAGTTTCAGAATTAGAATTGAGAATAGTATTTAGATTAGGGGAGATATTAAGGGATTTTAAGGAATTGAACAAAGTAGTGCGTTTTGAGTATAGAGAAGGACATTCGAAAAGGATGTGAGAAAGATCACAGGGCATTTCTGTTATGTGTAAGGTGCAGAATGGAGAGTCATTTAGGTCAAGTTTGAAATTAACGTTATTCGCCGGTTATTTACGTTATTTACCTATGAATGTGGGAATTATCGTTATTTTCTAGTGAATAACGTTAATAACCGTATGATTTGGGAAATGTTGATTTTATTTTAAAATAATGTCCAACGAGCAATGATCAAGACGTGATCGCTAAACTAATTGTGGTACTAATTGGGTAAATCGATAAAACTTTATCGGCTACAGATGAGGTGGACACTGGGCCTATACCAGCGTTGCCATTGCAAGACTGGTTGTAATAATAAACGTTGTGCCTGCCGTGGGGCTGAAAAATTATGTAATAGTAAATGTCATGGGAGTACAAATTGTTAAAACAAATAAAAAATAATAATGCATTTTTTTTTTAAATTGTAGTAGGTTTTTGAGATTCACGTGCATAATCTGTTCTATAATAACAACAATTACCTGTGTATTTGGGGTACGACTCGTTTGCGCACATTTGCCTTTTTTACGACTCGTTTGCGCACAAAATCACAACTCGTTTGCGCACACATATTTTAGGTTTAAATGATAAAGGTACAACTCGTTTGCGCACACATATTTTTTTACGATACATTTTTTATTTGTACACCTAAAATGTATATCACCTGATTTCAACGTTCGAAATTCTCTAAATTTATAATTATCTATATTTATGCACTTTTTACCTCGACGCGTTTCAAAAACATCAGAAACTTCGATATCCATAGTCAGTATAATAGTTATAGTACTGATTTCTGGCGAACGACTGTTTAAAAGTATATTATATTTAATACACATCGTATTGATATGCTGGTAATTTGTACTGATAATTTGTATCGATAATACTTTAGGTAAGTCCAAATTTAAAAATATAAAATATAATATAATATTATATTAAGCAGTAACATTTATGTTGTGCGCAAACGAGTCGTCCGTTTCAGATTAACGACGGTATTCGGTTTGCGCAAACGAGTCATCGATATTTAGGTAAAAAATTTGGATTGTGCGCAAACGAGTTGCACCGGTGTATTTGGTCATTGATGTGATTACCCGGTTTATAACGATAATTACCTGTGTATTTGGTAAATAACGTTAATAACCGGTGAATTAAGTTAATTTCCATTTAATATCATTTACCGTAACATATATATATATATATATATATATATATGAATATGGGCACCTATTCCAAAGTTCTAATTAGAAAAAAAAATCTAAAAAAAAAAACGATATACAGTGTATATTATGTATACATAAAAATTTCATAAATTTACTGAAATTGAATTATTTCTGTACTATATTTCAACAACAATTATCGTCGGACCGGGTAAGAAAAATACTCAAGGGTGAATATCAAAAATAATGATAATAAATTACTAAATCTATTTCAAAATGATTTTAAACGGTGATTTAAACATAGAAAATATGCAAGTATCGACTAGGTCGGTCGAAATTAAAAATATCGGTAACTGTTTAACCATAACTATGAATATTCATATAATAGACTCAGTATTGACATAATTTTTATTTATTCATTATATGCCTATAGATTTTCAATCACTTGGTAACCGATTTAACGTTTGGCATAAGTATATCGTGTCAACTTAAAAGCCGCCCGAATAAACCATAGTAGCCAAACAGATTTTGTCGTCAACCGCATCGTAAAAATAACCTTGGAAACGAAACGAGTATTATTCGCGTGTTGTAGGTGTACACTATACACGTACCCTTTATGATGTTGATAATCATTTTATTTATGATACCGGTAACTATGGCAAACACGTTACCATGGTGGCGTGGTGTTACTTACGCGACGACGTCGATGGCGTTGTAATGGCATGTAAACATGTTCTGCGTAAACAAATGAAAATACCGTTGGGAAATCACTCGAGAATCTTTCGCGCTTGCGAGCTTTTATGGCAACACGCCGCGCAAGAACTCTCGCGGTGGCAGACACTTGTTAGGTAATTAGGCGTTGATTTTTCAAGACTTTACGTTCAAGTTTTAATTTTATCAAAACTTCCGAAAAGGTTGGTATTTCCAATATTTTCAAAGTTCTATATTCAACTCAGAAATGTGGTTTTGACATTCTCGTCAAGTCTGTATAATATATTATGTGATTGATATTTGGTAAACATTTCGAGTTTCTAGCGACACTGTTTTTGGATTTGTGACCTAAGTACCTAAAATGGATTATTATTAAAATTGCATATTATAACTAAAATGCATATTCATTCAATGCAATTATTGTTTTCACTAATTTTTCGCTTACGTTTGGCAAACATTGGGAACAGAGTAAATTCACCGGGTTAAAGTACCAACTAAATGAAATATTTTATTAGTGCACCTATAGACGAAACTATTGGACCAACATTACTGCACGAAATCGCAATAACATACCCGTGCATAACAAAGAAGAAAAATACATCATTGTAACAGCAATACATTATATTTGTTCACTCAAATTCTGAAATATTGCTGAAAACCCAACATGTAAATACTGTTAATGGGGTGGATGTGAAAGAGTGTGGAAAGGCGAAGCCCACACATTTCATGTCATGCGAAATTGAGACGTACTCGTACATCCAAAACATTATTTACGAAAGCGCCGTTGATATTACCTGTAAATATATTTATACGTATATGATAAATCAATGTCTTTGGCCGACATAGTCTCGGATGACGACGGTGTGAGAATCTGCGATCAATTTACATAAAGTGTATATACGCGTCGTACCTGCACGTACGTTGTAGACCGCATGGCACTTACGCACACGCACGTAATATATTATCATTATAATATGTGTTTGCGGACACTAAAATGTGTGTGTGTGTGTGTGTGTGTGTGTGTGTGTGTGTGTGTGTGTGTGTGTGTGTGTGTGTGTGTGTGTGTGTGTGTGTGTGTGTGTGTGTGTGTGTGTGTGTGTGTGTGTGCGCGAGACAGAGAACGCACCTAAATCGAAACCGAGTCGGGAAACGGAAGACGTTAAATCGAAAATGACTGTCGTCGGAGAGAGAGCCATGCGAGTGCGCACACGCGACGAGGAAAACAGCCGTAACGCGACGTTTACTCTTTGAAAATCACAGACACATGCGCGCGGCAATCATACGTTTACACACGTGTGCGTGTGTGTGTGTGTGTGTGTCCGTATCATTAGACGCACATAATACGCGGGCGGCTAAAGCGATTATCGACGTGCAAAGTCACGTATTGCGGTACGATGCCGGCGCGTATATAATACACTTCGCTCTGTCACGTCACCACGTCACCGACTAATATCGTATCATATTATTTCCATTATTATTATTGTTATTACGTCCCGACGGCGACCGTCTCGCGTCCGTGTCCACACGCGCACCGTCGCAGCATCCCGTATAATAATATACGTGTGTACACGTGCGCTGCTACGTGATCCGGTGACGCGATCCTTCCTCTCGCGTACACACCGGAACGGCTATGCGGACCGCCACGACTCCACGTGCGTCTTCCACCCCCACGGGGGGCGCGTGCGTGGTATCACACCTGTCGAGTCCGGTGTCGCGAGTCTCTAAGCGTCGGAAATCGAAATGAAAAAAAAAAAAAAAAAGTGTTTTCCGATTTTTCTTCCGTCGAAACAACAACAACAATAACGGTCTTCGTATAGTCGCATAGTCGCGCATGGTCGTACTCGGCCGCGCCAAGTTTCCGTATTAAGGGTCCCATACACGGAACGATTTATCGATAGATTTATCGTCAAACGTGGTCTCACAGACAGATTGATACGTGTATGGGCTGGTTGGACGTCGTGTCGTCGTGTCTGCCGGTTGACGCTCGCGGAGCGTCAACACGACAACCGCCGACTGCCGACATGTCGACAAACCTGTTGGTGCGTGTATGGTGTTGTCGATATCAACCACACGTCCGCGCGTTTACAAAATTATAAACTGCCATATAGTGACTGTGACTTGATTTGGTTCATTTATTAAAATTGGATTTGCAAATTTTGTACATTGCTATGGAATTCGATAAAAAAATTATTGCCGAATTCATTGACGAATATATTTTCCATACGCAAATAGTTTTTGAAATCTGCAGGTTCGTTTGATTGAAGCTCACGTAATAAATTCATGTGCGAATATTGTCTTCTCTCTATAATAACCACTGCTTTGACCATTTCCTTTTTTTCCTCTGTTTATCCTCATTATCCACAGCCATAACAAGAGCAACTGTAATTAAGCATTTTCTTTTTTATTCCAATAATTCGGACATGATGCAAATAATAAGTTGGAAATGTTAAAATATACCAAATAACAATCTACGAAAACTTCGAAAACACAACATAAGAACTTCACACTCCGAATACTGTGGTGACTACGCGTGTCGCGTCGCGATGAAACATATAGCAAGTTGATAGACAAATCGATTTGTGTGTGGAGTGTATAATATGTTTGACGACAAATCGACCGACCGGTCTGTCGATAAATCGTTCCGTGTATGGGACACTTTACAGGTGGTCTCGGCGAGAGCGTTTAAAAACGCGAAACTCGACGAGAACGAGACGCCGGCCGACTCGCACTCACTTCGGGTGGTTTGTTTCTTATTAAAAGTTTCGAGGGACGCGCGGGTTCGTCGACAAAGGTCGCGTTTTGAAACTTTACACCTGCTACGGGCCACTTCACGGTCGGGGGGAGGGGGGGGTACTGATCGCGCGGCGCGCAATATCGTCGACTTTACGCTCTCTTTGCGAAATCCTCGCAAATCCTCCGCTCGCGCGCGTACGTACATTCCGTGTACGCGATATAATATCCAAACACTCGAATGGGTTGTCGAGGATTCTTTATTATACGTTTTATCGCCCGTCCGCTGCAGCGCGCCAGCCCAGTTAATTAGTTCTCGTCGGCGGACGGCCGTTACCCGTTTAAATAGCAGACTAATTGTTTTTTGTTTTTTTATTATTTCGCTCTCGAATGTAAGACCGTAAAAACTCGAATCGTTTTAATTTCAACACGATTAATTATCATTCCACGATTCGGAGCATACTTCGATTCGCGAGTAAATATATGTACGTATATTATACGTATACATAGCGTCGAACGTTTTCGAATAACCGTTTTCCCCGGTAAATGCGCAACAACGCGCAGTCGCACCTCGTCATGTTACGTCGGGCTATATTCATTTTCGAGCCAAGCTACATCTACTACACCTCGTTCGACTTAGCAGTGCCCGGCGGTTTCGACAAAGCACGGGAATAATAGACCGCTGCAGTGTATAATGTGTATTTGTTTTTATTTTTTTTTTTTTACGAATTCCCTCATCGATGCGCGTTCTTTGTCGACTAATTAACGAGTGTACACAAACAAAACCGAGGCCGCCGAAGGGGGGGTAGTTTTCTTTTTCGTGTAATCTGATTACGACGTTGTACGTAAAACTTTCATTAATTTCCACTTAACGAGCGGGGGAGAACAGGTATTTCACGTGAAACGAACTGTTAAAACGAAAACGGTGCGTAGTAAAACAGAACACTGCCGTAATATTCTATTTTAAAGTCCGTACTTGGGTTTTCTCTTAAGCGTACAAAGGTACATTAAACAATCGTAATGATATCAAAGATCATATTCCGAGGAATTGCACTCGCGCGACTCGCCCCATTATCCCGTCTGGCATACCTTTGCCTACCGACCGTTTTACCCCAGTTGACACTCACTCGAAAACGTAATTAAAACACGTATTGAACTCAGCGTTTTAGTTTAATTTCGAGTACACACTCACGCGTATACGTGCGCGCCACCTCGCGTTCTTCGATTCGCATTTACAATAACAATCGCACGACGCAAAGTTTCGCAGCAGGTACCTACTTCTGTATCGTTTAATAAGTGCGTATTATTATACGAAAGTCACCGGATACGGATCAAAATCTGGGTCACGGTATTCAAATTTTACTTACGTGTTACCGCAAAAATGTGAAACTTTCATATTTTAATTCCGTTAAACTTTCATACCTACACTATAGGTATACGCGTACGAAAAGAAATGGTAATCGCAAAACTTTAAAACGAATAAGCGAATAAAGTTGATGGACGAAAGCATATTGCTTTGCATGCGGTGGTTGTTTATCAATCAAAGATTATTTCTAGACGATTGCTTTCGATTTAACCAAATTTGTATTTACTTATTTATTTATTTATTTATTTTTTTGAATAATCCGTAAAAAATATTACGACAATACGAAACGTACAAAACTCCTATTTGTAAAACATACTCTTTTAATGATAACTTAAGTGGCTCTTGACTGCGCTTGAAACGTCGCTTTGAATTAAATCGCTGGGCTCTGACGGTCGGATTCGTTTTCCGAACTGGACGATAAATCATCGCGATCTGGCCGAATAAAATGCTCGTTTGTCATCTAGGATTTAAACATTCGGCCGACCGTGTCTCTGTGTAACGGAACAAAACGTTTCCGTCGCGTATTGCTATATTACATTATTGTAGTGTTACGGGCACGCGTGTTACCTACGCTCCGCATATTCTCGTCACACTTGTCAAAAAACCACATTTCGAAACGCGACGACCTCCGGCCCTGTGGCCGATTGAACGTACGTTGCGCTGGCCCCGCCTTGTATGAATTTCGAAAATTTTTTTTCACAAGAAATTTTGCAAATTTCGAAATTCTTACCATACCGATATTTAGCACGTAATTAGCATGAATTTGCACGACCATCGTCGAAATTCGCATGCCAGAATTTCGCGCGCATATTCCGTTTTGCGATTTTACCCGTTGCGCCAGCCCCGCCCAGAAAAGAAATTTTGCAAATTTCGAAATTTTTACCGTACCGATATTTAGCACAAATTTCGACGATGGTCGTGCAAATTCATGCTAATTACGTGCTAAATATTAGGATATTCTGATAATGATTTATTTGAATTTTTCGAGTGGGCGGGGTTGGCGAAACGTTGCGCCAGCCCCACCCATCGTAATTTTGATCTAGAATTTTAAGAAATTGCATGCGAATTCTGAATTTGTTCGTGCAAATTCATGCTAATTACGTGCTAAATATTTGTGAAAAAAAATTTTCGAAATTCATACAAGGCGGGGCCAGCGCAACGTACGTGCCGATTGACGCGTCACACACGGAGCAAAACGCTCGGTGATAACGATAATATTGTTATTATTTTCACTCGATCGTGTAGTATTCCGCGACAATAAAACGCCGTCAACTATAATACCGACGAGACGAAACGCGCATACACAATATTCGTACTCTGTATATTATGATTATGATTATTATTATTATTATTATTATTATTATTATTATTATGATATGTTCCGTAGTTAACACGGTACGCGCGCACGACACGATACGTGTGTATTATACTCGTATTATGAGCACGCTTACAGGTAGTCTGCGTGTATGCGTATACGTATCTCTAACAGCGTAAACACCGAGTGGCATCATAACTATTTCATTACGGAAGACCGCCGAGCGTACGAATATATTATTATATTATTATGTGACCCAGTTCGATGTGTAGTATGCGTGCGTGTGTGCGTGTACGAGCGAGGGTACGATATAAACCTTCGCCGACGTCACGATATTGATAACGCTAAAAGCTTGGCCGTGTAAACACGTCCGGGGGGATAATTTCAACACCGCCACCGGCCGAGTTAATGTTATACGTGTACGCGAGCGAATGTCGGCGTATTATACGCGCGAATCGTGTATAGGGTGCGCGGGAACCGTGGCTAAAGGGGTAATGAAGAATTACGAGCTGAGAGAGAGAGAGACGGAGAGAGACGGAGAAAGAGAGCTCTCGTGTTATTATAACCCGTTCGGTTTTTGTGCGCCAGAGGGACAGCAAAGCGTTGTACATACGTACGTATACATATATAACATATATGTATGTATATATTATATTATATACACACGTATACATATACATAATAATATATGTACGCGTCTATACAAAATATACATGTATATAATATGTATATATATATATTATATACATACATTTATTAACACACACCCGCACCGGCCGTGTAGGTGCGTGCGTGTGTACGCGTGTAGGTGCGCGGACGGGAGCTGAAAGACCGACGTTCAGAAATTAGGCGGGATTCGGCATCCCACCGTCCGCGCCGTCCCTTTAATAATCAACGAACGCGTGCGAAACGACTACAGCGCCATTTGAATTTACGACGCTCGTGAGACTTTTGACCGACATCGGTCCGCCGGCCGTCGCCTCGTCGTATGTTATTATTATTTCCCCGGCGTGAAACACGATACCGTAATAACGTTACACATACGACGAGTGGCGGACGCGGTGTGTACGTCGCGCATGTGCGTTTCATCGGGTCACACGTTATGCGATATATCATTTTGAATCCGCCAATTTCACAGTCATAAGTCGGTAGTAAAAAAAAAAAAATATATTAAAAAATATTAATGATAATATGTGCGTCACGTTTACGTACAAATGTGTGTGTGTGTGTGTAAATGGTTAACGCGAGTGTAAGTTTAAGTGTGAATTCGTTAGTGATAATTCTCTACGATTAATACCTCGGCTCGTACTTTACGGGTTACAGCCGTGCTTAAAACCTGTAAAGTTTATAAACTGAATAATATGTTTGTTTTTCTCTCTACCGGTCCGTTTTAACGACTGTAGCGACGTCGAGGCTGCACACTTTTACGGTGCTTCGAACGCGTGACGCGTCCAATGATATTCCTTCGTTTTTAATGATTTATCATGTGTATACACCGTTCAAACGGATAATACTGTATCATTACGGTTGTTAATTTTTTTTTTTTTTTTTATTTCATTTTGCAAGACGTCGACCCTTCAAACGAGTTATCAGACGAAAGTCACGGTTGTTCGCTTTATATAATATCTACTTTATATTTACTAAATTGTACGTGAAATTTTAATAAACGCTCCGCAGTTCACGCCCACGAGGGTAAAATACCGTTTTTTTACCGTTTCCGCGCCGTGTTTGAAATATGTTTACGCGCTCGTCGCGTGTCTCTTCCTCGAATCATCGAACGCCACGTGTAATTCGTACGTAGTCGCAGTGTAGTGCGTACGCACGGCGCACGCGTATTAGGCCGCTTTAAGGTACGTTTTCCCTGCAGCGTCCAGACGCTGCGTCCAAACGCAGAAAAACGAGACTCCTAGACGCAGCGTTTAGACGCAACGCGTGCCCGTTTTCTCTGCATGCGTCTCGACGCAATGATATCTAATTTTTTGATTAAACTGCGTTCTCTTAAATTCCATCATAGTGCTTGCAATCATGATCTAGTACACACGTAAGTTTCTTTATTTATTTTCCAAATCATTCTATCACGATGCACCGACAATTAATTTTGAACAACAATTATATAATTTGTGAGATACTAAACTTATAGAAGAAAAAGATTTTGAAGATGATTTACTTTTAAGAATGATTCTCAAACAGAGAATGCATTCAACAGAATAGTATCTACGAGGAAAACCGAGGGATTTTTTAAACAAATAATCGAAGGACATCTTTTGAATTATGATACTGAATTTCGACAATTTTTCCCTGTAAATAAAGAACAATTTTATTTTATTTTATCATTGGTCAAAAAAGATCTTACAAAGGAACTTTAAGGTAAATATTTTAGGAAATAGTATAATAATAATGACAAATACAAATATACTTATACATAGCTTGTACGTATAACGTATATTATGTTTGCATTTTCCATATTACACTTTAATATAACTATAATTTATACATTTTTAGTTTTGTTTAATGAATTAAATTTGTTTTTTAACTATAAAACATATAAATGCGTGAATAATTAATATCTCGACATTTTAATTAATAGGAAAGTATTTTTTGACGCAGGACGTCTGAACGCAGCACCAGTCCGGACTAAGAGAGCGGCCGGACGCACTGCGTCGTTTACCGACGCGTTGCGTTAAACGCATGTAGAAAAACGGTCACATATAAAATGCATGTACCTAGTGGCAATGCGTCTGATGCTGCGTTTGGACGCAGCGTCTGGACGCTGCAAGGAAAACGTACCTTTAGACGATCGTTTTTTCTCGCGAGATTGGAACGCGACGTTCCATTCGTACAAGAAAGAGAGTGCGTGTAATAATTATAAAATCGTCATTTAGGAAAGCGTGCATGATTGTACATGTTTCAACAGGATTGTCGTGCGTGATAATATTGTCATTACACGGACGGTATATCACACAGTTTATCGTTCACGAAAAACATGTGGAACGTAGACAAAACTGTTGGTTTTCGCGAAATTCCACACGCCACGCCAATCGCGTGGGAAAATAGAACATTTTTGTATTTAGACGGACGCGCTTTCTGTTGACTCCAACATAATGGAAAGAACGCACGATTGGCGCGTGTCACTTAATTTCAAGCACACTCTTGGCGTGTCACGAGCCAATCCTTCGGGATAGACTGCGAACTGAGCGCGCAGTCTAACAGCTAGCGCGCCAGAAAGCGCGATCGTCTAAAGCGGCCTATTTACTCATTTCTACGGGCTCGCGGTGATTTCGTACAAGCCGTGAACGCGGTACAAAAAAAAAAAAAAAATAAGAAAAAATAAGAAAAAACATTCAAAAATCAACAAACAAATAAATTATAGTCGCCGTCGACATTGATCGTCCGACCCGACGCGAAATCGTACCGCGCGTTTTTGAATTATACAGTATTGTTCGGAAGGAAACTCGGTAGCGAAACGCACAGAAAACCACTAGCGTGTCGTACCCACGACGACGCCGCCGTGAAAACCCCGCGTAGACGCACTAATGCTCGGTCGTTTCGCAGTAAACGCGCGGCTGCGGGCGAATTGAATTCAGTCTATTATAATTATTATCGTTTCTGCCGCGCGCAACTTGTTCGTAAATTAATCAGAATTACTGCAGTATTGACCTAGATGTCCGTTAATGTTGAAACTTTCACGACTATAATCCGGACCGTAACACCTGTGCGAGTAGACTTGCGGCACAGACGTTCTTCGAAACGAAATATAAGCTCCTTAAGAATCAATTATTTTCATTTTTTTTTTTTTTTTTTCGTGTGCGACGGCGCCGAGACGCTTTGACGTATTTCTACCGTGGTTGATTAGAAATAAAAAAGGGGAAAAAGCTCATTATTTATGCCTGTAAATACCACCCTGCTATAGATGACCTGCACGCGCGTAACTGGTCTACGAGCAATAAAGTGGTCGACCATAGGAGTTGGCTATTACACATATCATACAGTGGTCACCATTTATAAGAAGAAACGAATATATAAAGTCAGATCACTAAGGAAACTCGATATCTCTCGTAACGCTCGTATTAAAATGCATTTAAAAACAATCGATTGTAAGACTCAAATTTCTATCAGGACTTTTCCGATTTCGCTCAAATTGGTTGAAAGCGTAGATGTTTTCGGTAAAATTTAGAAATAAATTAGGTGGAAAAAGTTACGTGTGTTAGGGCGGTTTCAATTTATGCCTTATAAGCTCAGCTATCTTTGGTCATATTGCAAATCGATGACAAGTATGATAGCTGTAATGTGAAATATCATACTGATTTTACTATTTAGTGCAAGTACAAGGAGTCTTTTTTTAAAGCGATAGTCGAAAGTAAGAGCACTCGAAGAATATTTACTAATTGTTTTTTTTTTTCAATAAATAAAAATGTTGAGAATACTTGACTATAGTACAACAACACTACGCTCAATGGTTATACCATACCTGACGCTCGCAAAAAAAAAAAAAAAATAGAAAAACCATAGTTTCTAATAATCAATTTAAAAATGTTTTTTTTTCGTTTCATTTCCCGTTTCGCTTATAATGTTCATTCGATTATAAGACGCTTTGTGTCGGTCTCAAAGCGAATCTTATAAGCGTCGTCTGCCGTATGAACATAATAATATATTACGTCATGCACGACCAAAGGATGCGTACAATATGTTCCGAAGTATTTTTCTTGCGGCGTGTTTGGAATTAATCAATTGTTGTTGTGGATAATGGAGTCGAGAGAGATTCGGTCTCGTGGACAGACGTCTAAGTTTCGAACACGCTCAAGTACGAGACTATACACATTAATACTGTACATCATACACGTGCGATGCAAAGTGATGTGAACTGAACTGCGGAGTGCTGTTGTGTAGTGCCCGCGATCATTTTGCAACAATGAACATATTGTGAGAAATTACGAGTAAACCGATATTTTTCCTAACTTTCCCGATATCCTGTCACTATTGTCCGTATCGCAATACGACGTCTTATAGCATAAACGCGGTGATGTAAAAATTTAAAACCGCATTTGTTCTTGGTTTTCCCTTAAAGAGTTATTTATATTTTTTACGTGAACAATCAAAAAAGTCGACGGTGGATTCGAATAAAAAGCGAAAACGGTGGCCCGGTTTACTCTTTTTTTCTTTTTCGGGATTTATATTGTGCGTCTAAGTGAATGTATTTATTCTGTTAAGAAACAACAGCGAACAAAAGATAGACATTTTATTATGAATTTTTGTTTTTAATTATTTAAAATAAACACAAAGAAAATAAAAGACACATTTTTTTTTATTCACAAAAAAAGACAATAGGTACTATTATTTCTTTTGAGAATTCTTTTGTAATTTTCGTTCCCTTTATTGTCTTCAGACAATATTTAATAAAGGAGAAATACATGTCATTAAATAATTTTTAAGATTTCTCATTACTGAGAATTTGTAATACTCTTATAATTTTGACGCTTCGCGTGACTCTAAAACTATAGTTAATTATAATTCACTTTAATCATTGTCGTTTTGTTCGTATATTTTAGTATATTTTTTTTTTTTTTTTTTTGATGATTGTTTAAAACGTAATTTTTTAAAATTGAATTTTTAACTTTTCGCTCTGCATAATAAATTGAAATTATTATAATTTAAACAAATTATATGATTTATTCTTTGGGTTTTTATTGTGTTTATTTTTCTTTCAATCTTTACGATCGGACCGTTCAAAATATTGTGCTTCGTCTCATATGTATTATCATAGTTAATCATCATTATCGAATTTATATTTTTTTCCGATAATTAAGTGTATTGGAATCGGTGATTCCGTAAAATAAATGTTAATATATTAGATCGTTGATTTTAAATTTCGTCAATTAAATGTACACACAATCACACACTCACACACATACGATCTTGTTATTAAAAACGCTGCCTTCGTCTTTCATCGTGGTACGATGATGATTTTAATTACCGGTATTTTCGAAAAGAGAAAAAAAATCAAAACGAAACATAACACTGTCGATGTAGAAAACCTCCAATTATCCGAGGTTTTCCCGTTCGATAATAATTACGGGGCTGCTTGAAAAAGACGATTTTTCAAACTATCGGGTTTCGTGGGCGTTACGGCCTCGTCCGGCGCGTCACTCTCGCTGTCCCCTCCCCTACCCTTTGGAAGTGTACACGCGGTATCAATCAGCCGCGACAACTAACCGCGTGTATAAAGTTATCTGATACTTGATTAATAAACATACTTGTTTCGTGTTCGAACTTCTCATATATATATATATATATATATATATATATATATATATATATATATATATATAGTTAATGCATGTATAATATTATACATGCAGCGAGTGGGTTAGGTGTGTCTCGTGCCCAAAAAGCGTTTGTGTGACGAGTATTGTAAACTCGTTGTCGGCGGCGGGGAGTAGCGGAGACTGCAGCATAGATAGACGTGCGTACACTGTCAGACGCGGGACGACGAGTAGTGCGTGAGAGATGCGGGGACAAGGTGAGATGTAGAATGGGGGATGTGAGAGGAAAATTGAGACGAGATAGAGAGGGGACAAGACTTAACTGCAGAGGGGGGGGGAGTGACGGAACAGTGAACGAAACCGGGTGAGAAAGATAGAGAGTGTAAGAGAGCAAGAGAGAGAAAGAGAGAGAGAGAGAGAGAGACAGAGAGAGAGAGAGAGAAAGAGAAAGAGAGAATAGTTTCGTAGCAAGTTCACCGAATCCCGGTCAGGCTCGTGGAAAGGAGAGAAGGATACGGGGCGTATTAGAAGGGATGGCGGTGCGACGGACGGGGCTAATGCACGAAGACTTACACGGTTGTTGAACGTTTGGAGAAGTTCGGTAGCAACTTAACGCCCAGGTACGCGAGCTCGCACGCGCGCGTGCGTGCGTGCATCACTCTTCGCCGCACACGCCGAAACTTTGAAGTTGATTAATTTGGTCGGGTCGTCACGGACAATTGTGCCGCCGCCACGCAAGTTTGTTACGCGCGTATGATGATAAATAATAATAACACTGCGAAATCGTTTCCGAACGCGGCCAGCGCCGCCCCGTGAACGCCAAACGCTTCTGGCTCGCCGTATCGTATTGTAGTACCGTTCACCGCGAATAATACGCGTACGCGACTGGAAAAAACGTTAGACGACGACGTCGAGTCGCCCACGTCTAATAATTGTTGTCGGACCGGGGTTTTTTTTTTTTTTTTTTTTTATCACGAGCTTTTTTCTCTCGTTGTTTTCGCGACGACGAAACCTTCGGAATCCGCATCGTCGGGAACCGTACGTGTCGACTACGGCGGGAGGTCTTTTCTCTGACGCTCGCGAATTTCCAGTGTCACATCGTCGTCGTCGTCGTCGTCGTCGTGTACGGTGTGCCGATGAGCACATTTCCTCGACGACCAGAACGGTTGGGCTGCTGTAGACCAGTGGTCTTCAACCGGTGGGTGACGACCCATTTTTGGGTCGCGTAATCTTAAAAATTGGGTCGCGATAAGTCTCATTTTTAAAATAAAAATTAAATTTATATAATTATAAAAGGTAAAAAAATATTTTTCATTTTATTTCGTATATTCATACGAATCCTATTCGTTTTCAATTAATAATAATTAAATATTCTAACTACAACAATACAATTTTTATCTATTCAGTTTTAATAGTACTACTGCAAAGTATTAAGCAATTTTAGATTTAGAACAAAAAGGTTGAAGACCACTGCTGTAGACGACGTTAGTGAGAAACTCGGGAGGCGACGACGGTCCGGTGGCACACCGGCCGGCAGCGTCCGTCCGGGGGTCTCGGATTTTCCATTCCCGACTTTCCGGTGGTTCGATTTTTATTTTTTTCGCCGCCGGTCTGCGAACGACGTGAACCCGATATTCGCTCTGTCCGTACACGCGCTCGCGCGAAAACAGCGCCCGCCGCCGCGCGGCTCCGTCGGTCGGCGGGCTCGCGAGATCAGAGCCGACGGGCGGGCGGGACGAGCGCTCCGGACCGACGCGACGCTGCGACACGTGCGATCGTCATGCGTAATCTCCCGCGGGAAACGTCCGCGCGCCCGGCTCGCTCCCTGCCCACTCGGCGCCGCCGGGTTCCGGTCGGATTAAGGAGTAGTGATGCCGTGCCGCGGCGGCGGCGGCGGCGGCGGCTGCGGGTGTGTATCGCACACGCACTGCACCGTCGCAAACTATCGTCCGTTGCACGGCGCGTCGTTATACAGACACTCCGTCGAAACTTGGCGTCGTTTGCACCGTACAAATGTGGGCAGGCCGTCGGCGGAAGTTTGTGTGTTTTGCTTAATGTTATTCCCGTCGGGCGGACGTCCGGGGCTTGTGTTTCGCAATACGAAATGCCCGCGCCCCGCACCGTCTCGCCCGACTACTCGTCGTCGTCCGGCCGAGAGAACTTTGCCGCCCCCGTGCCTGCAGTTGAATCCGCCCGCGAATAACTCAATCACTCCTGCCAACACTGGAAGTTCATCGCGAACGACACGCGAACCGAACTCGCCCGGATCGTTTACATACGATATGACGCGTACAGGTGACTACGGGTCATGACCGTCCCGCGGCCGGAGTAAAGAGGCCCGGGACAGGACGTGTCACGATGATGTCCGCGTGGAAAAACAGTCGATTTCACGCGATACCACGCGTGCGGGTGGTGATTTAAACGACGAGCGGATCGATTCGTCGCTAGGGTTGACGGTATTGAAATTTGAAACCGGTATTGCGGTATTAAATCCGGTACCGGTATGAAACGGTAAACCGTAATACCGGTATATACCGAAAAACCGTGACACCGGAAAACCGTTATATCGGAAATCTGAAAAACACCGAAATGATAAATCTTCTTCTTCAAATTAGAGGGAAACATTAAAGATTATTTATTTATTTATTTATTTATTTTTTAATCATATTATTAAGCCATTAAGGTGATGAAAATAATAAGGGTCTTTCGTTTTGTAATAATACAAGATAGATGAAGGAGTACCTTCCCCCTTAGGCTTTTTTTAAATTGATTTTAACCAACGCGTCAAACAACGTTTATGTTATATCAGGGTCTGTAAAAGGCGAAAAAAGCACACTCTGAAATGGATTTCCAAAATGCTGAGCATGCCATTAAATACAATTGTGATTCGATGAACGCATTTTCATTGGTAAACGATAACATTACAAAAATAAAATCTATTTTAATTTATTATTGCATGGAGCCATGGAGGCATAATATACTATATAGTGTATAACATAACCATAGAATCTTAACTGATAAGACTGAAAACTGTGAAGTAATTACATCCGATAACCGGTACACCAAAACCGTTTCGCCAAACGGTACTACGGTATTACGGTATTCTGTTGCAGCGGTATTTGAGGTAAACCCGGTATATCGGTTAACCGGTATACCGATGTTGACGGTATACCGAAAAAACCGTCAACCCTATTCGTCGCATTGACGGTGTGATTCCGTCCGACGTAACGACCACCATGTGAAATATCTAAACCGACGTGCAACGATTTACACGACCACTCGACGTGTCGTAACAACAATACCGGTCATCGGAGCGGGATTCGGACTAGACCGTATTTTCGATTTGCTATGCAATCATTACGGGACCGGGCCTTTTAAACACCGGTAGTGATAAATTATCGCACACGCGACTGCTTCGAGAAGCGAAGAAACCCGAATTCGATGAAGGGTTGCCGAAAAGCAAATCCCCGGGTACGCATTCGAAAACCATCAGCTCCCGGACTCGGGAGGTCAGAATTCGAACATAAACGGATATTGTACAACGGCCTTCAAATGATCCAGGGCGAGTAAATTATTCGGCATAGCAATACCCAAATTAACCATACCACCGGCTTATTGCTCTGATGTATTATACGAAATCGGCAGTCATTCAAGACAGATTCGAATTTCTGCGTTGTGTTTTTTACTAAATCGTTTCTGTATCTACTAATCAGACATCTTTCGTTCGCTGTCTTGTCCTTCTTTTTAAACTCAAGCTCAAAAAAAGATTTTATTCATTATCGTTGTGATTATAATTTGATAGTATTGCATACATTTTTCCGACCGAGAACATATTTGAAAAAAAAAAAAAAAAACTAAAACCCGAGCTGTTCCACGAAAAAATATACACCCCAACTTCAAATCGTCTCGTCATTATAATAATATTAATTTGTTATTTTTTCATTTTACAGAGAGCGTAGTGAACTACATTGCGCCCAGGGCCGACACCGAGTTTGAAGACGTCAGCTACGACGGAGATTTGGGACGGACTCTCATGACAGGCGGTCTCGGAATGCTGACTGACAGTTTATACGGAGCCGACGATTTCTTGCAGTTCGATTTACAATTCCACAAGCCTCTCAGTAAGTTGATACGGAAAAATTAAGAAAAAATAAAACGCAAGCGATAATAATATGGTTTAAGCGTAAACGTATAAATCATAAGATAATATTGCTTTTACGTAGCCAAACGGTGTGTATAGTAGGAGGAGGAGTAGGAGGAGGGTGCTATTATATGTAAAAACACAGAATTTAATACGCGAATATGCCGGCAGAATATATTTACGTGCGTAGAATGAAAATAATAACAATAAAAAAAAAAAAAAAAATAATAGACGAACCTCGTTATTTTAATTTCGAAACATTGTTTCGTAAAATATTACAATGCGTTATTATAGTTTATTTTACTTTGCTCCGACTAAAATGCACTGAAAAATAACGATATTTCATACCTGCTCGGTCATACACGCCAGCGTTACATAATAACACATACTATCTCTCGTATTATTATTTTCGCGATACACATGCACATCGCGCGCCTATAGAGTGTAATATTATTAGAAATAATGGAGAATTATGCGCAACGTTATAAATCACGACTATTAAAATCGGCGCACGTATAAACTACATTACTACTACTACTACTACTACTGCTGCTGCCACTGCTGCGGCCATTTATAATATTTGAGTTTATGCGCGCGCGGAACTTCTAAATATCTATTAAACTCGTCGTTTCGCCCCTTCTGCCGCCGCCGCCGCCATTCGTCTCGACCGCTTACAGCGCAATATATTTGTATATGATACGTATAACTGTGTCTACGCGTTGGTGTGTGTGTGTGTGTGTGTGTGTGTGTGTGAGTAGTAGTAGCAATACTACTGCAACGACGACTCGACTACATCTCGTTCGGAAAAGTTATATTAATTAGAATTCGCGTGCGTCGGTTGTGTTTTATGCGAAAGACAGTCGGAGAGAGACGTTCGCCCGCGGGATCCGCCAGTATACAGTCTAATAATCTTATTAACTCGGCCCGGCGAAATAGACGTAAACACGCCAATTCCATTGACGGTCGTACGCGCCTGTGTGCGTATGTTTATACACGTGTGTGTGTGTGAGTGTGTATACACGTATAACATGTAGCAAAAAAGTGGCCGACTGGCGCCCGACTCGGATAAATCAACAGACGGACGGTAACCGCACAAGAGCTAAACCGGCACCGACAAAGACCGCATTATTGCTTCTAACGCCACGGCCTCTGTACGAATGTGTATTATATACGCCATATATATATGTGTGTGTGTGTGTGTGTGTGTGTGTGTGTGTGTGTGTGTGTGTGTGTGTGTATGTATCGAGAGGCGGAGAAATCTCTAGCAACAACTTATCTGACATCGAACGTAAAAACGTCGCGTCATACGCGAGCAGAGGCGGTGGCAGGCTTTTAGAGTTATTACATCGACATTCCGGTGCCACCGGCATTTGGGATAATTGGGTCGTCGGAGCAAAGATCCGCCGTTCGGAGAAGAAAAAAGTTCCTTCGCGGGAACGCGCGCGCGCGCTTGTGTGTGTCATGTGATAATAATATCTTATCGTCACTTCCGATCACCGCTGCTGCCGCCGCAGCCCAAAGGTACCAGGTCTATATCTCGATAGAAAAGCATCTTTGAAAACGGCCACCACCGTACCGCGCGGTTAACTCACAAAAGCCGCATTATCGTATTTAACAATGTAAATCGTATTTCGATTTGTACCGAACATCCGGACGAGTGAAATACACGCACGGAAAGTGAAAAACCCTATTCGGAATTTATTCCGGAAAAATCGAACACGATATTTACCGGGCACTTGTATAGGGCTCGCGCGTTATTTCAAAAACTAGTTAAACGTTGACTGGTTAGGATTTAAAGTAAAAAATTAAAAATTGATGATTCGTCTGCTGGAGATTTGTAAACCATATCCATAAAATAGCTCTAAAAAATAACTTAATATACAGTTCAAACAAATCATATTTGCGTGTTGTAAAAGTTATAAAAGAATATTTTACGATTCAGGTATGTACTTGGTCGAAACGATAAATTAAAAAAAAAAAAAATAATAAAATCGAAAGTGTCTCGTACGATTAATTATATTTTTGTTTCTAAATTAAAGCATTTTTTGAAAATTTCGATCAAATTATACTTAGTTAGCTGTGAAGCAGCCTTGGGCTTGTGGTGTTTAGTGATCTTTCTCGTCAAGGTTGAAAACAGCAAAAATAAATAAGGTCTACCAGAATACTGAGTGCATTTTCATCATTATTTTATAAATATCAATAAGTTAAAAAGTAAAAACAAAAACCAGTAATACCTATATTATTATATAACACGAGTACCATTAAAAATCTCAAAGCATCAAACTTTCACATGATATTCACATTTCACATGATACCTCTTGAATATATATGTATATACAAAAAGTTGAAAATGTACTGTAAAAGACAATTGTCTAATTTAACTTTTCTACATTTGAATGAAATTTAAAAAGGGTCAAAACAGGTACCTATTTTAGTTTTTTACACAAAGATCAATTTTTTCATAATTTACACTGTGATTTGGAAAAATAAAACAATTTCAATTAAAAACTGAAAAGTGACCGAAATATGTTTCAAAAAAATATATAACCTCAATATTCTGTATTTCAGAAATTACATCAAATATGATAATTTTTGAATAGTGACTGAAATCTGAAAAATATTGTCTAAAGATTATCCTTTGAATTAATCGCTATAGTAAGTGTCAGTTTTACGCTTTTTTTTTTAAATCCAAAAATTAATACACAGACGTTGCGTTTTAGTTTTATATCAATGCTTCGGCGCATATTCGTCCAATAATATTTTTCGGGTTTACTTTTAGCCGCAAGTAAAGCTCGTAGTCTCTTGCGAAAAAAGTTTAAAACACGAATAATATACTAGATGTTTATCGTAATTGATTCGTTTTTGTTTTTATCGATTGACAAAGCCAATTATTTACAAGTGCGCCGAAAACGTTTGCCACACTCGCGGGACGCGATAAATGAATTCATTAAACCGTGTTCGCTTTCGAAACGAACGCGCGCGTGCGTCCGGCCTTTAAATCGAAAAACTTCTCACGAGCGAATAAAATATAATACAGTTATTTCTGTATTAAATATACGCAAAACGTCTGGTAAGTCTTTTCGCTTTGTAAAATGAATTCGCCGTGTACACGAGTTCCTCTGACTTTGCGTCGTATATAATATACACATCATTATTATGATAACACACGTGTATAATACCTATTGCTCGCGGTGAATGCGAACGCCCGTTAGACCGTGTACATTTATGTAGGAACGGTCTTTGAGCGGGACACGAGCGTTCGTTATTTCGGTTGCGGTCAATGACGAAAAGGATGGAAAAAAAACCCCCAATACTCATTGTACGGTATATATTATTCTCCTTTTTCTCCGGTCCCTTTATCGTATTTTTTACGGGTCCTTAAATACGTTTAAAGATCATCCGGAAAAACGGTCAGCAGACTGCTGTGATAAAAATAATAATACGCGTCGTTTAAAAATAAAATCATATTTATAATGTGTGTATTGCGTTGCGTGTGCCGTAATGTGATTGGACAATGTTGCAGGTAAACGATGGGTCGGCTGGTCGAACGACTCGATCGGCAACAAGCTAGACCTGGTGTTCGAGTTCAACGGGTTCCGCATGTTCAGAGAAGTCAAAATACACACCAGCCATATACCGACCAGAGACGTGAAAGTAAGTACAATAATTATTATACTTTGAACCACGCGGCCGGCCGACGTCCGGGGGCCACGCGAGTGTACCCGGAACGCGATTCGTACTTAAAGCAAATAATTTACCAAAAACGAAAAACCGTCCATTACGATCCGCGTGTATTACGGCGTTTACAACACCGATCGCGTTTGTATTTTGATCCGTAACTGTCAGTTATGCAAATGTTTTCATCCGATATCCCTTTCCGTTGATTCGATACGTATTTTGCACTATCGTACGCGATTTACATAATAGTCAATGACCGACACACGAATAATTATGTCGGCAAATACTGACAATCGCCGTTTTATCGATTGTTCTAGAATTAGATTGGTTTGTTGCACCGTATTATCTACAATATATTATGTACATTTAACGATTTGTTCACTCGTATATCTATATATACGTGTTCGCAAAAGATCGTAATTTTTTCTGTCGCAATTAATTCGTGTCGAATATGATAATTTTTTTCCGCCTCGTTTTGGTTTTCCACATGATTAAAATGACTAACGGACGTCATCGCGATTGCTCTGTCCGCGGTGAAATTTTCCGAGACCAGTCGGTATTTCATTATAATAAAAACGTAATATTTCGAACGCGACCGATAAACGCCCGTTTCGACTTGCCGCGCTCCGCGTTCGACAATCGACGTCATTTCGTGCACCCACGGTTATTGTACGTAAACCATTGAACCCTAATCGCAGCAGGACCGTGGTAACCGTCCACGATAAATGAGCCGGCTGGACGCCGTTTCGGAAATCTGCTTTCTGTGCTTAGTGCTTAAATAACGGTCCTAATCGGGCGTGATTGCAGATCGTAAATACATTCAACGCGACCCGACACGATTTACAGCGCGCGTACACAGCGTGTATATTTATTCGATATCATACGTATTTGTTCAAAACGACGCAGTGTCGACTATTCGTATCGCGCGAGCGGTCTTACCACGGTTGAAATAGGAAATAGATTTCTCCGTGATCTTTATTTTAGTCAAGGATCAAAGGTGATTATCGAGAGATTTTTATGCTTAACTGATATTTATGGATAATTGTGAGAACTTACTATACTTACCCCGTTTTTATTTTCCTTGCCAACATCAATATTGGTCCCTCAGATTACAGACTGTAGTTTTTTTCCTACCATTGTTCTATAGTAAACTGTGTTAAATCGTTAAAGTTATTCTGATATTAACCGTTCAGTATTGTCGTGTATATTTTATAAAAAACGAAAATATAAAACAGTACTTACAATTTTATTTTTATTTTTTTCAAATGTTGATTTAATAGTACCTATATACAAACAGAATATGTACAAATGCATGACATGATCGATACAATCGTTTTTAGAACCGTCGTAATGGAATGACATTGTTGACTAGCCATAAAGAAGTGAACTTTATTGCTGAGAAAGTTTTACATATTATATTGCATATTATCCCAAAAATCAAAAAATATATGATTTCATGTTAAAAACAATTAAAATGATAAACGTATTTTTTGTTTTAAATATAAATTTCTTTATCAAATATTGTACTACAGTGGATTCCGCTTAATGTGGGCACAATGGGACCAGCCCTGTTTGCCCATAATAAGCGGTTGCCCATAAAAACCGAAATTAGTTAAAAAATTATAATACAAAACATTTTTTATTTTTATTACCATAAAATTGAAAAAAAATGGAAATAATTATTCTATAAATGAAATGTTATATAACATGTTATATGGTTTAAACGGCATAATGATTTTTATTATTTTCAATAAGCACAATCTCAAAGATACGACGAAACCCGATTAAAATTGTCGTTTTTAAGTACATATGTGTATATTCTAATGATGATTTCTATGATTAAATAAAATTGCCCACATTAACCGAATCAAGTGCCCATATTACGTGGTTAGATTTAACATTGTTAATATACATTTTTATTGGGACCAGATCTGTTTGCCCACAATAAGCGGATGCCCATATTAACCGGTGCCCACATTAAGCGGCATCCACTGTATATGGAATCTATAGTATAGTTTTTTTTGATTCAAAGTGTAGATTGCCCCAGGCATAGCTCTTTCATGGTTTAGTATAGAAAATATATTTCTCCTAAACACCAATCCTGACGACGCCTCCGATTCGTATTAATCAGTTTTGACAGCAACCGAAGTGATGCATGAACGAGAGGGGGACGTGTCCGAGTCTTTAAGAATCATATAAACGGACGAACGATCGTAATAATAACATTACAATTATTATTATCGACGGTCCGCTCGCGAGGATGAATTACCGCCGACGCCACTGCGGGAAAACTGCGTTTCCATTGTGATTTTCAACGAGTCCGATAAACTCCCGGCGCCCCGGCGCAAGAGCACAATAGGAATTACGCCGATGATATACACAAAGCGCAAGAGATTTTTATTATTACTATTATTATTTCCATCGCGATACGCGAAAATTGTTCGATCCGAAATTAGATAATTCTCCTCGGTCGCTGCGTCGCAAAAAGGTCGCTTAATAATATATCGTTGTATATTATAGTGTTGTGTGTGTGTGTGCGTGTGTGTGTCGTATGCACATTATACGTAGTATTGTTTCCCGAACGCGCGCGGGCTCCTTTTTAAGTACAAAATCGCTGCGTCCGGAGAGGCGGTTGAGCGCCCCCTGGATGAATGGGGGGGGAGGGGGAGGCTGTGGAGTGAGCTTGTGGTAGTGGACCCGTGATTGTGATAGGGTGAAAAGAGAAAGAGAAAGAGAGAGAGAGAGAGTGAGAGAGAGAGAGAGAGATCGTTCGCGAGAGAGAACCCGACCGGCAATAACGAACGGCATTGTGCGCGTCGTCGATCAGCTTCAGACCCCGCACGCGAGCACTCAAGGGGGGTGGAGGTCGACACCGTAAAACCGTTTTGTTTTGCGCGTCGCGTCGCCTCTGAGACCGGCCGTGACGTCGTATCGATACGCGTGCAGTGATACGCGGCGGCGCGACTTTTGCGCGTCTCGAGTGGTCGTCGACATGTGACGCTGCGGGCGGCCCTCCGTACGAACACTCGTGTGCGTGTCGATGACGAGTGGTTTTTATGATTTTTTTTTTTTTTTTTCATTTTCTTTTTCATTTCTCGTGTTCTCTGTTATATCTCGTATCGTATCGTGAATCTAGCGCGGTCGAGTTTACGGTCCACTTTTCGCGCGGAGCTTCGAGTGGAAACCGTAGGGTGACGTACCCGCGGCCCCGACCGAGACCGTGACGGTTTCGAACGCACAGCGGACCGTCGAGTGTTGCGGGTACAGGTCCTCGACTGTTCGACGTTTTGTATTTTACAATGTTTTCAGCGGAAGATCGTTGTTTCGTTTGGATAAAACACGATCTGTGTTTGAATCGACCGGTAAAAAAAAAAAAAATCCATTCTTTGTGACCAGTAGAATCAAATCGATCACGTCCGTTGTTTTTGCTGTTCCCGTCGCAAAAAAAAAAAACGTCTACACTCTTTACACACGTAACACTAACAATCAATCAGTCACAAGTCTCCTACTAGACGAACGTTTGAGTATTTTATTCGGAATTTCTTTTGGAATTTTTCATTCGTACACACGTTTCAAACGTGTAGTTTCGTTATCGATTGTATATCGTTTTTAAACTTGAATATCATAACATAAATATGTGCACGGAAACGTTGAAATCCTACTACCGAGTCGAATAAATTATGGCGACACTAGTGTTATGCGTCGGTCGTCGTTGGCCACCGGTCCCGCGTCTCAATGCGTCGAGTGAGGACGCAGTGTTAATCCGTTTGCCCGTTCGTTTAGCACCGTTGACACTTCTTGTTGTCGACCAAGTCTGCTGCAGAAGTCAACTGACACGGGGTGCCGAGGGCACATCAATGGAGTAGCAAATCGTTCTTGTGCACGTTATGGTCTATTTGGTGTAATTTCGGTCTCGGAAACGAGCTCGAACGCGATTCGTCTCCAAAAACGGTTTACTATAATCAACGATAGATTTTTTTTTCTTGTGATTCGAGACCATCGTTTTATTCGGTTTTTATCAACTTAAAACTGGTTATATTTGGACTCGCGTTCGAAAAACGAGTGAACGGGTCTTTTCATAAAGTTATGCATTAAAGAGTTGAGTCGTACCGAAATCACGGTACAGATTTTGAAAAGTTTTGTTAGACAAGATCTTCGTTGTAAGTTTTGCGTAATTTAATTTTTTATTTTTTTTTTAACGCACAGATTTCTCGTAGGTTCTGCAACGACCGAGTACGGAATTGTTCTAGTCGGACAGACGACCGCAGTCGGGTATCGTCGGAACTTTGAAAGTATTCGGTTTTAACGCTTTGTGGCCACAGCACACGGGCGCGGCGTAATTTTGTTGTCTCCTTAACGACAAAGAAGCCCCGCGCTAAGCGGTTATGACGCTCCCAGGGTGACGACGGTCTCGTTAACACGACGGCGGCGGCGTGTGGTACACGCGGTCGCGTAAACAAAACAGCGCGCCCTGACCCGTGACCACGTTTATATTATATTAATATTATTATCGTGTCGGTGTCGTCTCGAATGCACGTGTCGATAAAGTCAGCGAGACGGTCACGATTATTTTCGATAAATTGACGTTTTCGGGTGATTAAACAACGCACGACGCACGAGGGTCGTTTCTCCTCGCGGCCGCGCCGTCCGATAACAGAATTCGTCCGCCGCCGTCGGATCAAAGTACCGGCTCGCCGGTGCACAACAGCCGGGGATCACTGTCAAAGAACTACCGCGTTTCCGATGACTGTGCATCAATATCGGGACCGTTTTCGTGTAATTCATTACGACGACGACGACGGCCGACAATTATTATTCTATACGGTCCGTTATCGTACCGTCCTCTTTTATCTAGGACGGCCGCGGTTACCGACCGTCTTTAACTCGCGCAGACTCCGGAGAAAATTATTTCGCCAGATCGTATCTCTCATACGACTTTTAAACTTTTTCCATATAACCGCCCTTAAAAAGTATTTAAAAAATAAAATAATAATAATAATAATAAAAATAAATAACAAACAAAATAATCTTATCGCCGTCGTTGTCGTAGTTTCCACGAAAAAACATTATTCAACTAAAATTACTCTGCCGACGCAGTGACGTGTTAATATTCTTACGCATACTTTTGCGAAGATGCCGTATGTTTACCGTTATTGATAAATCTTTTGTATACTTCTCGGACATGAAACACATACCTCGCGTAGTCGGGAACCACTGATCTAAGGTATCGCTGTTTTCGGGGTTGTTTTGTTTTTCTTTTCGTATTTATTTGTTTATTTATTTATTTTTTTTTTTTTTTAATAATATCATGTGCGTTTTCAAATCGATTTAAATTAATGAGGCATCGTAAAAGTGTTATACACTTCTCGACTCGTATAGTTCGCTGTTCGTTATTAATACAATATTGTGTTTTTCTCGTATTAAAACGCGGCAACCGATTTATATATTATTTACCTGCACGATTCATATATATATATATACATTCTATTTCTTCCAGACCTCCGCCTATCACGCTCTCTCTCTCTCTCTCTCTCTCTCTCTCTCTCTCTCTCTCTCTCTCTCTCTCTCTCTTCCCAAAAGACTAGCCTCGTATTTATATACGTATACCCACCGAACGAGTTCTATATTACAGCATTTTTCAGAGTACCACCGACAAACGTTCATTTTGATGTATACGTTTAACCTTTCAGTGCTCTTATCCAAATAAATACGCGCTTTGAAGACACGGCGGGGGCGGCGGGAAGCGGGTCTCTTACGTTTTTCGTAGTTTTTTTTTCGTATTATTGCATTTCCGAGCACGGTAAATAAAAAATGAAACTCGCTATTAAACCTACGTAAAACCCATAAGCGGCCGGCGTATTGTTCTCTCCGCCGTCGGCCCGCAACACGATTCTCGCGTCACGCGTCCACTCCGGCCGAACGTCGTCGTCGTCGTGTACAATAATTTCGAGAGTTGATCACACTAAGACGCATTCGATCGTTGTTGCTACACAGTGCAATGGCCGCGTGTTAAGTTTTGACCACACTATATTAATGTACAATAACGATCTCGTAACGGAATCAGAGGTGTAATTCGCAGGACGCGACGGTGTGTATTTGCGTGTCGAATTTTCCACGTACCTATTCGCCTACTCGTCGTGTCCATAACGATTTATTTATTTCATTTTCGAGATCGTAACAAATGATTTGGCTCCAAAAATCTGAGTAGCGACCTAATTGGAAACGATGTCCGTTTATCATGCATACGGGTGTACAGAGATTCGCTCCCAAATCAAATAATCAAATATATCTAATTAGCAAAATACAACTATCGTATCAAACCATTTCCACGGTGCACAAATGTTTTCCTTTACAATACAAATAAAACAGGATACATTTTATATTATGAGTATTTAAATTTTAAATACGATATATATTGAAAATAAATTTAACCAACAAAAAAATTTTAATTTCTACAGAGCCTAATTAATTCCTAAATGTCAATTACTTGAGAAATCTATTTTGACCAAACTTCTCGTATTAAGGTATGATATTAATTTTCCTCGTATTTTCGATGGGGTTTCTCTTAATTTGGAAGTAATTTCGAGAATTCCGGATAATGATATTTTTTCAATGAGTTTGAACAGTATCAAAACGATAGGTGAAATTCCTGATGAAAATTCTGATCGAAAACCGTGTAACTTAATTACTAGCCGAAAACGCGATAATTGCATCGATGGAAAACCGTTTCGATTTTCGCTTAGAATCGGAAAACGCGCCCTGAGAAGGATCCACGTCCCCTAGTCACTCTTTAATTATTACGCCACCGATTACAAGTATACGTTTTATAATTTTGTGCGACTCACAGACGTTTTTGAAACGGCGCCCCCGATCGGGACGGTACTTTTGGAGGTTTTCGAAATTAATAGCGCACACCATACGTATTCCCGTTAAATAGTAAAAAAACGACTGCCGCGCCACGGCCGTGATATAAACGTATCGTTTTACGCTCGCGGAGTCTGACTTTATGATGGGGGGAAAAAAAAAAAATTACGCGGGTACTTTTCAGAACGCGGAATTTATTATACGTCCCGCGCGAGGACTGTAAATTCTACTTTACCGTGTACAAGATCACGCGCGATGTTCGCAGTATAACCTTAGCGTATATATACTTGAATATATTTATGGGCGATATTAAAAAAGAGAAAATAATGGGTCCATAAAGCGTGCTAAATCCAACATTTCCAATATGTTTGTTATTTTCTATTCAATTTAGTAAATGGAACACCTCTGTATTTTTTTTTTTTTTTTTTTGCCCTTCCGTGGCGCGTGAATCACCTCGGGGAACGCCGTTAATATTTCAGCGGAGTGTTTTCGCCGAACGCGCCGTCAAAATCATTTATTTATTTATTTATTTATTTATTTATTTATTTATTTACGTTTATCGTCGTGAGTAATAATACACACGACCGTGTAGAAATTGATTACCGCCGCTTGATCCAGGGACGCGCAATACGCGCGGCGTCGGCGAGTAGTGAACGCAAAACAAGAACGTTCGACGGATGAAATGATATTTTCACGCGGCCGCAGGCGTGGACCCCGCGGTAACGATCGCCGAAAGCGTAACACCGAAATTCGGTCGGTAACGATCTCGACGTTCGAGTTAACATCGAGCCGAGCATAAATCATCGACTTTGATTCCGTAATACGTTTTTTTTTTTTTTTTATCGACGTTATAAAACGGTTTGTAAATTTTAAAAATCACGTTGATTTGATCTTTTGAATTTCGTCGAATGCGTCATATTTTATTTATTTTCTCGAGCGTATAGCCGATAATAATACGAGTAATAGCCGTACACGGCGTACGTAGGTATTAATGTACGAACCGTGCAATGACGAAGTTTGTCGTATTAATGTCGGTCAGTTAATACCGGTTTATTGTTAAGTGAAAAAATTTTGCTGACGGTAATACGCCATTGACATACCGTTTACAACGTTATTATGCGGTCAGATGCTTTGTGTATAATATTAAATAATGCGCATCTTTCTTAGGCTTGGATCACACTATGCGTTTTGTCGGTTACGGTTAAAACGTGCAACCGTTCGGTGATTAAACCGTGAAATTCGAAATAGTACAGGTTTGAACGGGAAACGCGTTATCGCAATCGCACTATGCCGATTTTCCGTACAGATATTTTAATTTAATTAGTTAATTAAGTTTAAAAATTTATTAATAACAATATTTAAGTTAAAATATATCTACAGTTATCAACGCTAGAATAATTCTTAAAAACTTACCTGAATGTCTGTTTTTTCTCGTAACAACGATACATATATTAACTGCAGTATGATAGTAGTCTGTATGATATTGTGACTTGAAACAGATTGCGATAATATATTATTTCGTTTGAAACCTTTCAGTACATTTCATACACAACTATCCATTATTTTACACTCCGTAAAAATCCAAAATGAGTTAATTATTTATAATAAATATAAATTTTAAATTATAAATGATTCCCGCGCTTTTTAACCTCGGATTCGCCGGAAGAACGGCCTTCTTTCGGTAACCGATAAAACGAATAATGTAATCGATCATCCAGATCGCGTTTTATCGGAAACCGACAAAACGCATAGTGTGATCCTAACCTACGGTTAAACTTAAGCATCACATCGTTAGAATTTATATTATCTAAAACGATGTAATGAATAATCGTATCATAAGCGATAATATTCTGATGTGTAGTATTTCATTTCGATGATATTCGCGATTCGAATTAATTTACATCGCACGGGACATAAAATTCCGACGAAATCGCTATAAATTTGTAACAGTGATACGAACGTTTTAAACTCGCGAATGTGCGCCATTACGATAAAAATGCTATCTACGTTGCAAACAATATTCAATGTTTATATATGATTTACGGAATTGTTTTTTTTTTTTTTTTTTAACGCGACATATATTTTTTTGCCCTTTCAGGTGTTTAGTATGGCGTTGATTTACGTCAGCTTAGACGGGGACAAATGGCAAGAATGGCCGATAAAGTTGAGCACAAAGTCGGAGGCCATTAAGGACACCGCTGTAAACATAACCATCAATCTGAAGAGCAGAGTGGGCCGGTATATCAAGATATGTCTCTATTTTTCTGCTCGATGGATACTCATCAGCGAGGTCTCGTTTGAGTCCGGTAAGTAATATTGCCAAAGTACTTTGATAATGTCGTAATAATTCTCATGGTACCACGTCACATTTTCTATAGCTCAAACTCTAGAAACATTGTGTTATTGCGGAGGAAAAAAATGGAATTATTGACATTTTCTGTTTTGTATTTACATTTTTAAAACAATAATTCGCACTTATTAGAGGTACTCGTAAGTAATTCTTAAACGCAATCTATGTAATTAATATGAGCATATTAATGATCTTTGTTGTCGAAGCGAATCTTTTTGAAATATCTTGGGTCTGATACTCGCACTTTTTATTTTTTTACCAATACGTATATGCAGATTATTGAACACTTTAATTTTATTATATTTATACCCGTTATGGCTGTCTCACCAGTTTTGTCACGGGTATAAAGGTCACGCAAATGATTTTAAAAGTCAATACTTAGGAGTATTTTAAAATGTATAAGCTTGAATAATTTACAAAAATGCATAACAACGAAATAAGTAAATACAAGTATATATTTCAATAAAATAACTGATTGATTGAAGTATTAATAAATTATTAATCAAAATCAAGTAACTTTTTAGAACAACAGGGCCCTTCGTGGTTTTCTAAAACTGTCGATGTGTATATAGTTTCAAAAACCTATTATTTTTCATATTTACCGTTATACTGTTAAAATTCTCATAAATATTATTAATTTTTGAAAAATTGTTAGGAACAAATTAAATCAACGGCCAACGATTTTGTGAAACAATTTTGAAAAGAGCTCAGTAAATAATTTTTAATTATTTTTTTAGAAAACAGACAATATTAATATAAATAATTATTAGTCTAATTTCTACGTATCTAGTTATATTCATGTTGATTAAATTATGGGTGAAAATTATCAATTTTTCCGTGTTTTGATATTTAAAACGATACCAAAAATCAATTTGTAGAAAAAATATAAATATATAAGGAAATATATCTAACGAGTATATATATATATATATATATATTATGGCGCGTAATAAACGTATGAATAAACTCGAACAAAATTTTTGATTTTTAAAACAAGTAAAAGTAAAGTGAACAAAAATAAAAATCTTTGATTGTTTTTATTAAGATAATGTGCTCGATGTACGTTAATATTAATGTAAATAGCTTTGTATAAGAGTTATAAAAAAATACGTCAGCTGCGTATATGTAAGAATGTAAAGATTGACTAAGCATAAGAACTATTTTGCACACAACAATTTCACCTTTACAATATTTAATACAATATCGTAAATTTGAAAAAAAAAACACACGGGTGAAACCGGTCAAGCTAGTATATAAGTATAAATGCATATATTATATAATTTAATTAATAATACTACACACGCAATTCAACATTCGATAAGTACAAGATATATATTTTTTTAATTCAAAATGTGTATTAAATACAAAAGATATATAGGTTTTATACCTATATACGTACGTTCCAACGCACAACGTGTTACACATAAACAATTATTCTATCAATATGTATTGAAAGCGTTTAAATGAGAAAAAATTGACCTTGTGCTAAGCTTCAGATCTGATGATCGTCATTGGTCGACATTCCTCATTGGATAATTATTGGTATTCGTCAACGGACTCATGTATTTCGCGCAATAGTACAAATGATCAATTTCACGCATCACCATGTCTCTAGTGTTATCATTCAAAGATCTCAATTTTGTCGCAAGTGATTCCGCGTATAGTGAACATTTGTCTTTTTCCTGAACCCGTTGTTGGTTTATCGTATTCACTATTGAATGACGTGTTTCATCACTACGGTTATGAGCCGTTCCGACGGAACTCGTTCTTATACGTTTATTACCAACGGGTAATTCTTCGTCTTCGTGCGGCCGTTTAGAAGCTCGCGACGCAATGCCATATTCTTCTCCGGTATTTCCATTATTTCCATACCAGTCGGTTGGGTCAACGTCAACTTCAACATATTCAGCGACACCATTGTCGCTTTCGTTTAGGTCGTCATATTTTTCACACACAGGACTCTAAACAAAATGTTTTCCGTACAAATATATTACGGGTATATCAAGACGTATAACTCAATTGTTAAAATATATAATTCAAATTTATAATTTTTCAAGTAAAAATAATTCCTGTTATAACCTATTTAAATATTGAAAATGTCAACAGTTCAATTATTTTATAAAAGCGCTGATTAATACGAAAAGTTTTGAAAAATTACTTATGACTATATGACTATAATATTATATTAATAGTTTGAGTTGGAAAACCAGAAAAATCCATAAGATATTGATTATCAATCAAAAGATTTTTTTTTATCAAATACGTGATGCGTTATTTTCTCTTTTCTCGTAAGAAAAACGATTAATTAAAATAATTTTCAATGTTTTCAACTTAAAATTTTGCTTTAACTATAAAAATACAGAATAACACGACACAATGTTTTCTCTCGACATTAATAAACTGCGTATAGAGTTTTTGTGAATTCGGTGTCAGCCACAACAATTTGCCCTTATTTGGCTGTCGATGAACGAATCGAGAGGGAAAGCGCTCGGAAGTCGGACGATTCGGACGAGTAGGGACGCAGGGACACATGCGTGCTTACATTCATCACTCCCTCATCCGACGGTCCCGTATACCGGTTCTCGGGTGGAACATTTAACCTGACAGTCGGGATTGAAAACCACCCCGGTATCGAAACCCACGAGGAATCCGCGTGCTACCGAACCGGTTGGGTGACAGGCGCCTCGGGCCGGCCGGGTTCCTGATAGGGCTCCCGGGAAACCCCGAGTTCTAGATACTTTAGTTGAATGTCCTAATTCTGCTATAAGTGAAACATATTACCCGGATTTTCTTCGTCACTTTGAGATCACAAGCTGCTTCCAGTAAAAACGACACCATCGTTTTATAAGCAAACCATTCAGAATTATAACTGCGGACATCGTACGGAATACCGTTGGCTTTAATTCTACGCAATATTCCTCTAAACGTAGCCATCAACGAATCTTTCTTGTTTTTTAATTGTTCCATTGTGCATTCGAAATTCAGTGAGCTTTTTATATTCATCCACGCGTTCGCAACCTCCAGGCGGTTTTGATGATGGATATTTTTATGGTCCCAAAGAACAGGATGTTCTTTGTACAGCTTCAAGAATTCCAAGGTATTTTCATTTGACCACTTCATTCTAATAGTTTATATTATATAATAAATATTAGCGAAACTATTCAAAATTCAAATACAATATAACTATATTAATCGTTTCGTTTAGACGTTTCTAATAATCAATTGAAAATAAATCATTACCACGGCTACGTACAACAATAGAGCGCATATATATATATATATATATATATAACCGGCCATATGTATAATTCAGCCATCATATATAATGCTAAGACATTTTATATAAAAAGACTGCAAAAGCAAGGCAAAGTACACAATATACACTTTTCCTAGACATTATAATATAATATATTAGAATCATTCTCACTTGAACCGAGAATAAAAATAATGTTTTAGACCATTTTTTATTTTTTTTGCTATTTCGAAAACAAGTACTTATAGAAAACTATGCGATGAATATTTGATTTTCACTTAGGATCTAAAAACTAGAAATTGTTGAACCGTTCACGCATTATGTTTACGAATATTAAAAAATAAATTATTTTGAATTTTATTTTTACTATCAATAATATTTCAGAACAAAGAATGCATTCATAATTCATTTATATACCCATTGTTTTGAAATATAAAACAAATAGTAAATAATAATAATAATAATAATAATTATAGCTATAAAACGTTCGTACCTCACAAATAAGCCACACTTTTAACCGCATTTGAAAAGTTTGATTTAAATTCTCTTTTCGATTCAATCGCTAACCACATTATATTAATCACTATTATTCAGTAGGTACCATAAAACAGTAACTGCAGACTACATAAAAACTAATAATGGGTTCTAGTAGGACTAATGCGTATAATACGTAATATTTTTTCACTGTATAGTGTATACGCACACACACACACAATACACGAGTGAGCGTATTAATATTATTACTCATAGGTAGTAAAATATTTGAGTACCGAATTTAAAAATCACTCCACTCTGAAGTATTCAAAACACGAAAAACATAATAAGCTACTTTATGGATATTTATTTTGTGAACTGTTAACTAATAATTTACCGGCTCAAATTTGTAATCGTTGAACATTATTTTGGTGTTTGTAATGTTGTGTTTTATAAGTCTCTTGTATATGTAAAAACAGCGTAAGCCACAAACGTTAGATAGAAAATGGTTCAAAAATAAAATGGTTAAAACACAATTAATTTTGAAACTGTCTTTCTCACGTGTTGCACACACGTTTTAACACGTTGCAATCTCAAAGAACTCGTTTTCATAGCGTTTCGGTCTTGTCAATTCGCTGACTAGCACTCGCTACGCTTAATAAACACGATTGTCGTAGCGTAATATTTATTAGTGTAATACCCTTCAAATAAGTCAATAGGTTTTTTTTGTCTTAAGTTTTAGATTTCATTTTTGTTTTTTTGTTTTTATTTATTGCTCAAAAGGCTTCTCCCCGATTTCAATTGAAATAAATATAATTTTTGCACCTATTAATCGCGGTTGACAGTTAATGTTTGTTCATGAATCACGTTCAGTTTATTCTAATACTAAATATCTTATTATAATTATAAAATACGATACGATGTCTACATAATATTACATTAAGTGTTTTTCGAAATTCGTTACTAAACAGTGTTTAACTATAGTTAATTTTTCGAATACAAAAATCAATCTAATCTAATGTGATTTCAAGTAATACAACTTCAGTTATCCTCACGCCAAAACGTTTTCTTCGAAACGTCCTGCTCCAAACCTCGGCCAATCGCTTTGAGTGCTTTTTGGCAGACACTCAAGGGCACGTGTTTGCACGTTTTTCGTCTGCTTTTGACTGTGAGTACGCGCTTACCGCTCTCCCGGATCGTTGTGCCGACTCGGCCCACAGACTCCAGGAAACCCCTGCTAAACTCTGTTGCAGTTTATAGCGGGTAAAGCTCCGTCCGCATTCCGGATCGCGAACGAGCGTTTTCGTTTCGAGGACTTCCTAAATAATATAATACGCGTGTCGGCGTACCGCATTCATATAATTGTTATCTCGTTCGCGTAATTGATTCGCGCGTCTCTCTCTATCAGACTGGTAATCGCCAGTCTCGTCGTGACTCGTGATTGTCGCGAGAGACGTGGAAAATCTCCACGTCGTCGTCGTTTCCATCTGTTCTGAATTGTACGCGAATAGCACACGTGCCCGCCGCCGCCGCCAATCGTACTCGCTTTTGTTTGACCTCGTAAGTTTTGTCGAACGAAAGGAGAAAAAAATCGAAAACAAAACAAACAATACCGTGTAGGTGTCTGAACGACTGTCTAAACGCGCGTACACACGCTCACACACGCGCGTTTTACGCACACGCTTGCATATGCACGCAGGGTCGAACGGCGAACAAATACGACGTATATGTAGTGCCCCGTCGGTTTACCGATAACATTCACTTGTGCGACGCAGGAGATGGACGCGCGGACGAAAGACGAACGTTTGTCGCGTACGTATGCGTGGGGCGTCGGATTTCCCGCCGTTTTTGCCGCCGTGCGTTACGCGTTTTCTTTTGGCCCACGCGTGCCGTCAAAAGGCGATCC
This sequence comes from Therioaphis trifolii, assembly GCA_027580255.1. Lineage (NCBI taxonomy): Eukaryota > Metazoa > Arthropoda > Insecta > Hemiptera > Aphididae > Therioaphis > Therioaphis trifolii. The sequence goes on along the minus strand of CM050406.1, from coordinate 4,197,094 downwards.
GTGTGTAAAACCTAACGGGTTTTCCGACCGCACACGTGTGTGGCGATCAGTGGCGGCTTGAGTTTCTGAAACCCAAGGAGCAAGCTTCATGAAACCATCCACCCACCTATCAAATTTATAAAGCTTTTGGATATTATTTTTATAGGTTTATCACAAATACAAAACATAAATAAGTTGGTACGCATATTTTTAAAAAAGACGAATAAATTGCTTTTTTATTACCTATTATACGTTATTCGTATTACTTACTTCATTACTTGTTTGGTAATTAGAAGTAGATTGTATTCTATAAATATAATATGAGTTGGTACCTACCCTGCTGTAGATTCATTTATTGTAATAGGTACAAAGCATAAACTTTGATTAACTATTTGTATTAGATACACACCCACCCCTTTTTGGATGAGGAGCAACTGCTCCTGGTAATTTTATGACAAGCCGCCTCTGGTGGCGATCTCCTCGAAGACGAATCGACAATTTCGACAGTTTATTTATATTTTGTTGTATTTTATCGACAAGCTAACATAAATGTCTACGATTTTACTTTTAATTCTTTAAAATGTACTCAACGCTGACGACAAAACATTCCTACATGCGATAGAGGGCTTGAGCGATAAACTCATAAAGTCATAACGGTCAGGCGACATTTGCGTTAGTAATCGAATGACACGAGAGACTAACCTAACGGTGTCTTGAAGTTCGGAATCATCTCTGGCTTCTATGGCGTCTCGTAGCTGTATTTATGCCGAGCCTTTCATTGTTTTGACCATTGCTAGTCCTCTGGTGTGGGTTTCCGGATCTCGTCCTAGTTTTGGCATGGTCTCGTCGAGAGACGTGTCCTGTTTAGAGATGGGAACTCTACCGTAAAAAAATTTTCAGTAAATTTTATGTAAATGTTTTAATAGAGTATATTTTTTTTTTTTACAAACTTATTACGAACTCAATAACGTGTTTATAGCACAACTTACTTCTACTACCACTCTTGTCCGCACTTATATTAAATTGACGTATCGACTAGTTACCGATAACCTCGTAGAAATGTCACTAATGTTAATGTGCACATGAAAACATTTGAAATAAGTGGTCACTCGGTTTTTAGAACGGTAAAAAATATTTACCGGGTAAAAAAAATATTAGTAAAATTTACGTAAATTTATCTTACTTAATTAAATTGTCTTTTCTTAATATTAAATTTGTCTTATTTAATTTACCGGGTAAATTTACCACGCTCCCATCTCTAGTCCTGTTACTATAATATTTTTGAAGACGTCGATTTCTAAAATCGCTTAACCTCGGACGTGTTAATAATGATCGAGTGTTTTACAGTTTACCGATTTGGGCACATACCTTTGGCAAGGCACCGCTCTTACACACGCGCTTTAAACATTAAAGTACTTATCGATATTTTGCAGAGTTTTTACAATGACATTTATGTTCTTAAGTCGCGGATCACGACACGTGTACACGAGGCGGCCGCACGCGATCGGTCGGTTCCCTGACTTTTCCGGCGATCGATCGCCGCACGATGCGAACCGTGGACGCCCTCAGTGCACGATGACTTTCTTAAAGGCCCGAGTCGTCTTGACGATCGCTGGAACGGGGAATTTTCTCGCGACGAGTCGTCTGTATGTTGTTTTACAGCAGCAGTCGTTCGACGCGATAAGGGAAAAATGAAAAGAGAAAAAAAAATGTCGAAAAATCAGTGCGGTTTATTTTCACCGCCCTCCCTCGACGCGCCGCCGCCGTCGTCGTCGTCGTCGTCGTCGTCGTATTATATCGGTAGGATTTAAATTTCCGGTCGGTCGCTATCGGTAAACGTTGAAAGATATTACGAGATGTGTACGGGTGCGACGACGTTCCTCTCAGTGTGTACACGTCACACATCAACGACGACGGCGCGGGGATAACAATCCGCATTTTTCTCTCGCAATAACACGGCGTGCGCGAGGAAAGGACGAGGGAGAGAAATACATTTTACTATTATTTCCATACACGATGAGACGAGGAATATACTCGTCGCGACGCATACACCCGGGTGAAAATAAATAAAACGAAAACTTTTCTTTTTTTTTCCCCGGCACAGTCGTATACCAGGTATACCACGAACGCAATATACAAGCACGCTCGCTTTCCAACGCGTGTTCGTCGACAACTGCCGCCGTATAAAACTCCCGTCGTCGTCTCGGCTCCCTCGATCCGTCGGCACGAAAAATGTTAATTAATCTCGCCGCGCGTAATATCATAGACTCGAGGGTCTCGGGTTACACGTTTATTACCATAGAATTGCCTGAGCGCAGTTTCTTCGGCGACCGAATATCTAGTTTATCGTAATTAATACCGCCGCCGCCGCCGCCGGGCCACGGTCTTTTGACTCGTTTTTTAAGTAAACTCGCAAAAACGCAAATATATAACGGAAAATAAACACGCCCTTTTTTTTGTTCGCAAACGTCACCGTGCCGTGTGCTCGTTTTAAAATAATTAATTCGCCCCCGAAACAAAAACATACAATATTAAAGGTGCAGTAATTATACGTGTATATACGTACACGGTGCAATAAGCGGGCACAGGTAACGAAACGTTATTCAACTTTTCTGATACGCGGCCGCGCCGGGACACAAAAGCCCATGAAATCCTTCGGTGAATGGAAATTCGACTTCATGGCCGTTGTAGTGGGGTTTTATGTAGTCCTAAAGGAATCCAATTTCAAAGGATTCCGCTGAATCAATGCACGCCGAACAACGTACAACTAAAATGATACGCCTGTCAGCCGGTCGCTCTCCGGAAATCAAGGTTTTTATGTGTATGTGTGTGTGTGTGTGTAATACAATGTATACATATGAATATTTTTTGTTGTTGTGTAGAAAAAAAACCGTCTAATCGAATCTCTTAAAAATCAATTCATCGATTTCGTTATACCGATAAAAAAAAAAAATAATAATAATAATAATAATAATTGTATTAGAGTCTTTTGCCGAATTATAAATGTTTATTCATTTAACTTTCGTGCGATTTCATGAACGGTATTGACGTGAAATAATAATAACGTCTCTGGCGTTCCCGTTGTTGTTCCCATTCGTTTACCTGTCATTTCCCATTTTTACATTCATTCACATGCGCGGCCAATCATAAATTGCCAAAACTAATCGACCGCAGCATAAACCCACCGCGCTTTTTCGCGATACGAAATCACGGATTCTATCCGCCGGAACGGTTTTAGTGGACATAAAACGACCCTGTAGTGCGTATAAACTTTGCATAATCCGTTTAGACGGCAGAATACATAACATTTATTATGCCCGTTCCTTCTGTGATGCGAAGCACTCTTAGGCGCTTCGTCACGTGATGTGATTACTGCGTAAGTCGCGTAACGTAACATGCAACGTTTATTTTTTACCCGACATGTTAGATGTCCGTTGAGCTCAAATCAAAACGTCGTTGATAATTATCTGCGTTAATGCGTTTTTCACATTTATCGGAGGTGTTTAATCGAAAGATACAAATCGGTATCGAAAAACGAAATAAAAAATGCATTAAATAAATAATTAAAATTGGTATTTTACGAACATTTTTTCAGCGGAGAATGAAAGTAAAACGAAATAATTGTCTTTGTTTTCTTAAGCCCCCCATACACGGTCAGTCATGAATGACAATCAACGTGATTGACGGTCAAATCTGATCATTGACCGACGATTGATAATTACCATACACGGTCAATCAAGACTGAAAATCTTCAGTCATTCGGTTATTTTATTTTAGTCAACACAATTGTCAAAAGTGCGGTGTATCGTGTAGTTCTCATTCAATATTTATTGAAAAAAAAATTATATGAATAAGAAGGTATTATTGGTATTGCTGTTTACCCTGCGTGTGAAAAAAAACGAAAGAACCAAGAGAAAAAAAAGATTTTTATTTTTCTATTTTTGTACAAATCACTTTTAATTTTCCACGTATCAGGTATAAACGTAAAAATTCGAGCCAAAATTCTTCATCATTAACTTTATTTACCATTTTTGAACAAATATATAAAATTTACAAAAGACAAATAAATCGACTGCTCCACACAATTCAACTTGGTTGACTGATAAATTTGATATTCACAGACATACACGGTCAATTATGAATGTCAATCATCTTGACTGATGATAAAAATTCAAACATGTTTAAATTTTATCAGTCATAAAATTTGACTGTCAGTCATTAACAGTCATACACATACACGGTCAGTCATGAATTTCAATCACATTGATTGTCATTCAAGACTGACCGTGTATGGGCCCCTTTACGCACGCCATAATGACTTATTATTAAATCAATGAAAAATCTAGAAAGTTGTATCATTTCAGTGGTAATTTTCGAAGGAAATGTCGCTCGGTGGCTTCTAACTGAACGCCAACGATAATGTTTTCTACGAACCGATGTAGTGAACTAGCATAATATAGATAACGATGAGTACAGAATACGTCTGGCTGACAGCTGGTCGACATTAGTTCTCAGTGTGATTCGCATTGTGAGATTAATGTGCGTGTGAAGTTGAACAATTTCGTGAAAAATTAATAAAGTACGTTGATTTGCCGCCTACTCCGTTGATAATGGAATAATTTCAGTTGGTAGAACAACTATCGGTCTGTTACGTTAAAATAATCTATGTTGTCACGATGACGAGACGGCCTAAGTAATTCATGGTCTCCGGACGAGCATAGTCCTGAAAGTTGTAGCGCACGACAATGCATTTTTAATGTATCCGGATCATTCCGCATGAAGTTTATATTATATATAAAGTCTTTCTGGTGACCCAAAGTCGCTGGAATTTATGGTCCCCGTTCAAGCACAAAGCACCAATATGGCATTGATTATAAATACGTAATTATATTTCGTAATCGACGGTAGGTACTACTGCTGGTTCTCCAAAATGCGTAACAATCACTATTGTCCGAGTGACGTACACGTGCTTTATTGACACGTGTACACGTAGATACTATAAAATATACATAAACACACATGGCATAGGATTGAATGAAAAACGAACAGCGTCATTGTTTTTGGATCGCGGAGAGGAAATGTTTTCATTGATTTTAAAGGTTCGGAGGTCATCGAGATTTCCAGACGTGGAAACTCGGTACGTGCAGTGTTTTTCGTCGCCGTTAGATAAGTGTAATCAACGCCATAGTCAGCACACCGTTTGGAATGCGTGTTAACGTTATAAATATATTATATTTTGATTTTTGACTTGAAAAATGAAATCGTGAGAAAATACAATACGAACTGACACGAAAACACCTAAATCAAACGATACGTATTTTATTTACATTTTGTCATTACAACTTGTCTAGGTATTGATTTGAACTCATTAAATTTTTTTCGCATACATTTCAGAGGAGTTGAACCCCTGAACACCCCCCTCCCCCAACGTACTAAGGCTTTGCGTATGATATGATGTGCTGCGTGTTGGTACGGATCAACCACCACGCGTCGTTTTGTTCGTTGTTTTTTCTCTCACCGAAAACCATGTCGGTTTTAATCAACGCCGTGACAAAACGCACTAATGACCGAACGTCTTATAGATCCAATTTATACTTTTGAGTAGCATTCGGTGCGGTGTCCGTTAATAGTTTCGTTTTAAAAATGTCGAAAGTGCGACTTCGGTCTCAAACTTTACGTCAATCAGTCATATCATACAACGCGCCGTGCGACTCGAAACGTCCGACGAACAAAAACACCATCAATATTGTCCATTGACATTTATGGAACTGCGCGAGAGCGGTGGGGGGAAAAAACGTTTTTCGACTCGGGCGGGAGGAGGGAAAAACAGGGATGGAAAAAAGTTGTGTTCCCGTGTCTGAAAACTTTTCACTCGCCTCCTTTTACGTTCCCCGGTGTTTCCACACCCGTATAGGAACCCGGAACGTTTGGCGTTAATTAAGACATCCATTAGTCAATACCGTTTCTGCGCGTGCCCCGCGGGGCTTAAAACTTTTTTTTTCTTCTTTTTCTCGTTATTATTATTATTACTATTGTTGCACGCGTACGCAAACACACGTATTATATCGTATACGTTTCTCTCCCCCGCTCTTTGCTTTTTTTTTTTTCTTTATCCGTATACGACGCGGTACTCGAAATTTATGTCCTGGGACCAGGTGCGTTTGTGTTCCGCGCGCGCAAATAACAGACGCGCTTTTAAGCCCCGGAGCTCCTTTAATGAGTACATTCCATTAAAACGCGAATTCTCTCGCGGCGAACACAATGACCGCGCGCCGAGGACCCGACGCGTCGAAACGTACCGCGGCCGACGATTGCCCGTCGCAGTGCTCGTGTACGGCCGACAAACACCGGCGGCGACGGTCTAATGCGAAACGCAAACCGTAATAATATAATATGTAAAACAGACCTGCACCGTGTGTGCGCGTGTGTGCACGCCCCCGAGCGGTCGTGCGGCGGGACACGGCGGCAGTTGACCCCTTCACCCGACCGACTGCCCTCCCGCCGTCAACGCGTTTAATGCCCGTTCTCCGTTCGCCGAGAGAACGTGGTCGCTTGGCGCGTACGACCGGCATGGACGGCGGAAGTCGTTCCGGTTTGTGCGCGACCCGCTCGTTCTCTCGGCGAACCGAGTGTGTACATTAATATCATCATCGTGACCGTTATGGTTGGCTGTTTGCAGAACTGGTGGCCGCCAACATTACCGAGAGGCTGTTGTCGCAGTATTACACGCAAAAGGAAACCGGTTTCGAGCTGCGCCAGAGCGGCGACGCGACGCACACCAGGAAGGAAGTCACCACGGGTAATTATAATCACGTTGATATACACTTGTTTTGTACGTCGTAACCAATGTACGCCCACTCGATTATTCATCGTAACACGAATACTTCGAGTGGGCCCGTGACTTCACGTGACTATATTGGTCTCGAACGACACTGCGATGTCGTCTTACGCCGTTGATTTTTAAATAAAACAGTCGCTTTGATGTAGAAATCAGTATTGAGCTCGTGCACTGGGGATAATGTAGTGGACTTTTTTAAGATCTTCTGCACAATCTAGAGTCAATTTGAGTTTTGTCGTTATTATAATTTCCTACAAAGAGATGCCTAATTCGTTGAGACCTCATCCAGCATATAGTAAATGAGCCGTCCGAGTGTTGAATAAATCTTCAATTTTTTTCCCCCTTTTTTTTTCTTTAAATAAACCGAAAGGTAGTAGAATAAAGATTTAGCTTTCTAATTTGTTAGTGAAAAACAATCTATTAGCAATGATAAAATAGCGTAGCTTCATTCGACAGTGATGATGATTTTATGCAATTAGTTAGTGCACTGACAATAATAATATGTCAGTTCATTGCATAACATTAGCATATAATATCTTCAACAATGATCGTAGGGATATTCCTGAATGAGGGTGTTTTAACACCTTATCGATCACCCCACCAATTTGAACACGCTCCTATACGTAATTACGTATTGTACTTGACCTGAATTGTCGTAGACATAATGTGCATAACAACACACTCGTCATGACGTACACAGCACTATACCCATTTCCGGTACCGTAGATTAATATTCACAGATATATTGGATCACACAATACATATCAAACATATTACATCGCACAATATATTCGATTTCGAACCATCCGTGTCGTGTACTCAATTGAGATCACACAATCCGGTAGAATCATAGGTGTACCTATTTGCATAATCAATTTATAAATTAAAAAATAAATCTATTATTAGCTAACTGTAGCCATAGTTGAAGTGAATTTTTTTTAAACGGTAATACTGTAATACTACGTTAATTATGACATCGTGCTATCTACGTGGTTGTTTCATAAAATTTCGTATTCACGTAACAATTTGCAATAATCGCATTGCCATAGAACGTTTTGTAAATTTATTTATTTATTTTTATTTCGTGATAATTCGTTGAAAAGACTTATAAATATATTATATTGTACAAGTGGCGCACTGCGATGATAAGACAAAACAATCGACTAGTGGGAGGGTGCGATACCGCAGTAGTGTAATGTCTATACATTATCGTCTATCACTCAGGGGTCGGCAAGTGATTTCTACTGGAGTCCGGAGAACTAAAATAATACGTAAACGGGGTCCGTAGGAAAAAAAATAATTGTATTACATTTTTCATTATTTATTTCTAAAATTTTAAAGTCATTTGAAGAGTTAACATGCCTTGTGATGTTATATTACGAGAAATCACATTTCTCGTCTTTGGCTAGTAACTTGAAATCGGAAACTTTTGTAGAACACATCTAATACGAAATGTATGTTCCCGATAGGCTCAAGGTGAGAATCCGTTAACTTTGTTCTCGAGTTTATAAAAAAAACTATTTTACAAAACGAAATCTTTTTCGATAATCACGATGGAAATTGAAATAACGTACTTATAAAAATATCAAAGAAAGGTGTGTTGACGGTCCAGATCACTGCCTTCCGCCAGTTGCCGACCGTTGCTCTAAGTAAACTAGGATCACCATAAGTCCCCGATTTGGCCGGCACTGTACCGGTTTTGAATTTTGAGTTTCGGTGTCCCGATATAGTGTTTCGGAACGGCCAATAATTGTCCTGGAATCGTGCATCTAACACTATTGTCTTTTATAATGGTTTTGATAGATAAAAATATATATTTTGACCAAAAAAATCAAGACGTCTAACAGAATCGATTTTTAAAATTGTTTCCTGCCCTAGCCAATGGCTGGTATAATAATTGAATACGTCCATTGTTTGTGCCAGAGAAACTTTTGTTCGACTAATACACAACGTAAATGTGCACAAGCTACAAAAATCCCATCGCGTTCACGTGTTTTTGAACTCGTAGATTTTTTGATTATTCGTTAAACCGTTAAGACGTGTTAACACGAAGGTAAATTAAAAACGGTTTGAATTCGGACGGTTAAAAAATAATTTCAATCGTAATACAGTGGGTTCCGCTTAATGTGATCACTTTGGTGCAGGTCATTTTGATTCTATTAACCGGTTGATTCTATAAAACATTTACAACATTTTTTTCATAATTCAATCTTTTAGTACAATTACATTTTTATTTAAATTAACATACATATCTAATAATTTATAAGACATCAAATTATTTATTAAAATTAAAATTAAATAAATACATTTAAAACAAATTAAAGAATTGCTATCTATTTTTGATTGTACTTGACAGTCTACCAACTTAATTTCCATATTAGCCTGAAATTAAATTAAAATTAATATTCATGTTTTTTTGTTTATTTGTTTACAATATATAAATTATACATACCTGTAACTTTTGAAACAACTGAAAAGTATCGCTATCGTCGTATTTTTGAACAGCTCCCAAAATAACTTTCCCAAAATAATTCTCGTATCTTTTTGAGTGATTTGTCTAGTCATCCAAGCATTTGAATTAGCGTAATAATCGACGGGCAATGTTTTAACGCCCCGAAAACAGCGGGGATTTTTACTTTTACCAATAATTAAAGGACGTCGTTTATCCGTACCTGACATGTTGCACGCCAGCATAATTGTAAGTCTTTGCATTTGTTTTTTGCATCCATTGGCCGTATTTCCTTTAAAATCAAAAGTATAATCTGGTAGAGCTCGATAATACAGACCAGTTTCGTCTACATTATATACATCATCAGGTGCATAATATTAGACGATGCAATAAAATTCTTTAAGTAATCTTCTGCAGCTTGAAAATATAAATGTAATACGCTTTTGCGTGATAACCGAAAATCGATGAATGCGTAAAACGGTAAATGCGCCAGTCGGCCCTGTGCGTGACGAGGAGTAGGCGGAAAAATTTACCCCCCTCCCCCAAAAAAAAAAACAAAAAAAAATAAAAAAACTCGTCATCCGTCCGACCGACCGAGTAAATAAAGACACGGGACGACTCGGCGTGAAAGAGCGAATAAAAAAAAACAAAAAAACAAAAAAAAAAAACAAAAAACGTGAGACGACGACGACGACTGCTGACCCACTCGCGTTTCGCGCCCGCAGGTCCGAGCCCGGGGAACAGCACGCAGACGTACGTGGGCCTGGTGACCGGGTCGCTGGCCATGACGGTGCTGCTGGTGGCCGGCGTCGCGGTGGGCCTGGCGCTGAAGCGCGGCCGGCAGAAGGTGGCGCTGCTGCAGTTCAAGCAGGCCACGCTGGGCGCGCCCAAGCAGCAGTCCATCAACATGAAGCACCTGAACGGCAAGTGCAAGGCGGCCGTGGGCCCGTCGTCGCTGTACGGCCGCGGCGGCATGATCGGCGGCGTGGGCGGCGTGGTCGGCTGCGGCGCGGGCGTCGGCATCGGCATCGGCGGCGGAGGCGGCGGCGGCGGCGGCGGTCACGTCGGCCACGAGTCCGAGGACAGCGACAACTCGTCCGTGTACCACGAGCCGTACAAGCGGCTGCCGTCCGGCAAGTGTCACGATTACGCGCCCACCACGTTCCTGTTCAAGAAGGACGTGTCGTCCGCGCTCACCACCAGCAAGAGCAGCGAGTACACCGGTAAGTGCAGCGCTTGCTTTCGTGTGTTAATTTGTTAATTTGTGTGTGTGTGTGTGTGTGTGTGTGTGTGTGTGTGAAAATGCAGCGCATCGACTCGATTTGCAGGGGGTCCTTGGGGGCGATTAGTACCACCGAATAAGCACGTCCAAATTTTTTCGGGACCAATTGAAATAAAATATTCAAATGTTTATTGGAATATGAATTATTTGAATTCGTCATTACTAGGGCTCGGATTTTGTAGCAAATGCTTCTTTCGAGGGGAGTGCGATAGAAAGATAATTCTTATATGTATAAATACGTTTTGACTCGTTCTGATTTCAATGAAGTAAACTTTATTTTGCTTTTATTTGCTTTTTTCCCACAAAGCCTGCTTTTTATTGCTTTTTCCCATATTTGGTTCTTTTTTTTCGATTTTCACATACTTTTCTTGAAAATTAAATTTATTTCCATGTATAATATACAATGTCCAAATACTTGGACTATATTATTGTATAGACAATCTCGTCTACATCACAACAAATTTTGGGTTTATACAACATGCAATTACAAAATAAGAAAAAAAAAGGTATTTTTTATTTGTATTCCAAGTATTTGCGTTTGTTTATTAATTTTTTTATGTGAACTTTGGCAAAAAATAAACCTACGGTTTTAGAAGCAAAACACAAGTTAGAAGAGATAATGATGAAGCAGCGAAATTGATCATAGGAAAGTGCAATCGTGTTTTTTCAAAGAATGGATGGGTAGAACTTCAAAAAATCAATAGTTTTCATGATGGCACTACACTCAACATAAATGTGGACCATTATGATTTAGATGATTTAGTTAATATGGAATATGCACCAGTTACATCGGTTGATGTGGAATGATCTTTTTCCATGTATAAAAATATTTTAGCGCCCAATAGGATGAATTTTAATGAAAGTAACTTGGCCAAATATGTGGTCGTAAATTCATTTTTAATATTTCATTTTATGTATAATTTAAAGTTGTTTTTTTAAATTAAATTTAATAAATGCTTCTTTTCGCTTTTTTGGCATCTTAAAATGCTTTTTTAAGGATTTATTTTGCTACAAAATCCGAGCCCTAGTCATTACAAATTTACAATGAGTACTTGTAAAATATAATATAAACCATTAATTTTACGTATATAGGCCAGTGATTCCCGACTTAAAGGGGGTGCCCCCAGGGAGGCGTCAACACACTGGTGAGAAGAGTAATACACTCATCACGGAGTAATTTTTTTCAATTTTATTTTATAAACGGAATGGGATCCGGGAATTCATAATATTTGATTATATATTTCAAATATGGAAAGAGTCAAAACTACTACGCATTAAAAACAGTAAAAATGTCTTCAAGTTTGAAACTCCGTTTTCACATACTAATAACCAAAAATATAGCTTTCCAATTTTTTTTTAAATGTATATTTGAAGGGAGGGTGTGAGATTCTTTGTAGTCTGTACAAAGGGGGCATAGAATAAAAGAAATTGGAACTCGTTGATATAGACTAAAAGTATTAATAAACCCAAAATAATTTATGCAATAATATATGTAGTAGTAACATGTAAGAAATTTCTTCATATTATTTAATTAGTTTTGTAGAAAAAAACAACTTCCAAGACGAGATAATCGATACTATCATAATGCATAATATTTTACCGTGATGTAAAAATTTCATTTGATGTAAAATCTTTGATATTTATATTAATGTACAGCTGGATACCTCACACAGATCATAAGTAAAAATTTAATTCTAGCACACATAATAACTTTGCCTTGATTTTACCTAAGGTACAGTGATGGATATGTTTGTTAAAAAATCAAAATTTCAAGAAATATGAGGCCCCTTTAATCGAAGCATCCATCACATAATTCAAAGGTCCGATTGTTTTTTTTACATTTGCATATATGGTAAAAACTGTTTTCACTGAGATCCAATAATTGCAACCACTGTAAGAAACTAAAATATAAAATTAAAAATTCATCTTTACTTAAACACACCACAAGTACTCGTTTTTCAATAAAAAAAAAAACCCCTAATAAACAACATTAACATTAAATTAATTTTATAATCACCTACATTATCAGTGCTATCGAGATTAAGATTGATAAAATAAGTGAGTTGAAATATATTCATTTATAGTATCATTCAAAGTTGTGATAAACTTCATTCAATAATGCATATTTAACGGTTTATGTGTGTGTGTGTGTGTGTGTGTGTGTGTGTGTGTGTGTGTGTGTTTGTGTGTGTGTGGGCGCGCGCGCGCTTGCGGGAAGTAAACCGTTCATGTCATGTGACGGCTATTAATAAAAAAAATAAAAAAAAACGTATGTGTTGTGTGCGCAGACTTTACGAGCGTCGGCAGTTTCGGGCAGGACGAAGTCAAGTATTCGTCACCGTCCATGTACACGCTGAACCCGCCACCGCCGCCCAGCACCAGACCGCCGCCGCTGTTGCAGTCCGAGCAGCTGAACAAGTCGCTGCCGGCCAACCTGCACAACTACTACGCGGCCATCGACATAATCAAAGTACGTGTTCGAGCGGTGCTGCGGCAGCGGTTCACCAATAATAGACATTTTAAGATATAGTCGACAAACGGCCGAAAATATTGTAATATCGATTTTGATTTTTTCGTTTTTTGTTTTTTTTTCTTTCCAGACCGAGCGCAAAGAGCAGCACTTCACGCCGGGCAAGTTCACGTGCATGAAGCTGCCGGACGACAAACTGCTGCTGCAGGACGAGTGCAATCAAACGTCGCTGTACGAGATGTCCCGGAACAGGCTACGGGTGATCGAGAAACTGGGCGAAGGCAATTTCGGAATGGTGAGTGCAGTGTCTGCCCGCCGAGCCCGTCTTCTCGCCGCCGCCCTCGACCCCCGCCGACGTACCCCGGCGAATCCGCGGTGCGCGGCGCACGGACGGGGGTGGCGGGCGAAACGTGATTGGAATGCGCGATGATATTTTAATAAACAACTGTCAATTCCATGTGTAGATCCACTTATGCGAGACGGACGGGATACCCGAGTACAATGCCACGTCGACGTTCCACAAGAGACAAGTGATCGTCAAATCGCTTCGACGAGGCTGCGGCGAACAATACAAGTGAGTGAAAATAATAAAATAATAAAATAAATATATATATATGTATACGAATTACTGCGATTTTGTTTTATACTCGTCGCCGACTCCATTTTCTTTCTCTTTTTCCGCCCCCGGCCCCGGACCGACTGTCGGAACGCACTCCCGGCATTCGAAAATCAATTTTCCGCGCGTTGAACGCCGCGCGCGCGTCGAATAACGTGTCCTGTTTACGAATTCTTAAGACATACGCACATCATAGACGTCGTGAAAAAAATTATTTTTACACGTCATTTGGTTACGCGTACAGGCCGCGGCCTTATTATAATAATAATAATAATAATAATAACAATATTATTTCGTTTCGGATGACAAATCCAATGCGCACGGACGAAAACACAAAACCACGTCGCGTACAGGCGGCCGCCGCGCTTTTTAAACGCGACTCTGATCGATAAACGTTTCGTTTTATTTTTTCTGTTTCACCTCCTCTCCGCCTACGCGCAGACAAGAGGTGATGAGGGAGACGAAGAGCTTGTACACCGTCCGGGATCCGAATTTGGCACGGATCGTGGGCGTCTGTAGTCCCGACGAGCCGCTGTGCATCATACAGGAATACTGCGAATACGGTGACTTGCCGAACTTCTTGAAACTGCAGACCGCCGAATCCACGGAAGCTCATCCGACAATCAAGTGAGCATGATACGACTCTTGTAATAAGTATTAACGACGATAACACGTCGTTTACAGAACAATGTCGACGACGGAGACGTTCCAAAAGGGCATAATGAGCGCCAAAATCCATACTGTATATTAATTAGCTTTAAATTTTGATAGAAATTATGAATCGAAAATACAGTTGAACGATCGTTTGAAATAGATTATATAACCCAATTCACCTATCAAATATATTTTTTTAAGGAAAAATATTTAATGAAGATAAGTCGAGTGATCGGTAAAAAATCGTTGTTTAGTTCTCCTGAATAATTTCGAAAATGTCGCTTATGCCCTTTTGGATATCGTCGCCGTCGATATAATCAAGTCTCACGCACGCGTATTGCTGCGGACGATTGTTTCAAATAGTAAACCGATATCGTTCAAGCTATGTATATATATATATATATATATATATATATATATATGTCGTAGCCACTTCGTGAAATCGAACTTTTCACGAAAAGATGACCATTTCATGAAATGGAAACGGATATTTTACACTCCGTGAAATTCGAAAATATTTCACAAAATGGTAATTTTTTCATAAAGTGGTCACTCCAATTTAACATCGTGTAATTTTTTTCACAATCCGGTCGTTCACTTTGCGTAATGGAATACAACATTCATTGCACACGTCAAGTGTGATTATATTCGTTTTTATTTATTTAATGTATTTATTAAGTATACTTATTTTTAACTTTAACAATACTACGTATAACGTTCTTTGTGTATTATCTTATTTGTTTTATACAAATCACAAACATTTTCTGTGGATTCATTTTTACACATTTTGCAATATTTAACAAGGATATCTCGTTCAACATTTCCCTCTTCATATTGGCTGTAAATTTCTTCAAAAGATGTGTTTGTTTTAAACCTAGTATAAAATGCAACAGTCGTTGTCACAATTCATTTACCTGTTCTAATAAATTAAAAATGATTGTAATATAATATATTTAATATTATATAAATAGTTATAAGTATAATAATATAATGTTTAGTCAAATTAATAAAATATAGATAAAAATAACTTATAATATTGTTAAAGTTAAAAATAAGTATACTTAATAAATACATTAAATAAATAATAACGAATATAATCAAACTTGACGTGTGCAATGAATGTTGTATTCCACTACACAAAGTGAACGACCGGATTGTGAAAAAAATTACACGATGTTAAATTGGAGTGACCACTTCATGAAAAAATGACCATTTTGTGAAATATTTTCGAATTTCACGAAGTGTAAAATATCCGTTTCCATTTCATGAAATGGTCATCTTTTCATGAAAAGTTCGATTTCACGAAGTATACATGTATATATTATTCGATAGTATTTCGAACGAAAACAATTCGTTTTCGTTACTCGTGACGATTCGTCCACAGTGTTCCATGATATATTTTATACCGGTGAAGCCGCTCGCGGCTGTTTGATTTTTTTCTATTGTTTTGATTCCATTTTTGTCCACAGTTACGGTTGCTTGCTGTATTTCGCCACACAGATCGCATCGGGTATGAAACATTTAGAGGGTAAGGGAATCGTTCACAGGGATCTGGCCGCGAGGAATTGCTTGGTGGGCAAAAACTATTCGTTGAAGATTTCCGATCACGCGTTGTACTGCAGTCAATACGATTCGGATTATTACGTTAGCGACACTAAATCGAGATTGCCGATCAGATGGATGTCGTGGGAAAGTCTGCTGCTGGTAAGTCGTCGTTTGTTTTATTTTTGTTTTTTATTTTGTTCTTCAAAACCGAAAAACGCGATATCTGTTACAATATGACGTGGCATTGACTATTGGATAGTGGAAAATAAAAACTAAAACGTCATACCGAAACGAATATTCGTACGTACTATCGTACACCTATAGAGCACGAGATTCTTAATCTCGAGGTCGTGGGGTCTACGTCGGGTGCCACTGTCGTACACCTATCACTCGATGATACACAAAATAATCGTTAACAATGTTAACGCTACTCATTAACTTTATTAATCTTTATCGAACAAACAAACACGCAAAATATTAACTTATTAAACAAACAAACACACAAAATATGAATCTCGATGAAACACTCACAAACACGCGGGCCTCGCTCGAGAGCCCACACTCCCCGTACCGTGGTTATTACGTTCTTAAATATGATTTTACGAATTGCTGCCTCAGCTCGTTTGCTTCGTCGGCCTATCATTATGAATACACAATATGAACAATTTAACTAATTAGCATAAAGTAATATTGGAACATTCAACAGTACGTACTATATTGTATGCATATCGCGCGCGTTTACATCGTAAACGGATACGCCACTAAAAAAAAAAAAAAACCAACACAGCTTGTCTTTCCGCGTAATCTTCTTGCCGTCGCGACTCGTCATCTCATCGAATTTCCGCTACTCGTATCGCGTTTTCGCGGAATGTCGCGCGAATTCGTTTTTTGACACGAGAGACCCTCGGTCCGGACAAACTTCGCCTGGTACCGCGTGGCAAACGTGTACCGAACGGATTATAAAACTTTCGTGGAAAAACTCGTGTAATACACGCCCTACCCGCGGGGTACGTCATGCGGGTAGCGTTTGTTACGACTCGCCGTCTTCGTGTTTTGCAAACACGCGCGGGGTCGTGCACGACGAGAAATGATTTCAAAGTCTGTTTATTGAACTCTAAGAGTTCGAGCGCCACGCAGGGAGGGAAACTTAAAATGGCGTGCGGAACGACCAAAGGGCTAATGGAAAAAGCGATGGGATTTTTGATTAAAGTTAATTAAGCAAATAATTCACGCCGGTCTTGATTTAATCGGTAATCGACCCACGCGCACTCGTCTCGAGTCTCCGTGCACCGTATGTGTAATAATATGTACGATTGTCTGAACAACTGTTTTTGGAACCGTCGAGACCGTCACGTTAACAACGTAATCGATATGGGACTACGAGTGTGGTCGAACCGTTATTCGAACGTCGAGCGGTCAGGGCAACTCGTATCCACCAATTTATTGAACCGGTGCACACGATTAACGAATTAATCGATCCGTAATCCCAATCGGAATATTCACCTTTAGATTACCGTACGAATACGTCTGGGTTCTCGAATTTAATCCGATTTACGGTCTGTTGAATGAGGATCCACGTCAGGTTTTTGTTCTTTAAATTTTCTATGTAGAAGTCAGTCCGTAACAGGCAACTAAAACAATGCGATTCAGAACTCGACACGAGTTTTATATCATAGTAAATATAATATACCGATATCCGATAATCCGTTGAGTTTTCGTCAATAGATTAAATTCGATTCGTGTGCACCTCACACGAGTGAAGACAATGGACGTATTTCGATCTTTATAATATACACTCTGACTAACGTTGTGCGAGTCTACAATGTTTGTTGTCGAGCAAGGTTTTCAATCAAACCCTAAACCCGATTCCCAGTCGATACGATTCAACACGTGCAGCACCTCCACCAATGGAGGTTTGGAGGCAAAGACGGGGGAAAACTAGTAGATCTTTTTTCGCCTTCGTAGATCGCTCGTATTTGGTGCGCGCGTGTCGCGTCACACAAAATCATAACCGTCGTGCTGTGTCGTTTTCCAGGGCAAGTACACGTCGAAGAGCGACGTGTGGTCGTTCGCGGTCACCCTGTGGGAGATACTGATGTTCTGCAGCCACCAGCCGCTGGCGGAGCTGACCAACGAGCAGGTGGTCGAGAACGCCAACCACATGTACCTGGCCAACGGCAAGCACAGGTACGTGGAGCCGCCGCCCAGCTGCCCGCGCGAGATGTACGAGATCATGGCCGAGTGCTGGAAGCGCGGCGACTCGGACCGGCCCAAGTTCTCGGAGATACACCTGTTCCTGCAGCGGAAAAACCTCGGCTACGTGCCGGCGATCGTATGATCGACGACGTCCGGTCGACCCGCGGCGATCCAGGAGTAGGCGCGATGTTGTGCGTGGTTGTCGACGACACCGCGATACGACGCGACACGACACGACTCGACGGCGACTGTCGCGATCACTCGGTACAATCGTCGTCGTCGTCGTCGTCGTCGAAAACACACTGTATACCTTTCCTCTCGCCCTCACACCCCCCGACCATTCCTTGTCGAGTGTACGTCTACGAAACGATACTCTGAAGTCCGTTCCCGCCCTCGTGCCGATAAACGCGAGTGTGTGTGTGTGCGTTGTGTAAGTAAATCAAATTATCTACACGTCAACACGTCGTCACCGCTTATCCTTTTCTACTTTTCGCCTTTCGTTTGACGTCTTTCGGAGAATACGTTTTCGTAAGACCGCATCACACAACGATGTGACCATCGACCGCGTAACATTTCCGATTGGACCAAGACCGAGACCGAGACCACGGCGGCACTGCTCCGGTGGTTTGTGCAGTCGAGTGCATACTTCGCGGGCGCAAACGACTAATAATCATAGCTTACGACCGTCTACAAACAACGCTACGTTTCGCGACGGTGGACGGTGTGCGTGTGTGCGCGTGTGTGTGCCGTCGAAAGTTCGTGCCAAAACATAAAGACGTCTGTCTCGCCGTCTCAAAGTCCGGAATCCGTCACCGTTTTCCTGGCCGGGGGCGCGGGAATACGCACGATCGTTTCGGTTCGCCCCTCCCCCTCGTTTTTTACCCTCCCGACCGTCGTACGTTTCGCGATCCGAACCCCCCGCGGACGTCGCCATCATTACCGCCGTCTCTCTCTCTCTCTCTCATCCTCCGTCTAGATCTTTCACCCACGTCACGCTCCCGACGCCGCCGCGCTCCTAGACACGTTATTCATACTTCGATCACTGCGACGAAAGCGAAACCACGCCGTCGTAATATATTTTCGTCGAACCGTTTTGCACGCGATGTCTTCCAAAACCGAAAACCGAAATCGACGCGTACGCGTTTCAACTCGCGGAACCGTTTTCTAATATTTTCCGAGGTTTTAATCATTTTTTTTTCTTTTTTTTTTTCGTCTTCTGCGTAGCTCGTAAGTATTTGTACATAAAATATTTGAATTTTCTTTTCCTTGCCGACGATTCGTTTCTCATCCGAAAACTCAAACGTACACAGTAGGTACACATCATAATACACACGCGCCCGTTCGTACCCGCGTGCACACACGCTCTCACACGCGGTACGAGAACACGTGCGTATTCATCATACGTATAATAATAATATATATATTATGTACATTTCTAATATTATATACGTTTATTTTTATTTTTATTTATTTACTTTTTTTTTTTTTTTTTTTTATTTAAGTCTCGATTTTATACGAAATTCTTTACACTAATTCACTTCATGTATATATATATATAAAAAAAAAAAAAAATGCTCGAGTGGATACGTTGTTACAATTATTTCATTACTCATTTTTAAATATCATATTGTATGCATTTCTTTCGATACGATAGTGATGTGTAATGGTGTTTTACACATGAACTCACTCCTAAGTCTTTCCAAGTAGTCGGACGAATACAACCACCACGCCGAGAAGCGGTGGTATTCGGTTTTGAAATTAATGTTTAAGGGGTTTACCGATTTTTATCCGAAAATTTCATTTTTATATTTTATATGTACTATCATTGACTTCGACGGTGGTTTTCAATCAAATCGTCATCACGTTTCTGACCTATTTATATCATTGTAAATACATTTTTCCCGGTTTTTTTCCATATGATAACATAATAACCTATAGTGTCGTTTATATGTTTTGTATTTTTAATTGATAAATAACGATTGGAATTATTAATAATGTAACAGACATTTTTGATTTCAATAATATATTAAGCTCAAAAGTGGATTAGCTG
This sequence comes from Therioaphis trifolii, assembly GCA_027580255.1. Lineage (NCBI taxonomy): Eukaryota > Metazoa > Arthropoda > Insecta > Hemiptera > Aphididae > Therioaphis > Therioaphis trifolii. Next base: position 4,177,015 of record CM050406.1, on the reverse strand, counting down.
AGCTCGTGTAAAATGCAATAAATCGTAATTATATGAAAATATATATAAATTAATTTAACGTGCAATTTAAAATTTAAAAGTGGTGCCAATAATGATATTTACGTATGATTTAGCCAAATGAATCGTACGAGAGTTCTATGTGTATATGTTTTCGTTAAATCCTCCTATCTCCTCACCCTCCCCCCCGTAAGACGTGTGTGATACTGTATACATAATTATATATTTTTGAATTTGCATATCATAACCTCTAGTGTAGGTTTTTTTTCATTTTACTTTAATCGTTCCGGCAAATTTAGTACTTGTTCTCCTCGACACCAAACCTTTGATTTTTATTTACCGAAGAATTTTATTTAGGCCGCGGTCACGTGACGGCAAAAATGATAAAACGGCACTTTTCACTAGGGTGCCGTGAAACGGTGTGTAAATAATAATACTATTACATGGAGGGTATAATCAATTGCCCGCGTTGCTAAGAGACAATCAATCTCTAAACATTTTTTTGGTCTAAAAATATTTTGTAAAAAAAAAAAAAAAAAATTACTATAATTACGATAAAGTCTTAGTATTAATAGCACTCTTCAACTCTCTCTCACACAAACACAAACACACACACACACACACACACACACACACACACACACACACACACACACACACACACACACACACACACACACACACACACACACACACACACACACACACACACACACACACACACACACACATATTTAAAATTCATTTTGACGTTCAAACCAAGTTTTGATTGTCATTTTTGACCGTTGAGTTCCTTATATATGTATACATTTACGTAAATTATTAAATATATATATATTATATATGTATGTATGTAATACACAGCTCGAGCCAACAAATTAGATATAGTTGTTCGTTTCCTATAAACTACGTAAACTTTCAATATTACAGCTACCTGTATACTTATTTTAACGCATGGAAAACGTGTTGTGTATACTTCAATCGGTGTCAAGCACAAATACTAATTTAATGTCATTTTGTAAAAAAAAAAAAAAAAAACGAGGACAAAAACAGTACTTAATATATACATATACATATATTATATATTTAATTTGTTTAAGTATAATATATTATAATAATAAAAAAAAAAAAAAACTTGACATTTAAATGTAAATGTATAATGTATTTTCATTGACTACATATTGTTGTTTTAATATTATCTATTTAGGAAAAATATAAATCAGTATTATAATAAATCATTCCTCTGTCTTTGAAACACGATAAAAAAAAAAAAATGTTATTTAATAAATATGTATGTACCTTAAACGACGAGAGTTTTTATTTGTAATCATATAAATACCTACCGATCACTCACACCTACGCGTCATGATACGTATGTTATCACGATGTAAACACGCACGTGGAACGACGAAAAGTCACGCTTGGTAATATCAAAGACTCGTTGACGAAACGGACAAACGTACACGGACACCCGTTGGTAAAACGGTACGTATGACTATTTTTTTATAGGTGATGCTTTAAACGTGTGTTCTGCCGTAATCGTGTAGTTGTCAAAAAAAAAAAAATTTTTTTTGAACGCCTTTTGGCCGTTTTAAAAAATGTATTGGATTTCAATGAAAACGCATCGTACGGGTTTTGGAATCGTTCCGCACGCTTTTTTCCCTGTACACAATTTTTTTCTTTATTATTATTACAGTAGTCACTCGATAATTCGAAATTCAGGGGACCGAGTTAAAAATTCGATTTATAGTGGTTTTCGATTTACCGAGTGTTCGAATAATCGAGGGAAAAAAAATTAATTCGAATTAAAGAGAGATGGATAATTTTACATAATGTATTACGTTTATTTTGACATTTACTTATTATAAATATTATTATTTATATTTTAAAATTATTAATTGATATTTATTTACTATACATACATATTATTATATTTTACATTTATTTTTAATATTATTATATTTTACATACATATTACATATTAGTGAAATCTGTTATTTTTTTTTTTGTGAAAAATTGTTGGTCACAAGCTGGTCCATAGCGTTGTCTAACTCACTGATAGCCTTGAAAATTGTATCGCATCTTTTTTCGTCCATTTCAGATTGCTTGAAAAATTGACGTAATCCTGACATAAAAAATGTTGCTTCTTTTAACGATATGACAGGAACCTCCACCTCCGCCTCCTTTTCCTCGTCATAATTGTCAGAATTGCGCTGATTGGCTGAAGTAGATTGAATAATTTCCTCGTCGGTAAAAGTACCAGAAGTTGCGACATTATCGTCAAAGTGAATAAAGTCTTCAAACGATACAGGAACTTCTAGTCTGTTGCATAGCGGAGGTTTATTTTGGTATAAATTAGGTAGGTAAGATAAGATAACATTGAACTACGATAATATTTAACCATCTTCGTTATTAGTTTCATTACGAGTACGTTAAATAGATTGTATTATTATATGTACGTATGAACGTACATATTATAATTGTGTTTAAAGAAATTCGAATTATAGAGATTCGTGAAAAAAAAATTCGAATTGTAGAGTGTGCCTCACCGACAGACATTTCAAATTATCGATGGGACCGGAATACGCGTATTTTTTTCTAATTATAGAGGTTTTCCCAGGGGACTTAGCGTTTAGTTCGATTCATGGAGTTTTTCGAATTATCGAGGTTCGAATTATCGAGTGACTACTGTATTTTTTTTTTTTCATCGTCCTCGAAATAAGATCCTCGAAAAGAAATAAGATTCGGAGTGTCGACTAAGACGCTTTGTCCGTTCTTTCGCTCGACCATCAGACGTCAGGCGAAGTCTCGCGGTGTATAGTTTACAAATATTTTTCGGAAAGACGGCCGGTGTCAATAGTCTTCGGGTGAAAAAGCCAAGGCTCGAGTTCAAAGTTTAATCGTTCGCGCGCATATCCCTCCCTCGGCGCACGATTACGTTACACGATTTTCGGTCTCGTCGCGTACGTCGGGGTACAAAGCTAGCCCTGACTCTTCCCCTCGTCGACGACGAATTAAATTTGATTCCCGTACACGGACGTCGAGTTTCGAGGAAAATATCGTGGTCGGTGAACTCGGTGATTTTAAAAGTACACCAACCACCCTGGTGTACGGGGAACGGGAAAATCAATCAACTCGTAATTCGTCCCCTTCTCCGGGCCGTTGATATCATTACACGATTCTACGACAGCCGTTGTTGTCGTTTGAATTTTTTTCGTTTTGTAAATACGAATTATAACTATCGTCGTCGCCGCGGGCGAGGGGGTGAGGTTGCGCGTGCCGATCAACACGCGTTTCGCTCCGTCGATTTTCCCACGTGCCACAAACTACGTCGCGGGAATTCGAGTGCATGCGATCGGAGCATTACACGGTCCGAGAAGATGCCGTCGTGTTCTTTTCGAACGTGTTGATGTCGTCGACTCTATAAAGAACGGAGCGTTAGGGGTCTTTCGGGACTCTTGTCGTGTGACACTTGGTTAGGACGCGAAGTATCGTCGGCGAAATCGTTTGCAGACAGGATCCGGGCAGAGTGCTAAAGTTGATTTTTTTTTCAAATTTTTTCACAGAAAAACTTTTTGGGGCAGTTAAAGCGCTTAAAAAGTTTCACGTGCACCACTTCGGTAAATACGTCAAAACAAGAAATCGAGCGGAGTGATGGAACCGTCCGAGGACGGCCTTTCCTCTTTTTCGTTCAGATTAAACTTTTTGAGATGGTAACACAATGACGTATTCAGGATTTTGACGCCCGGGTGTTTTTTTTCCGTCCCCTTCCTGCCCCTCCCCTATAAATATTGGGCGTTTCCCGAAAGAGCACATTTGTCGGAAAATTCACATTCACACGATTATAAACTCAATAAATAATAAGATAAAAAAATCAAATATTAACTGCCATATTTTATTAGTTATGTAATTTCATTGTTATTATTTTATTAACAATCAACATACTATTGGCTTAAATAATTCATCAGTTTTTTTTTTTTTTTTAAGTACATTAATAATAATAATTTGGAAGTAGTTATTTACCCGTCCGACGCGTAAGTAGCCACTTCCTAATAATTTACACCTTTTTGCGTGCCCTTAATATTTACTAAAGTAAATAAGTACTCAGTTTACCGTGTAACATGTTCAATAAGTCTCACGGTCGACTTCAATAGACTGTGTACACAACGCATAAAAACACGTTTTTATTATGACGATAACACGTGTTAAAACACCTCGTTTACGATAGGTAACGATACAATCTATGATTTTTCACAGACATCTTTAATATTTTCGGGTAAACCCATCTCGTCGTTCATAATCGATTGAACTCTAATAATTACGAACTGCAACATAATCGAATAAACATATTGACCGACTGATGTTCTTCGTTGACTAAGCCAATAGCCAGTGACGTATTTAGGGGGGGGGGCTAGAGGGGGGCGATCGCCCCGGGCGGAATTTTTTTAGGGGCGGCATCAGATTTTTACATAACCCATCTTCTGTTAATGAACAATAATACAAATTGGTTAATACAATTTTTTTACAATGATATTTTAAATTTGTAACATCTGGCACCACACAAAGTTTATAAATATAATCTATAAACCTTGGGCACCAGAGCATTGGAGTGTAGACGAAATTTATAGATAATAGAGGTATATATTATCTTATTTATTATCTTATTTTTTCACTAATTTTCGTTCAACTCCTTATGGGTTACCTGAAAGGAAACTCCAACGCATTCGGTAGGTGGCAAAAGTCAATTTTTTTTTTGTTTTTCGGGGGGGGGGGCGTGGAAAAACATTAGCACCCGGGTGCCAAATTTCTGAATACGTCTCTGCCAATAGCGGAATATGCGAGTGATCGATTTTAGTACAAATGTGTTGAATCTTATGAATTATTCTCACGTATCGTATTATTTCGCTTAGAATAAATACGGAAGGGAATAATGCCCCGATGCACTGAAGAGGTTTTCCTGTTGACGTTTCACTGCATCCCGACATGTTTTCGTGGAGCCAATTGAAATCCGGTTTTAGTTTATCCACGCAAAACCATTGGTTTACGCTCGTGTCCAGAGCGCATTCTTCAAATCGTGTTGGGTGATCACAAATTCATCGCTCGAGTAAAAACACGATGATCCTACGGCGGTGGCGTCGCGTTGAGTCGACGGAATTTCCCGTGCAAACGTTGAAATGCTTTTTTTAGTTTCGAAAAAAATATTGTAAAACGATTAATTTTTATAGACGTGAACTTTTTCAACAGTAAAATTGGACTTGGTAATATCGTATCGTCGCAGAAAAATAAGATCGTTAGACGACAACTCGGATCGAAGCGACTAATGCCATATGACTTTAATCACCTACCTATTAATGTACAATTGTTCCGAACCGGGCGAGCACTACGTTTTCGAACACTCCACGTTACCACGTGTCTACTCGAATCGCGGTTACGACGCTGCCACAAAATAAACTACACTTTGATAATGTTCGTATTCAACGCACGAATGCGTTATTGACGCACACTACCTCGGGTAAGAACTCTCGCGGCATCTTTTATCATCCAGCTGTAGTCGGAAAAATGTTAAAACAAAATAAACATTTATAAAATTAAACATAATTATAAAGCACTCAACATTAATTACTTACCTACTTTTTTTTTTTTGTAATAATTATTTATTTTCGTACGCAAATAACAAGACATTATAATTACTAGTTCAGAATAACAAAAGTTGTTTCAAACTATTAAATAAACGTTTATGATTTCAAATGAAAACTTACTACGTCATAGTATTCAAGTTGCGTCGAAATAATAAAAAAAAAAAAAAAAAAAAATAGTAATTTAAAATTATGATACCAGAACGTTATAAAGTTAGTAGACACGAAGGGTCAACATTGGCATTACTCGTCATACGCGAAATCGGTTAATTTTTTAGATAGTTTGTTGAGGCGAAAGGGATATAAAAAGGAGCAATAGATCGGGAAGGCCGTTGAGGAACACGAAAACAAATTAAGGAAAGCAATTCAGGAGAGTCTATAATTCCATCTAATACATTTTTTTTTAATTTGATGTCCGCCCACCGCCTACGCATTATGTATGTATGTATATTAGGTGTGGATGTCTATCGGATATAATGACTTGTGTAAATTTGTTCATTTATTCTCACATCAAATGAAACGACTAAATACAAATTACTCGTACATAAACTGATTGTAAAATATAGTGTGAAATACGGACCATTTCGGTAAAACGGTTGATGGGAGCCCCCTTTTGATTTCAACACCTCCAGTGCTCCTCCAATCGTTTTCCACTTTAACCACTGGTTTCGACCCGTTGGGATTTAACGAAAATCGCATCTGTGTGTTGTTATGATTATTATTACTATCGTTACGGACGATAACGCGTTAAATCAATGACACGACAAAGTGCGTCTCAAGCGCGAGATTCCCGACGATGTTTTTAACTAATTGACACTTATTGACAGTCGTACGCTCGACGGACGTTCGCACGATACGAGTTTTGAATTAAATTTCCTCGCACCGTCGTCGTCGCAACTAGAATAATTATTATCACACGGCGTGTGTGTCAGCAAAATTTGACGGCTCACCTGATATTAGCCATTAGATAAACTCCTGACGGATTCCTGTGACGCGTCGGGATATTGTGTCGCGTTAAGTCATCGCGTTTTCCACCCAAAATCCACCACCGCGTTAAATATAAACGTTTTTTTTTTTTGTTATGTGAAGCGAAGGATCTATTGGCAATGATGTTCGTAATTTGTTTTATTTTTTTTTTCTATTCACACTTTTGGGTGTACTTAAATGTGTCCGAAAGTTTCGTCCAACATATCTAAAGATCATAAATTTCATTTGATTGGTACAATAGAGAGGTCGTTTCGCTCGAGTCTCGATAATTTTTCCAAGTGTGAGAAAAATGTTCGAAAACCGAGAAAAATGGTAAAATTTACCGGAAACGACACTTTCACTAAATTGGTTTAAGTTGTTGAATCATTACTCCAGAATGTTGCTAAAAACTTGAAATTTTCATCATGTATTAATGACGTATTGCTGTATACTTTACAAAAGTTAAAAAAAAAAAAAAAATGTAAATTTTTCGACTAAAAATACGACTTTGAAAATACCTCGTTTTTTTAAGTTTATCTTTATTAACATTACATAGTATTTGACAAAAAGCACTTAAAATATAATATGACCGTACATATATACTTCAGTAAAGATACTGAACAAATTAAAAAATTCGTAGATCAGAGTTTTTTTTTTTCATGAGCGTTCAGCTATATTATTATACGATTTTTTACGGGAAAGACTATTTTTACATCAATTTTGAACTTTAAATGTGTATAAAACATTTTAGGTACATCCAATCATTATAAAACTTTGGATAGAAATAAAACTACATGTTTTGAATATTTTGGAAGACACATTTTTCTTTTGTCAAACACGAAAACTTTTAACACGTTTAGAAAGAAAAACCTACCGACGATCGGACTAAAAATGATAAAATACATCAACGATGTACTGTATACTTTGATACTGAAGCTTTGATCAGAACCGTAAACGACAACTAAATAAAAAATATATCATTTCTTCAAAATTCAAGACACCCATCTCTTCATTGACTCGTCCATTAACTACTCAGTGAACAATACCGACGGTGCGAATTAATAAGTCCGGCTTTGACATGTAATGTGTTTTACTAAAATTTAACGTTACACACAACGACACAACGAAAGTCTTAAAAAGCTGGTAAGTGAGATGATGGTGGTACAAGTTCGTCCTTCGTCCCTTCGGTCCTCGGACAAGATATTGGTGATGAATGTATTAAGTTTTAAAGAAATTATGACTCATTTCTTTAGTATAAAACGATTCTGAGCAAAGCTTCAGTGTAATGTATTTCTATCGTATACATTATTATCTTGAGTCACGATTATTGATATTTTTTCGGTATTGATAGTTTAGTACAAGAGTAAACTTGTATTAAAATTTCAGAACTTTCTAAAAAATACTCAATATTTCATTAGAAATAAACTTAAAAGAAATCAGACAATATCGTAAAAATCGTATAATAATTTATTAAAGTGTGTATAAAAAAAAATCATGAGTCACGATTTTTGAATTTTTGTTAGGATAATTAAACCTAATATGAGTAAGGTCATATTAAATTTTTAGAACATTTTGTCAAATATTTAAAATTATATTACATAAAAACTTTCAAACAATTCGGTAAATTAAAAGTTCTATATTTAAATCAAAAGTGCTATAATTGTTCTGTAAATGTAATCCAAAATAAAAAAATATGTATTTGATATTGGATAAAATTTTCAAGTTTCTAGCTTCAATAATTTTCGATTTATGACTAAATACCTAAAATCTGAACAGTGAAAATCTCGTTTACGGCGGATTTTTACCGGTTTTACACAGTTTTTCGAACGTTATTCTTGATTACTGGAAAAACTATGGAGATTTTGGTAAAATGACCTGTTTAAAGTACCATCTCAGTTCAATTTCGAATCTAAAAAGTTGCTGGACGAAACTTTTGGCCAAGGATTTCTATACGAAAAAGAGTTTACAGAAAAAAAAAAAAAAAATAAACATCATTGTAAAATCATAAGATCCTTCGCTTCACTCAGAATCTAAAAACAAAATATTCAAACAACGTGTAAACCACTAAAAAAAAAAAAAAAAAAATGGTGAAGAATTTATGTTAAATTTGGTGATAACTATTAAATAACATAACACGAAAGTAAAAATAAAACGAATTACCGACCAATGTATATTAGTAGAATAGATTATTTCAAACGGTTTTTCAAAGTTGTTTTTTTTCACTTGCCGAAACTTACACCCTGTGGCCGATTCACATAATTAATATTACATCTGCATACTACATGTCGTATTACATACCTATCAACCCGTCGCGTTAGGTTAGGTACTCGCAGGTCGGTCAGCCGACTGCGTCATCCTGTTGCTTCCGTTGCACCGTATTACCGTCGCCGATTATTATATACATAGAAAAACATATTATGTTGACGACCTGACCGACGGACGCGGCCGTGTTTTAGGCTTTGATCCTTCGTGTGTACGGTCTACGTGTTTACGTACGTACACACGTGTATGTAAATGTATATAATGATATGTACATATATATATATATATATATAAATATCGTAATACAATACGGTTATTGTGACCCCCCGAGGGAGATGGTTATACGTGTATACAGTGTGTACTCGGTGACCAAACACCGCGGGTACACGTGCCGCGTTTGTGTAAGTACCCCGACAAAATATCGCCGGTAAAATATCGCGTGACCAAAATATCGCAACTAAAATATCGCGAAACCATTATATCGTATAGAAATAATACAGCCGTACATTATTATCGCATCTGTATATTGCATTTGACTTTATCTTATCTCATCGTATCTTTTAGCTAGCAATGCATTCAAGACTCAAGTATACTGGTTTATCATTTTGTAATTGAAATAATACAGCCGTACATTATTATCGCATCTGTATATTGCATTTGACTTTATCTTATCTCATCGTATCTTTTAGCTAGCAATGCATTCAAGACTCAAGTATACTGGTTTATCATTTTGTAATTTCTATTTAGTAATTTTACAGAGTTTTTTTTATTTATTTTAAATTTTAAATGGAATTGAATTTTTTCCAAACTGTGCAAAAGGCAAAAATGTATTAGTTCATTCAATTAAATTAAAGTACATTATCATAATCGAGAGTTTGAAGATTGTCTTCAAGGTATTTCATTGAATATATACTTCCATTAATTTATTAATACCTATACATATATTTTTGCTAAATGTTCCATCTTTGCGTATCATAGAGCAATCACTAATCAGTAATCCGATTTATCCGATATAATATGTATTATCAGTTGCCAGTTATCACAAAAATTTCTCATCCAAAAAATATTATTTATTTATTAATTAAAATATTTAGATACACTTATAAGTTCAACAATCATAAAATATTATTTTCAAAGATCTCTCGGGAGGGGCGATCGCCCCTATCGCCCCCCCCTCAAATACGCCACTGACAGTGTGTACTCGGTGACCGAACACCGCGGCTACACGTACCGCGTTTGTGTACTGCGTATGTCCTCGTGTGCACGTACACGTCACACGAATGATTTTCTACACTCGGTCACGCCGTTTTTCAACCCTATATCGTTTTCCGATTTGAGAACAGTTCAACGTACGATTTGCAACGTTAACGGGATGTAACTGTGCTTATAGGAAAAATATTAATTTTTTTGCTAAAATAATTTTTTAAGATTTTCAGTTTTCTTATACGTCAACCAATATCTATGATAATGTCATTACGAAAAATAATACATTTTTGAGACGATTTAATATTCAAATTTTTATTCGCCGAATTTTTACTAACCAATAGTCAAAGGTATATGTATAAACATTTTAAATTAGAGTAGTGACGGCGAATAACGGGGGTTCCCGTAAAAATGACCCGCCACTTACTTACTCCACTGTTCAAAAACTTGAATACCGTAAACTATTGGTCCCATATTTAAAACTAAAAAACTATATTTTTTTTAAATACGTCATTTATGATATAATGTTTTTAATTATTTTTATTATTATTATTTATTTATTTATTTTTTTTAAGTGTATACTATCATATAAAGGAGCAACACGGTGAATAATGTTCCTATAGTTAATGATATAATGTTATGCAATAAAGTGATTACTAAACACTTTATAGAATCACACGGATCAAAAATACGTCTCTAATAATAAAAATAAATTCCTATTGTTATTTTTTAAATTTTATGTAAAAGAAAATCGCAATGTGTGGGTGCGTTCCAGCTGGCTAGTGAAAACAGCCACTAACCACCATTTGCACTTTCCACACTCTCCGACTTGCCCGTCTATACCACGGCCGCGGAAATCGCCGACTTTTGTATGGACATTAAAAACACTTTGTTTTGTTAAAGTTTACATCCAACAATAACATAAATCTAATAAAAAATAAATCTAATAATATATTTGACAAAAAGTACTGAAAATATAATATAATCATACTAATACACTAGACCAGGGGTCTTCAACCCGCGGCCCGTGGGCCGCATGTGGCCCGTTTTGTCATTACTTGCGGCCCGCGATCACATTTGAAATATAGCATGCATCTTTTCTATTTAGATAAAAATAAAATGACCACTAGCCCAATGAAAAAATCGGGATGGAAGCGATAAAACAAATTAAATTACCTACTTACATGTAATAAATGTTGGCTGTTTTAATGATATTAATGATAGTTTGTAATTTAAAAAAATTATAATAGTAAAACTGAATTTTAGAATAAAATACACGCTTTTACTACGGATTCGGCCCGCGAGATTTGTATAAAATAATGTGTGGCCCTCTCCATAAAAAGGTTGAAGAACCCTGCACTAGCCTAACGACACTAAAAAAAAAAAATTCAAAAACCGTTACTCAGAATTAGTTTTATAAGCGTTCATATATGAATAATTAAACGATTTTTACGAAATTTACTATTGAATGAATTTTAATATAAATGACAATTTTCAACTTGACATGTTTAAAAAAATTGGTCATTTCAATCATTGTGGAATATTAGATACAGATGTAACATCGCGATTGGTATCTTTTGGTAAAAAAATAAATTTCTCATTCACCAAACGAGAAAACTTTAGAAGCAGGTTTGATAAAACGATAATCTAACTAAAAATATTTTTTTTATAAATCATGTATCACTCCTTTCGAACCCGACACACCAAAGAGCAAAGAATTCACCATAGTGCGAAATATTTTCGTTATTTATTTATTTATTTATTTATTTTTTTGTTACCTATTCATTATTGTCACTATCATTATTGTATGTATTATTGATTTACATAATATCCTGGGCGTCCACACACATACTATGCGTGCGTGTGATCATATCAAATCCATTGTTATATCTTATTATGATTACGCACAGTATTGTTCACGTATGTTAAGCTTTGTTCATATCAGTTAACATATCAGATTACCTTTTGATTTGCCGCCTGTCCTTCACGTTCGATCATTTTGCACAGGGTTAAAAACAGGGTGATTATGTTTAAAAATCATCCTGTATGTGTATAACGCGAACGTTTATGTGTAAATAATACCAATATATATATATATATATATATATATATATGTATTAGTCTCTTCGTTTAACATTGTTCTCGCCATGACGGTTTTCAAATTTAAAACGTCATATTTCCTGCATCCATGTCACATGAGCACCAGTATGTGTGTGTGTGTGTGTGTGTGTGTGTGTACAGTTCTCGACCAAACGGAAGAGCGCAAAAAAAAAAAAAATAAATAAAAAAAAATAAAAATAACAAATCCGTATCGCCAACCCCTCGACAAAGTGTGCCGTGCACGGACGATCGAAATGTCATTAACGCTAGGGCGACGTAATGTATAGATTTTTATCCGTAATGACGTCGCAAAATTTTTAATTATTTTCCGGTCATTCGAGCACACCGCTCGTTGACAAACTCGATGGCGTTCGGACGCAATTTCAAACGCCAAATTTTTGAGTATGCTCACTCCATAATTCGTCGCCGTGTATAATGTATCGATTCATATTTCTTCGTTTTTAATTTAAAATAAAACATTTTTTTTTTTTTTTTTTACTATTTTCGATCGGTTAATTTTGTTATTCTCATAGTTTTTCTGAAAAGAAAGATTCTAATATCTAATTAATTTAATATTCTGATAAAAAACACATTTGTTTGTTTTTTGAAAGTTCTGATCGTTTAATTTTTTATATCACGCCAAAAGTTTAAGAGGCAAATATTATATACATTTTAAAGTTTGGATTGTGAAGTAGTGGAAATGAATTCTAACTGGTTACCTCTGGCTTTTTCACTCTGTTACCAAAACTTTAAATGTTTTGTATTTTATAAGTGATTGGCAATGCGTGTTTTTTTTGAAATTTTTGAAAAAAATTGAAATGTGCTAAACACAGATATGTATAATAAACATTATTATACATATCTGTGGTGCTAAATGATATTTTTTTAAATCCACTTCTTTAACTTTTAAATATTGCTTCAAAATTATTATTTAAACAGAATAGTATCGTTTTGGTTATACATTTTATATGAATCAGAAAAAATAACAATCCGAGTAATATATTTATAATAATGCTCGTAAAATTAAATTTTATTTTTACTCCGATATAAACTTCATAAAATGTCACGATCGACCATGGAATTTTTTTTTCAATCAAGAGCCCTTAACAATTTTCGATACCAATTATTATTATTATTATAATTATTATGATTATTATTATTATTATTATTCTTATTATAATTATTATTATTATTTTTTTTATGATTATTATTATTATTATTATTATTATTATTATCATTGCACTGTCCTATAATGAGTAACAAGTGTCCGCCGCGATGGCGCCGGACGAAAATCCCAACAGTCCAACCGGCTCCTCGACTCAGTGCAACCAGCCGTTCACCTCTAACGTCTCCCGTCCCCCTTTTTTTTCACGTGTATATTATTATAGTAATAATTATTATTATCATCTTCATTATCATTCCCGACAAAACTCTCGGTTTTTCGGTCGTACCCGTCCGATTTAGACACCGGGTGTTTTTGAACGGTCGGTTCGGGCCGGGGAACTGCCCCATCGAATCCGACGAGAAAATATATTCCACGTAATTTTCTGTACGCGGTTACCGGTATCCGACGGAGACGGCAACTCTGTTCGTACCGGTGTAACAGCCGATTTTCATCCCCGGATATTTTTACCTCCCCCCGGTAAAAATAACCTAGGATATATTTACCCCCCAGTATCTACAAATTTTACTGGGGGGTAAAAATAACCTAGGATATTTTCACCCCCGGTAAATATATCCTAGGTTATTATTACCGGGAGGGGGGGTAAATTTAACAGGAGGTAAAATTGACTATGACACCGGCGTGATAATAGCAGCTAGTGTTATTGATTTTCCTCTCACCGGCCGTAGTGCACCGCCAACCGACTGCGGCGACTCGAACGACGTGTATTAAAATCGCGACGGCGAATGTAATATCATAATCCTGCATTGTATCGGAAGCGTAAAACGGAGGAGGGGAAAAAAAACCAAAAGTAAACACGTCGTCGCGTCTTTGGGCTGCGAATCAATCCGTCTGTTACCCAGGATCGCGTGCAGTCGTTCACCGCGCGCGCCGTTCGTCGTCTGCGCGCAAATAAATTCTCCGATCAATAGAAACCACTCGAAAAAACGGGATATTTTAAAACGTCCCGCGATTGTTACGCGCAGCGTCGGCCGTGCGGTCTCGACGGTAGACGGATTTCATGTTGGTCGAACCGCGGCTACACGGACCTCTTCGTCCACCGACCGAATGACGAACCGTCTGAAAAACCAAACGAGCGAGTTCAATTTTGGCGGTTCACCCGATGGAAACGGGTCCGGCGAAAATCACAGTTTTAGATAGAAATGATTTCACTTTACACGTTTCGCGTTTTAGAACGTGATATATTAAAATTACGACTGTCGTTTTGTGTTTGATTTTGTTTTTTTTTTTTGTTTTTTTACTTTTTCATACTTTTTCAACTATACTGTATTTTTCTAAACAATGTTTAAAAATCACGATCGCGATTTTTCCCCGAAAAAACGTAGGACTCGCCACTTGTATTGATTTTATTTTAACTAAAGGCGAGGTGGAACGCTATAAATCGTATTTTTGAATTTTTCTAGTGTGTTATACTATCAAGAGTTTTTTTAAACAGATATTTTACATTATGATGTTTATTTTAGAAAAAATACCCGTTTTGAAAAAGATCAAATGATGATGGATTTAATGACCGCTTTGAATGCCCACCCTCGATCATCGAAGTGCGTTAAATTGAAATAAAAAAAAAAATAATAAAAAGATGCAATCTGTAAGTATATCATGTTATGCGCGTACATATTTTCACCGTCATCTCTTCGAAGTTCGACCAGAACGGCTGGCGGAACGACATCTTAACCTAACCTATGATATATCTCATATTCCCGGCTATTTTTCACCAAAACAATACGAAGGTACGAAAAAATATTCGGATTCTCTGTTCTTTTACATTGTGCAGCCGTCAAACAGTGTTTTATTCTCTCGCCCGTGTGTAACTCTCTCGTTCCGTGACGTCTTTTTGTGAATTATGTCCGAGATCCGGCCACGGGTCGTACTCGAACGGACACGTCCACGGAGACTAAAAGCCAGTCGTTTCAAATAATGCGTGTCCATCGACCTACGGACGCGAGGAAACGTTGGCTGAACTCGCTTCAACAGACGATTCATCGTGAATTGCAGTAAAACACGAAGCGAAAAAATTGCGATTCTACGTGGGTTACGTAAATAGAGTTTTTATCGTACAATATTTTAAACTCAAATAATATTTCAAAGAACGATACTGCGGTTTTTGTGGTATTTAATAAATTGCTAGTGTGCACGTATTGAAATAAGGTTGTGTGAGTGTATGCTGATTGCACGATTGCATTTCACATATAATTCGCATAATTTTATGATAGTGGAAAAATCAGTTATTCTAAAGTTAATTCTAAAACTGGTGTGATAATAATAGACTGTTTTCGAATCTAGGAGGCCAAGTTTACGAACGCTGCACTTGTCACAAAATGTGACACAAGAAAATGCAAATGTAAAAAAGCCAGTATTTTATGAAATTCAAAATGTCACAATGGCAATAGTTGTGAAAATAAATAATATTTTTTTTTTTTTTTTACAAAGCTATTAATAATAATTAGCATTAAACATCTAATAATTTTTTTTCCAATAATTTTAAATAATATATAAATATAAAAATATTATACAACCCGTTCTTTAAATATAAAAATGTATAAATAATAATTTGTGTTTTACTCGGCATTTTCAGTTCTGGTGATTGTTAAACAATGTCTAGTCTATGTGTATAATTTAATATCTCACAAGAGCAATTGTGTATATTATCTTTACAGTGGCCAAAGAACAGCAACGTCATCAGAAAATCATGGACATTCATATAAAATGTATTACAACATACAGATTTGCAATTCGTGTGTTCGTGTGATATTTCGCTCGGATCGATTTTAACGTTTGTAGTTTTGCTGAATTTCTGATATTTTCGGGGGGAACAAAGTTATAATTTTTGGCCTCTCCGCTCGAATTAAGAGGATTAAGTTAAAAAGGGTTCGTTTTGCACGATACCGAGCCGTTGTTTGTACAACGGGATACAGTGCAGGTATACCATCATGATGAACGTACGCGAGATCGGAACACGTTTGGATTTCGGTAGATGTGTACCGATCGGAATTGGCCTACGCAGTACGAAAACGCCGGAAAACTGGTACCTACAAAACCCGCGATTATCTTGGATTTCGGCTGATTAACGTTCGGCGCTCTGAGCAAATATTTAATCAATCGTTTTTCGACGAATAAATTATCGGATTTGTGATCGAATAAATTCCACTCGTCGGTCGGCGGGGATTTAAAAATGTAATTCTGTTGAAACGAAACCCGCTGCCGGCTAAAAAAGGGGTCTGGTGCGACACACACACACACACACACACACACACACACACACACACACACACACACACACACACGCACACACAGGTATACAGGTATACGACTACGGCAGCGTCTGTGCGTTCGATCACGTTCCGTCAAGATTACGCGCATAATCTTCGAAGTTAATTCTCCCCCCCCCTCTCTAAATTCTGCTCGGTAAATAATATCGTTCACGATGACGATGCCGTCAATTAATCCACGGAATAAAACGTTTTTAAATCCGTTCGATTAACTTTTGACCTTGGCAGGACGTTTTCGGGGACGGAAGGGAGGGTTGAAATCATGGACGGCGTTGATGTTGAGAAATCATGGCAAAGCAGAGGAAAAAGGGGGAAGAAAGCGATTTCGATAAAAACTCTGCTTGTAGTACATCGATATTATAGGTGCACGTCCAGGAACGAGTTCCAGTGGACGTAACGGCAATGTTCAAAATAGTTTTCACGAAACTAGATAATTTTAAGCTGAGCATAAGAATATTACGAGTTTTTTTCAACGCGTTCGATCACTATTTCGAAATCAAAGTAACCACGATCACAGATTTGGCAATTAATTTATAAGTGTAACGTTTTGATTTTACCGTTTTTACTCAGTTTTTCGATCGTTATTCTTGATTACTGGAAAAACTATGGAGATTTTGGAAAAATGACCTCTCTAAAGTACCATCTCAGTTCAATTTCGAATCTAAAAAGTTGCTGGACGAAACTTTTGGACAAGGATTTCTATACGAAAAAGTGTTTACAGAAAAAAAAAATAATAAATAAACATCATTGTAAAACCATAAGATCCTTCGCTTCACTCAGAATCTAAAAAAAAACGTACTGTACAGATAGCGTTAGACACTAAACGTTTCGTAAAAGTGAATGAGCTTAATAAATAAATAAATCGATTAGAAAAACGCACGTATCGCGAGCTACGGCACGCAACGATGCGCACGAAAACGAGTCGTCCCCCCGAATATTCGAGTCCCTCTGAGCGGAGAAAAAAAAAACGTCTAAACGACGATTTTATCGCAATTATTGTCGGCGCGACAGTCGCGATTTTTCAACGATCGTAATCAGAGCTCTGTCGCGCGCGTCTCCTAAAAAATAACAACACGACATGCCGGCGTTCACCGCAATACGATCCCGTCTCCTGCCCGGCCGTCCCTCGCCATTTTCGCGAGTTTTTTTTTTTTTTCGTCGATCGTCCGACACAACAGCAGTCGTCGTCGTCTGAGAATGCTGTTGGTATCGCGCACGCGCCGCCGCCGGTATACCGCGACATCCGGTCGGAACGGATCGAAACGGAATCGAACGTCGTCGGGCGCGTTACGTTCTGTCCCGCCGCCGCGCCGCCGCCGGTGAATCGTGCCCGACGACGCCGATCTCTGTGAAAAATGATAAATTGCGTTCTCTCTCCGTCGGTAGATAACAGTTTCGAGCGTTTATACAAAGGCATTTTTCAACGAACGTTCGTCTCGTTCTCGACATCGTATAATGTGAAAATTCGCACACACATTTTTACGTACAATTTACAAACTACTCGTAGAATTAAGTTTTTATGAAAAAATAATTTTAGTATTTTTTTATCTGTATTATTTTTTGTTCAGTTTTTTAGTTTCTTTAAATGTAGCCACAATCTATAACATGATATTACGAAAAGAATATATTACGCGTTTTTTTTTTTTTTTATACATTTTGTTATTTAAATTTGTATTATTGAACCGACGAGGGTCCCCGCAAAAATGTTCTTGCCACTACTGCTTCGCTGCTCTAAACTTCGATTGCCTGTATATTATCTTTACTACGTTTTATTCAATGATAAAAATGTAAATATAACAAAAGGTCAAAAACAAAAAATTTATTTTTTCATAATATTACGATGTAAATAGCGAATGATATCATTTGAGAAAACTAAAGAACCTAGGAAAACCACGTAGTTATACTTGATAGTAAAAATTATTTTGTTTCTTCAACATAAAGTTCTATTATTCATGTGTATTTGACACGGAAAAAATAAAAAAATATACATTCTACTTGGTTGGAAATTGAGCGAGTTTTGAAAATCATCATTCCGTATTGTGTTACAGCGAGCGATTTGAATACTGACGACGGAGACGTGTTAATTTTGTCACCGGCTCTCTAGATTGAAGCCAGTGAAAATCAAGGAACTTAGAAAAAATCCACACAGCGGATTCATACGTGGTGTGAACATTTATTTCGGCCGAACGAAATGAAGGACGGTTTAAAACGTTGTAGTCGCAGACTTTTAGGTCCATTAATGATTCGATCTAGCCCTCGACGCGACTACGTTTAAAAAAATTAAATTATTATTTTTTTTTTTTTTTTATTAGCCTTTATAAAAAACATTTGGCTCGACAATTAAAATATCTTACAACTAAACAATTTAAATAAAACAGAGTGTATATAGTATTAACGAGTTATATAAAGAAAAAAGAACATAATAAAATAATGATTAATAATTATGTATACATGTATATCATAGGAACACGAATAATAATAAATAATGGAAAAAATAAAAGAGAGGTCAAATGACAAAGCCAGCCTCCAGGATAAAAGACACTATAATAGTAACAAATAGTTCAGAATTGGAGTTTAGAATAGAGGAGAGGTTGAAGGGGACGCCTAAAGAATTGAGAGAAAAAACTAAATGAAAACGTTTTGTGGATAATGAAGGGCAGTCGAAAAGGATATGCGATAGATCAGTACAAAAGGGTGAATCATTTAAGTTTAATTTATAAGCATGGGAGGGTAAAAGGTAATGTCCAATACGTAAGCGATTGAACAGTATGATATATGATCTGGATAGAGGCAGATTTTTGAACCAAACATCAGTTCCAATATTTGAAAAAAATAAATTATATAATGTTATTTTGTGTCATTTTACAATACTGGACGAACCCATTAAAATAAGACTGTAGTATGGTATATACAGAATTTTCAACAGAAACAACGTTGGATGATTTGTATAACTATGAAGAGAGAAAAAAATGTAAAATCAGTATTTGCAGAACGCATAAGACACCAAGATTTTCGCCATAATTTCAGAAATAAAAAAGTATTTTGACGGAGAATCGAATACGGAACGGGGAAGATGATCGAGTGGTCGTTTTTGAAGCTATGCTTCTTTACGCGGGTTCTGTTGAAGGTATGCTTTTTTCGCGGTTTCGCTGGGGCCCGCCGTGTAAAATCGAAGATGTCCAAAAACGTTCCGTTCCGTTCCGTTCCGTTCCGTTACCGCAATGATGGTGCGGTGTCAACTGTACAGTAGTATGAATACGCGTGTACCGGGTTCGAATCCTCAAACCATAATATAATTTTTTGCACTTTTTTCCTAAATTTTTTCTGAATTTACGTCAATATGGATCATTTCCTTTATACGTCAACTTATAAAATCTGTTTTGAAGCTATGCTTCTTTACGCGGGTTCGGCGGGAAGGGGCCCGCCGGGTAAAAATGGAAGATGTCCAATAATATAACATAACATGATATAACGTTACCGCAATAGCGACTAGCTATAGTGACTGTTGAGAGTGCTACGGCCGCAGGCTGCGGCAGCAGCGCATTGTTAAATAGCCAATAATACTTGCCAACGGTTAAATTTGAAGAATTCTATAAATAGAATAGTTTAATGTGCTGTAGGTTGTTGGTACTTGGTACATTACTATATCGATAACCGATAATTACGCGCGTGCAGTGCTTGTTACAGTTATTACTTAATACTTATCAATCGTTCTACTACAATCGAGTACTATATAGAATACTAGACTACAAAATATTTCGTATTTTCATTAGAGTATTAGACACGTTCGAGTTGTTCGATGCAGTACCTAATACCTATAGTAATAATAATATATTCCCATAACGCTTACAGAATTAATTATGAACGGTATTTTGTATTTTTTATTATTTTATATTATTATCCTTACATTTTAAAATCATTATTTGTTTGTTTTTATTCTTTATATTTTCTTCATATTGTTTCCATTTTATTTTGACGAACTTCAATTAAAAACTTTTACGTAAGAGGTTCTTTTTTTTATTAAGCTGTTAGGTAGGGAGTTGAAGCATAGCTTCTGTCGGCAGTCCCACAACTGCCTGTTTTTTTTTTTTTGTCTGTTCCAATTCAGCGTGCAGTGCTGATGACAATGGATCAAATGATCTATAATCAACGGTCGATATGCATTTACCACCGTGTAAGCTAAGATCCGTAGTACTATCGTTTCAGCGAAATTTACTTTAATCAACCAGAAAATATGTAAATGGTGATTTTCTCATTCGATCACACTTGCGAAATAACGGTATTTATAAACGTATTTCTGTTAGCTTCGTAGATCGATTTCGACATGCCTGCCGTAAGGTCTTCTTTAGATCGACTTTTTCACGTTGAGAACTCTGAAAAATAAACAAAGGTTAAATTTTGGATAGCTTGAAAAAAAAATCATTCAATAGATCGATCGGTTCGTTGGAAATGAGATTCAATGGCTAGTTTCAAAAACAGTAGCGAATATAATAAGTAACACGTGAACGCACGTGCGAGTGTTCGAGAATCCTAAACACATCTACACACGCACACGCACACACACACCCACACACACATACACACACATACACACACACACACACACACACACACACACACACACACACACACACACACACACACAACAGATTTATGGTGATTTACTCAATACACTGCAAGACACGTGCGAATTTCGAAATCGCCAGAATACGACTTCTTAAGCTTTATTCACATTAGCGGTCTCGATTCGGTCCGGTCACGGTCAAGGATTATCATGTACAGTTCTCACTACCGGTCACAATCAGTCAAGTTCTATCTGCACGTTGCCACTAAACGCGTACTAAAGTGTTCACTAAAGGTTATTGTTTTCATGTCGTGATGACATTTTCAAAACGTAGTTTAATGAAAATCGCATTACTTCTTGACGGAGAAGAAGAAATGAGACAGAGTAAACGAACTAGGCGATTTCGGGTTCACCCGTTGGTCCGCATTATAAGTCACATCACAATACTTTTTGTGTGAAAATTCATATTAGACTTTATTTTCACGTACAAATTCAATTAGAATTTCGTCGTCCATTTCACCGTTTTTTTTTTTTTTTTTTTTTAATTTATGATTTTACATCAATTATTTTTTTAAGCTAAACAAAACAATCAAAACAAAGGATATGACCGAGATTAGCACGGCGATTGACTGTTTTCACTAGGCGGTCTCGATCAAAAAGCTCGTGACTGCCGCGGTCTAGATCGTGCATCGACCGGTCGAGACTTGACCGGACCTGACCGCGACTTGACAGTGATCGATAGTGTGTACGATGCCGTTGGATAACGTTCAATCGATGTCGACTTGACCGTGACTTGGCCGTGACCGGACCGAACCGAGACCGCCAATGTGAATAAAGCTTTAGTAAATAGTCGCTTTCAATCACAATAGTAACAATAACGGGAACAACGAAATTCATAACGATATAAAATCGATTGGCAAGTGCGAAAGTCGGAAAAACAACACGATCCCCCAAGTCCGTTCGTCTCGTTCCCGTCGTCGGGCACGATGGAACGCGGGGCGGACGGTGGAGGAGAAAAAAAACTCCGGTTATCGCATCTATCTCGACTCGGCTCGGCTCGTTACCGTGTGTCGGTTTTCGCCCAATTAACGAGAGTGCCGCCCGCCCGGGCCACGTCGTCCTCCGCCGCCGACCCGCGCCGTTCCTTGGCAGCGGCACGGGAAGGAGACGGCGCGGCGTGTCGCTGCGGATTAAAAGATTCA
The DNA here is from genome assembly GCA_027580255.1 of Therioaphis trifolii. Lineage (NCBI taxonomy): Eukaryota > Metazoa > Arthropoda > Insecta > Hemiptera > Aphididae > Therioaphis > Therioaphis trifolii. The sequence continues at coordinate 4,154,633 of CM050406.1, read as the reverse complement.
ATGATCTGTGAAAAACTAATTGATAGCCCGACGGCGGCCGTGCCGACTGTGATGCTGCGCCGCCGCCGCCGCCGCCGCTGCTGCTGGTGATGACGGCGATGGCGGCGGTGGTGGTGCCGATGGTGTTGGTAGTGGAGGTGGAGGTGGTGTTGGTAGTGGAGGTGGTGGTGGTGGTGGTACACACGCTTGTTCGGCCGCCTATTGTTGTTGCAGCGTCTCGCGTGTAGGCAGGTGTGTGCGCGAGTCGCAGCGTCAGCGAAATCACGGAAACAGCTACGACGCGCGTAACGAACATATACATTATAACATAATATTGTGCGTGCGCGAGATCGAGCATCAGCACAAAAAAAAAATAATAATAATAATAAACGAAAAAATTGAAAAAAAAAATTTAAATGGGAAAATAACCGTCAAAAAGCGTTCGATTGACCGTATTTCCGGAAGAACTTTGACCGACGTCGTGCGGCTATTAATAATCATTATCGTCTCACCCTCGTCACGTCGACGATCGATAATTGGATTTGTTGGATTACAATCGTAGTCGAAAAGTCAAATCAATCGTTTTTGTTTTTCAGAAATCCAAACCGTATTCAAATTTATATTAATATACATACATTTTTAATTTTTTTACGTAAAACTTAAAACACAAATAAAATCACGTTTTTTTTTTATGAAAAATTGATATATTATATCGAATAAAAATAATAATTTAGTTTTGATTGATAACATTATTTCATTGTGACTACTACTTGTCTTATAAATTAATAACTTTGAATAAATATTATTTATTTATCATCATTTATTTTTGAATTTATAAATTAATTTCTGTAGGATTCACTTTTTAGATGGAAAATTCGTTCAAATATTACCGAAAAATAGATTTATAAATGATAAAATGTGCCGTAAATTATATTTTCATGATGACGATGTTAATTATTTACTTATAATTTCTAAAGCAACGTTCATAAACGATTTTCAGCCTAGTATAAAACGTTGAAAATATCTCGTTTCTTAAACGCTTTTATCGAGCAGGATTTTTTATTCTCGATATAAAAACGGAAAAGTTAACATATAACCTCATTCACAGACTTCGCTTACGACGCCGAGACCCGGAAATCTCAAGTCGGAATTTCTTTTTGAAAGCATTTAAAGTGAGAATAATTCTTCTTCCTGTATATTACACAGAATTAGCTTTGCCCCGGATCGTAATGTGTTCGGAGTATAACTGTTTTTTTTTCTCTTTCAAAAACTAATAATAAACTTTATGGGTAGTGAGGACGCGATATTATAGGTTAACTGCAATACACGTGGAAACGTCAATAAACGTCTGAATATGACTTTACGTCGGTATACACATAAATGCTTACAGTTTATTAAAGTTTGCAAAAAAAAAAAAAATTATATATATATATATACAATTATGTGTATAGAGTTGTTATTTGATATACGTTTTATAGTTATTCGGTTATTATTCGCGTGTAAAAAATTCCTTTGACGATAACCGATGAGATATTGCTAATGAAAATTCCAGTAGGTACGACTCGAGAATATATTATATTATCAACCTTCTCCGCTGACATTATAAGCCGTGCTTATTAAAATTTAATTGCGAATTTTCATCGTTTTTTTTTAATTTTTTATTTATTAGGTTGTGCTGTCGAGAGATTTCCTTTGTCGTGGATAAAAAAAAAAACCAACACGAGAGACGACGACGTAGATACACAAACCGCGCGCGCGATACGCCGTTCGAGCGGAATATTATATTGACCTGATCTATTTACGTCGTTTGATCAATCACGTCCTCTGAACATAATATATACACACACACACACACACACACACACATACACCGAGCGTGTCGGTGTTTTTCTCTCTCTCTCTCTCTCTCTCTCTCTCTCTCTTAATGCATTAATAAATTATAGGATATCATAATTTTTATACGAACTCGTACCAGTCGACATCAATCGAAAACAGCGTATTTTTTTATGTTCAAACATCCAGCCCGTTTCGAACGGACGCGTTGGACAGACGTCCGAAAGTATTAACATTTTCATTTTCCGAAGGTATCGATTAACCGTCGGTTTCGAATAATTCGTGTTCGTCACGTCGCGTCGTACGAAATGATCACGCGTCAAGTGAACTATTGTGAAAACTGTCTGTTCGACGTGCTACGTTTTCGCAGCCGGTATCTCGTCCTAGGAGTAAAGCGCCCGAGGGCAACTTGTACCACCGTTTTGACTTACCGGCTCGAATTTGTATTTATTTATTCGTGTTTTTCATTCTATTGTGACGAGATTTATCGAATTAAACGCGTGTACGTTTATTTTCCGTGGATGGTTTAAGATCCCAAAAATCTATGACCCTATTTGCGGCTATACATTCGTATCAGAATATCATAACGGTAATACGTATTTTCAAACACACACACACACACACGCACGAGTGTATTACCGAACGCACACACCGACAGTGTATATGGTATAAAGGCGTGTAAAAAGTATAATAAATGATTATTATTATTTATTTTCTTGATAAATCACTTTTCATAATATCATATTATACGGCGGGCGATAAGACGCGAACAAAGCTCGCGTAGCGCTGATATTTCAGCCGCGTAAAGCAACGCATTTACTTGAAAAATCGAAAAACGTAAAACGTCTCGTGGAACATAATAATAATATTATATCGTGTGCACGATAATCACGTGACGTGAATCACGGACGTGTACGATGTTGTTTGGACGCGTGCGTAACACGCTCGTATGCAAAAACACCCGTCGGGGCATGTCGTCGCCCCGCCGGAAAGCGTTCGCTCGCCCGTCAGTTCTATAGCTCCGTTACTCTACGGACGCGGACTGACCATCCGGATGAAACGTCCGGACCGAAAGACCGGTGTGGCAGCAACAAAGTGGCGATCGTGCGTTTTGCACCCGTATACCGGGTGAGGCAAATTGCTTACACGACTTGTTGTACATTCGGCGCGTACCGAGCACTGTCGTACCGTCCGCGAGGAGAGGGTTCGGTCAACCGTCGATGTCGACCTCAGTTCACTGTTCCCGTGCGGCAGGGACGGGCAGCCAAAATTGTTACCGGAGGGACATTTTCAGAACTTCAAAATCAAGCGCACCACAGGACATAAATAGCAAAAAGAGAAAAACATTTTTCTTTAAGTTTAAAAGAAATTACCATCGGCGTTTATTTTTGTATTTACAATACGACACATCGCGTTTAGTGCGGGCCAGTTAAAAACGATACGTGGCCCGACAGTTGCCAGCGTCCCCGCTATAAAGGTCCAGTGGCGTATTTACGGGGGGGGTCCCTGGGTCTCGACCCCCCCAGAAGAAAACAAAATTAAATTTACGTCTGAAATGAAATGTACTATATAGTAACATAATAATTATATTTACAAGATTCCAGACTCAAATACAAAATATTTTATAAAATTGTATTTAGAAGTCATAAATGAATTATTAGGTAAGAATAGAGGAAGAGAATATTCTTTTACTACCTATATTATTATGTATTTATATATATATATATATATATATATATATATATATATATATATATATATATATATATATATATATATATATATATATATAAATATATTTGTTTATTTATTTATTTATATTTATATATACATATTTATATTATGTTATAATTTGTAATTCAGCGATAATGGTGAAGAGGGTTACTCAGAATATAAAAAATATTTTTTGGACCCCCCCCCAGAAAAAATTTGAAAATACGCCACTGTAAAAGTCTATTCACATATTATACAGACACCGCGCGTGGCAGACACGTAACGTGGCAGCCACGGCACAGGCAGTAGTTTTCATATTAAACCACCATTCCACCATAGTTACAGGCAACAGACAAACCAAAATTTAGTGATTAGTGTGTTACTGTATGCAGAGTAAAGCATTCGTAATTTTTCTGTGAAAGATTTAACGGTAATCGCTATTGTCTCTTCTATTCGTCGGCTGTCGCTATATTTACGATCATTTAGATCGTAAAGAAATGTATAACTTCTAACTAAGTCAATGAGTTGAACACGTGCCGGCACGTGTCTGCGCGAACGCGCCACGTTGAAAAACGCTAGATATGAATATGTAACATAAATGAAACCTTGCACAATGATTTAAGAATTCCAACAGTTGACCAACCAAGCTAAATAATTATACTATAACAGATTTCACTCCAAACTGCAACACCATCCTAATCCTTTAGTCCAGTAGTTTTCAAACCGGGTGCCGTGGCACACTGGTGTGCCGCGAGCATTCACTAGGTGAGCCGCGGTGTTTTGAACATTTTTTTATTTATTTATTTTTCTATAAATGACCGATCGATTTGAGTAATTACGATGTACGAAAATAGATGCGTTCAACCGTTGTGAATCTGCAATATTTAAGTGTATATTGATAAACCGAAGGTTTTGCAGTAAGAAAGCGACTGAGATAAGTGACGCTAGATAAGAATTTCACCGCAACAAAATGTATCGGTAATCTAATTTTTTAGAATACAGTGAAACCCCCCTTAACGGACACCTCTGAATTGTAGACACCTCCAATTAGCGGACGTTTTTACGGGGACAGGAACATATTCTCCTCTTTTATTTTTCCCTCTGAATAGCGGTCTCCTCTAAATAAGGGACGATATTTTGGCTACCAAGAGTGTCCGGTATTCAGAGGTTTCACACTGTATTAAAATTAAAGATCATAGTGTGCCCTGAAAATGTTGTGCAGGGTGAAGTGTGCCGTGGTCAAAAAAAGTTTGAAAACCACTGCTTTAGTCATTCACCTAGCATCACGTACTCTTCCTGACAACCCACCACGCCGACTTAAAAGAAATCGGTGTTCGTGACCTATTAAATTAACGAAGAAAAAATAAATTACTAGAGGGTACCATCACGGGATGATTTCCCTCATAATGTGTTTCATGTGTATTTTTATGACGTACATAGTGTTATATCGGTCATCTATTTTACTTATCGTGTCATGTGATACAGATTGTAAATTTTCCAAAATGAAAAAGAGAAAAGAAAAAAAAGATATGAAAATGTTCATACATAATGCGTACTTTTAGGCCGGGCGCAAATTGAGACGTAGGCGACGCAGCACAGTTTTTGTGATCTACTGGTTTGAAAAGACGAGCATAAATTAAGTACCACAGGGTAGGGCAGCGCAGTACTGCTCCTACGTCGCACAGTGTTTATGACACAGTTTCCTGCGAATGTGTAGCGCAGTTTTTCAACTTCGACTTTGAAAAATTTGAATTCAAATTTTTTTACTAAGCTATAATATATTAAGGAAGAAAAACTGATTGAAGCAGTTCGACAAAACGGTGTCTATTATTTGACACTAGCCATCCTGACTACATGAAGGCAAAATCGAAAAACAATATATTATGGGGAAATATTGCTAATGAATTGAAATTTAAAAATGGTAAGAATAATTTATCAGATTAAATATTTATTTTATTGTCATAGATTAGGTATGATTCCTTTGTCGAAACGAATTCTCCGTGACTCTTTCTTTTTTTCATAAAATCGCTATTTCGCGACTTTTTTCGTTTAATTAAAGAATATAAAACCAGTTCATCCAATTCCTCATCAGAATCATATGCCGAACTTAAATCCAACTCAAATAATTCGTGGGCCATCATGTCGATCTCAAATGTTTTCATCGAATGATGATAGGCGCTGCGTCGCCTACGTCTCAATTTGCGCCCGGCCTTATACCGTCGTGTCTGCCACGCTTGGTGTCTGTAAATGTGAATAGACCTTTACGTGGTATCGTCTGTGCCCCACCGCGCGATCTCTATGCCCGTAGGGATGACGATAAAATGGTTCGCGGGGGTGTTTTAACCCCTTGAACCCCTACTGTAATGGTTTTGACGATACGCGCGGGTTCGGAATATGACGGGAGGAGAGGGTTCGGAAGTATTCCGAGAACACTCGATAATGCACTATTGATGAAATCACCTAGGGGGCGGCGGGCAGGCCAATATCCGGAGGTAGGTACGGTTTTACCGTCATCGTCGAGAGGGCTGACGGACCGCTACGTTACGACGCGACGATGCGCGAGGAAGACTAGCTGTTGTTTTCACGCACCACGGAGCACCGCCACCACTCGGTTGGTCGCGATCGCTCGCCGACGGGACTGTAATCGGATTCGGCCCTGCGGACGGGAAGACTAACCGTCGCTCCGGGTTTTATACACGCCTTCTACGCACGTGCACGTTCCACCGGACACGTCCGGCCGGATGACGCCGATAACAGTAACGTCGACGACTCGGTGTCGATGCAGACAGACGTCTGCGCGCGCCCGCACGTCTCTCGACAAGTAACCCGACGTGGTTTCGAGTGAAAAATCACGGGACGAGATCAAACCGTACGTTCTCATCCCACCGTCCCACGTTCCGATCGGGATCGCACGGGGGGCGTGTTATTATTATTATTTTTTTCTCTTAGCTCATTCCAAGCCGTTTAGGCTCGTTTTCGCTTTCGCTATCTACCTCCGTGCTTCCTGTGCTATGCCGGTTCTCCTCCATTCAGAACTCCCGACATCCTGAGGTCATCCTCGACTCGGTCCTCCCGTCGTTGTCTAGGTCTTCCTGTCGGTCGACTTTTTTTCGGTTTCCATTTCGTGACGGTCGACGTAAGTCGGTCACCTGCTCTCCAGACGTGTCCAGCACATCTTATTCCCTGGCTCTCGAGTGTGGCAGCTATATTGGGCTCGTTAAATAGAGTACCTATTCAGTTCTGTGTTTGACCTCATTTCATAGCCATCGTCATCATTTTTCTTGACGATTTTTTTAGATTCAAATAATTCAAAAAAATACCATTTGTAGCCGGCTGTGATTCTTCTGCGTATTTCTTCTGCGTTAGGCTATCTGCTTGCGAGTTTTCATCTACTATCGCGTCTTATCGGGTAAATAAATAAAAGAATCGCAACGGTAAAAAAAAAAAATGGCCGTCAGCGCGAGACAACCCAAACGTGCGTGTCGCATCGGCCGGATAAATATTGAGGTCTCTGATCCGATCTGCAGGACGCACGACGACGTGTCAAACACGCCGTTCGCCGGTGACCGAACGATTTCGCGTATTGTTTTGTGGGCGACAACAAAGAGCGCGTGCCGTCGACGTTTTTCGGGACCCCTCGAAAACCGCTGGGAAATCCAAAAAATCAACACAGCCCGCCGCCCGCCCGAACGGTGGTTTCCAATCTACGTCGTCGTCGTCGCCGTCGTCACCGTCGCGTGATCGCTTTTCGATATTACGTCTTAGACCCCCTTGAAAAAGTGCGATCCGAGGAAAAAAAAACGTATCTGCTCGTAAAACCAATAACTCTTTCACCCCACGGTTTGAGAACCTGAAATACCGTCTCGGAGACAGGGGCGCCGTGTTACCGCCGAGGTGGCTGTACGAACCTCACCCTCGTGCGCGCGCGATCCGAGACGAGAAGTATTACAGCACATCAATTTCGCGCTTATTCCACGTGTCGTGCGTAGTAAACCGTTTTGCGGCTAGTGAAAATTGAAATTGGAAAAAAAAAAAAATGTTCGAATTTGACATCACCCGTTTCCCGCGATCGCGGTAACTCGGCGAGCCGTGTAACGTAGAAAAAAATAATAATGACCCGGCGTACGCGACGTCATTCGAAATGTCATTACCGAAACGACGTGGAACCGCGAATATTAACCGTTCTCTACGAACGAAATTAATTTAAAAGCTATGTATTTATACACTGTCCAAAAGACGTTTCTAGTGAAATCCCGTCTCGCCGCTAAATTGTTTGTACACGGCTGCTATACAGGACGTACGACGACGAATTCAATTTAATAAAACGTTTCGCGAACAACGTCGTCGCAATCGCGCGTTTGTCATGTTCGCGGTGGTGTTTTCAACAAATAAACCGTTTCCCCGTTATAGTTTTGATCTTGGATCGTATTTGAAATAATTTTTTATTAAAACATGTATAACATTCATTATTTATTTTCCAAATAAAGGAGAAAAAAAACACAGTTTTGCAAGAGTTACTGTTACATAATTGAAATGTTTTTTCCTGACTAATTTATTATACTTGTTATTACGTATTATTGTTGAGCGCGGTGTGGCGTATGCGAAAAAAATGTAATTGAAAAACGCTTTTATTTTTTCATTATGCAAACTGACACACACACACATACACACGCACGCACGCACACACACACACAAAGACTCAATTATCTTATTTGAAAAGAATTGCGGTAAACGCTCGTGGCACGTTAACTGCACGAACAATAATTACATTTGAGCAGGCAGAAACGGAGTTCGAAATTGTAATTTTCAGCAGATTAAAAACCAAACACGCTTGACCGAATTTTGGTCCGTAGTTACAACATTGTTTACTCATATCGTTCGCCCTCTCCACATCCGTAGAAAACAGCGAGGCAGTCGCGCTTTCGTGATAAAACCAACGAGTACTTTTATAAGTTTGCAAACATATTATGTAATATATAAAATATCGTACAAGTACACGTGACACGTAACAGTGGATTGGTGACAGAGGGGTAACGATTACGTCACTTTTTCATGAAATTTGGCGATTTGTCCAGAGTCGTTTTCTTTTTACGATGGTCAGTTTTTTATCGTTTTTTTTTTTTATCTCCTGTTTATTTGATACGATCGAGTGAAATAGGACGTCCATTACGTCCATACGTCTTTCTTTTTTTTTTTTTTTAATAAACCAACAGTTTAATTGTTTGATGAAATCAATAATAACAATTTTGATTATTAGTAAAAGAAACATCGTAAACGAATAGATTGAATAATTATACTATATTTTTATCAAAATTTCAAAGATTCAGACATTTAGTGTAAAACTATAAATATTAAAAATTAAAAATTGTACAAAAGAAAAATTCCATACAATAGCAGATGGACATGGCTAGTATATTAGAACGGTGTACAATTCCAAAGGTTGACGCAAGTGAAACACTCGCATCTCAATATTATAAAGGTGTAATAAGCCCTCTGCAATACGAGACAAGTTTTTTTTTTTTTTTTAACAGACGATTCTCCTTTGCAGGGTATAATAATACTAGTAATATTAACAAGTTTATCATTGTTGTAGAACATTTACATTTTAAACATTTCAAAATATCTATATTAAATACAATATATTTAAAAATAAAATATTTTCTCAGAAGCTTTTGGCTGTGATTTAAGAGAAATATATATATTGAGAACACCTACGTAAATATGTATTCTCATTTATTTTTCGCCACGCAATTAAACTAGAAATTCAAAAAATATATATGTAAGTATAACAGTAAATAGAGTTACATATTATGTCAACATGAATAAATTATCATAACAAAAATTGATTATATCTTTTTTTAAGATATTGCTAACTTTTAAAATATCCTAAAGCAGAATTCAATAAACTTACATCTAATAAGACTTGGTCGCTCAAAAACAGTATTAATTCTAGTAACAATGACAGTAGTGTCTGATTCAAGCGAGTTTGATAGTTATGTTCAAAAACATCAAAACCTACATATTTCAATAATATATCGTACGAAGCAAATATTCTTTGTGTAAAATGATTTAAAACGCAAAATTCTTAAATCTTTACTTGGATCGGTTGTGGTAAATGAAATACGTTTAAAATTAATTTGAGTAATGAGTTCAAGGTTATTTCAAGATTTAGAAATATATTTTCATACAGACAAATTTAATATTACTCTGGGCCTATCAACATTACTGTGATTTCTACCTTGACTCGAGTCACGGACCCTTTTTAAAATGTTTCACTATCGCAGAATGCTGATTAATTTCACTCCTTGCCTTCTAATATATTAGATTTTAGGCATAATAAATAGGTGATAAAGTAAAAAATAAAATTAATATCAATGAAAAATATCAAGCGAAAAATCGTTGACACCACTGATCACCCAGGATTAGTCCATCTTATAATATTATTCTATTATTATGCCGTATTAATCATCACATAAGTTACAGCTCTCCCTCGTACCTTAAAAAAGTGAACGAGCCCGCTCTCACCATAATATAATATCACACATAATGACGTGATATTATAATACTCCTAAAATCAGTCAACACGCTGCTACGCATAGTGAAATATTTTCCAAACGCGTTGTCCAGTTGATCAACAATATGATATACACACGCCCGTGCATATATCTATGAAGACATCACTTGTTTTAGATTTTCGCACATAGTACTAAATTCTCACGTGCCATAAGATCCTCGTGGCATCTGTGTCTGTTACTCGGTTCTATAAATCCCAAAATATGTCACCACAGCACATTAATATTATCGTCAATATCTATGGTACATGAAGTGTAATGATTATTATATTATTGAGTCGGCTATTAAGCCCATCTAACATTTATACGTTTCATTTTGATTTTCGACCCTAGTGCCTTAACCACTAGTTGATTCCTTACTATATTAAGAACGAATTGGGGGTATTAAAAAAAATATATATATATAAATAAATAAATTGTGTATTAAAAGTCGTGAAGAAGGTATCCAAGATGTAATATTCAGCAATAGAAATAACAAAAATTTAGGTCCTAGGAAGTAAAGAAAATAAAGAATCGTAAAAACACGTTGGAATAGATCAATATAATATTTACGATTGTACAATAGTAATGAGTCATTACTAGGGCTAGGATTTTAATGACCCAAAAAACCTAAAAAAATGACATTAAAATAACCTAAAAATGACCTAAAAAAATGACCTTAAAAAATGCCCAAAAGATAAAAAATGATTTTAAAATATTATAAAAATGCATTATAAATTATAATTTATAATTATAAATTATTATTTATTAATTAATATTTCGGTAGAAAATTATTTAAATTATAATATTATAAAAAAATAGCATAAAAAAAATGTTAAATTAGGATTTTCTTGATATGAATACTCAAGTTTGAAGTTTGGACTTATCATGCAATGACCAGCTTGAAATTTTCTGAAATAAACAACAAAAAATACTATAAAATAAAAAATATATACGTATAATTTTTTTATTCTGAAAATTACGTTTAAATTGTATTGTTGCATTGGACAATCAGTAGCTCCTTCAAGTTTTCAAATACAAATGATCGCCGATTATCTGCTAGCAATGTCTTGTAACTTGAAAAACTCCTTTCCACGTCCACACTTGTAATCGGAGCAAATTTCATGTACGTGATATCGTCGATATTGAACTCATCAGGGAAATGAACCGTGTCTGATTCAGTTCCTTCAATTATTTTTGATATTTTACTTAACGTTTCAAATCCAGTATTTTTCTCCAACACCATTTTTAATTTGTTTTGTATAGCTATGCCAGTTTGACTCATTACTATAACATTGTTTATTTGTAGAGTTGAGTTGGATTGTAAAAAAAAAGGAGACCAGTAAACAAAGGGCGTTCTGAAGTGGCCGAGTGACTCGGAAATTATAAGAAAACATGCGAATCGTTTTTTTTCGAAAACCGTTAACTTTAATCGTGTGTTTATGTCTATACGTTGAAGTGATCGGCGCACATACGACTAAGCGCGGAGAGAAACTCGTGGGTGAAAACCGCTGTTCAGCCTTAACACAATACTGTAGTAAACCGGATTCATACATGGTCGTAGTATTTTGTCTTTTTCCTTATTATTTTATTATTTTCTTTATTATATTTCCTTATTAGTTTATGGAGGCCACACGTGCCGAATATAATCAACCGTATAAATTTTTTTTTTTTTAATATTATGATACATTCATTATGTAAATTTAAGATGACAAAAACAACTATGGTGACTAAATTAATTAATAGTTGTTTTTGACCATTTAGTATATAAGGGTGACAGTAGCTCATAAGAATTTAGAATAAGTCCGAACTCCAAGCCTCGAACAATACCTGGTCGTAGCCCCGCGCGGTTACATCGTCGTCAGCTCTGTTGTTCAAAACATTATAATCTTATTCTCCGGCTATATATATATACAAGGAGAAGCTTTTATACGTGTGTTCGTCGACGGTGTTTTGTGTCACTCCAACCGGTGATACACTACAACACGCTATCGGCTTTCGGCGAACCACTCGCGGGTGAAAAGACAAATCGCTTTCAGGACCGTCACCCTCGACGGCTCTCTGCGCTCGGTCGAACGTCTTACGGGCCCCAGAGCTCGCGTGTAATCGGTTTCGAGGATTTTTCGAATAAAAAGGATCAAAGGCCTCAGTGATGTATCCTCCGGAAGTTTCTTCGCGTCGAAGGCGTGTCGAAGGCGCCATTCCACCGTGGGGGTTTTCGGTCGGTCCGCAGTCGATTTTCGACAACCGTACGCCACCGACCGACGATCCTACACGCGTTTGACGCTGGCCATAAATTACGCATGGGTACGCACATCTGCGCGCGTTCGCGGTGATCAGTCGTGGAAATCCACGCGCGATTATTACGCGGCCCGCGGTGCGATAATATATTATTATGACGCGAAACACCGACGCACACGCACACGCACAGGACGTACCCGCGCTGTTGTATAATTACTGTTTATACGGGCGGCGAGCCGACCGCGCTCGGCAGTCCGTCGACTCACGGGACGTGTTTATGGCCGAAATATGTTACGTTTCCGTTTCGACGGAGCCCGAGCAACGTCACGCACATATACAGGCTGTTTCACGAAGATCTGACTTGTCGAATAACTTTTGTTCTATTCAATATTTTTACCTAATTTTTTTTTTTTTAATGAACACTATAGCCTAGCGCTACAATAAAATCAGGTTAAAATTTTTTTTTTTTTTTAAACTCAAATTTCAAAATTTAAAATTTTAATTCAGAGTTTGAAAAAAAAAATCAAAATAGCCATTATGTAAACATCATTTTTAGAAACATTTTGGTGTTTGAAATTCTTATAAAGGTTGATCCGTTAATTTCCTATGATTTTTTAAAGTTTACGAAAAATCGAATTAAATTGCTTAATTCGATAGTGATATTATCCGATGACTGCAGATAAACGATACATATTATTAAATTTTTCGTAAACTTTAAAAAATCATAGAAAATTAACGGATCAACCTTTATAAGAATTTCAAACACCGAAATTTTTCTAAAAATTATGTTTACAAAATGGCTATTTTGATTTTTTTTTAAAAATTTTAAATTCAAATTTAAAATTTTGAAATTTGATTTTTAAAAATAAAAAAAAATTTTTAATGTAATTTTATTGTAGCGCTAGGCTATAGTATTCATTAAAAAAAAAAAGTTAAAAATATTGAATAGAACAAAAGTTATTCAACATGTCAGATCTTCGTGAAACACCCTGTATATTCAGTGTTATATTATTTTGTGCGCTCCGTCTCGACCCCGTTCGTCGCGGTTTCTGGATTTTTTTTTTTCGTTCATATTTTATTTTGAAACTTTGGCCGTGTCGCGAACGATTTATATTTTTAAAACATCGTGCGCCATCGTCGACAATATTATGTACTAGTCGAATAACTCGGGTAGTTGGCTCGTGTGTTGAAAAATTATAGAAATATGTATTATTTTTCTACAGACCATCAATACGTCTCGTGTGATTCGATCTCCTGTCAAACGAATGAGAATTCAGAATATAGGCAGAAGACACGGCAATGACATTCGGGTAAAAGCACTTGCAACGACTCTGGAAAAAAAAGCGTAAAATTATTCATACGCCTCGTAGAAAAACTTAATTATTATTGAACAATGTGTGCTCTCCTTCTTTTGTCTGACCAAAATCCAGGGAGAGGACAGACGCCTTTATGACATTCAGTTGTTTTCAACAAATCTGTGAAAAAAAAATCGTGAAATAGTTCATGAGTTTCGTCGGAAAAATAGGTTAACGGTGTCCTTTTTTTCTCTCCCGACTACAAATTGGAAATCGGATATCATAGAAATATTCCAAAAGGAATTTGAAAAATTGTATATATTTAAATACTTATTTATGTAAAAAAAAAAATCTAAAAAAATACAAAAGAACTTTAAAAACGTGCTGCCTACTACATAGAAAAAAAAAACCTGTTTCACATTATGATAATATGGGTATTCAATATACACCTGTAGACACTGTCTCTACTTTAATTTGATTTCGAGTATTATCCGAACGAATATAGAAATGCAATATAAACGTCACGAATGTACCCGGCTGGAACCGTGTACGCACGGTCGCCACGGTAAAACGTAATAATATTACGTATTGTTTCTACCGAAAATCGAAACGGAAATCCTGGTTTTCCGCATGGGTCTCGAACGAAACGATGACGATGGCACACGGGGTCGATATGACGCCGACCTCCTATCAGACACGTGGCAGCAGCGGGGGAGGTAACTTGTTTTTCGTTTTCTCTCGTCCCGTCGCCGCCGTCGCGAAATTCAATAACGTATTTTATGCGCCACGTAACATTTACGTGGTCCAACTACGACCTCCCCTGTAGAGCCCCGTGCGAGTCACGAGAGTTTATTGTATCGCGTCCCGTCACCGCGCGTTCTGATACGGACGCGTCACGTCGGGTTATCCCAGCGAAACGACAACACGGTGTAATACAGAGCGAATACATAAAATATCAGTCTGCAGGACCGGGCAGAGGTACGGACGAGCCGGGTAGTTTCCTGGGGAACCGGTTTTCCAGGAGTGCCCGTAACACACGAATAAATGCTTAAATCGAAACGTATTTAATATTAAAATGAACGCGAAGAAAAATTATTTTGTTTTCCTAGTTCGTTATGAATGATATGTAATAACAAAAAAACAAAAATAAAACGCAATGTAATAAACGATTTCCATTGCGTCAACCGTTTTTAACTCAAAACACGTCGGCAAAGAAAATACATATAATCATGGGCGCCGGGTTTCCCAAATTTCATGGGGTGCCTAAAATCCTTAGATATTAATAAATGTCAATTTAAATGAATAATAATTTTTTTTCAACATAAATTGTTACCTTATTTAATACGACCTTTTTCATATATTAAAACTTTTAAATACATATTAATTATTATACATAAAATTATTTTCATTTCATATACGTATGTTAGGAACGAGTTATCAAAACATCCAAAATATATTGTTTCCATAAATATTATACAACAAAAAAATTATAAACATATTAAATTACGTATTGCTTTATATTTTTATTTCATGGGGTGCAGAGCACCCCATAGAATGATTCATGGGGTGCTTGAGCACCGCAGCACCCCAATAGTCGGCGCCCATGCATATAATAGAAGTTTCGAAAATGAGAATGAAAATAAAATGTATAATTTGTTCACAACTCAATACGCAATTAGTATTGTATCCTGCGATTTGTAAACGTAATGCGATTTGGACAGTTCACTGTTAAAGTATTCAGTTTTGAGTATTATCGTCCTGGTATCCGTGGACAACGGGTTTAATGCAACTGGACGTGAATCCTGTACCCACGTGTAACGTGGTCGGGGGAGTCTTGTCACGTATTACGTGCAGGTTGGACCATTATATATCTTTACCGTGGTATCTAGGGAAGGGTTTCTGGTCCTAATAAATATATTTAATCGTGGCGAGGGGTCGAGCGATGTTTAGAGAGGAAAACAATAAGATTTGGTTTGATTGGTATATTCGCAATAATAATTATATCATATTTTAATCTAATTCAAATATAATACATTAAAATAATGAGACGGCTGTCAATGAATGTGTCCCGAGTCCGATGTTCATGATGGTAGAAGTCGAACGCGACTATCGTGTCATTTCAATGTGTCTTTATGATTCGTGTAATGTTGGTAGGAATGTCGAGTGTGTCAAGAGTAGAGCTGTGCGATTATTTTTATTAATCGATTATAATAATCGATTATTCGATTAATCGATTATTTTTAACGAATGATAAGTAATCGAATATTCAAATAATCGAATAATCGAATAATAATCGAATAATCGAATAATCGAATAATAATCGATTATTCGTCGATCGATTAATAATCGTATAGTAGTCTCAAAATATTCGATTAATCGATTATAATCGAAAATTATAAAAATAATCGATTATTACGGAAAAAAATAATCGCACAGTCCTACTATTATTACAACATTATTGAGTATTCGACTGTAAATTATAATTCGACGATTATTCGGTTAATCGATTAATCCGAATACTATTTGAGTATTCGAATAATCGAATACTATTCGATTATTCGTCGATCGATTAATAATAGTACAGTAGTCTCAAAATATTCGATTAATCGATTATAATCGAAAATTATAAAAATAATCGATTATTATGGGAAAAAAATAATCGCACAGTCCTAGTCAAGAGTATGATATCACCATTTTGTTACACACGTAAAATCATAGAGACCTAGGCGGTCGAGACGGACGGAATCAAACAGCGAACTCTGGAACCGAGCCGCTTTCTCGTCCGTCCGGGACACTAGTCGGAATTTCGCGATCAAACGGTTTAGAAAACATAAATGACGCGGCCGCAAATACGTCGGTAAACGTATTTTATTTCCGAGTGAAAGACGGAATTTATTCGGGGAAAAAAATTGCTACGAGGACGAAATGTATCGGAACGCGTTTTTTTTTTTTTTTTTTTTTGGAATTTCCTGTTCCCCGTCGGCGGGTTAGCCGGGAACAACGGAAAAACGTGATATTACCGTCGTTCAATATTCGATCGTCGTTGTTGTCGTTGTTGTGCACGGAATCGAAGACACGACGACGGAATAACGAAAACGTTTGCGCGCGCCGCGCGAATTCGACCGACGCTGTATATAATACTTTGCCCCCCCCTCCCTCATCGTGGTCTATACGCAGCTCACGTACACGTCCCCGGACCCGGCCCGCGACTCACACGTCGTCGATCCGGGTCGGTCACTCGTCTCTGCCGCCGCGCCGTAACGCTATTACTATAATGCGATTATTATCACTATTATTATTATTATTACACCGAACGGACCAATAATTAACCGCCGGAATCGACCACGAGCGGGCACGGGTCCGGGGCCTCGCCGCGAATCGACCGGCCACTAACGCGCGACGTATATATTACTGTACACGAGTGTAAATATATATTATATTATATAGTATAAATCAGCGGTTCCCAAACTGTGCACCGCGGTGCCCCAAGGGCGCCGTGAACACTTTCTAAGGGCCCCGTGGTCAAGGGTTCATAGCAAATAGTTTAAAACGTATACATTTTTTTCGTCTTATTGTTTTCGTAAAAACTTTATAGCGAACAGTGTAATATTATCTATTAGTGTTGGCCAACGATATCGATAATTCGATACGACATCGATATCGTGGGTTTTTTCCTAATAATTTCGATATCGATATCAAAAAATAATTATCGAAAATATCGCGATATCGGTGTGATTAATCGGGGCTCGGAATTTTGCGGTTTTACGGATAATTAAACATTAAACTGAGCAAACAGTATAAAATAAAATAATATTTTATCTTATTTTATTACATCTGTAAAAGTAGATTAAAAGAAAACTGCTCGAAGAAGAAATTTGTTGATCAAATACATTGGATACTTTTCAGTTTGTACAAAATAATATATAATTGTTTATTAATTTACACTCATAATATATTAAAACAATATGTATTCTATACTTTTAATATACTTTCAAATTTCAATACACTCATAATATAATATAATATGTATTCTATACTTTTAATGTTTTAATATGCTTCGATATCGATATCGGTATTTTTCCGATATCGCAATACGATATCGGGGAAAAAAATACGATATCGATATTGAAAATTATATCGTTGGCCAATACTATTATCTATTGTATAATATTCGGACATTCTAATTTCAACCTTATAAGTGAATTCGTAAATGTTATTTCAGATAAAATCATACCTATGTGAATATTTTTCATTTTGAACATTTTTATGTAATAACCATAATCATGATTACAATTATTTTTATTTGTTTATCTTTTTTTTAAGTTTTAAATGCGTTGATTTACACATAAATTAGCTGTGTAGCTTAAAATGCTTAGATTGTATTAGGTTGGATAAAATTGGTTATCAATGAGTACTTTTTTTGTTCTGTCTTTCATGTTATATACAGCAGGGCACCGTGGCTAACTTGAGGCCCCTAAAAGAGCACCGCGGAAAAAAAAGTTTGGGAACCGCTGGTATAAATATATATATGTGTGTGTGTGTGTGTGTGTGTGTGTGTGTGTGTGTGCGTGTCCGAAACCGCCGTAACGACGCTCAATCTACCCTTAGAAGCCGCGGACCCGCCACGATTCGACGGTCGGACCGAACCGATCGAAAATCGCGCTTGACCCAGGGCGTGTGTGGCATGACGTGCTATTATTAAATGTTATATATTATATGGCGTTTATACGGCTGAGCGACGACAGAAGAGCCCGTAGTGAATTCACCTCGGCGGTCGGCGAAGGGTGACGGGGGACGAAACCTGACCGGAACGAGTTCTCTCACGAGCGCTCAAAACCACGATCCCCTGAAGCGCTCCCTGAAGGGGGGAGCTTTGAGGGGTTCAAAATCCCTGTGAAAATTGTGGAATCAGTTGTATCAAATGTAAAGTGAATGTACCTCATAGAAAATAAATTGTTGAAACAATAATTAAACTATGCTTACGAAATAAGAATAATAATAATTATTGTTATTATTTCGTTATTATTAAGTCGTGCTATGATAATAATTAATAATATTTATTTATTTGTTTGTTTTTTTTTATTCATCAATTATTTACAACCCAGCATCATAGGCCATTAGTCACAATTCCTTTTTTTTTTTGTGTATACTATTTGGTACATAATTACATTTACATTATATTTGATCTATTAAATTTATTGATTTTAAAAATGTTAGTATTTTCTTGTTTTGAACGGGATCCGGACCGAGTGGTGAGTCAAGTGTTTCTGTCATGTTGATGTTTATTCGTTCCTGTTGATAGAGTTCGGCATTCCGTTAGTATGTGTTTGATGGCGAGTCCCACATCCTTCACAGGTGGGGGGAGGCTCTTATTTTGAACCATGTGTTAATCTAGAGTGCCCAATTCTGAGTCGATTTATAGTGGTTTCTTCTTTTCGGTTGACATTTTGATTCTCCCATCTGCAATACTATTATAGTAATATAATAATCAATAAAAATACAGAAAATAATTTAAAAAAATTAATTCCATTAATCTTTACGTTTACCAGAAACAATTCCCGATATGGTTTCGTGCGTCTGCCTCGGGCGATCGTCGTTCGGCTCTTAGTGATTCTGATCCAATATTGAACCTCACGAAAATTGAGTCTAGGTTGAGGTAGCACGTTTGAAACGTCTTCGCCATTGTTTTCGTGGTAAATCGTTCGCGAACACTTCATTTAACTGTTTCTAATACTAAAAAATATATTATGCTATGAGGAATATGCGTTAATTACGTGTACGTGTGGTATAATATCTTTTCGTACGGCATTCGTGTATGCCTAACGTTTATTTTTTGTACGAGCACCTGCGCGTAATCACAACGTTTTAAGACCATTTTGGTGGTATCGAAAAGCTCACAGCTGTTAAAAAAATAATCATAATCATTACAAAATTAAAAGTTCTCAGCCCGCGAAAAAGAGCGGAAAATAAATGTATGTGTATTATAATTATGAAAATATAAAGCAAATTAAAAATTATATATATATATATATATATATATATATATATATATATATATGCATATATTTGTATGTATGTATCTGTTATCAATTATGTAGGCAAACAAACCTATGGTGACACTCGTGGGTTTTCTGTTAACGGTGTTTAATCGCTGTCCAACAAAGTCAAAGTGCCCAAACTTGCGATGCAACCTAAAATCATACTTACTCAGTTTTTTTTTGGACAATTGTGGTTCATATTTGTTTAAATTTAAACCATCTCGACGATTTCTCGTATTAAAACCGCGTGAATAAATGGTAAATGAAACCAACGTGCATGTGTCAAGGACGTGAATACAATTTTCGAAAGCAATAATAATGAAGTCACATCGCGATGAATTGCGAATAGCTATAACCGTTAGAAGATATTATCAAAGCAATATAACCATAACCGATTTAATATGATGTCGTTATTACAGCGCTTTCTGTATTATCTTTAGTACGGGGTAAAAGTAGCGATTCCAGTCGCTCCGGTTTATATTTTATTTCGGCCGTGTAAGATCGCACGTAACGCCCGTGTCCTACACCGTCGTCGTCCGGTCCACGTCCATCGATCCGTTTGTAAACACACGTATACCCGTGGACCGGTGAGCCCATAAAATTAGACGTCATTTTATTTATTATAGTAGTAGCCAGTAGTAGTAATAGAAATACACTGCACTAGGTACCGGCCGATTTAAAATTCATGAAACAAATTCGACGGGGATCGTATAACGCGATTGCCCGGCAATTACGACGTGGTATATAGGTATCGTAAACGCGAACTCCTGATAATCACATTACGGCGTGGTATACTATATAGTGTAAATGTGTGTGTGTGTGTGTGTGTGTGTGTGTTCACATCGCGTCAGGGCTGTATATGTGTGTGTAATTTTCATATATATATATATATATATATATAGTGAACAAGAGTAGGTAATAATAATGTTATACGCGTTATTGTTGTCGTAAAACTCGAAACTACTGATACTCCGATGGTTTCTGAGTGAAATTGACGGAAAATGTTTTTGCTATTTTGTTTTATTTGTTTTATTATTATTATAATTTATCCACGTCACGATCTGTTTTGACAATGAGTGTCTATCGTAACCGATGAAATACCGATGTAGTAAAAGAAAATGTTCGATACAATCACGCGAAAATGGGATGGCCCCGGTTCAGGAGAATAGAAACACGGCAACTTTTCATCTCGCCGATAGATTTATTATACATGCATTACACACGTTATTTCACACGAGCCATGAAGTGATGAGTATTGATTATAAATAGCAAATCTACACACACACACACACACACACACACACACACACACACACACACACACACACACACACACACACACACACACACTTATCGTAAAAACCCGTGTTCAAAATGCTCAAACGTCTTTGTCCGAGAATGGGTGCAGAAGACCGAAATTATATCATCAGCTTATAGGCTCTCAATTTTTTCAAGTCATTTTTCAAGATCTACCCCGTTTTTTTAGCCAATCACCGTCAATTTTGGCTGAACTCATATTTTATACAGAGTTTTTTTTTTTTTTTTTTTATCAAACCGCAGACCGGTGCTGTGGTCGTTCACGCCTGGATGGCTCATTATCGTCATACTTATTATCGCCCGACCAAGTCGAGTTGTCTGGGGGCGTACGCTCGCGCATGCGTTCACTCGTGAATCGGTTGCCAGCGGATGTATTTAGTTGTGATAATTATTTATACACGGTTTCTCGACGACGAGAGGCCGACCTACCGAATGTGTAACGAATGATGGTCGTGTGTGGTGTCAGCCCTCCGCCCGACAGTGCAACACGTGTAGTGTTAATTATGGCCCCCGCGTTTATAGCTCTCGATAGCACGCGCGCAACGGCTTATCGCGTCACCAAGGTAATGTATGGTTTTAATTGTCTCTATCGGCAGTAGTTTCGACCGCATATAACTAAAAATTGTTTGCCCACTGTGGACGATAAAACAACGTAAACACCGAGTGTCGAAAATGTTTTTTCTTTGGTTCCTAACATAAACTTAGATCGAATGCGATGGCGAATCGTCAAAAGAAACAAAAATACCAGGTACACTCTCATTTCAATTGAAAAAAAAGCTGGTAAGTGAGATGATGGTGGTACAAGTTCGTCCTTCGTCCCTTCGGTCCTCGGACAAGATATTGGTGATGAATGTATTAAGTTTTAAAGAAATGTTGACTCATTTCTTTAGTATAAAACGATTCTGAGCAAAGCTTCAGTGTAATATAATATATTATTATTTAAATACTGTTTACGTATTTTACGGTTATTTGTATAATTTTTGGTGAGTTATAATAATTTATTAAAGTGTGTATAAAAAAAAATCCTGACTCACGATTTTTGAATTTTTGTTAGGATAATTAGGTAGGTATATGAGTAAGGTCATATTAAATTTTCAGAACTTTTTGTCAAATATTTAAAATTATATTACATAAAAACTTTCAAACAATTTGGTAAATTAAAAGTTCTATATTTAAGTCAAAAGTGCTATAATTGTTCTGAAAATGTTGTCCAATGTAAAAAAGTATGTATTTGATATTGGATAAAATTTTCAAGTTTCTAGCTTCAATACTTTTCGATTTATGACTAAATACCTAAAATCTGAACAGTGAAAATCTCGTTTACGGCGGATTTTTACCGATTTTACCGTTTTTACTCAGTTTTTCGATCGTTATTCTTGATTACTGGAAAAACTATGGAGATTTTGGAAAAATGACCTCTCTAAAGTACCACCTCAGTTCAATTTCGAATCTAAAAAGTTGCTGGACGAAACTTTTGGACAAGGATTTCTATACGAAAAAGTGTTTACAGAAAAAAAAAAATAAACATCATTGTAAAACCATAAGATCCTTCGCTTCACTCAGAATCTAAAAAAAATCGAGTTTAGTTTTAAACGACGAATTTTATTGTGCCCGATTTTCATTTCAGACGATTATTTTCCTTCCCGATCACATCGGATATCGACAGACGAAATGTTATAGACGCTTTCCGATCGCAGTTATTATGCCATCGTTTTAGTTTCGTATTCAGTCCACGCGCCAAGTTTGAACAAGCCTACCTATTCGATTTGTCCAATATTCACCGCCGAACACAAAAAAACTTTCAGCGTCCATCACGGTACGTCTGTCACCGAGCGCTTCAAGCCACGCCACGAAACCTACTCGGAAACCGTACAACTGCACAAAACGCCAACATCAAAAGCTTCGCGGAAACCACGAAACGCAAATTCATCGTAGTAATAATAATAATAATAATCGTATTAAATTCACGTTTCGTCTCGACCGGCACAGACCGACGAGTGTTGTGATCTTGTTTCCGATCGAAAACAATACGTTCAAGTGCGTTCTCGTGACACACGTCGTCGCCGCGGCTTCGGTCGTTCGCTCGTCATATCTAAACGGCGCGGCGGTTAATTAATTGCACGCGAACGTTTCGCCGCGAAAACTTTTTAGCACACGGCGTCACACGGGAAATTCGACAAATAAACACAATCACCGTCGTCGTCGTCGTCGTCGTCGTCATTATTATCGTGAAAATAATATATTTCAGCGAGAACGAGTGGTGGCGTGAAAGGGCTGTGAACGACGGCAGGGAAGAGCGAGGGGGCGGCGAAACTCGTGTAAGCCAATTATATTATATACTGTAATATAATAACACTTTAATGAAAATAATTCAGCGACAACAAACACATACATATTATAATAACGCATAATTCTATTTTTCGTTTAATTAATCGTTATGCGCCGTCGTCGACGTATGCCTCCGGTACCGCCGCACGTTTGTTGTCGCCCCCGATGACATCACAATATTGGATTTGCCTCTTTTGTGCAACAATGGTCGCCGCCGCCGCCGCCGTCGCTCGTTCCGCGAGCTTATTATTTATTTGAAACCCGCTGGGTAAATGCTCTTTGTTGAAAAGTTCAAAGGATTTTTCGTCCCCTCCTCCTCCTCCTCCGCCACCACGTCATCCGGCCCCGTAACTCGCGCGACCCTGGAAATTACAATTTAATTTTACGTTTCGCGCCACAGCGCTCGCCCGTCCGCTCTCGGACCAGCTCTTAATATTTGTCTTTTCGTTTTCGTGCCGGCGTCGTCGCCGCGGTCTCGTTTCGCTCGGACTGCACGTGTTCCCCGTGCGCCGCGTAGACTGTGGTCCATACCGGAGGACTGGTTTATACCCCGATCGAACCGAGGACACACGCTTCCGGCGGTAACCCGAACACATGTCGCATGGACCTGCATAAGGGTCACGCGCGACAATGGTGTACGGAGCGAGATGCGGTTTAAGTGACCTCGGGTCTTTCTGAGCGATTTTTCTTTTCTTTTCCGACTCGTGATATAATGAATCACCGACGTTGTCGACGGCCATGTTTGATTTGGAATCCTATTTTTTTTTTTCGAAATTCTAGTCCACAAATACAAACGTAATGTTGTCTGAGTTATTGAAACGTTTTCTCATTATTCCGTATAGGCAAACAATACACAACACTACGCGTACTTACTGTAGTAAACACATGTATTTCGTTTTCTCGACGAATGAAAATGAAACACAGCCGACGGTACGCAAACGCGTCGTTAATAATAATAATAATAAAATAAATGTTAATGATTTATAAATTGTATATTTTGTTTTCAGACGAATATTTATCGTTCAAAATAAATGCCCGTCGTCGCTTGAAAATCCGCGATGGTTGTTATCGTACGACGCAACGTGAATATATTTTTTTGTCTGTGTTTATATTTTGGTTAAATCTCGTAATTTTTTTCACGATGTTTTTAATGTTGTTTTCCTAACTGGAAAAACCACGACATCGTGTACTGAAAACGATTTTTCTTTCAAGTCATCAAAATAACATTTTTTTTTTTGTTGTTGTTGTTTTTATTTATTTTATTTTATTTTTTATTTTTATTTTTTTTTTTTTTGCAGTAAAATAAACTAAATAATATAATATGATAAAATGTTTTTAAAAATGAAAAAAAAAAACATCAAATAATACTCGACGTTTGGCTTACGTCGAATGCGGCGCGCGTCCTTCGAAAAGAATAACAACGAGCGAAATTATTTGTCACACGCCGCGGTATATAGCGTTCATAATAGCCTTTCTCTATCGCGCTAAGTGAACAAGATAACTCCATTCATTATCGACGAAGTGCGCTGTAAACGCCATAACCTTTCCTAGGGGGGGCGTAATCCGGGCGGTCTTCCCGTCGATATTTAATGCAAAAACTACGTTTTTCCATCAGCAGACCGTTTGAAAAAAAAAAAAATAATAATTTAAAACGGTGTGGAATAAAGCAAGTCCAAATATTTTCGTGTCGACTAGGCTCTGTGTACAGAGAGGAAAAAAAACACCGGCTAGTAAACAATACGGAAAGTGGCAGTTCTCGGGAAAGCAGGTAGGTCAGCGGGTTTTAGTATACGAAAATTTAATATTCGACGGTAAACTCAATAATAATTTTAATTTATTCATAACATCCGAATTCTTATTCTCGTAGATTTAAAATAACAAAATTTCAAAGGAGCGAAAAAATAAAATAAAATCAATTTCGACCAAGACGTTAGCGTTCAGGCGGTGGTGGTACAGAGATGGTAGGTACATATTTAATGGGTTTGCAAAAAATGAGAAAAACAAAAATGTTGTGCTACTAAATCTTTGAATTGTAATTCGTATTTTCATCTCGACTCCGTGTCGAATATAACGCGTGCGTTTTTACCGGTATACACACAGATTGGTATTGGTCAGGAGGTGTTTGAACAGAAGAACAAACTTGTTTTGGTTGATTTTTTTTTTTTTCGTTTTTTTGAAAATCGCTTAGACGCCGACAAATTTATCGCCTTTCACGGGAATTGGCACACGGCTACGGTACCGCCGTCATAATACTCTTAGCACCGCTGCAGATAAGCACCGTTTTAATTTCCACTCCGTCAGTCTTTCGTACACGTGACAATATCGCACTGCGTTCGGTTTTCTCCGGAGAGAAGCCTTCGATGGCCCTCTGTCAAAAAACGTCCGCGAGATATCATATTTACGAAGGAAAAACCGAAATAGAAGAATGTAATTATAATCTTAATATATCGTTTGTGCAGTCCCAGTTTAATGCTAAAATCCGAGGACGAATTGATTTTGAATACACTATTATAATATTTAAACAACAATTAGTTGAAATTTAATAATTCTTTACACAGGTATCGTCATTAGTCCTGTCGATTCTTTTGTTTTCTATGGTTTTCGCCTGTGTGAAATCGTCATATTTCCCATGTACGTTTTGATGTACCAATACAGGCGCGTCCCCAAGGTTGAGGGCGTTTGACCCCCCCCCCCTAACGATTTTGAATGTATACATAATTATTATTATATCGACAAAATTTTAATGATCAAAATTTTAATTAATTGTTATGCCTAAGTAGAAAAAACTAAATTTCCACAAAGATAATAAATTAAAAGATAATAACTACTAATTAGTCATTAGTTGTTTGCTTTCTCCTAATTGCTTGCTGTATATTTCATGCTTTTTAGATTAAAAACTTGGTTAAGGAGCCGAACGGGGCAAACCAGATTGACTGGACTGGCATTAATGCATGTGTATAGAAATATAGATGTAGACATAAATAATATAATTGACCGGTTTGCAAAAAACAAACGAAAAATAGATTTCATTGTATAACTGTATTTATTTATTATTATTATTATTATTATTAATATGTATAATATAATTATTATGATATTTCATTGTACAATTGTATTTATTTATTTATTATTATTATTATGTAGGAATGATAGTATATCGATTTAAAAATAGGTTCGCCCCCCCCCCCTTGAAAACTGTTTAGGGACGCCCCTGTACCAATAACGTTTGTATACAATTTCGATTTAAATTAGTGTCTCCCCCTGCAATTTGCCGTCCGTTCTCAACGCCAAGCCGACATGGAATTAAAAAACCATGAACGCAACATCGTTATTCATCTCACCGACGTTATACGTTATTACGTTTATTTTAAAATGTGCGTTCCGAGTTCAAACGTGAGTTTATCTGTTATCTGGTTGACAACAATAACCACCAACAAAATATTATCATTTAGTATTTACATCAATAACATCAATCGGCGCCAATCAAAAAAGCTTTTAGAGGCGCAATCCCTTAAAATGTATTCCGCATAAAATACGTGCGCCCTGCCCTTTCGAAAAAATTGCAGTTCCTGAGTTTCAAAACTCAAATTGCGCCTATGCTTATGATGACAGGAAAAAACGAATAGAATATCAACTTATTATGGATACATTCGAACCAAATTATAGTTTGGGCAAAACTGCCTATGATTAATACACCGATCGGCTCTTTCGATCACCAGTACCAATATTGATGGGGGTATAAGAACGATTTTTAACCCGACGGTCATCGACTGCTACGACATTTCGACATTTATCTGGTCTTTGGTGTCTAAAATATCCACTCTTTCCTTCTCAACAGCCGTCCCAATGTAGAAATATTTTTCACGTACGTATACCGTTGTAATATTATTGCCATTCCGGTTCGTTCTAATTCAAATACAAGTGTCCATTAAATTTTCACAAGTGGGACGTTGATCTATATTTCAGTTTAATGCCACGTTTCGGTCTCGTCGAAAACAAAAGGCGGAAACAGTATATTATTGATCAAAGAATCAAAGACACACACACACACACACACACACACATACACACACACGACGCCTTTAATAACGGCGTTAGACGGGACGCCGCGTAGACTGGAGTGAAAACGTACGCGCGAGGAGTATAATCGTGTAATACGCGACCGTATTGCGTACGTATTGTTATTACTCTCTATCTGCACCGCACACACACACACATACGGAAAGCGTTTATTCTTATTAATTTTATTTAACCACGGGCGCCCGAGTGGTTTATCGCACGCGAAATGGAATTTTATAGGCGAAACGTGGCCCTGCAAATATATTAATATTAATTTCAAACCGGCGAGTTGTTTTTTTTTCTTTAATTATGTTTGTCGTCCCCGCAGGTGCACAATAACTCTCGGTCGCCGATTTTTTTTCTCTCCATTTCCTCCGTGACTGTTTTATTTTTCCTACTAATAATACCAACGTACTTTATACGATATTTATACTGATACTTAATACGCTCATACGTTTTCGCGATCGTAATAATATTATCGGAACGTTTTGGAAAAACGATTGTCGTTTTTTCGTACTTCGTGCCATTTTCAAAAACTTTCTACCCCAAAACCCAACCTTGATCGCTCAAACTAAATCTTTAATCCACCACCGATCGATACCTGAAGTATAATATTTAGAAAGTGTGTGTGTACAATTGAGGTGGATGACACACAGGCCTGTCGACCGTAACACTCGCCGACCCAGAAGAAAAGACCCACGCGCCAAACTCCTGCTCACCCGTACGTAAGTACGAGCACGCGCGTTTCACAACACTCACGAGTGCGTCCGCTCGGATCCGTTCACCGACCCGTCGATGGCGGACACACGCCCGGAGAGGAGTACCAAACGCGGACGATGTCGTGTCGAACGTTCGCGGAGACGACCGTAAAAAGCGCACAGACTTCACGGCGGCCGACGTCACTGCGGCCCTCTCGTCGGATTGAATTATTTTCCCAACGCACGTGAATCCCCGGTCCTTTTACGGTCGCCCCCTGGTCGCAGACGCGCCGTGTTTCGGCCGCGGGCATTTCACGCGATCAATTCGCTCGGTACCCACACGTCGTTTTCGGAAATGTTCTTCGCTCCCGCGGTTTACACGCGGAAAACGTTTTTCTTCTTTAACTCGGCACCGCCACCGACTTGGAGCACCGTCGTTTCTTTCTGAGGTCATTAATACCCCGCGAAATAACAACTCGCCCTCACCCCCCGAGTAAAAGTAACCTCATATTTATTTACTGGAGGTGGGGGATAAGTTATGTTTACCGGAGGAATAAATAACTTAGAGTGAAAATTACCGGGGGAGGGGCGAAATTTTCAGGGGTGAAAATAGCCTGTTTTACCGGCACTCGACGCGATCCCGTATCACACAGCCCCCCACACTCTGATATTTGCTTACCAGATCCCGAACTTTCTAATACTGACGAAAAATTAAACACGTCGAACCAGTCGTTTCGGTCTCGTCAGCAAGAATGAATATTTATTTCGTTGGTATTCCGATGTGACTCCGATGTGACTTGGATAATCGATAAGACGACTACATTTGACTGTTATTATTGAAATGTTTTTTAATTGTAACGAAACCTAACCGAGGATAATAAAATCGTTTGATTGAAAATATGAAAATCTGACATCTAAAAGTTTATAAGCTCGGATTATTTGTCAGAGACACTTGTACAAAGCAACTGACTAATTGATAAAAGCTAGGTATAAAATCTTCTTGATTTCCGTGCCTAAAATACAATATTATTACTGTTTTTAGTGTTACAATAATCAAATAAAAATATACATTTATATTGAAGTACGTGTTATATTATTGTTTTGTGAAAGAATTTTTTTAAATATTTACAAAGTTTGATATTTTTTAATTATTATTTCTCATTTTGAAATTATTATATGACTTTTTATTAGCGAATGAACCAACTATATTAATACTTACTTAACAATGGACTTATTAAAATATTTATATGCATACATAATATAATATGTACATTTTTTAACCGAAGAGAATTTGAAATTGTATGGTGGAAAAAGCACCGTGATGAATAAGGTTGTAATGAAAATCATTAATTTTAAAAGGTAATATTTATGAAGAAATAATTATTACATAAATATAATATTATTATAGTATTGTTATTTAAAAATAACAAAACAAATTACAAAATGTTGTTTTTATTTATTTTATGAATGTTTTTTTTTTTTTTTTTTTTTGTTATTTAACTTAATTTTTTTATATTTTACTTAATTCATTTGTCGCAAATATTACATATTTTTTAAAAGAAAAATATTTTATATTATTAAAAAATAACGTAATATACTTTCGATTATACTTTGAATAACATTCCTTAGATAAGTTTAAAGATATTACAATTTTCTGTTTTATTTATTTGTTTATTTTTGTTACATAAAAATACTTTTTGTATAAAGTTTCGCAAATTAAAAATAATGCTATTCTTTACTCCCATTGTCATCGTACATAACTAACATATGATATTGTTTATGGTGGCCCACATAAGTTTTAATGATATTGTTTTCTTAGAAACTTTATCATTATACTAAACAGAAAACATTCACGAATTTATATTATATTTAACAAAGGAAAATTGGTTTAATAAAAGTACAATTTTACATGTACAAAGGTATATTATTCGCATTTAATAATATATTTGTGTGTGTGTGTGTGTGTGTGTGTGTGTGTGTGTGTGTGTGTGTGTGTGTGTGTGTGTGTGTGTGTGTGTGTGTGTGTGTGTGTGTGTGTGTGTGTGTGTGTGTGTGTGTGTGTGTGTGTGTGTGTGTGTGTGTGTGTGTGTGTGTATTCATTGTTCAAAATTATTTTAATTGTACGATAGTGTGCGGCAATGCAAAGAAAGTATTATGCGCTTATAATAATTATTTTGTGTATTTTTTTTTCAGTTAGACATTTTAAGTAGTTATTGTTATAATTCTCTCAGTGTCCTTTTCATACACGTAATGAACGGTATACATGACAATATTGAACCAAAAGTGGTTTACACGCGTTATAATAGTTATGCTTTGTACTCATCAAAACTGCCCAGTTTACAAAATCAAATCGTGAAACATGACAATGATACCGAGTGTATGGTACCTATCGACGTTATAATTGGAAAAATCGTCCCTCAAAAATTAAACAATAGAAAATAATAACGGGATAACTTTGGGCCAAGTCAACGCTGTTTTAATCCCGAATTTTTCTCATCTCGAGTGCTGTGCAAACTATTTACAAAATCCTAATCAATTATTTACGCGTGTACACCGACATCGATTATTTATGCAGCGACCCCGTCTCGTGAAATATTTACCACGAGAAAATCAGATATTACGTTACGTATCTGTAATAATGTTGTACGTGTTATTATAATACGACGTGGTCTGCGAATCGTTATTATAACCACTGTCGAACGTATATGAACATCGAAAACAATTACTTTTTTTCACGCTCGTTTTCGCGTTCTCGTCGCGGCGTGCTCGACGAATCCGTGATGGCGTGACCACCGCGCCGCCGCGAGCGTGCGTTATTTTTAAAGTTTGCCAAAAGTCCAAAGTTGAATTTTCGGTTTGGCGTGTGTGCGATATTAACACACCGGAAAAATTCGCTCGGTGACCCCGCACGCTCGCGTCGGCACGCGTAACGCAATAACGTTCGCCGAAAACAATTTTGGGCGAACGATTTTTCATCGCGCCGAAACTTAAACTACAACACACCCCGACGCCATTACGGGCTCGGCCGAGCGGAAAAATCGGAACCAACGCGGAAAACTTCCGATCGACATTGGCCGACGGTGATCGGAATTTTTTATTTCTTCGCGCGCGGTATAGGTAGGGCGCGGGCGGGCGGCCTTAAATCAAAACCACATCAACATAATTCAACCGTACAACTGCAGCGCCGCCGCGGCGTGTTCGTAATCGTTTCCGACCGCGCAAGTGGGCGACAGTATGTTCGTGTTTCGCGCGCGTCGTATTATTAACGGGTTGATTTTGACGTCCGAACCGACGACGAAACACTACCCGAGTATAAATCGCGCGACAGGGACGATTGGTAGATTCGATATTTGAACCGACACCGCCGCCGCGGGTTCGGTGTGTATCGATTTTCGTTTCTCGCGAAACAACACTATCGAAACGTGGACCCGTTCTCGGCCGCGTGACTGCGAACTGTGTAAACGACGCCGCGGGATCGACTAAGGCCGCGCGTACATTGGAGAGCGTTGAGCGTCGAGCGTCGAGCGTCGCGTCGCCCAAAAATTTTAAGCCCATATAATTTAAATCAGAGTGCGTACATTGACTGCGAGCGTCGAGCGTCGTCTTCGAGCGTCAGCGGCGCGGCGCGTCACAAATCAAACATGTTCGAATTTTGACGCTCGACGCTCATATATTTGGCGGGCGCAAACAGTTTAATAATGGTCTGTGGTGTAGTAGATAGGTTTCTAGGCCTACATAGATTTATATAACTTAAATATAGTTAAATTATATAGGTATACGTAGCTGGAAGTATAGGTAGATATCATGCGAACATATTAGAATAATTATTCCAGGAAAATGTATGATAACTAATGATCTCGTATACTTGCATGCTCTATAGTTCGTATCGTCGTGTCGGGTTTAATAAATTATGAGTACATAAAAATGTTCATGTTCTAGATATCAAATGAACAACACGTCGCTCGAAAATATTGTGCATTGTGCGCACATTCGACGCTCGACGCTCAACGCTTGACGCTCAACGCACAACGCTCTCCAATGTACGCGCGGCCTAAGACTGCAAACGCGTCTCACCGGACGTTCAATGAGCTAGGTAGCGAAAAGGACGTTGTTTTCGGCAGTGCGAACTATAGTATATTTTGCATCGAACTAAACATTCGAACGGTCGTCCTTATCCCGTGACGTCAAAATATCAACTAGGGATGGGTTCTCGAACTCTTCGAACCCTCGAACACTTCAAACATTTGAAAAATTCGAACAGTTCGAAGTTCGAGAAAAAAATGAGTTCGAATTTAGTATGTTCAAATTTTCGTATTTCAATGATTAAAAATTAATAGTGTTCAGTTACTTTTCAATTAGTAATATTTAAACAGTTTTAATTGTAAAGCATATTAAGGCATAATTACCTAAATTTTACTTATATTATCAATATATCTTTCAGCTCATGGTTACATGAAGAATAAAGAATAAAAATTCTAAAAAAAGATTGTTAAATACATGCTTAAGAATATTAATAGAATAATTAATATTAATATATTATAGTCAGAGACGTATTTATGTTTTTGGCGCCCTGGGGCACTGTTCCTTAAAGGCGCCCTCTTTTAATAATAATAGTTAAATCTGAAATGGAGTGATTATTAAAAACAAAAACATTTTAAATACAAATATATATATTACGGTAAATTAATTAATAAACATTTAGAAAAAATATTATAGTTTTCTTCGTGAATTTTGTTTTGCAAATGTACTTATAATGTCATTAAAGCTCATATTCATGGTTAGTGTAGATTCAATCGACAAGATTGCTAACCTATTAAGACGATCATCAGTCATTCTCGCCCTCAAATAAGATTTAACCCTCTTTAATGCTGAAAATGATCTCTCGGCTGAACAATTGGATGTTGGACAGCATAAATACATCCTTAATGCTATATCTACGTAAGGAAACAGTTCTTGTAGTTTTTCAGTTCTGATCATTTTACAAATATCCTTTATAGTTTTAGGTCTTATGTTTTCATTTAAGCTCATTAAATAGCTTCTAAATTGTACACACTCGTTAGCAAATGAAGACGAAAGATCATTTGTATACATATTTTGAAGTATTTCTGCTTTTTTATAAACTTCTGATGGTGATAATTTTATTATTTGAAATAAAAAGTTAAATTTTTTATTGGCTTCATCATAGTAGAATTTTCTTCTTTCTAGTTCAGAATGTAGATTGTCAATAATAGCGTAATAAGTATTAATCCTTAAAGAGTCTCGAATTTCAAAATTTATTTCTCCTTCTCTTTTTTCATCTGCAGTTAATTTTCTTTTTCTTTTGCGTATTTCTTGATATGTTTTGTGTCCCGATTTATTAATTGCTCTCTCTTCATAGATATCAAACATACTCCTTAAATCTAATACATATCGAATTAACGATTCGTATAAACATACCACTGTTTCTAAATCAATCTCAACTGACTGCAATTGTTTACTTGTTTTATTGAATCTTTCTAGTATATCACCCCATAATGTGGCCATAATAGCTGTTTCAAGACAGTCTAATTTTAAATATAGTCCATTAGCTTCTGATCTTGTGATTGATTTTTCTGATTTATCATTTTTGATAAAAGACAGTGCATTAATTATTTCATTCCAATTTTTGTTTAAACTAATACTTGCATCAGATCTTGCTGACCACCTGGTATCTGATAGTTTTTTGAGTGATACATTTTCTGTTTTAGTTAAATTGTTCTGAAGTATTTCCCATCTATGTGTAGAAGAACTGAAAAATTTATAGATATTTTGAAGCAGATTAAAAAATTCAGAAGCATTTCTACAACAGTCTACAGCGCATTCACCAACAAGATTTAAACTGTGTGCCGAGCATGGTACAAATGTAGCTAAAGGATTAACTTCTTTAATGCGAGCTTGAAGTCCTGTGTGCATACCAGACATGTTAGATGCATTGTCGTAACTTTGACCACGGCAGTTGTTTATATCTAATCCATGCGATTCTAAAACTAAAAATACAGCATCTGCTAATTCTTCAGATTTATGACCAGAATTGGATAAAAACCCTAAAAACCTTTCTACCGGACTGCCATTATTTTGAACATATCGAAAAATAAATGATAGTTGATCTACATGGCTAATGTCAGGAGTAGAATCAATACTGATGGAAAAATATTTAGCTTCCTTTATTTCTTTTACCATTTGTTGTAAAACATTATCTGCCATTATACTTATGAACTGCTCATATATATTAAAAGATAGGTATGATGTTGAACCTTTTCCTTTATTGCCAAACTTTTCAATATGCTGTGCTAAAAAAGGATCGAATTGAGCAATAAGCTCTAAGCTCATCATGAAGTTCCCATTATGAACAGATCCAAAATGGTCATCATCACCTCTAAAGGATAGTCCACGAGAAGAAAGTGATTTAACAACAGCTACAACTCTAGTCAATACATTTTTCCAATAACTTATTTCCGTTTCTACTTGATACTTCAGCTTTTGATCAATTCGATTTAATACTTCTCCTCTCTCTTTCATTTTGATTACACACAATTTGTGGTTTTTTGAATTTTCATGACGCTTAATTTTTTCTTCACCTTTTTTCCAATCTGAAAAGCCAACTGTGGCAAACGATGTAGTACCACCAAATAAGTAGCAGGGTGCACAAAATATTGATCCTTTACTTTCTGAGTAAACCAAAAAGGTTCGGTTAATTTTTTCACCATTAACAAGAGTAGATACAAAAAAACTTTTTGACAAATATCGAAAACGAGTATGTCTAACACCACCAATTATTCGATTATAAGTTCTTTTTGATTTATGGAAATTATTGTTCCCCAAATTTTGATTGAATCCATTTATTGATAAATAATCTATCGTTTCTTGATTTTTCATCCAATTGGCAGGGTCATTTCTAAAGATAAAATATATTCATTTAATATACTATACATATATAACTATATTACAACAATTTTTAAATAAACATTCAGGCATTAGGCAATATTAATTCATAATATAACTAGAGAATAGTGGTATTGGTTGGTATCATTTTAAATGAACAGAGTGTAGTAGTGTACAGTGTACTAAATTTATTTATATTTTAATTTCTAACATAATTTGACATAAGAAACTATTAAAAAAAAATAGTCTTCCTATGTGCATATTTATAGTTGTAACTTATTATGAAAAAAAAATCTTACTCAGGAATGATACATTTTTTAAGAAGACTGTTATCTTCATGCATGGACAAACATGGTGTTGATGTATTATTTATTTCTTTAGACTCTGTAGACAATTGAGTTTTACTAGTTTCGGTACTGCTTGTTGATAAAATTAGATTGTCTGGATTAGATAGATTATCTTCTTTAACAGTACAGCTATGATCATTTTTGCTTTTATTATTTACTTCATTTTCAACTGAAAGCATTTAAGCATAAATAACGATGATTAAATATATCTACATTTTAGTTTAAATTATGTACATTGAATAATAAATAACATAACAATATGTATATAATATATATAGATACATGATATTTGCAAAATTAATAACAGGTATAGTTTTGTAGGTAAATAAACATACTTTGGTTAGGCTGTCTATCTGGGCACCTAAAATATGTTTGTAATTTAGCAGTTTTTGAAATAATTTTGGCTTGAGCTTCAGTTTTTGCATGTGAGCGTTTTCGGTTTTCTGCTCCACTAAGCTTTTTACTATAAACCATTGCCGCGTTTACAAGCGATTAACAAGCTTAAAAAAATAAGATGGGCAATAAGCATAATAAAAGCTCGATAAGCTCAGTACGCAGAATACAAATTACATTTGATAATAAATAATAATAACGTTAATATTAGAACTAAAAATAATAATCAAAATGCAAATATTTACCTTATTCAAGACTGGATACTGCAATACAGGTCATTATGCATAGGTATAACATACTAAAGAGTAAAAATATTAAAATTTAAAATGCATAGGCCAACCGTTACGGCCAACAGGCAATAATAACAAAAATGATAATGACAATAACATGATTGGTACCAAACTACCAAAGCAGTAAGTCAGTACTAGTGTACTACCAAGTACCAACTTGAGTATTACACATGGCAGGCTATCAGTAATCAATTTTGTGTAGTTGGTACATAGTATGATGAAGTAGGTCTATGATTTTGACATGATAATAATGCAAACATTTTCATGACAATGATATAAAATAACTATTTTACGATTTTCTAAGATTCTACTATTCTGACGCCTGGTGGTTGGCGCCCTCTCAAAATTTGGCGCCCGGGGCCCAAGCCCCTCCTGGCCCCCCCCCCTATATACGTCTCTGATTATAGTTTATATAATAATTAAATATGAAATTAATATTTGGTTTATTTATTTAATTTTAGAAAAATGTATTATGTAATACAATATGTATAATACTGTCAAATGATAATTATTATATAACTCGTGTCAAAATATAGTATAAATATAAATTTTAAAATTTTGTAGGTATAAATTTAAAGGAAATCGACTTTAGATATTCAAGCCGATTTATTTCGCCTTCTCCGTAATACTGTATTTGTTGCGCTAAAAAATGCTCTTTTTCTATTGAAAACTATGATCGGAGTATACAATTTAATCTATTTTATTTATAAACTTTACCGATAAGTAGTGGTGTTCCCACATATATACGCTGTGTGCATTATATCAAAAAATATGTTCATCGTATAATATATGACCGCAACTAAGATATTACCTAAATTGGCGTGACCGCAACTGTTATATCCGTTTATCTCAAAAATCGTCATGACCGCAACTAGTATGCAGCCTTAAAATTTATTGTTTTTCTTGAAATGTGTCTAGTTAAAGTTAATGAGTCCTAATGTACTAGTTAGATGTTACAAAGTCATAACTGTATATTATATTTTCTGCGTACATTTTTTCGCATGGTAATATTACTTGTCCAAAAGGTTGGAACAGCAACTTTTTGAAATCAGATTTTTATTGAATAATAATACGACTATTATTTTTATTATTGTTCAATTTTCAAATTTTTTAATTTTTTAAAGTTTCAAAAGTTCGAATAAAATTTAGAATCGAGTTCAAACAGTCCGAGAAAAAATGGTAGTTCGAGTTCGAAAAAATTAATGTTCGACCCATCCCTACTATCAACACATCATAATTTCTCGCGTCAACAGAGTACGTTCAAGGCTGGATTAAAGGGGGTAGAGGGGGACTTACCTCTCTGGGTAAAACGTTTAAACTGCGCATATTTTTGAAAGTATTTGGTGAAAAAAATCTCCTAATGATTACGATATTTGAGATATTTATTTGAAACAAATGACGCACAACTTAGCGTATAAAAACTTAAGACTCGACAAATAGCACGAAGAAATTGAAGACTTGAAAGCACGAGAGAAAAAAATATCGTTCGAAAAAAAAAAATACAAAAACTGGTTATAAATATATTTTTTTTACCCAACCACCTTTGCGGACTACCACACTAACCCCCGGTGGTAAATAAACTTAATAAATATCAAACGGTATCAAAACAAGTCCGTGTTTACAAATTACGTCTTGAATCGCTTCAAGGCCGTTCGAAGCCCTCCGTCACAATTACCAACGCGAAATGAATAAACCCGATCGTGCGTACGTTTGAATTTTAAGCAGCACTGGTTAGTCCTCGGTAGATTATTATTACCTGTCGGATATTTCTCAGCGCTGTATAGTTTAAATTTAAAAAAAAAATTACGAAATCAACGAGCGTTCATAATAATGTGCGTTGACTACAGTGGACTACGAGTGTTGAGAATGTGGCCACGTGAAG
Organism: Therioaphis trifolii; assembly: GCA_027580255.1. Classification (NCBI taxonomy): domain Eukaryota; kingdom Metazoa; phylum Arthropoda; class Insecta; order Hemiptera; family Aphididae; genus Therioaphis; species Therioaphis trifolii. Next base: position 4,116,769 of record CM050406.1, on the reverse strand, counting down.
GAACTATTCGTTATTCTTCAATCTCTTTGCAAATTTTTGTCAATCGTTATCCGGAATCATCGTGTTTAGTTGGAAAACAATATTTCGCCGGCGGGTGCCTCTATTTATGCAAACAAAATTATGTAACGCCGCGATAAGTCGGCAAACGTAAATTTCTTTGTCCGTTCTGGACCAGTATCGAATTGTTTTACGAACGCACCTTCTTTCTTTTATCGTCGCCATCGATCGGTGGTTTTCCTGAAAGTCGTCACGTTCGGTCGATCGTTTCTCTTTAACCCAACTCGAAATGACGTTTCTGGCCAGCGATCACGGGGCAACGTTTCTCCTGAAAGCCACGCGTTTTATTCGGTCTGTTTACGTTTACGTTCGTTTTGTTTTTCTGCTCGGAGTTTTGAACAACAACGTCCGTGAAACGCCACCCCTGCACCCACGGCGTTATTCGTCAACAAACCAGAATTCGAACGCGTGCGAGGGTACGAAAAATCCCGAACGCAAACTTCCGCGAACGCACGTTTTTCATTAAAACACACGGTTTGAAACGTCACTGAAATACGGTGAACGCTCGTCTCGAGACGGGGTTTTTCGCGTGAAATCATTTTCGTTCAAATCGTTTTCGAATCCACAATGCACGTTGCATTAGAATATCGACGTGGTATAATAAACTGCACCAGACCGCCGTGAAAGACGTCGGATTTCAATGATTGTCGTCGAACTTACCGAGTCAAAAAAACTTCACTTCGCCTTTAATGGCTAAGCGTACTTTTCGAATTTAAATAGTTTTTTTTCGCAACAATAATCGTCCACTCGACAACTCGGATTCGGTTAGTTTGTAAATACTCGGAAAAAAAATTGTGCACGTTGAATATTTTGCGCCGTCTCCCGAAGACGGATCACTTACGATTTTCGCAGATACGTATATTTTTTGAGATTTTACATAATATGTTACAACTGCAATCGTAATATATTTTGCTTAACGGTCGTGAAAAACAAACCGAAATGATATTTGAATTTTATCGAGTGATTTTTTGCATGAATTCGATAAGACAAAATTATTGCAAAAATCAAATGCTAACTCATAAATCACGCATAATGTCCGTGAATGATCCAAGATTTTTTAATTAATTTATTTTTTAATAATTTTCGAAACATACGACGTGTGTTGATTAAATGCATCTCTTAGTACTAATATTCATAATGTATATTTTACACTCAAAAATAAATATATCTACATTTTCTCTTTGAATTCACACACACACACACACACACACACACACACACACACACACACACACACACACACACACACACACACACACACACACACACACACACACACACACAGATACAGGCGAATTTCGTCAATTCGTATCGGTGGTATCGTAACTATCTATAGCTGGTTTCAGACTCCGAGAACGACCAGAAAGAAGCTCTGGTCGAAAACGCAGGGTTGGCGGGGAACTGCGAACAGCATCTGTCCGCGGCGAAGATCTTTCGTTTTTTCCGTTTTCTCATCCGAATTTCGGCATTACGCGGTCACTGTAAATCGGCCACACCCCTTCCCCCGCACGCGCGTTACGCACAGACCGGGTAGGCACCCGCCGCGAGTGTACGGTAGCCGCCGTAAAGGCGTGTATAATATATTATTAGCGTTCGCGTGGTTTAGTGCTCGACGTCTTGTTGCGTCGTATACATAAACAAACACGCACTCACACGCCACCGACGAGCTCGGCGAGGCTTTTGAGGCTCACGAGTCCCCGAATTAATAATAAATTGTGTACGCGCCTCGTATTTGTGTGCGTGCGTGTGTGTGTGTGTGTGTGTGTGTGTGTGTGTGTGTGTGTGTGTGTGTGTGTGTGTGTGTGTGTGTGTGTGTGTGTGTGGAGCTCATGCAAAATTTATGCCACGGAGGTATATTATGTTATTGCGTCGTAGGTACGCCGCGTGTTTTTCCGCCGAGTCTCTTGCGCGACGTAGCGCCGCCGTCGACGACTACGACGACGGCGATTGACCGTTTCGACGCAGCGCGTTAAATATTTAACGAACGCGGGGGCCGAAAGGAGGCAGTGAGGTATACCGGACGACCGTGTAGGCAACGAGTCGACCTCGCCGGTACGCGTGTACACATTTCGCGCGTCCGTGTAATAATAATGCCATGATATTACGGTCGTTTCGCCACGGTCCTGTTTTCCCCTGTTTTTTCGTTTTTCATTTACGACCCCGGGTGCATTTTTATTTCACGGAATCGGTATGTATACATATATATATGTATATATCTGTATTTTTTGTTTCTCGTTTTTTTTTTCAATTTACCCTCACCGTGTCCGCGTCGTCCGAAATTACAATACGGTAGTTTCGCCTCGTATTTTCCGAAGAAAACGGGCACGCACGGTCACAAATTGCGGGGCACCGTCTAGAACGTTTTCCGCCTTCTTGCCAGGCGTACGGGGAACGCAGTTTTCCCAAAGGCACGAACGGATAAATTTGCGATCGGTTTCCCTTCGGTCGGCACTGTGTGACCGACAAACCAGACAGTTCAACATTACAAAAAAATCAAAAAAAAAAAAAAAAAATGAGTTACTTACATTAACTTTTCTCTTTTTTCAACAATTTTCATTTCAAAAGCGAATTCGTTTTTGGTTATTGATCATTAGAGAGCTCCCGTTAAGTTCGGAACGATATGTGATTGTTTATCACGTCCAATCCGAAAACGGAACAAGTTTATTTATATAATCAGAGCTGTATTTATGTCTTGGCACGTGAGGCCCGGGCCAAAGGCGGCAAATTTTGTAAGGAATAAACAAAAATTATATAAATATTTTAAGCATATATACCATCTGTGTGTAAAATACACGGGCGCATGACACTCGAAATGTCAATAACGCGAAATCAATTTTCTCGTAATGTCAGCTATAAAGATAAGATTAAGATATTAAAAATTTACACTGCTAATGCCTGATTAGAATTTACATTTATTTGTTTTGGTTACAATGAGTAATGACTATTAACTCGATTTCTTTAAAATAAAATAAATTTATTTGAAATAATTACAAAAATGTTTTTTCTCGGGGTGGGGGCGGCATATTTAAAAGGACCTAGAGCGACACTTGTTCTGAATCCGGCCCTGTATATACGTAATATCACCAAGACTTTACACTTGTATACCAGCCGTAACTTATGATGTTTACTCGGAATAGCATTTGTGACTGTTTCGTTTCATATAATATTCTCGGTAAATATTCCTTAAACTTTAAAATCACTCTCCAGAAATAAGTACTCGATTGATGCGATTTTGAACTCGATGGTGGATATTATCAAGCCTGAAGCCGACCGATCGCACACGAGATTTCTAACGTACGATATTATGTCGATTTTCGTTCGTGCGTCGCTGCAATCGATCGGGCGTGACGAAGAAAAACGATCGTGGCCGTCGAGTGATCAGACAATAGATAACTACGTCATCGAATCACTGTATGATTCGAAACGACACTGATGGTCGTTTCGGTTGGACTAATAGTTCTCGTTGTGTGTGTGTGTGTGTGTGTGTGTGTGTGTGTGTGTGTGTGTGTGTGTGTGTGTGTGTGTGTATGTGTGTGTGTGTGTGTGTGTGTGTGTGTGTGTAAAAACTTTTATCTTTTTTCCCGTTACCGGCATACGTCCGACCGCCGTCGTCGTCCGTTTGATAACCATTCTCGCGGAAAACGATCTGATCGTCGCGTGTCCCGAGCAGCATTCGGACAGACGGATGACAATAAATTTACGTTATATCGACGTGGGTCACAACGGACACCGGGCACGTCTTCTGGCCGTCCACCGAGACGGATACGGTTTTTCTCGTGCGCGCGCGTCGCGTACTGCACAACGACGACCCGGCGATGGAAAAACAGTGGCGCGTTATTTCACGGACAACTTTCGAGCGAAACACGCCGTGTACCCTAATCACTGTCACGTGTGGGGTGCCGCGACGTTATCGCCGTGTGTCCGGACCAAAAAAAAAAAGTTAGCGTTCCGTCCAGAAATATTATCGGGTTCGAAAGTGTCGTCAAAAACGTTTTCTATTTATAAATAAACACAAACTATGACGTAACACACCCCGACGCACACAAACTCGCCACGCACACGCCGCCGTCCGTCCCCGCACCTTCGCGAGAAACAACTTCAAAGCATCACGCCCTCGTTTCCGTCTCCTCGGTCGTCCGCGCCTAACCTAAACTTCGGGCTCACGACGCTTTTCTCGTTGACCAATCCGCGAGAGAGAGAAAACTCGTGATCACGTAGTGTGCCCGCCCGAAGTGCGTCACACGAATTATGTGTTACATATTAGGTAATAATTAGGGCTCGGATTTTAAAGCATAATAAATAACAAAAAAAAGCACACAGTTGTTGTAAAAAAGCAAAAATGAAGCGTATTAATTTTTTTTAAAAGCAAAACAAAAGCATGACTAAAAATTAACATTAATTAGTAATGGTTTTATAAAACTGAATAAAAAAAATTTAAAAATTAATTTAAGTCAAAAAAATCAATTTACTACCGTGTATTTAGCAAGGTTTTCATTATTGAAACTGACTCTATTGTCCGATAGGATGTTTTTAAAACTAAAAAACGAATGCCTCTACATCCACCGAAGTGGTCGATGCGTACTTCATACAAGAGGTTTCGTATAAATCAAACCCATGATATTGAATTTCGTTTCTTGAAACGTCACACAGTATAGCATTAATGTCCAGTAATTGTTTCCTGCCTTTGTTTTTCAAAAGAACACGATTTAGTTCACTCGAAATTTTCACATTTCTTATTAATTAAATAATTTTTTTTTTATTATTATTATAGTATAAAAAACATAATATAAAAATTCCACAACTAATGAAACCGGAAAAAGCAATAAAAAAGCAAAAAAAGCATTTACACAAAAAAAGCCAAAAAAAGCAAAAATAAATTCGTTTATTTTGGATCAGCATGCTGTGAAATGAATTTATATATTATAAAAATTAGATTTATATCTTATATATATAAAAAGTATCATTTGCTTTAAAATCCGAGTCCTAGTAATAATACGTATATTATACGTTCACTGGTCGTCATTTTTTTTTTTTTTTTTTTTTTACCTCACGTGAGTTATTGCAGTCTACACGCGTGTGATGGGCGGGAAGAATCGAAACGTACTCGCGGCATTCGTATTGTAAATGAAGAAAAAGTCTAACATAAAACCTACGCGTACACGTAGGTACGTTAGTTATGTGCTTTGGCCTGCGTATGGACGTGTGCGGAGAAGGTTCCGATTAATTAAGCCTGCACGTGTACTCGGTGTGTGTACACAAGCCCCAGGCAGTACGATCTTAGACATGCCACGGACACGGAACTTCTGTACGCGCACTGCGCCCCCTTTCCGTCGGACACGCCACCGAGATCCACACCCTTCTTCACACGCACTTCCACCGCGTACCGAGGCACTCGGAAAGCTCCGGATGCGTCATGCGCCGATGACTTAAATATAACAAATTATACACACTAGCGTCATGTGTGTGTGCGTGTGTGTGTGTGTGTATGTGTGTGTGTGTGTGTGTGTGTGTGTGTGTGTGTGTGTGTGTGTGTGTGTGTGTGTGTGTGTGTGTGTGTGTGTGTGTGTGTGTGTGTGCACGACGGTGAAGTGTATACTGGTGCACCGTCGACGCGGAAGAAAATCAATTCCGCCGACTGTTTTAAGCCCATTCGTCGTCGTCGACGGCACAAGTATACGCTGAATATATTATATAGTATGTATCTTATATTATACGCCTTTAGTGTAATATACGACTAAATTTAAGTGCGTGCGTGCGTGCATGTAACTGTGCGTGTATGTGTGTGTGTGTGTGTGTGTGTGTGTGTGTGTGTGTGTGTGTGTGTGTGTGTGTTCGTGTGTGTGAGCGTATATGTGTGTGTGTGTGTGTGTGTGTGTGTGTGTGTGTGTGTGTGTGTGTGTGTGTGTATGTGTGTGTGTGTGTGTGTTCGTGTGTGTGAGCGTGTGTTGTAAAATGGTCATAATTGCGATAACTGTGAGATTTTACGCGTACAGAGTAAAACATGACGATATCTTAATTACGTTTCACTGCATTCGATTTGATGGAATAAAATAATACTGTTCGAGTCGACAATAAAAACCGACGATTTTCGTTCGGATAAAATACACTAGTGTCACGGCCAGCCTTTATTACTATTATTATTATTATTATTATTATAGAATTTCGAAAACGTTGTTCGACACTCGCGTGCGTTGCTTGCAAACTGTGCGTTTTGTTTTATTACTTTTTTCTCAATCTCTCTCTCTCTCTCTTTCTCATTCTTAATCTGTATACATTCAATTATTTTTCGTCAATCACATGTTCTAATAAAAACACCGTATTTTCAGAATTGTATTTCCTATTTTTTTTTCTTTTAATTAACTTTTTGATATATATACCAATATCATAAAACTTAAGTGAATCCAACCTATTTACATATAAAACATTTACCTCGATTTTAGATTCCAGAGCAAAGTTTTCTTTCTCGGTAAAAATTTATTCGATAAGTAGTAAAAACGTTCTCAAAGTTTTATGTGACGCACGAAGCAATCGATCAGAAATTGGATGGAAATTATGATACTCTTCGAGTTTGTGAAAATTGCAAAACTCTCATTATTTTTCGCGAAAATCGTAAAAAGAAACACCAAGAAGTTCACCAAACCAAAACTCCCGACGCAGCTTACCAAACGAGGAATCGTTACTTGTTTTATTAAAAAAATATATAGACGCACCTATTTGAATTTGAGATTTGAATTTCCATTACTACGGTTTTTCAGCACCGGACATTATTGCCACCGCCGGTAAAAGTAAACCGATTTCTGCTTGGTTTAAATTGATTTTCAGATAAGATGAATCGGGAAAAATTAAAAAAGTAAACAGCTAATAAAGAAAAAAAAACATCCCCCGACCTAAACCAATAAAGGTCTACATTGCTCAAAAGAAATGCAGTAAAGTTTAAGTAATAAATACTTTTCGTCGCGAACTCGTTTTGCTTATATTACCCCGACGTTTTGGCCGGCAGTGCGTAAAATTAATTTTATGCTATTGCTTTTCTTTTGAAATAGATACGCAGGTGTGTTGTTTGTTTTGGTAATACCGTCAACCAATATCGAATCAAGTGGTATTGAGTTTGCGTACACGCAGACATGTTGAGTTCGTATCTTATCGTCTACCCACTGACTGGTTTTAAAATATAACTTTCAGTAAATTAAATGTGATTTTTAAGTAATGGCATTTTAATATGTATATATCTCACTCAGTGGCGGCCTGGCCAGGTCGGCGAGACGGCGATCGCCGACTGGGCCCCGTTCTAACAAGGTCCTTTGAAACTGTTTTTTTTCAATATTACTGACCAAGCGAATATAAAAATTCGACTTGTGATAAATGTATACCATGTGCCATTAAATTATTGTACAAGTATGACTTTCGTATAGCTGCGTTCACAAATCTGTACTATGCTTATACATTTATATAAACTCTTTCGTGCACAAAAGTACATTGTGAAAGATCGTTCTCCAAACTAAAAATAATAAAAACAATATTATAATCTTGTTTTTATTATCAATTAGTCAGGAACTGTTGGAACCTTTATTACTTATTAGCATTAATAGTGACAAAATTCCTAATTTAGATGAAATAATAAGTTGTTATGCACATTCATCAACTGAATTGACAAAACTGCTTTTATATTAATTACAAATATTTCTTATTTTTTTTGTGTAACTAAATTAATTTTTGTATTTTAATTTCGTAAACGTATTTACTTATTTACCTAATAACTAACCAGTGGCGGATCCAGATAATTTTTTTTTTTTTTTGGGAGGGAGGGGGAGAGAAAAAGCAAATGTATACAATGAAATTTGGCTGAATGTGTGTATGTGAGAGAAGATATGATCACCAATCCTACGAGTAACGATCACGCTCCAACAATATAGTGTGATAAATGAAAATATTTGTCAATATTCTATTGATAAAATTAGGTGTTTTGGGTGTTAGGGTATTACTATGAGTAACTTTAGGAGGATGTTCCCTTTGCCCCTCCTTTGATTCGCCACTGTTACTAACCAAGAATGTAGTCTTTATAATAAGTTTATTAAAAATAATGTCTTTTTTTTATCCGTCCGACCAAGTAATGTGTGCCCAGGCCGCCACTGATCTCACTCGTGTATAGTAAACAGTGTACACATTATGGAGTGCAAATGTATTTTAGGTTTTGAGTGAAACGAAAAATGTATTGGTTTTACAATCGTGTGTTTTTTTTTTATTATTATTGTGTACGTATGTAATAACTTTTCGGATAGAAATAGTTGTCTGAAAGTTTAATTTCATTCAGCAACTTCATAGATAAAAAAGGTTATCTAGTTGGTATTTTAATGCGATCATTTCTCTCTATGCTCGATAGTTTGTCCAAGTGTGAGAAAAAATTACATAAAAATTGAGTAAAAACATAAAAATTTGCTATATTATTCAATAATAATAATAAGAGTAATAATACCTCTACGAGATTTTCATAATGTCCATTTTTAAGTTTAGCCATAAATCCAAAAATAAAACTGTGAGACACTTGAAATTTTTACCGAATATAAACATGGTTCTGATATAGGACTTGACAAAAGTTTCGAAAACATTTTACCATTGCGGGCTGTAGATAGAACTTTTATAGTTTTCAAAAAAAAATCTTATACAATTTTAAACTGTTAATCCGGTTAAAATGTTCTTCGATCAATAAATTTGTAACACATATTCTTATTTATGGTTTGAGTTTCATAAAGATTAACTCAATGAATAATTTTTTACGTGCGTTTAAAGAAGTGATACGGCTGAAATAGTAGGAAATAGCGAAAACAGCATAATAGTGGACAAATTGTGACGTTTACCTAATACATTCCGTCTCGACCAATCGATCTCAAATGAAGTCAATAAATTAATTGCAAACTTCTCAAAAAAGACGTGGACAAGTTATTTCGGTCCATTGGTATTAAACTGTCGGTCAATGGCAGATAACGGAGATAGTTTATTATCCTCCAATCATGACATCATAAACAAATATGCTTATTTACCATGTGTGACAAATATAACTAAATAAGTCTAACATTTGATTATAATATAATTGCCTCAGAACAAAGACGCGTTTGAGTTAATAAACCATCTGATCAAATGTTATCTCTCCATAAGTGGTGCAGCATCGTACATTATCAATGTCTGTCAGTTATAATCTAATTTTGAAAATATAATAGCAAAACGAGATAAGAAAACCATATTTCAATTAATTTATTATTACAACGTATCCATATAATAATTGTTACCTGTATAAAAAATTTTTTTTTTTTTAAGAATGTAATTTTCAAAATTTATTTTATTCAAGTCGTTAACTGTACGATACACACTGATTTTTTCCGTGACCGATTTCACGTATCTGATTCGGTACAAAGCTGTTGTCGCCTAGTAACCGGACTGTTTATAATTATGAACGTGTGTAATATTTTTAATCACGAAAGGCCCTAGTGACGGTAGGTCGCCTAGCAACTATAAATCGTTTGTATTTATTTATGTATTCGGCCACACTCGAAAACATAAAAATTAATGCGAAATGCGATTCGATTAATTTTTATCTATACAATACGTATACTATTACTTATAGAAAGTTGTAAAATCTAAACAATAATGAAATATATTTAAATAAAACATATTAGAGGGCATAAAATGTATAATATTCGATATTTCCGAACTTCTTAAAAACAGACTAACATGTTAAATATTGTGTACCTACAACTATAATATTATTTATAAATTAATTTCGAAATAAAAATGTAGTAATTTTTCTGATGAATTCACATGAACGAATAATAATTTTTTCTCGATATCAATGATATTTACGAAAACGACTAAATTAAGCAGTATATAAGAAAAATAGTACCAAAACTTTAAAAATAGCACTAAAAATCTAAAATGCATCAAATATGCAAAAAATAGCGAAGTAAAATTTTAAATTTAAATTACCTGGTGTATAAAACAAATTTATATAGCCCAACCTGCTATTTTTATCTGAATTCGATGTGAAAGGTGTATTATTAACATGATTAATACACTACGTCTCAACGAGATTTACTCATTGCAATTGCAGGCCAATGGGACTAACTGTTCCCTACTTGTACTAACAATTCCGCGGGGTCATAACACAAATATTGTAATTAATATTATTGATACAACGACCGCGTGGCGTTATATTTACCGTATTACCGACCGACTTGTTCACACTTAATCGCACACGTGGCCGGTTATGGTTTTTCGAACGGCTCACGTTTCGTTTCTCACCTGTGGATTACTTTAATTGGATGTCGCCTCTTGCGCGCGACCACCGAAAACGGTATTTTTATTCGTTTGCCGCGTAGAAATGAAACTAACGACGTATAAAACGATCGAGTTCAATTAGCTCGACGAGCACTTTGCATAATGAACGTGAACGTCGGAGTACCGATAAGCTATACCGACGTATGGTGATCGCCGGCCGCGGCACGCGAAATAAACAGCTATTCAACAGCGTACGTAAATACGTTCAGTGGCATATAAATTTAGGGTGCAGTTTAGGGGTCAAAAGTTTCAAACCCCTATCTCTCTCTCTCTCTCTCTCTCTTTCTCTCTCCGAAACGTATCGTCGATAATGCCTTATAATAATCTACAAGTCAAACAAAGCCAAACTACGTATTAATTACGTATTTATTCCGCGATTCCATATCATAGCCCTCCACCGAAATCGAGTCGTTTAATAACCGTTCACCGATACAATCGAAATAAGAGATAATAATATTATTACGTGCATCGTTCGTGGTTTCGGTAGTTTTCGCCAGACAGTGTAATATCGATGAAAAGTCGTCGATTCGACGAAAGGTTTTCGGTGTTTGACGGGAATTCACATAACGAGACGTTTGTATTTCACGTAAAATAGTCGGCGAAATCCGGTTTAAAGTTCGTAATTTTTGTTTGTTTGTTTTTTTTTTTTTTTTTGTTTCCCCGAGTCTCGGCGTGGGTCGACATTCGTAACGCATTATCGTGCCAAGGACCTGAGCGCATTATACGCCCGCGAACGGATCCGAACGCTTTTCGTATTTATTTCACGACGACGACGACACGACGGTAAAACGTACCAACGCCGACCCACGCGGGACGAGTCGAAAGTAACCGGTAACGTACGGACGTCACACAGTACTACGGCACGGGCTCGGGACGCACAGTGGTTTAAAATTGAAAAAAGGTGGCCAAAAATATTTAAGTGATTTAATATACACAAACTAAGTATATTATAATATATATTATTCATACAACAAGTCATTTATAAATTTATTCATACATGCAATGAGTATAATTTTTAATTTTATTCAATTTCACTGCTGCAGCTTTGCTCCTCTGATTCACTTTCTGTGTCACTGTCGCGGTCGTCGATAATAAGTAGATTTTTCACTGACTGATGTAATTTTCGCTTTTTCGTTTTTACTTCCTGAGTACTGCTGATTAATGGATCTGAAGATAACAAAAGACGATGAAAAATATCTGAGTTTATGTCCTCTCGTGATATCTTCGATTTCATGTACATATTGTCTAATTCAATAATGTCTTATCAGAAATAGAGCAGATATGAGCAACTAATCTACACATAAATGGTTTCGGTGTATTATCTAGTTTTATTGTATGTATATATAAGCGTGACTATCGTTGACTAAATAACTTAAAATCGTAAAAGTCCTAAATACTTATAAATAATAGTCTATTTGTAATTAATTGATATCAACGTCTTACAAAGTCGTATACATAGTTTAATGTCTTAATTATAAACATAAATATTTGACAGCATAATATATATTATACGATATAATATATCCAAATATAAGATTAATTTTAACAATGAGTCGTTTAAAATTAACTTATAATTAATATAAAATTAATGACATTTTTAAAACAAAATGTTTGAAATGTAATTGTTACAAATAAACATTTTTGGCCACTTTTTTTCAATTTTAGACCACTGTGGGACGGTCGTATTCCTCCCCCCCCCCCCCGTCAACGGTATTATGTTATATACATCGTCGTTTCAATTCAAAACCCACTCCGTCGATACGGTTCGCGTGCACGCGGGCCGCCGTTATCGCGGAAACGCATCCCGCCGTCGTCGTCGCCTCGTTAAGAATTCATACGGTCCGTCCGCGTATATAATCCTGCGCGCGCCCACTTGCCGGATAAGCCTCGCGGAAAAATAAAAAACGAAACCCCGTCCATAGTTAATCGGCAGAGTGTGAAATTGTTTTCGAAATTAATTAATGGCCGAACCTGTACTCGTTTCGCCGTCGTTATTATAACGTGAAAATTCCTTTTGTGCGCGTTTAATATGTATAAAACGTTTTCCCGGCCGTGAAGCTGTGTACGAATCCATTACGGGATTGCAAAAGTTAATTTCTTTATTTTCCGACGAACGTTTCAATTTAAAACATTTGTTCAATTATTCGTTATTATTTCGTTCGAAAGTGTGTTCCACGCGATAAATTTTAACGTAAGTGTACATTCAATTAGGTCAACTGTAATGCGTCCGCCGTTGCACACGAGTGTTTACTGCACACATTGTTCGAAAACTTCCGTATCAAACCGACATGGAATTTTTCATTTATTCTTTTATTTATTTAGTAATTTTTTTTTTTTTTTTTTTTTTTTTTTTAGGTTTTCCAGTGACACTCGAAATACTTTTTATGAAATGAATAATAATAAAAAAAACGTCATTTGCAAACCCAATATTCTAAAACGTTGAGTGTTTTCCGAGGTGTACCTACTTTAAATGCTACTCGCGTTGTTAATATTTTTTTTCCATAATCGACTGTCATGTCGAAAAGTTTGCCTAATCTTTCAAATCAAACACGTATGCAGGTAGGTTACTGTAGCACCCAAATGTCGGAATTTTCCACTTTTTATTTTTCCATTAATCGTACTATGATTTGTACCGATTTGTACCGTCCACTTGAGAATTTGTACAGCGAAATTTCCCTTGGAAAAATCAATTTTTCCTCTGGGGTGTCAGTATAACGTTATCCCAGCACCGCCAACCTCAAAATTAATTTTCTCCGTCTTATTTTCCTTTTAATTGTAGTGGCGTATATATATATATATATATATATATATATATATATATATATATATACGCCACTACATACACTAAATCGCGAATCAACTAAATAACAAAATCACACTTACTACCACTTACTTCCGGGAAAATCATGTTTACGACGTGCATAAGAGACACACATGTCCACAAAAACAAATAAAAAGTATACGCATACAAAGTGCAGTTAACACAGGAACTTAAACCAACGGACCACGATAAACGTACACACAGTAACTTCTGTCACGGACAACGGCAGGATTTACGTCACTCCAGCCACTTCAAGGAGGTCCGGGGTAATTCATGTCTTGTACCGTACCGTTTTTTTCAAATTGTTTAATCGACCGATGAAAAGTTGATTTGTTCGGTGATTCCTGATGTCCGTAAATCGTGCGGAGTATTCGAACAGTCGTCGTGAGACTTTTACCATTCTGTAAATGAGTTTTCACGATCAAAACTTGCTGTTCCTTACTGTTGTACCGTGGCGACACAACAAAAACGATGACTGAGAATAAAAAAAAACCCTTATCAACACATAACCTCGATGATCTATCACTTTGAAATCTAATATTTATTACCACCTCTCACGCTAATAATCTCCGAAATACGTTACTGTTTAAAACCAAAAAAATTAACTTTGTTCAAATGTACTCCACGGTCTACCTTTTGAGATTCCTTGATTCCGTATGTTAAAGAACTTAAATTATTTAAAAATGTGTTTTATTGAAACTTGCATTATTGCCGTTCGCTTTATACTAAAAATGCTTGAATACCTCCGAACAAATAATGTCCTTAGAATGACATGACGCCATGTTGATTATATCAGAGTAAAATGTTTTCGACGCCTGTAACCAGAACAAAAAACGTAAGCCTTTATTTTACACTACTCTACTTAATTATTAATTTGTTTATTTACATTAAGCCCATTCAAGTTGATGCAAAGTATACACACTGTAGTTGATGATGAACCTAAATTATAAGAAAACTTTTTTAACTCAAACAGCGAAGTGTCAAAGACTAATTAGTTCATAATAATACATTTTTGATAATTTACTTTGTCTCAGCTAAGCTGAAAATATTGTTGTACATGTTATTAAAATTTTTTTTTTCATAAACGGAATTATTAAACAATAATAATTTGTATTTATAGCTTTAAATGAAAAAGAAGTCAACGGCTAACCATCAATAATATTATTTTTGTCATTTAAAGTTTAAATATTTAATCAACACCCGAAAACTAAGCCAAATCGTGCGATTGATAAATTTCTTATGCGCTTAATTGTACACACGTTTTTAAGCATATCTAATAATCCAGCGTCCAGATTTGTCCAAAATAATATTTTAAAGAATCTTGTGATCCGTTGGTACTAAAAATGCGAAATATCGTTAATTTCGAAATTAATCGAATATTGACGTGCGATAACAAAATCTAAAGTTTCACCTATCTAGCCCGTGCTATTTTCCTATTCTACAAATAATTCTCGAAGGTCAAAACCCACCGACTATAGTAATTAACTATTAAGATGATATGTTCAAAGGCCGATCGAATTATGTCAGACTATTTGTAGACTCCGAACGTTAATGGTAATGAATAAATTAACTATTCGTAAGAGCAAACGAAAATTCACTGTAAAGTAACGTTTGTGACTTTGAAATTAAAGGGTTGAAATGCAGTGTGTCTGTAAATGCAATATAAATAATTATATCATCACGTTTCGGATAAATTATTTTCAACTGTTTTATTCATAGAAATACCTACGTGTATAATATATTATACTCGTATATAGTATATATATAGTACACTTAGTAAAGTTTGTATAAATATGAACTTTCCTAAAATAAATACTACGAAATCATTATTTTCTTCACCAGTATCAAAATATTATATACTATGGTTAAATAACAATATACTGGTCAATCTGATGAACTTTTAACACATAAACTTTTTACTAGGAAATTAAATTTTATACAATTTATTTGTAACATGTTTGTTTCTATCTCTAACCGTTCGTCAAATGTATTTAAATAACTAAAAATTAACAGTAGTAGCAAAAATATTATAAATTTTGTATTTTATTTTTTTTCTTCGAAATGAATAGACTTACAAGAAATTTTGAATTAACACTTTTTATCGAAAACATTTCGTTCTTCAATTTAAATGTTATGCATTTTTTTTCCAAGTGCTAAATTTCTCGAGTTTAGTTCGAAAAACAACGAAATTACCCTCTTTTGTTATTTTTCAACCCCCTGGGGGCACGGGAAGGGGGCAAGTAATCATGACCAAATTTAACTATAATTACTTTCTCACATATATGAAAAAAGTGAGGGGGTCCTACATCAAAAATTTGAAAGTTCAAAAATAAGGACCCCCCTAGTATATATGCTATAAACAATCATTGATGAAATCCGAGGTCGACGACCTTTCACGGGCCACGTTCACAAATTAAAAAAAGATTCACGCTCAGCCGGAAATAAAAATGTTTAACACTTATTTTTTTTTATTCATGATATGAAAAAAATGATAATAAATAAAACAGTTAATTAAATTTTGTCTGTATGAAGGTTAAGCTCTTAAGCAGGCCGTAGGTAATAGATGTGTACTCGTTGCCAACTTGCACTGAATTTAGAGGTATTGTTTTCGAAAAAGAGTCGAGCCATAGGTATATCTAGCGACCAACCGATTGTTTTCCTCCGTCAAAATCGATTGCTTTTCAGAAACATCGTACTTACGGTGTATTCGCGGATAAAATTATTGAACTTACAAGAAATGTATAAGTTACAAGAAATACAAACTAGAAAATATGGAACGTAGTACGAACTAAATAATATTGTTAAAGGGAGTAGCCACTCGGTGATAACGTTAACCATATTTTTTTCAAAACCCGTACCTATTTATTTAATCCTGTGAAAAATCTCGAGGCCGGTGTCTTAAAGAACTACCGAATATTGTAAATGTATCAAATGAATATTTTGTACAATTCGTTCAGCACAGAGCCGGATTAACATAGGTGCAAAAGGAGCTTTTGCTCCAGGGCGGCAAATTTTCGGGAGCGACATATTATAAATTTTGTAATACAAATAATAAAAATCGTGCATGTGTTAAACTATTTTATTTTATGCAAAACTAAATCGAATGACATATT
Organism: Therioaphis trifolii; assembly: GCA_027580255.1. Taxonomy (NCBI): domain Eukaryota; kingdom Metazoa; phylum Arthropoda; class Insecta; order Hemiptera; family Aphididae; genus Therioaphis; species Therioaphis trifolii. The sequence goes on along the minus strand of CM050406.1, from coordinate 4,100,449 downwards.
TTCATTCAAATAATATATTATCTTATTTTTAAAATATAAAATTATTAACTATAGCAATGAATAATATTATAAGGATGGACTAGCGCACAGTATAACCATGATTACAGTGGCATTAATCACAGTTTACATACAATTTTGTAAAATTCTGTTATAAATAAACGACTTCTCTAGTTTTGTCTAATCGATTTCCTGTGTCGTTGACTACGATTTTTATCTTCTTCTCTTTGATAAAATATACATACCTGCGCCTATTATAATATGTATACATAAAATAAATAAAATTTGACGTTTTCAACTTGTAGTAATTATTTGCGCGATAATATAATGTACCAAATGTATTTTTATTAAATTTTTTAACACATTCAAACAATATTACATGAAATACATAATATTATATTGTTTTAACGACTTCTTGATAAGAAATTTCCTATCGAAAATATATTGCTCCAGGGCAGCATTGATCCTTAATCCGGCTCTGGTTCACCATAGTGTTTTATTAATATTATCGACTTTACGAATTTTCTTTTATTCAAGTGTAACAACCATGCTGTTTATTTCGGTCTCTTACATTATAATGATATCATCAAGTAACGAATACTCAATGATAACACTCGGACGGTGGTGGTGAGTCGTGATGATCGAAAGATCAGTACGCGTACGAGAATGGAATGCGCCGGAACAACAATGACAAGAACGCGAACGAATATTATAGCGGACGTCGCACGCAATATTATAAACGTGTAAATATTTAAAAATTTTATTACCGTCGTTTTTATTTTCGAGCGTATGAGTTACGGGAACGTAAAAACGGTTTTATACAATATTGCACATCACTCGGGGGAATTAAGACGCAAGAAACGTGCCATAATTTTATGATGATTTAATTCGGAAACATGAAATAGTAAAATGCGATTCGGACCTCGCGGGAACGGATCGCGTGCGGAAAGAGATAGCGTGAGAGAGAAAGAGAAAGAGAGAGAGAGAGTGAGAGAGAAAGAGAGAGAGAGAGGGGAGAGACAGAGAAAGAGATAAGGGCTAAAAACGTATTCGCGATATACCGGTGGCGTGTATATTGTACACGCGGCGGAAAAACAAACGGACACTCGCGAACCGTTTTTTTTCCTCAGGTCCGTCCGTGTCACGGCGCGTTTTATTTACGACTCTTCCGGAACACCGTGAACGGACCCGGGAATACGGCGACGGCCGGTCCGTACGCGTTCCTCCGTGACGCCGTTCAGACGCCTCGTGTACAGTGTTGGGACTTATCTAGATAAATTATCTAGATAATTATTTAGTTCTCTTTTATCTTATCTAGATAAATAATTTCATTTTATCTAAAAGATTATCTAAGATAAAAATTTCATCCATCTAGATAAATTTATCTAGATAAATGAATAGTCTCTAATTCTCTATACGAAAAAAAAAATACATATTCGTTTTTATTGTCAATTAATTTTTTTGATAATTAATACTTTAAATTTGACTTTTTAAGTCATCTGAGTAAAAAATTGTATGTTCCTAATAATACTATATACCTATTGGCTATAAGGTATTATTCATTATTTATCTTTTTGCTAGGGGCCTGGAACTTGGTAGGTGCTCAAATATAGAGTAAACCTACAGTTCATTGTTATGTTGTGTTGATGACTCGTCAACCGTCGTCAACATTAAATTAATGAAAAAATTAATGATATAAATTATATTATATGTATTTTACCTAATAAAAATATTGTATAATATCTACTTATACAAATTTAAATACATACTAAAACTGTTGTTAAGGTTCAAAATGATTGTGAAGAGTCGTGTTATATAGTTTTTTCACGATAATATTTTCTCCCCACCAAAAAAAAAAAAAATTTTACCTGTGGCATAATACTGAGATAGGACCATAGACAAAAATATCCCTCCCTAAAATTTAGTGCTAGTGGCGTCACTGGTCGGATGCCTAAGAAGTGAAGGGTAGTTTTATACTTACGTCTCAACATTACGCCCTACGCCCCTACCCTAGAAGATATTGAAATGATGATCCTGCTTTAAAGTAGGAATTAAAAAAAATTATCTATTTTTTTATCTAGATAAAAAGTATTTATCTTTTATCTTTATCTAGATAAATTTTGATTTAGTTATCTTTTATCTTTATCTAGACAGTTTTTTGTCATACTATCTTTATCTTTATCTAGACAGTTTTTTGTCATACTATCTTTATCTTTATCTAGATAAAAAAGTATTTATCTAATCCCAACACTGCTCGTGTACGGCCGGGGTTACGGGCTTTCGTCGACTCGCCAACCGGTAGCAAATCCTACGACGAAGAGACCACCTCGGGACTCGGAAGCGGTCTCCGCGCCTCGGTCGAATCGTTCCCAGAGACCTTACGTCCACTCGCCCGTACGCGCAGACCCGGTCGCGAATCGGTTATTCCATTGGCGGCCGACAGCGACGCGGCTCTTCGAGACGGACGTCGGACAAGGCGGAAAACTTTGGCCGTCGTCGACCGTGCGTCGCGTGCGCCAGCAGTCTTGGCCCGAGTGATCTGAACGCGTCGCGACATTGGTTTTCCATTTGATCCTAAGGGACTGGTGACGACGACGGATTTCCTCCGATCCCTGTACCGCGAGTCGCGTCGACGATGCCGCCGCCGTCGCGTTCGCGGCCCGACCGGGAAATGACGTTAACGCGCGTGCGTCTTCGTCGGAGATTCTGAGCGTTTTTCGTTTATTGTATTTTTTTTTTTTTTTTATTTATTATTTATTCACAGTCACCGTTCGCACTGCGTACGACGCACACGTTAGTAGTATGGTTTTGTATGTTCTGGCTCCATTTGAGAAGCCAAATTTTTCCGGTTTGGTCGGCGATTTCTACCTATTTTTAGTGTATGATTTTTTTGCTCAAAAAAACGCATGTATGTTCTGGCTCCATTTGAGAAGCCAAATTTTTACCAGTTTAGCCGTTAAATTCCATCTTATTTCACCGTGTAAAAAATAAACAACATTTTTTTAAAATTTACACACTATATTTTTAGTGTATGATTTTTATTTTCAAAAACTTACATGCATGTTCTGAGTCCATTTGAGAAACCATATTCTTACCTGTTTCGCGGTTAAACTCCACCTTATTTCACCGTGTAAAAAATAAACAAAATTTTTTTAAAATTTACACACTATTTTTTTAGTGTATGGTTTTTATTTTCAAGATCGTAGATTCTAAAATGCGTTCACTAATATTCGGTTAGACAATAGTGTGTAAATTAAAAAAAAAATGTTGTTTTTTTTTTACACGGTGAAATAAGGTGGAATTTAACCGCTAAACTGGTAAAAATATGACTTCTCAAATGGAGCCAGAACATACATGCGTTTTTTTGAGCAAAAAAAATCATACACTAAAAAATAGGTAGAGATCGCCCGCCAAACCGGAAAAATTTGGCTTCTCAAATGGAGCCAGAACATACAGAACCATACTACTCACGTTACTCAGTAAAACCCGTGTTGTTTTTCGCGCTTCTCAACCGATCCCGACAAAATTAATACGTAAAAATAACTAACGTCAATTCGTATTAACACGATTAATTGTGAACATAAAGTGCGTATTTCTCTTTGTGCCTTACAAAATGTAGTTAAAAATTTAAATGAGTTTGTTAACGTCATTAACAAGTTCGACTGTTTAGCGGCGTCGCTGAATCATAACCCATTGAATTAAACTACTCACTAAGGTCTTTAAATGTGGAGGGCACTAATATTTTTTTTTACATCGATGCACTAATATTGTACTGAACTGTTCACAGGTTATGACGTTAACTTTTCATCCGAATTTAAGATAATGTGTACCTGTTTTTTAACAAAACTGTGTAGGTGCAATGATAATACCTCTGGTGCTTTTATGACATGAGATTTGTATAATTCAAATAAGCATAGTGTAGTCCAAATGAAGTTTTAATAAGTAATGTCCACAATTCAAATTATTCCGATGAAATTGGACTATTTTTATTTTGGTAGATAATAAAATAATGTGGAAAATAGAATAGAATAGTATAAAAATATGTAGGTATCCGATATAAAATCCAATAAAAGATGTAATTTGTCGGGTATTTAGTATTCCCAACAACCCTAATTTTTTCAGTACGTAGTACAAACCGGTCAGCCGTCCGTGCATCATCATATATTAGACTATTTTTCAGTGTGATTTTAGTAAAATCATTGTGATTGTGATTTTAAAAATGCCGAAAATCAAAAAAAAAGTGCTAAATAATGACAGTTTGTTGCTGAATTTTCATTTTGATCTAGCGCATGTTAAAAGTAATATTTGACAAATTTTCTGGTTTTCACTCTTATTTGTGTGTTTTTCCATCCCCGCGCACGAGCCCAAATCGCTTTTTACGATATTGTCCGATTCGCAGAGTGTTTCGGCGCCGCGGAACAATATGTTATCATTATCGCTCGGTTCGTCTCTGACCTCGGACGCCCGCCGACAGAGTTCCGAATTTAGGCGCGACGCCGCCGCCGTCGGGTCGCTGACGGCCACTTCGCGCGCGCGCCTCGCCCCGTCGTCCGTTTCGCACGGTCCGAGGGCGGATTTCTATTATTTCTCGTTAAGTCTTTATATATACTGGCCGACAGCTGCGACGTCCACGTCGGCACGACGCGCCGGCTCGTAGTAAATGTTCATTAGGCGCGGTCCACTCCCGGTGGCCAGGAACACTCGCCGCCACCGTCGTCGCCGCCGCGATATTATTATATATTGTCGTCTGTGCGCCGCAATAACGAACACGACGTCGGCGTCTCTCGCCGAGAGGAAAAAAAGCCCGTCACCGGCACAATATTGATATTTATTTGAGGTCATAAAATGGCGTGCGCGCGACACAAATCGTTTGTCATTGTACGTATATAACATGTGTGTGTGTGTAGGAGTGAAAAGATACCGACACACACACACACACACACACACAGATGTATAAAATATAATTATTCGCCATAGTATTCCTTCGGGAGAAGGTTGCCGGAAGAAGAGACGACGTGCGTCGTATCCACCCTGGTCTATTTGCAGTATATAATACGCGTGACGTGTTATCACCCCAACGTCAAACGGTCGTTTCACGCTATCAGTGGTACTACGGTCGTCGGCGCCCGCACAATACGACGGTCGTCTCGCCTGTTTCCGACGACGACCAGCTGCCATCCCAAAAAGCGAGCGATGCGTACTTTCCCCTAGAGCGTATCGTCGTTTTTGCCGACTCCGCGCGGCAGATACTCGCGAATCGTTTAGCCAACGTAGAGTTGACGGTATGTGCAATTTGCCCACCGGTATTCGGTATGTGTTTACATACCGGTTTTTAACGGTATACCGGTATGACTCAATAAATAACGTGTAGACCAGGGATGGCAAATAAGTGGCACGCGTGCCAGGGTTGGCACGCATGAGATTTTCGATGGCACTCGAAAAACTTTAATAAAATTTGTCCATATATATTTATAGATTTTTAAGTAAAATACAATAAATTGCACATATTAATAATATATATATTTAACAACGACGTATTGACGTATTGTTATATTATTATCTTTATTATTATAAAATATATGGAAATAATATTTCAGATAATTTGTATTCCTTCGAAAAATTGGCAATTTCATTGTCAACAATTTTCTCTTCAACTTATGCTTGCGATAAGTTGCGAAAGTCTCTTTTCGGTATTAAATCATACACTTTCAAAGGCTAGGAACAGATTAACGAAGGAAGATTCGGCAGCTTTATTGCCTTGCAATTAACATCACGATATGAACCAGACATAAAAAAGCTTTCAACCAATACGAAGCAAATCGTTTCTAACAAACAATAATAATAATTTACTAATTTTTTTACATTATTTTCATTTTTCCATAGTTTTCTGCATTATAATCATTAATTTTTCATTTATATTTTTCATTTGTATTTTTCTGTTTTAATAAAAATAATTATGGCACGGCTGAAAGTTTTTTTTTTAAAATTATGTCATAAATTGGCACGTTGAAAAAATCCTATTTGCCATCCCTGGTGTAGACAATAAGTACCGCTCGTTCGGTAAATATACCGGTCACTCGGTAAATACCACTTACTCGGTTTACACCGTTTGTCCGGTAAATGCTGTTCGAACAATAAATGTACTGCTAATGTCTAATACCTCTTTTAATCGACAAATTGAAGGGCATGCAGCAACAACCAGATATATAACATAAATATAAATATATATATAAAGGCGCGTTCTCACGACGTGGGTTTCGGCGAGCCTAGTTCTTAATAAAAGGAAGCTCGGTACACTAAACGGGCCGTGGGAACGCTCATGCTCGGCTTTGCGCGGTACGGCTCGATATTTTTATAAATTGAAGGCACCGGTGCAATAACCAGATAAGTCCTGATTTTTCAAAAACTCGTTTTTAATACAAAAATGTACAGAAAAAAATTCTACATCGATAGACGCAACAATCAGATACGCCCGATCATTATTATGAGAGATATAGTTATAAAACCATTTTTAATTTTTTTTCGGTCGTAATAACCAGGTATGTCCGGACGTATCTGTAAAAACATTATATATACAATTTTATTTTTCATTGGGTGCAAAAACCAAATATGTCCGGACGTAACTCGTTATTGCACCTAACAATTATATTAGAGTTTAGATATTGTATCCGGTGCAACAATCAGGTACAAAAAGATAGTTTTTTTTTTTTAAATACATTTTATTGAATAAATTTAACTATAACATAATTAATACCTAATAATATAATATAAAAATTGTATAAATATAATATATAATAATAATATATAATATTATGACTATGTTATGGATACCTACCAGATTATTTGCTTTCTAGTTGGTTGCAATAACCAGATGTGTCCAAAACCATAATTGGACGTAACTTGTTATTGCAACTATTGAAAATGTATTTATAAACGATTTTTAGTTTTTATCAATTATTTTCCTGGAAAAAGTATTACCACCAAAGGAAATTATTGTATTTGGTGTGTCTTATTTTTACACAAATAATAACACCATGTTTTAAAGTTTGGTTAATTTACCAAATTTGTAAACGTTTTTTTTTGTCTCCTGAACAATTTATGAAAATGGACTTATCTGGTTGGCGTACACCCAATTCGCCGACACCCAGTTTGCCGACACCCAGTTTGCCGACACCCAGTTTGCCGACACCCAGTTTGCCGACACTCAGTTTGCCGACACTCAATAGTTACAGTTTAGTTATAAAAATATATAAATGATATAAAAAAATATAAAATAGTAAATTTATTACAGAATAAAAAATTCCAGACACATAATATAAATAGTCATCATATTTTCCAATAAATCCCTGATTATAGTACAACAAATTTAAAAAAAATAAAATGGTAATATTACATTAGGTAGTCATTAGGTATCATATAGTAAAAATTATAAATAAAAAATAAAAAGTTATAGGCGGATATGATATTTTATGGTATCAATATGTACTCAATTAGAGAAATTTCGTTTTCTTTTAACCTGAAATAGTGAAATATAATTATTTAAAATATAACATTGTTTTCAAAAGTCATAAAAGTATGTTCACCCGGTGAGTGTATATGATAGAAAAAAAAATATTACGTACTTTTCTTTAACAATTTTCAACTTTTCCTCGAGAGATGATAGTATCATAGTTTTATTGCAATACCGTCGTAGCATGTTGCCAATATCATTTGTTGTCGGCGAATTGGGCTATTTTTAAAAAATATTAAAAACTGGTTTTTTGATCAAAAAACCGGGTGTCGGCGAACTGGGCACAAACCATCTGGTTATGGCACCGGTGCCTTCAAATTGTTCCCGCGCCAAAGTAAACGAGCCGCGCATTTATATAGTTTTTCCACTGGCGCGTGATTCGACGAGCTTGATCACCGAACATTTTGATTTTCTTTGTACTGATTTAAAATGATCGCTGGCAGTGTCCAGTGAGCTCGCAGGTAGCGCTAAGAATTTTCAGTCACAACAAAATACCGGTCGGTCGAAAAACCGGTGACTCACCGGGGTATACCGAAAATACCGCCGACTCCAAGCTAACGGGTGATTTACTAGTGGACAGCCGACCCGTTTCGGTGGTGCGCTCTCGGCCCGTCATACACGAATAGAGCGATATTTCCGATATTCCGCGTGAAATGCAACAGTCCCATTCGTATACATGCAGGACTCTCGAGGTCGACGTGCGGTACGTGCGAGAGTGCAAAGTCCTGGTCGACGACCACGCCTCCGAAACTACGGCCTGACCGACGGCCGACGGTATTCGAATAATTGATTTTTCAATCGTTCGTGCGAACCGTGTGGTAATTGATTTGTAGAACGGAGGGGAAAAAAAACGGACGTGTACCCGCATAAGAAACGAACCGGAATTCGCTGGAAGTTCGATGGGTTTACTACACATTGATGTTCTCAACCAATTTTAATCGGTATGGTTAGAGCTACTTGAAACAGCTTGTATATGTTGTTAGGTTACATTGTTGAATGTTGATAGGTTATCAACTATATTAGCACAAAATAAATTGAAGTCACATGAAAAAAAACTGGGGGGGCTATTTGTCAAACTGAGGGGGCTTAGCCCCCTCTAGCCCCCCCCTAGTTGCGCCTATGAACGAAAAGCATTTAAAACAGTGCTGCTCGACGATGCGTGCCGGTTGTGATCCGGGCCGAACGAATTAGTGGATCTCAGCACTGTCGGTGTAAAAAAAAAAAAAATCGAAAACTATTTTTCCATCGGAATTTTTCTACCGCCGCCGCGGCGTCTCGACCCGACACCTAATAACCCAGTCGTTCCCAACCTTTTTTATTATACGCCCCCTTTGTAGATTTTTGAAACTCTCGCGCCCCCCCCTCTTTTATAAAATTAAAAATATGTCACTTTTTTGTGTACCTACTTTACAAAGAAATTATAAAATATCCGAGTTGAATATAATTTTATTGGTAATAATAATTATAAAATATAAATCATAGTGAAATAGTGAAATAGTAAAATAGTACTACAGCCTAATATACAATATGTATAATAACTAGAGTCCGGATTTGTATGCACTCAAAAAGCCTAAAATAGTATGCATTTATGCATCTAAAAACTTTTAAATATGCACTTGATATGCTCTTATTTTTTTAAATTATATGTAAAAATATACTCTTGCCCAACATATATGCATTTATTTGCATAATTTTTATGCACTTAATTATGTTTTTGTCATTTTTTTAATTTCTTTCAAAAATAATAATTCAACTAAATTAGACAGGTAACTCAATTTTTTGATTGCAGACATCAACTTAAAATATTGGTTGAGGAATAGTAAATATTTAAAAATGTATTCAACAAATAAAACAAATATTTTAATTAGGAATAGTAAAAAGTAATATATAAAATCATATTAAATCCTCTTATACCATTTCTTTGGTTAATATTTTTGAATAAAAATACAAAATAAAGAAATTTAAAAAAAACACGGTTTTATAAACTTTAATACTTTAATAAGTACCAAATATGCTTGAATATGCAAACATTTTAAAAAATGCCGTCATCTCTGAAATATGCATTTATATGCAAAATAAATTTTTTCTATGCATTATCTGTTACACAAATCGTCCACATTTCTTACTGCCATCGAACTGCATTCACTCATTACAAATATGAAATTGCATTAAAAATCCGGACTCTAGTAATAACCTTTACACCAGGCGTTCTTATCGTAGCAATTTATTAAACAATTAAGTTGTGATCTTAAATAATTGTAATCTTTATCAATAATACTCAATATCCGGTCGTTATTAATTTTACATATTTTCCCTACATTTTAAAATAAAACTAATTTAATAAATAAAAACTGTATTTTGTAATGACTGCTTACGCCTCCCCAGAAATGTTTACGCGCCCCCCAGGTTGGGAAACGCTGTAATAACTGATCCTGTACACTCGCGTGTACGTACCTCACTCGGACATAAAACACAATGCCCCCCGTCCCCCCGGACGTACTATCGCGGTGGCGAGACGATTCGTCGGAACGCGTCTGATTATGTCAAGTCGACGTACGTCGGCAACGGCGGCGGTGGCGTGAATAGTCTAAAAAAAAAAAATAAACCCCTACGCGTTAGTCACCACGCGCCGCGACTAAATGATAAATTTATGAGTCGACTCGTGTATCACGTCATGCGCACCACCTGTCGCGCGGTGCCCTGGACGCAACGTCGCGGTCGGTCGGTAATACGCCTCGGCAATATTATTCCGAGCTCTGGGTGTCCTCTCGTTTTCGCAAACTGCCAAAGTTTTTAATTCCAAGCACAACACCGTCTCACTGGCACGCCCCCCGCCGCCACGTTTATGTTGCGGTTAAATATTGTAGTTGTCGTCGGTGTATACAGTACACGGAGAGTGTAACAGATCTATTCGACAAATGCGATAACTTTTGTCGGATTCTTCGCATTTTTTTTTTTTTTTTTAACACTACTTAACACTACTACACTACAGTTTTGTGAAAAAAAAATATATTTTGAACTATCTATTTTTTATCTACGTTTTATGTTAATTTGTAAAGTTTTCTAAAATTATATTATTCACCATTATAACGGTATAATTTTATAAATGGAAGTTACTTCTTTTGGAAATTTGACCAATAATTCAAGAGATGATTTCTCTTAATTTTAAATTTTTAGTTCTCTTAAAACTATTTAGTCCAAAAATACAAATTTAAAACACAAACTATTATAAAGATAAAATATAAATGAAAAACTTTTGTTACGTAACACTGTAGCGCATTATAATGTAGTACATAGCAGTTATTTAAAAAAATAAAATGTCAACAATATTGAATGAAACTAAAGTTATCGGAATTATTAAATTAGTTAAATAAATCTGTCACATTAGCGGTATGGCGCAGGGCTGTAGCGTATTATGCTTTATATTATTCTTTCTAATCGGTGAACAACAAACAAATACAGCAGACAAAGATCAACGGCATTGCCATTTTAAATATCCTAGCAGAGCCCAGTTCGTTATATGAAATTGAGCATTTTACCGACTGTCGATCTAAGGTGAAAAGTCAAAAAAATAAATAAGTAATAATAATAATAATAATACATACACTTTTTACTGAGCAAAACGAAGCAATTAAGATTGTTTTATTTCTTACGATTTTTTTTTTTTGTTTTTTATGAGAACGACTGCTTTTTTAATTTAAAAAAAAAACAAACTCGAAGCAATAAGAATTTTTTTTTAAATTTTAATAAACCTCAATATATCGAACTTTTACCCGTTCCCTTTGAGATTAAGAAAGAAACGAGAGTTTACCGTATGTAATGTGTAAAATAAACCGAACTACCAGACACCGATTCAATATCACACTCGGTCGTGTGTAGATTAGCCAAATGTTACCGTGCGGATGGAAAACATTCAATAGAAATATCTCTGACACATACACACCGGTCGCTTCGGCGTAAACACTCGCGCGGCTCTCACGACGCGTTCGACAAACCAAGCACATGACGCGCACAAACTTACAGCTGAATCCGTTCAACGAAAATCGACCGACTCGGTGAACTACGCGTAAATCGCAATATTAAAACTGGCGACGACGGTGAGATATTCCTAGTTAGTTCTCGATTACATCGATGGCGCGAGTAACGCGGCCGGGATAAATACCAATTAATGTCGCGTCCAGAGGAGGAGGAAAACGATCGAAAAATCAAACGCGAATCACCAGACGCGATGTGACGTTACGTAAAATTTGCACAAATTTTTCAAAATTTGTGCAGCTACGTAAAACGTTATACGTTCGGTCCGCCTCGAAAACGACGAAAACACAGTCTTCCGTATGGGTTTCGACGCGGCGCGGCGCCGGCGATTCCGACTTCTACGTTCGGTCGGGTTCTCGCCACTTTCTGAAACGGCCCGAGAATTAAAACGTTGTCCGTCCGTAGAGATTTCGAGACGTGAGCGACACGGAAACGTACGCGAATAATCGCGTTATCGTTACTGGACTATTTCACATTCATTCGAAAATACGAACCGCTACTTTTTCATACGACTGTCGGCCGTTGCTGAACATCGTTTGTCTCTTGTTCACGGTACTCTTGTTCGAAAAACACGCCATGTAGAACTAATCGTCTGACGGTGTAAAACTCAAAATCATAAATTTCGATTTCGCAGTCAATTAGATGAAAAATACTCGGCAGGAGAATTCAGTCCTGTAGGCTGTAATACGTAGTTTGTCGTGCAGTCGGTCTCGCCACAGCTAGTAATTAATAGTTGACATTAAACAATTTATAACCGTTATCATATTCGTCTGTCTTTTTCTTCCGTAAACGTGTTTATGATGCAAATAAGGGTTTCAACATATTTACTTTGAAAATGTTGGTGAAAAATTCTAAAAATAAACTCCACTGTTTGCGTTTTAAAATGGAAATCTGTCGAATAACTTTTGCGAGAGCTCTCAATTTATGAATACGAATAATAAACTAAACAAACGAATAAAGCTCGACAGTGTTCTAAACTATACTAAGTTATTTAAAATACTCAAGTTTGTTTTCAGTGTAGCAAAATTTAATATCCTTAATATTGATTCAATATTTTAAATATTCGCAATATTAAATTATATAAAACGGGATGTTTTTTTTTTTTTTTTTTTTGAGATAAACTCCTTTGTGTGAATATATTAACATTGGGCTCCAATGGGCGTTATCAATCCCAATTTTCAATAATAGATTTGTAAAAACACTTGCAAAAAATGTTTTCCAATTTAAAAAAAAATAAATAAAAAAAAATTGAACGTTTACATTCGTTTATTTTATATTTGCAATGCACGATGCGTTAGTACAGATTTTCAATTGAGATCGCAAGTTTATATTATCGTAACCTAATTTTAGTAAGAATAATAAAGAACAATTTCCTTAAGGGTTTTATGACTAATGGGTTCGCTATGTTTCAGATATTTCACTATTTTTCACGAAATACATCAATTTCGCAGTAAAGAATCGATATTTTGCCATGCAGCAATTCGGTTTTTTCAATTTTACATACACCTCGTGCCGAGTAAATAGGGTACATAAAAATCCATACATCCCTTTTTATAGTTACGGGAAATTCGGCTTGAACGTTCAGTGATTATTGTTTTTCTTCGAAAAATTGGAAAAGTTGTCTGACTCGCGAGGGCAAAACGTTATAACCTCACACTGTTATTGTACCGTAACTTTTCTAAAATGTTTACACCTGTTTGGATCGTTTTGTGAAAATATTACAATAATTTTATAAGTTATCGATGATGCACTTTAAAAATCTTGGGTGTTTCCTCGTTATTAACGAAATCGTCTTACACACTATATGATAATTCGACCGATTAAATACTGTTCAAATCAGAAAACTCGTATAATTACCGTTTGTACCACGATTTGGTAAAATGGTTTGGCACGTGGACATTCGATTATGTCAAATAAAATTTTCTAAAAGTCAATAAATGCAGCAACAACATGTTAGTTTCTATAACATGGAATAAAACATAAACACCAGATAGTAGCGAGTTCTCAAATCACAGTTGTACCAAAACGTAGCTAATATGTATCGTATCTTTTATCGCGTTTGCGTTGTTTCGACGAGTTACGGTGTTATCTCGACGAACACATTTTCAAACGGCAAATCATTAAATTGTAATATAATGTAAAAACAGTTTTTCATTCACTTTTGAAATTTGTGTTTAATTTATTAAACAGATCTCGATTGATATCGTATTGATCGATATGTGATACATTTTCGTTCACATAAAGTCCGAAAAAAAAAATTTTTTTGTCTCGCCAAAAGTCAATTATTTTTTCATTTCTAATACTACCGTCTTCTATTGAATGACATACGTTACAATCGACTGAGCACATTTCGAAATATTCAATATTAAAATTTTAAAATCGCTCAGTAGCATTAAATAAACCTACTTTATTATCAATATTATTATTTATTTATCACAAAAATTGTACTGAAAATACAATATAATGTTTAATGAGCCCCACCGAGCCAGCTCGAACCTACTATACGGTTGGTGCTGGAAAAATTTCATTTCATGTGCACTAATTACCGCAAACGAGTTGTTTTAACGTTATTTGATTACGTACATATACATAGACACATCAAAAGAGTTTTATTTTTCATTTATTTATTTTTTTGTTCCCGTTAAATATAATATATTCAACGAGAATGCCTCAAAAAATGATTCTAACAAATACTTCCGAGTCCCATTTTTTTGGGCAGAGGGCGAGAAAAATGAATAATGATGATTTTTTTTTTCAATATTGTTTCATCGCTTTTCATTGAACTCGGAAAAGAGGGCTTATTCAAAGGGGCACTTGAGAAAATGAGATGCGTTCAGGCTTGAATCAAAACCAGAGTCGATAAATATATACTTCGTATTGTGTGTGTGTGTGTGTGTGTGTGTGTGTGTGTGTGTGTGTGTGTGTGTGTGTGTGTGTGTGTGTGTGTGTGTGTGTGTGTGTGTGTGTGTGTGTGTGTGTGTGTGTGTGTGTGTGTGTGTGTGTGTGTGCGTATGTTCGTGTACCTATAACCTGAGCTGCTACACAACTTATGATTTATTCAAGGTAATAGTTTTTATTTTTTTTTCATCAAATCGCTTTTGCTCAACGTCAAAAAAATATGGATAATGGAGTATGTGCGTACATTATTGTGCAAAGTGCGTGCTATTGAAAACGGGATCGCGGTTAATAAGCGCCGCAGCCAGAGTCGCAGGGTGAGCGTGTGCGCGCATATATCGCGTCGCGGACTACGAACGAACGAAACGAGGGCAAAAAAAAAATAAAAAAATTTATAAAAAAACACGAACAGTCGTGCAGATGGCACGGGAAATCGTTTCCGTACGCCCGGTCGTTCGTGCGGCGTGTACGCATTAATCGCGTATCGCATTAACCGAAAAACGCCGTTTTATTATCGTAACAACGCGCCGTGTGTTATAACAATACGTCCGTCGAGTAAATAACATTGTTTACGTAATATTATGTTACGCGACGGCGGCGCGGTAATAGAAACTCGTTCCGCGGGGGGTAGGGCCGTATCGGGTGATAGTCCCGTAGGGAATCAAAAAAAAAATTATATAAATAAATAACAATAATAAAATAAACAGGAAAATTAAATTCAAAAAAAAAAATATCGCGTCCGAATAAAGAAATACTAATTCAGATTAAAACGGCGTCGCGGTGAATCGTAAACGGAATCAGATATGATTGTTATTGATTACTGCAGACGGGCCATCGACCATAAACGAGTGTTTCCGGAAAAAGGATTAAAAATATAGTTGCAGTTCGCTTTGGGGAAAAAAAGAAAACCTTACTGGCGTAAGTACGGGGACGTACGTTTTTTTGATGGTTTTCTATAATATTCTCGGATTCGACGATCTTCGAAATCTATTTAGTCACGTGACCGTATAGCGGTGGATTTTCCACAAAAGCGCGATTTTATCGTCACGTCTATGAGCTACGACCACGATTGTTATCAGAGTGCCGAAACCACGTGATTGCGACGATGAAAAATAAAAGAAATGTTTCGGGAAATTTAAACCCCTTCGTACGTCATTCTTCGCGGACGTGAACGCAACTCTTGTCTGGGAAAAAAGCTGTACGAGTTTGTACGTCAATCAAACGATACTGATACAAGTACCAATAAAATAGACGTAGGAAAAATTTACCAAATAGCCAAACGTAAAGTGCGTGTTTTTGGTGAGTGAAAAATGAAAATGCGACTACATTTTTTTTTTTTTTCAAAAATGTTATTTGAAAATAAAAATAACAAAAGCAATGGAAAAGACAATTTTCATAGAAATAATAAAGGTTTCTTCCCCTATTGTTATTATTATTATTATTATTATCATTATTATTATTTACTTATAAATAATAAACACTCGCAAACACAATTGTGTTTTTCAAAATACGTATTCGTTTTTTTCTTCTCTTTTTTTTTTTTTTATACGTACACAAAAACACATTATGTTCACAACTAAACGCAGAAATACTGAATACAAAAACATCGCTGCGTGGTTTGAACGTGGAAAAAAAATTTTAAAAATCTCGAAACGAATTTCATCGGCACGAGATGTATATACACTCAATATTGTTGTATAACTTTAAGTACCTGAACGCGTACTACCTGTATTATTATCTGTCGCACCTCAAGCCTTGACGTCAAAACATATTATTTCGGTTGGGTATTTTATCGTCCGATCTAGATTTCTCAATTATTGTTGACAATACATGTACACGACGTAACGTTACTGTATACTCACATAAAACAGCGTACGTATATCTTTTACTGTTTTAGTTTTAGTTAATAGTTATCGTGTGTATATTTTACGTTATATTTATTTTTTATTAGCACTCAACTACCTTCTTTTTCCATTTGTCTTCACATAACTACCTGGTACACTTAACACACACACACACACACCCGCGCACGCAAGTGATTCGACTGATTTAACGAATCAGTGTTATTGTAATTGAACTATATCGTATAAGTCCACTATAATCTATTTGTATATTGTATTACATTATATAATATACTGTTATAGTGTTATATAGGCTTTAATGTCCTCATTTTCATGTCGTATATTATTATAGGAGGGTCGCTCGAGCCACTATAGTGCATAATACACACGTACACACATTATATATAATATATATATGTGTAATTACGATGTGTATAATAGTATAATGCGTCCGTACAGCGATGACGTGACGCGATTACGTTTCAATTAGCTCGGGTTATAGAGGCAGAGGTGATGCCTATTTCGTCGTGTTCAAGCCACGATGCAGTTCGAATGGATTTCCTGACGTAATGGACTCCGGGCTGCGTACACGAGCTCTTCTAGACTCCCTCGATGGACTGTACACGCATACTGTGTGTGTGCGTGTGTGTGTGTGTGTGTGTGTGTATGAGTGAGTTCGGGTAAGTACGTGCGCGCGTGTAGAATAGCGCCGTGGTAAGAGTTTTAGGGTGGGTAAGTATGGTGGAGGGGTTTCGTTTAGTGTTCGAGAGGCGGCGGTCGGTCACTAATGGAAATCGATAAGGTTTAAAGTCGAGACGGTAACAGTATTGTAATGTGTATACTATATGTTATACCTACACCTACACAGCCATACGGGTTGATTGATTCGATACGAATCGTTTACCACGAACCACTAGCGTATAAAGTCACACGTATCGTTGACGCGTTGAGTTTGTGAGGAAAAAAAACTCACTCGAGTCCTCGTAGAACGGTCTGCGCGATGACGTTCAAATGTTCCAACACAGTATACATTATCATCGTAACGGTATTTATGTACAGATCTTGCACGTTGATATTTTTTCATGGTATCCTGTAGCTTGTTGCGAAAAGGAAACGGATAATCTCGTTTTTTTCGATAATCACATTTTTATTTCCAATATACACTTTTAACGATAGTTTTTGCGTAACACGTTTTCCTTGAGATAAAAATCAAACCCGGTTGAATCGACTAGCTATAATCAATCATCTCAAACGTAACAAAAGCGTAACCCTTCTCGTGACGTTGCACGTGATGCAATGATTTAGGTAGATAATTATAAATAATAATATTAAAACGGTACAGTCTGCCTGTCGGGCGTTGGAATAGTAATAATAATTATAATAATAAGTAGTAACAAAGCGCGTGTACATTGCACTTGAAAACGAGGGACAAACATTTTTTTCTTGGTCAAACTAAGGAAAATCCTACGTGAAAACTCTATTAGTCGTAGACGTTGACGTCTAAAGGTGTTATAACTCGATTAGTTCGGTATTATTTTTAGTTATTCCGGCGGCGGTCCTTTGAGCGAATTTTTTTTTCCATTACTGTAATTAGATAATATATACGCAGGTGCACTCGGTAAATCCGATAAATCTATGTGTTAAAAGCGTCGTTCGAACGTTCTCTGGTATGTGAACGTGAACTTTGTATATCGTGTGGTGCATAATGTCGTTCGCGGATCTCGTAGCTTACCTTGTACGATGCCGAACGCGATCGCATGCGCTTGTGTCGATACGGATAAAACTACATATTTTGATAAATAAATTGTTACGATGCGATTGCCGCGGTCTCGTTGACGCGGAAAAATCGTATAATTGATGTTCCGCGTCATTGCAAAATACTCTTTGAAGCGTTCAGTATAATATAATTTATATATATATATATGCACAATATTATATACTAGCTTTTGTGTGAAAATCGTACAATAGAAATCTCGCAACGCCGCCGAACGAAAATATGAAGGAGAGAGGAAAAATGAATAAGGCAAAAAAAAAAAAATGTACTACCGCCGCCGCCGCCGCCATCAAGCCCCTCCGATATCGAATAACTGCTCTCGGCGTTGTTCGAACTCTTTTAATACAATAATACGCGCTTATATATTATATATGTACCTATATATATATATATATTTATCGGGCACATTATATTATATCGTTTTGTTTTAGCTGTGGATTGAACAAAACGTCATTTCGATGTCACCGCCGCCGCCTTTGCGCGCGGTTTCTTTGTCGTCGTGGCGGCGGCGGTACAATGCGCGCGACCTACGGCGGAGGAGGCGATGGTTCCTTTTCGAAAAAACCACCACCGACCCTACTATACACACCAAAACCCTCGTCCTCCCCTCTCGTCCGTCGCCGATTCCCGAGAGAACACAAAACTCGGCTATTACGGATAACGGCGTCCCGTGCCGAACGGGCTTTTCCAATCCGGAAATCGAACCTACCCCGACCCCGCGCCGCCGCGCCGACCGTCTGTTTTGTGAGATTCCTCGTGACCATCGCCGCCCCGAACATTTATCCATTATTCAAACAACTTAAATGAAGATGCGTATCACGACGAGCCGCCGGTGAGGGGATTAAACGTTCACACCCCTTTACTTTATTTCCGTTTTCGTGCGGCTCACGTAGTCGGCGCGCGGGTTTATAATCCGCTTCCAAACAACTTGATTTCCGGTTTCCGGTTTCTCCTAGGTCTGCGTCGGTCGGCTCCGTCGAACGCGGCTCGTTGGCGTGCGTGTGCGTCCCGTTGCACTCGGAGAGAGAGAGAGAGAGAGAGAGAGAGATAGAGAGAGAGAGAGAGAGAGAGAGAGAGAGAGAGAGAGAGAGAGAGAGAAAGCACGTATGTACGTATGATATGAAATATTGACCGGAAAATAAAACACTAAACTAAACTCTATTACCGCTCAAGTTCAACCCCTATCCGTAGAACCCGCCGCCCCGATGGCCATCACCCTGTATCCGGTTACAGTTCACGCGCGCGCCAACGGTTATACGGTTTGAACGTGTGGGCGCGCACGCGTGCGACGTACACGCGTACACGAGTCTCTTATCTTGCGTTTCCAACGACGACCGTATGCGCACGTGTGTGTGTGTGTGTGTGTGTGTGTGTGTGTGTATGTGTGTGTATTCATATTATATATGTATATATTATATGCGCTAAACGCTTCGCCTACTCGATGTGAGTATATTTCGTTCTAAAACGGTAATTGTGTTGATTAATAATAATAATAATAATAATAAACCACCCCGTTCGCAGGCGTAGCGTGAATGTATGCGCTCGACCGATACGCAATTCAGTGTAATGATATTTTAAAATATTGTGACGCACGCGATTTATTCACATCGTCGTGGCAAATCTCCGTCGAGTGGGTGTACCGTATCCGGGCGATCGACTGCCGCGATACATTTCTGCTCCCCGGAGAGGTCGTCGCGCAGAGCGCACGCGAGACGCTTTATTTCGTCGTTAAACCCGCCCCGCCGCCGCCCGGCATACGGTATTTCGTTTCGACGCGGACGAGTGTGACGTGCGTGCCGCCGATTCTTTCGTGACGACAAAAAAACGATAATAATAATTATGATTTACGACGACCGACACGCCGTTGTACATGACTCGTACGCGCTCTGAGCTCGTGCGACGCGATCGGAACGCTCTGCTTCCCCGACACCCCCTCTTGGGAATTCTTCAAAGTTCCGACCGGGGGCCTATTTTTATTTTTTTTCACTCTGTCGTTTGCATAGTTTGTGCTTTTTTGCGCGCACAAAGTTCCGACGTTTGTGCTCGGAAACTTTATGAGATTACGAGCTTTTTTCTCGTACACACGGTGCCGAGGAAACACCGATCCCCCCTCCGACACGCACGCACATACTAGCGCCGTAAATTTTCCCCCGAGTTGGACCCAAGACCTTTCGTCGTCTATGCTAAAGGCTCGACATTTACTGTTTTTCAAAGTTTCAGGGACATTTTCGAGAGGAAACAAAGAAACGACAACACCTCTTTTAGCGGACGTCAAAATAGTAATATTCTTTTCGTCTAAACCCCGGCGGGTGTTCGGCGTGGTGTTCGAAACGTTTACCGGCGTGGTTTTCGGATATAAAAGCACAAAACACATTGAATCCGTTCGCGTTCTCCTCGCGCACATCAACCGATTCGTTCGCAGCGTAATATCAAAGGACTCTTAAACGCGCGTTCGTTGTAATCGTACGTACACGACGTAATTTCCGCACAGTCGACACCATTGTCGCAGGGGGCGAGTACGGATCCGAATCCCACGCGAGAAGAAACACAACGTGTTTCCTCCACGGTAATTATACCAACACGAGTGCGGGCCATAAATAATAATAATAATAATTAGGGAACGGACTTTATTGTAATAAAAAAATCAAAATATGTAATTAATTTTATTAAAATTAGTAAAAAAAAATTAAAAATACGTATATCGAAAAAATCAATTAGTAGGTACTAAAAATTACAAAAAAAAAATATTTTATAAATAAAAGTATTACAAACGATGTAGGTATATAATAAAACTATTATTCCGGAACAAAGCAATGAGAAACGACATATTGTCGAAGGGTTGCAAATGAAAAATGTCTACGGTTTGGTCGGAGAATACTCTTGTATCGACTAAAAGACCGTTCTACGTCAACGGATGTGATAGGGGCGTAATTCATGTTCACTATATCAGAAGGAGTGAATTCAATGTCCAGAGATCCTTGTTGATTTTTACCAATTAAAATATCTCTGACGATTTTAATAGTTTGAAATCCAGAATTTTTTTCAATGATATTCGCAAATTTGTTTTTGACTGTTTCTCCCATGTGCCCTTGACTTTTTTCTAATTTATCTGCAGATTTTTCTACAATGCTAATGCTTTCTATCAAAGACATGTTTTTAGTTTCCAATTGTTTTTTATTTTCTGAATCAAAAAACAAAAATTTGCAGAAATGTATATCACGTTGTTAGGTTATCTTAACCTAACCTAACCTGATATCTTGCATCAGTGAATTGGTTTTTTCAATAGCTGCGGCCGATTCAGTATCGAAATTATTTGAAATAACATTTTTTATTTTGTCAAAATTATGGCAACAGTATTGGACGACTTCAAGCCACGTACCCCATCTTGTCATAAATCATAGGTTCAGCAGGTAAATTAAGATCTGGATATATTTCTTTAAATTTTGAAACACGACTTGGCGCTTTTAAGAATATTTTTTTACACTGTCTAATTGATTGTAATGTTATTAATAATTATTATTATTATTATTTTATAATTATTAATAATAATAATAATAATAATAATAACGCGCGAGCGTACCGCGTGGCCGTGTTGTCGTAACCACGCGAATAACACAATTGTACGGTGATGAAACGCGTACGCCGCCGCCGTGTTTCGGGTTGCCCGCGGGACGTTCGGTACACTCCGAGACGGTCCGGACAGGGACGATGCACAATAATAATTACACGTTTTATATATATGTATGTGTATGTACTGTGTCTATACGTATAGGTCGCGGACCCGCGTGCGAACGAACAGCTGGACCGTCGGGCGGTGACCGTAATCGTCGTTTAAAGTTAACGAAAGTTCCGCGGTGGCGTCGTCCGTTCAGACGCGATGACCTAACCGCCGCCGTCCGGGTGGGTAAACA
Organism: Therioaphis trifolii; assembly: GCA_027580255.1. Lineage (NCBI taxonomy): Eukaryota > Metazoa > Arthropoda > Insecta > Hemiptera > Aphididae > Therioaphis > Therioaphis trifolii. Next base: position 4,078,486 of record CM050406.1, on the reverse strand, counting down.
ACGCGGACTCTAGGTAACGTTCCGCAAAAAACCCTGCGCGCTCGCGGCTTGAACGCCAAACACCCGACGAGCGTCCGCGGCGACCTGTTTGCACGACACGAGAAACACGCGACGTACAATCAGTGACTGGAACCGAATCGAAAAGAACCGGTTCTGGAACCCAAAAACCCCTAAAAAATATTAAGAACCCGAACCTAACCGAATTTTTAAACTTTTTAAATAACCGGAATCGAACCGGAACCTATACTTAAGATGAAAAATATCGGGTTTCATAAAAAATAATGAATAAATATTTTTAAAAAATATTAAATTTTTAGTTCAATTCTAACTTTTATAATAGATTATAATAAAAGTAGGAAATACCCATTGATAAGCATCGATCGATCGATATAGAATAATTATTGTTTAAACTATCACGATATTAATATTTATTAAACAAGTAAGTGGTTTTAATTGATAAACTTTGAAAAATTGTTTTCTTATTTATTGATGTTAGTAAAATTAATGTACGAGTCACGATTTTGAAAATGCTGCATCAACTTATGTGTTTTTCTTGGCTTGCTTTTAACTTGAGCCAGCTTCGATTGCGATATTTCTTTAAGTTTTCAAAATCTAATGACTGTCTATTATCGGACAACACATTTTTATACCGGGAGAAACTTAATATATTACAAATTACATTGTGATATTATCGGTGTTTTCAACTATAACTGATTGTAGATAATACATATTTTATTGAAGGACAAGTTTTCATCTTAACGACCTAAATGCGATAATCGCACTATAAAAATATTAATGAACATCTCAACAAATATATAAATTTGTTCACAACAATGTTCACTTAATTTTTATTCTATATAAAAAGTCAAATAAATAATCTTAAATTTACACGAAAATTTTGAAAAATTGTTAAAATTGTAGTAAAACTAAAAAAATCGCCAAAATTGCATTTATTGCAATACAAATTTTTTTTGTATCAAATAAAAGCTTAACAAAACAAATTTTGAAATCACTTAGCAATGAAAATAATCGATGATAAAAAATATACGAAAACAACAACTTCACTGCCCTACATATTATTATATTTACAATAGTTTGACAAAGAATATACAAAGAATAATTATATTTTTTATATTCTAATTGAGCTTAACTAATTTAGTAGCCAAACCCTACCCATATTACTTTGTCTAATTTTTCTATATTGATAATTATTTTATAATAAAGTTTTTCTAGGGGTGAGATTCAATATCTTACTGCTTCTTCATTTGTTTCCAGATCGTTTTTAAGTTTATCCTAAAGGTTCTCAAATGATTCAATTGACATTTGGAAATAGTTCAAAAAGTTTTGGTCACACCCTAAGCTTCGAGTATATAAGGTAATATAACGAATTGAGGAATGTCTAGTTTTTAAAATTGGATGGTCCCAATATTTCCTTTCTGTCTCCGTCTTCTCATTCGCCGATTTGTGGCTCTCAGACATACAGCATCTGACACGTCCTTTTTCGTCGGATGTCTTATGCAAACTGAATGTTTAGATGTGTTATTATTAATGTAATCAATGTAGTAACCAAGAATGTTTGGCATTTGACGCGCGCGTTTGCGCGTCCACGCGAATGATCATAAAAGTTGAACGCGCGTTGCGCGATGAATTGGCACGCATATACGCGCGTCCATGTGAACCTAGTCTTATAGTAACGACGGTAGTTGACGCGATGATTGTTATTGTCGTACGAATTATCAGGTAAATCGGGGATTTCGATCGCGAACGAAAATATGTTCGTTTCGCGATGGGATTCGAAGCGACCGACCGTCGTTTTGAACACGGTGCACGCCGGCATAATAACGTTTACGACGATATGGTGATTATCGCGAAATTTTTGAGTCGTCAGACCTGCACTGTTTCAAACCGAATACACGATTGAAATTAGCTATTAAACACAAACGTTTTCGGCGAGTACACTGAAAGGGATCGTTTTGTATCGTTTGTGTTAATACAAATCCTAGATTTTAAAACGCTACACGTGTATATAATATTATGAGTGTGTGTGTGTGTGTGTGTGTGTGTGTGTTTGCGTGTACCAACGCGCGTAGAAATCGCCGGAAATTACTTTTGAGTTTATTCCAGTGTGAACTAAATCAAATAAATAATTCGTTCGTCCCAAGAATGGTTTCTTTTAATGAACGCGTTTTTAATACAGTGTACTAAATAAACGAGATATTAAATACGGCAGCAGGCGAACAAAAAAGAAAAAAAAACGGTCGTACATAGAGTTTTGAAATAGCGTGATCCTATAACTTTCGAAGCCGATCACAGGGTGTACTATTTCTATGAGTCGAAGCCGCCCCCTTCCACGATCCCCGAACTCCGACGATCGATATATATATCAATTAAAATCGAGAAACAATGTACGGGCATAATTACTACTCTCGTAGACAATCCATTATGATTCACGAGTCGCGCGATTTCCTGGCCAACGATCACGTAAAAAAAAAACACCAACCACCTCACTCCCGACCCCTTAGATCACCCGATCGGCACGAAGCGGCGACAAGTAATGAAGTACTTTCTCCAGAGTTTTATTGTCCGTGAAAGCCCGTCTCCCAGAACGCCAACGTACCGGGGCCCGTTGTAGAGGAAATAAATTTGTTCCACGTACACGGCTTTCAATTAATAAAATGAGTGTTCCCCTCGCGCGTACGCACACGTATACATACGTATATCATACGCGTGTACACGTTTTATGTACGGTTCCCCCTCTCTTTCTTTCTCTCTCTCTCTCTGTCTCTGTCGTGGAAAAACGTCGCCGACGCAAATGCTCCCCGGCATTGTTTTCTTTTTTTTTTTTAATACTCTAGGTTTTTATTTTTTTTTTTCGCTTTATTTTTTCCCTATACACTTTTATTTATTCTTTTTTTGTTTTTTCCACCACCACAACTCCAAACGATTCTCTTTTTGTTTCCATTCAACCCTTTTGGGTGTCGGTTTCGCTCGGTTCCGAAAGCAAACAAGAAGTTTCCGCGCGACGCCCAGAAAACACATACTTCAGTAATTGAAAACAACCATGCGCGCCGACGTTTGTCGTCAATAGTTTCGTGTTATAATTAACCGCCGCCGCCACGTCGACGCGTCTAGATCCTAAATCGCCGAGTAGGACGGGGGCGCGGAGCACGGCCCAAGGCGATCCTCTCGGTTTCCGTCGTCTCGCCGTGATCCGAGTCTTCGCGAATGATTACGAAAAACGGCGGGTGTCCGCTACAACGTGCACGACGTTATTCCGATTTTCCGACGGTTCGCCATACGCGCGCGCGTTTTTACGCGTGACAATTGTTGACGTGCGGCGAAACGCAATCGTTTGACGTGCGTGGTGTGGCGCCGTCGTACAACGTCGATCCGGGAGTATTTTCCGCGCGAAAACGCTTTGATAAAACGCCAATACATTATATTATCAACAATGTTCTACAACACTCTGAGAACGCTTTCCGAGCCGCACGCCGCACCGACTGCAGTTTTTGTTATTGCGGACTGCACGTAACGATAACTGTTTTAAGTCAGAACATGCCGTCGAATACTAGTCATAACTAGACTTAGGATGTTGATGACTTTTGCATTTTTTTCCCTTTGATTCTATACAATGTTGTCGTAGCTAAAAATTTGATTCGTGCTCTACTAATGCAGAATATTCTAATTTTATTTTGCATTTTTTTGCATTTGTCGGCATTTTTAGCAAAAAATGCATTTTTTTGTTTTGTTGTTTAACGTCATTTTTCAACTTTTTTAAGACGTTTTTTCATCTTCTAGGTCATTTTTTTTGTAGTTTTTGTACAATGTGGGGCAATTTTCGATTTTAGAGCAAGTGTCAAACCCAAGTTTGGAAACAAATTTAATTTATTTAAAATCTAACATTGGATTTGGACAAGTAGTAAAAAATTACTACTACACCCATTATCACGCCCATATCTCTAAAAAAATAATTAATGTTTATAAATACAGGTTTTTCACTTACTTAATTAGTTTTTTAGATAATTTTTAAGGCAATTTTTTGAAGTTTTCAGGGCATTTTCGCACTTTTTTTAGAGCATTTTTGCGTGTTTTTCAGGTGATCAACATCCTAACTCTAGTCATAACGGTTTATGTGGGCGACGAAGTATTACGTACCACTTTTTCTTTTTCTCGACAGCTTAGCGGTCCATGTAGGTCCATCGCTGCCACCATTATCTAATTCCATCGGATCCTATCATTCGTATCTTCCATTTTTACGTTTTCATGAATCATTTTAAGATATTTTCCTACTACATCCTTCCTTCTTGTTCGGGGTCTTCCAACAGGTCTTTTCTTTACAATTATTCCTTCTATAACTTGTTTTGTAATTTTTACTTCTGCCCTCCAAACATGTCGTACCACTATATTCGCTATTTTCCCTTTTTTTTTTTTTTGTTGAGACCGTAAGCTCGCAGACGCAGTGACGGTATTAACGTTGAGTATACGGCTTGGACGACGCGACGTTCTTATTGGATAGCGAATATCACCAAAAGGTCCCGGTGAATACTTTAAACAAATTTAACAGGTACGTCAGTTATTTCGGTCTTCCTCCCACTCATTACTCGCATCGATTATTATTATTCGTTCAGCAGTATGTTTTATAAAAAACTTTGAAGTGTGTCCAATTTCATTACATTCGTATAGGTCATCCACTCTTATTGACTCTCGAACAAAACTCTCCTCTTACTTCGATGCCGATCATAAACAACTTAATTTGTTCAACGACTTAATAATGATCGAATGAACGATCCAATTTAATTTAGAGAATACCCTAAACTAGGAAATTTTAAAAGCCAAAGAAACTAGAGTTTTCAGAACTTTAATTCACTTGGTTTAATTGTATTGTATGTTTAATTTTGACGGCGACCGACAAATGTTTTAATACGTATTTTAATGTAACGTGCGATCCAGTGATTATCTCGGTGTCACAAGAGTTAATCTTTTTTTTAGATCCTGAGCAGATTAAAAAGAAAATGGTTTAGAGATCATTTAACTTAATCCTATAACAACGAAACTTCCCAGTTAAGTGCAGCTAATGGGTGGCTCCTTATTCACGCAACCCCATAACGTTTTTTTTTGTATTCCTTGTCTTACATATTATACTCATTGTACTCAATAATTGTATGGATTGTTTATTTCTTAGAAAAAAAAGATTCAGAGTGAAGTGATTTAGTTATTTGGCCATAACTCCAAAAGTGATATTGCTAGAGACTTGAAATGTTCACTATAATATATTAACGACGTATTTCTTCGTACTTGAAAAAAGTTCAAAAAACTGACAACTTTTGGGCTAAAATAGAACTTTGAAAGTACATATTTTTTAAAGTTTTTCTTTAATAACATTTTTAATATTTGACAAAAATTTCCGAAAATGTAATACGATCATACTCCTATGCTAAACAAACGATATTAAAAACTAATTTAAAAATTATGATTCAAGATTTTTTTTTATAAGCATTTAAGTAAATTATAATATAATTCTAAAGGAATCGACTGTTTCTACATCAATCTTCAACTTAATATATGAAATTAATTACGGTATTAAAAAAAAAAAATAAACCATTGCGATGACGCTTTTGCGTGATTAAAACCGTTACAACGATTTGCCAATTGCAAAAGAACGCTTTGGATTCGCTTGGATTTTCGACGCTGTTTCCGTTCAAACTAAACGATCATTTTTAATTGATTGGCAACAGTCATTCTGGCGATCGGTTTATCACAATCGATCGTATTTATCACATGCAATAATTCGTCCAGTTACCCAGCAAAAGTTCTCTTCCACCCGTATACATATTTTATGACAGTGTATTAATAATTATAATTTACAGCCACCAATAAAATATAAAATGTTTAGCTGACAAATAAGCGATCGAAGTACGATACTCATACGCGTTGCGCTGAACGCACACTTTTGGCATAGTCACTTGAAGTCGAAATGTACGTATGTCGACGTATTTAGTTTTAAAGAAGGCCTTAATGGTAGAGGTGTAAATCTGTAACGATTCCCTACTATACGAAGATCACGAGCAAACTTCAAAAGTCAATACACTTGGAATACGTCCTTTAAGCCTATCGTCGGAAAGAACGTGCACAACTGAACAGATGCAAATGCTTGAGTGGTTCGAACAATTAATTTTCCTAATTGCGAAGTACATATAATCCACCTCCATTCGTGTTATGTTCTATCTATTCAGTTGTTCTAGTCGTATAAACGCAATACACCTGTCATTCGCTGTATCATCTGTTGTAAAATATTATAGATCATATACCGACACGGCGGCACAGTACGCAAATCGCTAGAAAAAAAAAACTCTAAAAGATACTTAAACCGAGTGTTTCGTTTATTAATCAAATCCGTTTAAAATTAGAACGGTATACAGGAATTTCCTTGTGGATAAATGTGAACGAAAATCGTTTAAATCTATTCATCTGCATTAGTTTACACTACTGTGCTGCACGTCTCATTCATTAATTTAAATCATTATTTAGTTCGAATGAGTGTTTCAAGAATATTGATTGAAGCTCTAAATTTTAAATAGCAACACTTCACGAATACAAATAATTTATAACGGTGCATTCGAGACAATTTACGATGTGCAAATTGATTGCGTTTATTTAAATTTCAAACAACATTGATCAACAAAATTAATCTGAATATCAGTTAAACGACATCCCGGTTCGTTGGTAGGTATACACATTACACATACAAATAAATAAAACCTCAAATTTTAATTACAAGACTTAAGTAAATATTATATTCCAATGACATTACATGGTACCGTATAAAAATAAATCATTTTTAGTATCTGGATGAAATGGTGTTTAATGGTTTTAATATTGTATTTAGTTTTTACTCATTATATTATTTGTTAGAAATCACTTATTCGAGTTAAAAACCTCATCCAAAAGTTATGTTCAGCTGTTCTGTTCAAAAATTTAATTTTAGACATGACATAGAAAAACAATTTACATTCATTATAAAAAGTTATTCATACTATAAATAAAAACTACTGTAAAATTAAGTAAAAACGATAAAATGTGTTTTTATTAGAAAATAAAAATACGTATATAATATTATCATACTGAATTGACTATACATTTCCCTCAGTTATAATTGATATATTACACATAATAATTTTGAATTAATTTTCGTGTTTTTTAAGAATCCTGTTAGGTTTTGTATTTTATTTGTAATTTGTTCCAAAAACAAATTCAAACGTCATCTCAAAACGTTCAAACAAAATTAAATGCAATAATAATAAATACAAAATGGTACTAAAATAAAAAAAACAAATATCGTAGCAAATAAAAGGTCATCTGGTAGAGTGCTTGAACTTACACATTATATTTATAATTTAAAGATAGATTTATATAAGTTATGGGCTCCATGTCTAGGAAACGGATTTTGATACATTTTTTATATATTTTTTTCTTTTTTATTCAGTCATAACTTATGAGTTATGAGTTATGACACTCAAAATATACCATTTCGATTGAAACAAAAAAATAAAATAATGTTTCAGTGCATAAAATATGATACAATGTAGTAAGTATCACATATATTTGTAAACAACGTTTTTTTCAATGATGAAATAATGTTACAGAAACATATTTGAAAAAAATCAATAGTGTAAAATAGTGCAGTGCCACTTGTTAATGTGTCTAAAACGCTTGAAAATTCGAAGCCGGAGGTATCGAGGACATGAATTCATTACGCGTCTCACTAACCCCACGTCTTTGCATTAATAGTTGATGTTTACATAGAGTGATCATTTTTAAGGAACCTACTATCTTAAGTAGGTACAGCTTATCTTACGGTTTAGTAGGTTCCTTATATTTTCGGATTGTTATTATCAGCCCAATAATTATTATTCTAATGAGTTCTATCAACAAGAGGTTAACTCTCGACGTGTAGTTATACATTTATAATCTATATTACATTCACGTACGCATATACGGATGTGCCGCGAAGTAAATTTAATGTTCAAGGATAATACAGATTCTATATTATACTCCTACGTTTTATGTTGACGAATTTTAGCGGTCCGTCCGTTTTTTATTTATAAAAAAAAAAACTTTTATTTAGTTTGATAATTGACGAGATACAATTATCCCTCTATACTCGATATCCACGAAGTTTAGTATTGACTTTGGTTTTTTATTTTTAATTTTAAAAAGTTTGTTAGTTGACCAAGTATGTGTTCTTAGCTTTATACCTGTATCTCATACCGTTGACCGGTATTCCTTTTGAAAACCACATTAACTTGAAGTGCTACGTGAAATAATCAAAAGGCAGTTTTCAGAATTTCCAATTCCATAAACTTAAGTTTCAAAAAAGGTTTGTCATTTTGGTACATTTTGTCTGAAATAGAAAAGTTCCTTAAAACCTGACGGTTGTTAAATAATTATCCGGACCACGCTAATGGTAACTACCATGAAAAAAGATGCATATATATATATATATATATATATATTTAATAATTGCTATAAAGCGCTAAAATAACTTCATTGCATTCTTTTCAAATCAACTATTTTTGTACTGGGAAATAAATAGGAGGAAAATGTAGTCTATTATTTATGAAAAAAAGTTGTGTCATAAAATTGTTAAAAAAAAAAAAAAGGATTTGCTTCTCACCGAGGAGTTTTTTTTTCTAATATCCTTCACTCATTTGACAAGATAATGGAGATGGATGTATTGATTTTTAAATAAATAAAAGATCATTTCATTAGTTAAACGATTCTGAGCCATGCTTCAGTATACAAACATATAGACCTTTTATATATTTAATCGTTTTTAGTTTAAACGTTGGTATGTATTTTTTTATCAAATCGGTTTAAAGTTGTCTTGTTTGACAAATAAGAGATTATTTTTTACTGAAAGATCCAAAGCAAGTTTTTTTATCTGTGTTCAAAGTTTTATAATGATTGGATGGACCGATATTTTAGTGAATATTTTAAGTTAAAAAATTGACATAAAAATAGTCAATTCCGTAAACTAATTTACTTAAACTCTTCTAAAAAAAAATATATAGAGCAACAGTTTATGACATTTTTTTCAGTATCGTTAGTTAAGTGCATGAATATTTTCAAAATAAATGTAAAACGCTTTTTGTCAAATGTTAAAATTGTTATTAAAGACAAACTTTAATAAAACAAGGTATATTTTAAGTTCTATTTTTAACCGAAAAGTTTTCAAATTTTTTGAAACTTTTGCAAAGAATGTATCATTCCGTAAACATAATTTGAAAATTTCAAGTTTCTTGCGACATACTGTCCGAGCTATGACTAAATAACTAAATTCGGTTTTGTAAAAATGTCGGTAAATTGTATGGTAATGTTTACGATAAATTATACAATTTACACTAGGTTTTTAGCAGTTTTTTTCTCGTTAAAACTATCGAGAATATAGAAAATGACTTCTTTTAAGTACCATTTAGATAAAATTTCTGATTATAGAGTGGCTGGATTAAAATATTCAGAGCATTATTACTACCCAAAGGTGTTTACAGAAAAAAAAATCAGTGAAAACCAATAGATCCATCGCTTCACTCAGGATTTAAAATATCCGTTGAAATTCAATTTTACAATTTTGTACAATTTTTAATAGCCGCTAAAATTCCGGTGATTTCTTGACTTATAATTTTCCAATCGATCGGCGTTTGTATTGACAGAAAATTTAACTTTCACTCAAGAGGTTTAGTTGTCTGTGATTCGACTTTTAGAGATAGTATAAATTGTTTCATTAATTTTGATTTATGATATCATAAAATATCAATCAGCTATCACAGTTCACGTACAAACAAAATAGCGTAATAATGAAACTTTAATTTGAATTTTTTTTTTTTTTTTTATAGTCGTACAACGTTTTTAAATTAAAATATATTTAACTTGTATAACTCGTAGTTACACATAATATAATATTCTATGAGTACATTATAATTTATTCATGCATATATATAGCGATTATAATAAAATATAATTATTTTCGGGAGGACGAAAACATGTAAAACGGTTTTTTCCGAGTTATAAATTAATAAAAAAGGTTAAAATTACGGAGACCGGTTAGTGCGAGCCAACTGACGGTGGCGTCTCTCCAGCGCAGTAATTGCCTGTAGGTTTTTTCTCATCACGGAAATATGAAGAGATTAAATGACGGGGGAAAAAAATGAAAATAACTTTCTGAAACTTTCGCACTCGTCAATAGAAAAATGATGTCTCGATTTCACTCCTGCGCGGGCCTTCGAGAGAGATTATAAAATGTTTAACCACCGCTCGAAAATATTTTACTCGCATTTCGCCCTTACAAAGATCGCGATACGCATCGATTGTAACTCTTCACTGCACGTCGACTAGAATTTTTGTGAAAATTCTAACTACCAGATGTGAAATCGTACCGGGAGACTTCAGCGAGAAAAGAATTTAAAAAAAACAAAAACCTCCTCTCAAATTCGCAAACATATCTACACGTTAACAAAGTGTAACATAATAACGTTGTTGGGATCAATGATGACCGGTCGGTCTGGCTGTCATGTTGAAGCGTACGTCGCACAAACATACTCACTCGGTCGTGAAACGTCGGGAATTCGATTTTTGTAAAAAGAGCAAACACTCGAATCGATATCGCTTCGCGATCGTACACCTCGCTGCAGTAGTATGACGTGGGTGGCGCACGCGTTGCGTGTACAAAACATTTATATACACCAGAGGTTCCCAACCTATGGCCCACGGACCACTGGTGGTCCGCGAGACATTGTGTAGTGGTCCGTGAGCCATACTTACAAAATTTAAAAATATTTCATTTTTTTTTGGGGGGGGGACCTCACAGTTAAGGTCCAACAAAACGTTTGACATCATTTGCAAAAGCTTAAAGATGAATTTAATCGGTATTTCCCAGAATATAATGGTTCCGAAACGAAAAGTATCCGATGTATGATTCGAAACACTTTTATTGTTAAAGTCGATGAGGTACGTGATGATAACCAGGAAGATTTGATAGAATAGCAAAACGATCAAAACTGTAAGGATACGTTTGAATCTTGCACGAATATCGAAGAGTTTTGGTGTAAAAAATCGATATATTATTATATTAAAAAGCGATATACACTATTGCGTACCCTAAGCTTCGAGAAATCGCATTAGTCATGTTTTCGACAACTTAGTTTACCTATAATAAATATTGTACTATGATGTACAGTTTTTTCGTAATAGTAATTTACATTAAATGTTAATAATTTTAAACTTTTATTCAAAATTTATCAAGCATAAACATTATTATAAGCTTGATATTGATGAATTTCATTGGTTTTAATTTAGTCATGACCTAAATTCTAAAATATGTAAAACAAATTCATTCTTGTCAATAAGAAAAATAAAGACTAAAATCGAGGTGGTCCGTGACATATTGAAAGTCCTCCAAGTGGTCCGCAGAGTCAAAAAGGTTGGGAACCTATGATATACACGGTCGCAGTAAACATATATCGGCGGTCTTAATTTCACGCGCGAATAGTCGCGCGAGGTAAAAAGTAATAGTTAAAGAAAACGTTATTAAAAACCAGGACGACGACGTTCTTTTCCCACCACCGCCCGCAGGATTTCTCCGACTGAGCGCATTACTACTATACGTGGCAGCACACGAGGTGGTGCGGCGCGAGGGGAGGCGCACGGACGAGAGACAAAAAAAACCCATTAAATTTCCGCCGGTAGGATTATTTTCGGCAATACGCGCGGTAATAGTAATAATAATGATAATAATAATAATGATACGTCTCTGCGTGCAGTCGTCGTCGTCTTTATATCCTTCGATCGTTGGCCGCCGGACCCGACGTGTCGCGCGATCGTTTGTGTTTTGTTTTATTTATATTTCATTTCCACCGCGAAAAAATGACCAGACGCGACCCCCTACCCATCGTCCCTGCCCTTCACGCCACCGCACGTCGCCATGGTTACGACGCCTAAAAAGGCAGCAGCTGGTCGAACACACGGGCGCGCGCGAGACCTACACACGACGACGCGACGACGGGATAATAATAATCGACGCGGCCGAGTGCATTTTCACTGGGACGCCGCGGCGCAGCAGCCGGGGTATTTTGTTTTTTTTTTTGTTTTTCGTTTTCGTTTTTTTATTTTTTATTTTTATTTTTTTCCTTTTTCCCTCGCACGTCGTTCGGCCTCTCGATAACGATACGCGTGGCGGTACGGCGCTAGTGCACGCCGGTCGTTTTTTTTTTTTTTTGTTATTTTCATTCCCCGGACCTTATTGCGTTACCCATAAAAAAAAAAAATGATAATAATAAAAATAATAATAATATAAATTTTGCGTATTGAGTCACGTGGACTCTGGAAACTAATCGCCGACTAATCCCGTCGGCACCGCCACGTTGCCATACCCGTGATTCAGCAAACATTGGGCTCGACTGGGTAATACGTACAATAACATCGCGGAAAAATACTTAAATACACTAGTTTAAGGCGTCGTACGCATATGGTGTGCGTGTGCGTGTGTGCGTGTGTGTGTAAGGGTTGTGTGCATCGGATACAGTAGCATATTTTGTTTATTGGTGGAGGTGGTGGAGGTGGTGGCAGTGGCCATGTTGGTGGTGGTAGTTACGTAATAATAGTACTGATGTTTTATAGTAGCATACACTGCAATAGTGGCCGAAAGAAAATACTACGTATAATATCATATCGTTACGTACGACGCGGTCCGCTCGGCGGAAGGGCGGAATGCCGGGATCGTAGGACGGAGAGTGTGGAGGAGGATAGAGACGGATGTCGGCGGCGGCGGGCCGCAAAGTTTTGTTAGTGGTAGGGAAGAACATGTGTCCAGAGATTAATGGTGCATTATTATTACACGGCGGCGGCGTCGGCAGTCCCTCTGCGCCACTGCGCAATGCTCTCAGGGTTCCTGCACCATACACACACACACACACACACACACACACACACACACACACACACACACACACACACACACACACACACACACACACACACACACACAAACACACACACGCGTGCCCACTCACATACGTCCGTCTACTAATACCACTGTACACTACCACTACAACGACAACTACTACTACTTCCACTACTATTTGTATACTAATACTAATACTACTGCTGTATACGGTTTTAAATTAATTGCGTTATTTATATTAAAATCTCTCGATTGGTATAGGGGGTGGCTGCAGCGTGTGTATGTGTGTATATCTGTGCGTGTGTGTGTGATGTTTGCACTACGCTCCGAAACGAGGGGGTCAGGGCGGCCAGGAGGGGCAATGTCGGGAATAAAAACGTTTCGAGTTTCAGTCATTTGTAACCCCGCGTCCGAGGGCGACGTGCATCAGGGTTCAAGGCGCGGGGACGGAATAAAAACCGGATCGTGGCTGCGGCGGTGGCGGACACCCCGCGTCACGGAGGCGCGGCAGGCGATGACACATTATTCGGGTGTTTGATTAAAATAGCCGCGACGAAAAAAAAAAATAAACATAATACACGTACGGGCGCGTGTAAGCGTGCGTGTATTATATTAACGTGATTTATGACGTTTTCGCGCGGTGCATCGTTATACGATATACAATATACATATTATTATGAATTATATTGTGCCGTAGTCGACGCGATTGTCGAAGGGGGGAAAGAGGGGTCACGGAGAATTACGAATCGTTTATTAGCACGCCACCGCGTAAAAATAGAATTTACACTGCGTCGGTAGCTGTTTGTATAGTTCGACAGATTTAGCGTCACCGGAAACGGTCTGCTAAGGGGGATGGTAATCGTGATAACAATATGGTTCTCGTGTTGGTTTTATACACACGAAAAAAAAAACCTCTGATCGGACTAGATTATTTTCTGTGATTAGACGATGTACAAGTCACTGTTTTACGATCCAGCACGTTACCATAGTGTGAGCCTACACGATTCGAATCTCAACCGTATGATTTCTCGAGGAAAATATCAAAAAAAGAAAATTTCTGATCGAATAAAATACTCTAAATCGACTTAATGTCATAATATGAAATTTCGACAACATTCGTTCCCGATGGACTACGCGCACTGTAGTGCTATAATCTCCAAGACGGAATGGTGTGCATGAGAATTTATATTTTCACCGTCCGAAATTATAATTATCGAATGTACAGGTATAAGACATGAGTCATTTATTTCATTTAATACACATATTTAGTTAAGGGATTTTATTATTTAACTAAAGATAAAAATGATAATTCGAAGAAAGAATATTTTATTTGTACTCAGAGGCGGATTTCCTATTAGCCACTGTAGGCAGCTGCCTAGGACGGCAAAATTTGGACGGGGTTGCAAATTCTGTAGTGTTTTATTAAAAAACATCAAACGGATTCAAAAAGTTTGAAAATTAGTCACATTATATTTACGAAAAATAATTGTATAATACCTAATGTGCGTATTTTTATTTTATTTTATATTATTGTATATCGTTAATGGCACACCTATCTATTTTCGTTCGTTATAATTTATATTCATTATTAATATAGTAATTAGTAAACAAAAGTAGGTATAGAAAACCATTTTTGATAAAACTACACTTAACACGTTGGTGTAGTAGAACTTGCGTCGCTACGTGAAAAATACGTACGGTCGACGATTTTAATTTGTATTGTAAAAAGAAAGTTGTTTATTATAAAAATATTGCAAATTGTAGTGTTTTACTTAATGTTCCTAATAATGGTTTTAGTTTTGTTTTATTATTGATGGTTCATATTTAATACAAATTGTGATTGTAGGTTTTTATTAAAATGTGGTAGACATCCATTGACATTTTTTCAGAGTAGGCTAAATAAATGAAGGCGAAAAAAATAGTTTGAAAATTCAAACGGATGTAGGTACTATAGTCTATTTGTTTAATATTTAAAGTAGATATTTTGGAGGGGGTATTGTAACTTGTTCGCCTATTATAGGGGTGTCAAATTTTTGGCGCCTATAGCCTTAAAAAATATAAATCCGCCTCTGTTTGTACTATAAATGAGATAAAATAAATGAGTTAAAACATTCACACATGTTATGCTTAATTATCGAGTCTTTGGCATGGCACTTTGGTGATAACTTAAACTTATTTTTCATTTGAAAACTTTCGATTCCCACATAATTATTGTGAGATGGTCGAAACTCGTGTGTTATGGCTGTTACATATCACGTACGTGTGAAGGTGTCATATAGTTTTGATAACATCGCGTCATTATACGTGCACACAGATGGAAATAAAAGAAGGGCATGGGTTTTGTGAGCAATCGTACACGAAAGTGCACTGTGTGTGGCTGAATCTGTCGTCACGATTGTACAACGATTATGATCGTTTTGCGCTCATTCAAACGGTATGAACACTCGTGAGTATAAACTGTTGCTCCGCAGACCGACCAGTCGTTAGCAGCCAGCGAGTGATCTTGACATTGGTTTTAAGACTCGGATCGAACGCGCGCGCGCGTGTTTTGTTCGCAGGTCACTCTTGACGAACGCTTTGATGTTTGAATTTATTTCATGGAAATACGAGTGCACACACACACACGCACGTATTGTACTCCCGCGGGACCGATGACTTTTTTCGGTTGAATCTCCGCGCACTGTCAATAAACCACTCCAGGCTATTGGTGTATACTTGGTGCAAACTATATATATATATATATATAATATAGTTGTATCATCGTTCACCGACCAATTTTGCAGTATTTTTCAGAATGACGAAAAAATTCGCTCCCATTTGACGACGTCATCCACATACCCACACGCACGTACACTTTCATAAAGTAATACTTACGGATTTCTAGAAAAAAAAATCGTCGTGGGACTTGTAAATACGCTGAATTCAATAAATCCGTTGAAGCGCGCTGCAATTTTATTTGTGCTTTATTCCTGAGTAATCGATAAGTCGTCGTTTATTCTTTCGAAATCAACATTACGTTTTCGTGATATCGCTACCGTATTATTACACTATGTTTTGCTCGTTTCAAAGAAAAAATATTAAAACAAATTCAATTATCTGTGTGTACGGGTTCATAAATAAGAATATAATATATACATATATATATTTGTGGATGTGTGTGTGTGTGTGTACACGCACACCATTTGTAGACGTATGTACCCCACGTCAACCGCGAAAATACGATTATTGTCCTCGGAATTACGTGAAATAAAACTCTGCGCACAAAATATAATGCAAATTTAATTTGTACATCAAACAAATTCTGCGCTAACAGTATTTGTTTACATTTCACAAAATACAAGAACATTTTTATTTCACCCGTTTGTCGTGGATATTTTCAGATGTGTTCGAGTATTTCCCCTATAGTGCACGACTACCTATATTATTATATTACGCGCGTACACACAGAGTTTTCCGAGGTCTTACAACGCGCCGACTGCCTTTTGTACGAGGCGTGTTTTTACGTTTTCCGTCGTCCCGTTTTCCGAACCTCCGGTACCGGCGCGATTTATCCGCCCCCGGTCGTCGTACGGGAAAAATCTATGACGCGGAGACGTCTGAGGTGCCGGGCGCGTTATTCTACGAGAAAAAGCCGCTGCGTTCAAACTCGTTAACCTATCATCAGGCAGAGATGTCGGTCGCACTTACACGGGACGAAAAAGAGAAAGCGAATACGGCCGGGTCGTCGTCAGGCGCGCGTCGTGGCACCGCAGTCGCACGGCACGTGTCGGGCGGTACGCGCCGTATGGTTAAGGTGACCATACGTCCCGTTTTGAACGGGACAGTCCCGTTTTTTGAATCTCTGTCCCGTTGTCCCCTGGGAAATCTTCGGGACGCTAAAATGTCCCGTTTTCAAAAAGTAGACAAAAAAAAAAATAATGAAAGAACATGTTCTTTGACGAAATATCGTTTTTAGAAAAATATACGAGTATTTAATTTTGTGATTATTACACGAAAACATTTTGTTCATAATAAGTTAATTACCTAGTAAGTGTAATGAGTTAATTTATTTTTTTTGTCCTTTAAAAACATTACAAGTACCACAGAAATTCGCTAGTAATATTATTAAATTAAAAATATTTGTTTGTAACAAATAATTATGATTTTTTTTTTTTTTTTGTCCCGTTTTGATTAAGAAAATATATGGCCACTTAACGTATAGTCGAACATCGCGTATCGTCTCGTGCAAGGGGCCGCGTCGCGTCGTCGTGCGAGTGGAAACGCGCGCCGCCGTTTAAAAATCATTCCGCGAAAATGGGGTTCCGAACAGAGTTATGATCACAGTCGCACGCGGCAACAAAAAAAAAAACAGCGTAATAATAATAATAGTCATAGTCGTATCGATATAATAATAATAATAATAATAATAATAATAATACGACGGGGGCGCGTGCGGTTTCAATTAATACGCCGAGAGCCGCACGAGGGACGCCCGAGCCCGGTCTTCGTAACGCCGCCGCCGCCGTCGTCGCACTCCCCGCTGGCGTGAAACATACTATTCAACCGTCAAAATAATAATAATATCCCGCCGGAACGTCGCGTTATCAGAACTCGGCGGACCGCCGAACAAGCGTTTTCACTTAATAAACCATTAACGGCGCACTCGAGCTTTCGGCGCGCACAATGTGTCATTGCCGTGTAATGCACACACACACACACACACACACACACACACACACACACACACACACACACACACACACACACACACACACACACACACACAC